>CM077009.1:132583562-133183562 GCA_039090855.1 Macrothele yani | reverse complement strand
CTCTGTTGCCGCGGGTGGCCGACGTTCGTGACTGCCACGGAAAGGGCCTCAGGTTTCGATCCCAGGCAGGTACGAACGCTTGATCCACTAAATATCCGCCGTGCGTCGGATGGGCGCGTTAAGCCGTCGAACCCCGGGCACTGGCCCCCGGTAATAAATAAGGGCGTCTTCCTCCCCCTTTCTACTTCACTTCCGTGTCACTTTCCTGTGGGGCGCTCTAGCCCAAATCTCCTAGTTTCTTATTTCTAAGGTTTGTTTAAGACTTGGGGTCAGACACTCCCTTCCTAAAATCCTCTACATATGATCATGATCCTTACCTCTGCATCTTTCAGTTTTTGAGCGTAAAGTCGTGAGAGATCACGGTGGAGTGGGCGAACTACCAGGGTAACATGCAATCTGCTCGGGCTTTTTCCTTGTGGTGCTGTGGTACATTATTTTCCGAAAGGAATTTGTTCTTTCATGCATTGTGATTATTTGTTGAAAGCTTTAACTGATGTTTTAGGTTTGTGTACAATTTAAGTGGTAGTGATAGTTTTTAGTATGCATCCTGTGGACGACATTGTTTGTAATTTATTGCAAACTCCATTTACTCTGTGGAAAGATGAAGATGAAAGAGGCATTTTGCTTCAAGGACGACCGACTGATTCACTGACAATTGTTGCCAAGAACGAAATCAAGAAGAGCGGTAAATCTAACAATATTAATTTTTAAAATTGTTGGTTTACTGAATATAAATGGATTTGCAGCACTTCTGTTTTTTTTTTTTTTTTTTTTTTTGGGCCCTGCTTACTTTTTAGTAATAAACATTCGGCGTGGAATAAAGACGGATTCTCAGATTTATTAAGCGTAACACGGTCACTTCATAAACATCGTGATTCTAGCGAACACCTGAAATGCGGATTAATAATAAGGAATTTTGAAATAATTCAAAACACTCTTGCCGATGCCCGGAGAAAGAATGCTAGGCTTTTGAAAACGCATTTTAACGAAAACGTTCGTTTAAATAGACTTTTCCTGCAGACAGTGATTGATGCAGTATTAGTCTATACTGCATTTGAGCAAACAAGAACTAGCAATTCCATGGCCATGACGAAAACATGGGCTCGATAAATCGAGGAAATTTCATTGAATTAGTTTCATTGTTGATATGAAGAACTTCTTTAGAAATTGAAAATCAATACGAAAGGATAAAAAACTATTCGAAATGAATTAATTGAATGTATTTCTGAATATATAAACGATCACGTCAAAAACTAAATACTTTTTGATTGTTGATTCGGAAGGTGTATTGATTGAGGAATTTTTGGGTTTCCATGATGTGAATGAAGATAGAACATCAGGAGCTTTATACAAAATGCTAGACAAAAATTTGGAACAGTCTGATTACCAACACAAATAAATAGGACAATGTTGCGATGGGGCAAGTATAATGTCTGGACACTTAAATGGGCTACAGAAAAAGTCAAGGATAAAGCTTCTCAAGCTGTTTTTGTTCAACGCTTAGTTCATCGTTTGAATCTTGTATTACACCAGAGTTTTTCTAAAATTCCTAAGTGTCGAATACTTTTTGCAAGCCTCAGTGGAATTGCTTCGTTTATTCACCATTCTGCGAAGCGGTCTTATACACTTAAACGCATTTTAACGAAAACGTTCGTTTAAATAGACTTTTCCTGCAGACAGTGATTGATGCAGTATTAGTCTATACTGCATTTGAGCAAACAAGAACTAGCATTCCATGGCCATGACGAAAACATGGGCTCGATAAATCGAGGAAATTTCATTGAATTAGTTTCATTGTTGATATGAAGAACTTCTTTAGAAATTGAAAATCAATACGAAAGGATAAAAAACTATTCGAAATGAATTAATTGAATGTATTTCTGAATATATAAACGATCACGTCAAAAACTAAATACTTTTTGATTGTTGATTCGGAAGGTGTATTGATTGAGGAATTTTTGGGTTTCCATGATGTGAATGAAGATAGAACATCAGGAGCTTTATACAAAATGCTAGACAAAAATTTGGAACAGTCTGATTACCAACACAAATAAATAGGACAATGTTGCGATGGGGCAAGTATAATGTCTGGACACTTAAATGGGCTACAGAAAAAAGTCAAGGATAAAGCTTCTCAAGCTGTTTTTGTTCAACGCTTAGTTCATCGTTTGAATCTTGTATTACACCAGAGTTTTTCTAAAATTCCTAAGTGTCGAATACTTTTTGCAAGCCTCAGTGGAATTGCTTCGTTTATTCACCATTCTGCGAAGCGGTCTTATACACTTATATCAACAACCGCAAGACGCAGACCAACCATCACAGAAACTCGATGGTCCTCCACTTCGAAATTAGTAAGTGTAGTTGTTGAAGATTGGGATAAATTAAAGGAAGTGTTCTGATTTTTGACGAATAGCGAATAATCAGACAAAAAATCAATTCATCTTGCCAAGGGGTTTTTGAATATGAACACTTTCGAATTTACATTTTTGGCTCCACCGATCTATTATTCGAACTTTTGAAGACAAAATAACTAAACATAAACTACTGTGTAACTCAAATTAAAAAACAAAACAAAAAAACCTCTTGAAATTTCGAGCCATAAAAGAAACGATGAGTTATTTGAAACACAGTTTAGAAAAGCTAGCAAAATCACAGAAATAAGCACGGGAATATGCTGCTCTTACACAGGAAACAATTTTTCAAAATTATAAACAATTGTATTTTGAAATTTTGGACCACATTCTTATGGAAATGATATAAGATTTCAGGACTGTAAGAAACTTCAATTTGTCTGACTTGCTGACACAACCAAATTCGAATAATTTAATGCATGCCTTCCCTCTCGCGCTCTTGAAAATCTACATTTTTACGTAAACATATTTACTAAACACCAGCGCCTTAAAAATGAACTGAGAGTTGTATATGCCGATGAAAAATTAAGGAATATATTGACTCAAGAACTTTTTCGAGTGCTTCACGGAGACAAAGACATGTTTACAGAAGATTATAAATTGGTTTTTCTCGGTATAACAATTCCATCTAAAAGTGTGACGGAAAAAAGTTTTCTTAAAAGAATACAAACTTGCTCAAGAAACACTAGTTTCTAAGACAGACTTGCTTCTTTGGCAAATATTTCTATTCAGGAAGACATTTTATTGATGCTCACGAAGAAACAACCATGTAACCATCTTTTGACGACATAATTGACAATTTTGCAGCTTTAAAAAAAGAAAAATTGATTTAATATACAAAAAACAGGTAAGTCCTCATTAAGGGATTTTCATTGTAGACAGTAGATATATTTTCATACTGCTCTTGTACCTCTTCACCTATTTTTCCAACCACGAGCCGCCGCCCCGGTGGCGCAGTGGTCTAAGCGATGGCCTATTATCATTCGTCCAGAAGGGGTGCGGGTTCGAATCCTGGTGAGGCATGGATGTTGTTTGTCTTACGGCACTGGCTCTCTCCCTTCCCTGGAACCAGTGACCCTAAATTAGGGACGGGCGACTGCTTATAGCCCATTGAGTTGCTCACGGTGGTCGTTAAACCTCCAATGAAAAAAAAAAGCACGAGCCACCACTGAACTGTAGGTGTACACTCAGTGGCGGCTCCAAGTACGGGCATACCGCGCAACAAGGTTATATTACTGGAGACACCAATCCTATCCACGCAGCATTAGCCGCCATAAGTCACCGTCCGTGCTGCAAATGATGTCGTGAGCAGGCACGACGAAGCCGCAGAAAAAAAGCTGCTTTAAAACCAATGGAACAAAAGCTTTTAAGCGTATAAACAGATAAAATGAGTAATTCAAAAATCTTTATCAATGATACATAAGCTTACTGTTTTATCAACGGTATAATTTCGTTCGTTTTTGCCTGCTTGTGACGTCACGCCACAGATTAGCTGTGACCAGGGTTGTGCAATTACGTGTGAAAAAATTGGCGGCAGAGTTGTGTAATTAATTGGCAGCAGTGAGGTGCCCCACTGCCGCCAATTAGCAGTTTTTGCCTGGCGTCTCCTAAAATATTGTAGTTGCAGTTCACGATCATATACAAATAAATGACCAATTTAAATTTTTGTTTACTGCTTTTAATTAGTGACATCAAAAAGTTACTCTGTTTTTATTTTTTGGTCACAGGCATTCCTTCAGCGGGAAAGTTGTGGAGAAATGTCTAAATTTAGGTTTTCTTTCAAGATATTTTTCATAGGAGTTTTGCCGCAATTTCGGGTACAAGTGAGTTGAAATGTACTCGGTCTTCTGTTCATAGAAAATAACGTGGCATCTACTCTGGACTACAGTGATTTGATTGAAGACTTCAGCCACAAGAAAAGTCGCAGAATTCTTCTTTAAATAATAGACTTATCTTATAATTATACAGCTATCCTTGTTTACGAGGCGCGATCAAAAAGTTCCGAGACTAGGCTGATATACACTATCTACCAACAAGTAAATGGACACCTGTGATAGCAGAGTAAAAGGAAGTTTATTCACCTTCAATAATGTGTGGAGCCTCCATGAGCGGCGATTACAACTGGGACCCTCCGGGTCATAATCTCAACCAGGCATTGTACGACGGCTAGCGGTATATTCTTCCACTCGGCTTGGAGGAGACAGGTAAGTTCCTTCACCGATTTCGGACGGTGAGGGCACCCCTTAAGCCGACACTCCAACTCGTCTCAGAGGTGCTCGATAGGGTTAAGGTCCGGGCTGTGCGCAGGCCAGTCCATTCGATTAACCCCATTGTCACCATACCAAGCCATGGTGGACCTCGCAAAATGACAGGTGGTATTGTCATCCTGAAAGTAACGTGGGTCCACCCCGTAAAACTGCCACAACGTAGGAAGCGCATGGTCATCCAAAATGATGCAGTAGGTCTCGGCGTTGCGTCTACCAGGAATTGCAACCAAGGGTCCCGTGCCATACCAGGAGAAACTCCCCCATAGCATAGTTCCACCGCCGCCGAACTTCACAGTTGGCACAATACATTCCGGCAGGAGGCGTTCTCCAGGCAGACGCCAAACCCAGACCCTGCCATCCGAACGGTAGAGGGTGAACCTTGATTCGTCTCTCCAGAGAACCTGTTTCCACTGTTCAACGGTCCATTGTCGACATTCTTTGCACCACGTTATCCGAACAGCGCTATTGGACTTTGCGATCAAAGGCTTGTGGGCGGCAGCACGTCCATGATAACCGAGCAGATGGGCTTCCTTACGGATTGTATTCATTGAAAGAACACTTTCCGAATGCCTGTTGAAACTCCTCGCGGATGTGGCCCATCGATTTGGTGCGGTTCTTCCGAATTTCTCTGGCCAGCACCCGTCGGTCTCTAACTCCCAGTTTTGTGGGTCTGCCGGGTCCGGGCACATTCCGACAGTCATCTTCCACTTGCCAATCACGTAAGCCAATATCGATTTTGGGTACTTCAACTCCCTGGATATGTCGCGTATGGATCGACCATTTCTGTGATACCCGAGGATTACACCTTTCTCGAAATCAGAGCTCCGAACTGCGTGGCATCTTGCATGCGACTGGTTGCGTTGGTGTTTCCCACACGATATTTAACGGTGGCGGCCGTGACGTGTATCAGGACCGCAGATATCTTCGATTGCAGGGGTGTCCAATTACTTGTTGGTAGATAGTGTACAACAAAGTTCTTACGTTACTTAAGTCTGTCTATGATCTCCCTCAAAGTAGTCTCCTTGGGCAGCGATACACCACTGTCAACATTTTTGCCACTGCTGGAACGCTCCCCGATGGAAGTCCTGTTCGCGAATCTTGTCAAGCACCGCCTGCGATTCGCGCTGGATCTCGTCCACGGTCTCAAAACGGCGATCCTTAAGCTTCATCTTCGGGAACAGAAAGAAGTCGCACGGGGCGTAAGGCGGGTGAAAAAGGGTAGTCATACTATTGCGGCAGCAAAACTGGCGTGTTGCTAACGCTCTGTGAGCTGCTACATATTCGTGATGGAGCAGGAAATTGCCCCTGTGCCACATTTTAGGCTGTTTGCGGCGGATGTCCTCCCTAAAGCGCCGCAAAACATCGCAGTAAAAAAGGGCGGTGAAGGTCTGGCCCTGCGGGACGAATTCACGGTGCGCAACCCCACGAATGTCAAAGAACACGATGAGTATGCTTTCGGTTAGACCTGACGGGCCTTCTTAGGTCGTAGAGATGCCGAGCTGTTCCACTGCGACGTAACCGTAGACCCAAGTCTCGTTCCCAGTGATGACCCGCGACAGGAACATTTCATGCGTCTCCGTTCCCGGTTTGACGCAGGTGATGTTTGCTCGCTGCTCTAGTTTAAAGTCCATACCGAAATCGCAGCTGTGCTCTGCACGTGGTCACCAAATATCGTGTAGCACAACTCCCGATGTTCACAGAACGTCACTCGGCATTATGAAGTTCACTGTCCTCGACCACTGCTCGCGTACTGCCATCTGTTGGCGAGCTACGTACCTACTCTCGGAACTTTTTGATCCCGCTACGTATTTAGTAGCAGGTCATTTTGGAACAGGTAATGCCGCCCCGGTGGCGCAGTGGTCTAAGCGATGGCCTCTGATCATTCGTCCGTAAGGGGTGCGGGTTCGAATCCCGGTCAGGCATGGATGTTGTGTTTGTCTTACGGCACTGGCTCTCTCCCTTCCCTGGAACCAGTGGCCCTAAATTAGGGATGGGCGACTGCTTATAGCCCATTGAGTTGCTCACGGTGGTCGTTAAACCTCAATAAAAAAAAATCGTCCAGAAGGGGTGCGGGTTCGAATCCTGGTGAGGCATGGATGTTGTGTTTGTCTTACAGCACTGGCTCTCTCCCTTCCCTGGAACCAGTGATCCTAAATTAGGGACGGGCGACTGCTTATAGCCCATTGAGTTGCTCACGGTGGTCGTTAAACCTCCAATAAAAAAAAAAACAGGTAATATTTTGGACTCCTAATTATATTAATAAACAATGTACTGTATTACATCGTGTTTATTTCATATAAATCAATACCACAATTCCCGATAAAAAAGAATTTGCTTTGGGATCACATTAAATCAAGTGAGGGTTTGTGTGTGAGAAAAAAAAAAAAAAAGAAGCGAGCGACTGGTTTACTTACGGTCAGAGTAAGCAACATACCATTTTTTTACGTATACATATAAAAGAGGTTATTGCGATTGCGAAGGGCCCTGTAAAGAGCCATCGCACAGGGCCGCCACTGTGTACACTATATTATTTATAGATTTTTACATTTGTTTGATTTTTTTCATTATAGTTTTTTTTTTAAATATTTTACACATTATGTACCGGGTGATCCAAAAGTTTTGCCCATTTTGAAACGTAATAACTCGCGGAGTTCTGAGAGTAGGGTAACGCGGTTTGCGTAGAAATGTTCAGAATAACATCGGGTTTTTTTATGAAATCACAAATTTGTATTCATTTTACATCGCCAGATAGCGCTGGAAGTGTTAAAAATTGACACGTGATTGTGCCAGGTGTTCAATGTGATGGCCGTCCTGTTCTAGAGAAAACACCATGGACTGCATTGAAGAGCATGTCCGGTGGTATAGCTGCCACATGGTGTCGAATGGCATCTTTCAGCATGGCCAATCTGTGGGGCGACCTCTGTGCACTTGTGATTTTAGGTAACCCCTGAGCCAGAAATCGTAGGGTGTCAGGTCTGGTGACCGCGGAGGTCAGGCCTTCGGAAAGTGTCGGCTCAACACACGATTTGCGTGAAACGTCTCTTGCAGCAGTTGCTAAACGGAACGTGCGATGCGATGTGGTGTGGTGCTCCATCCTGCATAAATGTGCACAGATTCACTGCATCTCGCTCTTGCAAGCTAACGATAACGTACGTTCGTAACATGTTCGCATAACGTGCACCTGTCACTGAAACGGTTTCGAAGGAAGTGCTTTCGAATTTATTTTTTTAAAAAATCATGGAAGACTCCCTCTTCAAATAAAAAAGGACAGATGAGGAAGGAAGCCGTGAATCTCTCACTTTCGGTTGATGAAGTGGCGCTTCTTTTTTTTTTTTTTTTTTTTTTTTTTTTTTTTGATTGGAGGTTTAACGACCACCGTGAGCAACTCAATGGGCTATAAGCAGTCGCCCGTCCCTAATTTAGGGTCACTGGTTCCAGGGAAGGGAGAGAGCCAGTGCCGTAAGACAAACACAACATCCATGCCTGACGGGATTCGAACCCGGACCCCTTACGGACGAATGATCAGAGGCCAGCGCCTTAGACCACTGCGCCACCGGGGCGGCAGTGGCGCTTCAACGACTGCTCGGGGATGTTCCGTAGCCCAGATGCGGCAGTTGTGCGTGTTTCCCGCTCCGTTTGGAAAAGTGTCTCATCAGCCAGTCGTGTCGACATCCATTGGTCGATAAAACCATGCTGCGAACTCCTGACGCTGCACGTAATTGCCAGCTTGCAGTTCGTGATACCGTTGCAGTTTGTACAGGTATCTGTGCAGAATGCCTCGTAGTGTTCGCCTTACAGTCCCGTATGGAATGCCTGTTTGGCGAGCACTGGAGTCTCCATGTGCGGATAACATTGCAATAACATCCATTTCCTGCGTAATCGTCTCTGCTGCAGCACATGTTCGTGGTCTACCGCTTCGTGGGCGTGCTGTCAAAGATCCCGTTTCATGGAATTTTTTCACCATTCGCCGCAGCGCAACATTTTCCATCGGTCCGTTCCCACTGCGATCACCTTTCAGGTACCCGTAGGCTCTCAGTGGAAATCAGCGTTGCAATAGAACAATTTCACCAAGAGCGCTTTGTCCGGTAATGGCAGCATACTGACATGGACCGTTATGACTTGTGGTTATATGATCATATGTAGATGATTTTAGGAAGGGAGTGTCTGACCCCAGGTCTTAAACAACCCTTAGAAATAGGAAGCTAGGAGATTTGGGCCAGAGTGTTCGATAGGAAAGTGACACGGAAGCGAAGTAGAAAGGGGGAGGAAGACGCCCTTATTTATTACCGGGGGCCAGTACCCGGGATGACTTATTGTTGCTTCCCAGCTGCTGCCTTATACCCACTATCCCAGACCTGTTCACCTATGGTGCCATCTGGCGATGAAAAATATAAGTAAAATGAGTAAAAATTTGTGATTTCATAAGAAAACCTGATGTCATTCTGATCATTTCTACGCAAACCGCGTTGCCCTACTCCCAAAACTCCGCGAGTTATTACGGTTTCAAAATGTGCAAGACTTTTGGATCACCCGGTACGTATACTTGCATATACGTATATATCTACAGCCTCCTCCAACAAGAATTTTTGGGTGCGCCACTGGTGCAGAAAACTGTAAATAATTCTGGCAGTGCAAGATGTTTGCCTTTCAAGATTGCTAATGTCGCCGTGCTTGAAATATAGCGATATAAAAAAATTCTAAAAAATCATTCTATGATGAAAAAACTTTATTACTGCAGCTTAAACTTGCTGTTCTACAAAACAAAATAGAAAATTTCGTTGTTCTACAAAATAAAATTTTAATTGCTCCACAAAATAAAATATCCCTAAGGTAGTATAACTATACTAGTAATCCGAATTTATTGGCGTACAATAAAAATCAGTTTCCAAGCCTCCGCAAATCAACCAAATGGCCAAGACCAGCTTGCAAAGATATGACCTGCCCATTTCACGCAGCTCCATGACCGCCCTTGCGAATAAATTTGCCCCTAGATGGGGCTGCATTTCAGCTGTTCTAAGAAGCTCACATGTGCGTTAAGGTAGATCCACCTAAAATCTTTGTCTTGTATTTCCAATGGGCAAATTTCTATAGCCATTTTCTTCACAATTAGTGCGTTTCTAAGGACGAAAATTTGAACAACGATAAAAAATAATGTCATATTATAGCCTAGTAAAAATGTAACCATAATTAAACAATCTAGCATTTGTTTGTCTACTGACGTTATCAACGTACTGGTCGCGCTATCTAATTTCTGCTCTCAACATCACTAAAGGAAAATTATTTATTTTTAGTATAATTATGGTTAAATTTTAGGAAATATTAAGTACACTAGGCTCTAATATGAAGCTATTTTTATCGATGTATGCATTAATTTTGAAGAAAATGGCTACAGAAGTTTGCTCATTGGAAATACAAGGCAAAGATTTTAAGTGGAACCACCTTATATTAGTTTCTATCAATTCCCATTAGAATTTTTTTCATTGTTAGCACAACAAAATGTCACACTGTTCAGTGCCATTCTTTAAATCAAATAATAAAAAAAGAATGCTAAGGACATTCAAATTTCTTTTCACGAGTTTCCCTGCAATCATGACCAGCTTAATTTCCCATTTTGATTGACAGAATGGAAAAGGACAGTATATTTTGCTGTCGCCTAACAGAGGAAAAAATTCTAATAGCAACTCGGAAAAGTCATCTTTTCTAAAAATTTATAATTTGCTCAGAAAAGTCATCTTTCAGAACATGTGCTTATGCACACAGGTGAAAAGCCTTACCAATTTGATGCATGTTCCAAGCAATTTGCTCTAAAATGTCATCTTTTACAGCATATCCTTATGCACACAGGTGAAAATACTTACCAAATGCGATGTATGTTTCAAGCAATTTGCTCGGAGAAGTCATCTTTCAGAGCATATGGCTGTGCACACAGGTGAAAAGCCTCATCAATGTGATGTGCTCTAAGCAATTTGTTCAGAAAAGTCATCATTCAAGTCTTATGCTTGTTTGCGAATGTATGTTCCAAACAATTTCATTCTGTCCATTGACATAACATTCACTTAGTTCAGAACTTAGTTTTCCAACTGATCGTAATGTAGTACAACTTTTTAATGTGATAAATGTACACAAGGGTTAATCTAATGAAAGTTTAAACTTCTGTATGTACCTTAAGGGAGACCTCTACCTCTCCAGCCGGGGCGCAGCAGAGTTACTCTCCATCCTTTGGGGCTTCTGCCCGTGCCATTTATCCCACAGCATAGCATAAGTAGTGCCTGGTAGGGTCACCCGCCAAGCAACCGCAGCAAGAGTTATTCCGGGGGGGAAGGGAGCGAATTTTAGGAACTTCAGTGGCATTAAATTGGTTAAAAATACATATAAGTTTTAAGTCCTGAAATGACAGAGCTCAGCCTCAATGATTGTATTTTCCTGATAAATATCTGATACTGCAAAACGGTTCCGTAAAATAAATGAAAGTTTATTGTAAATACCGAAGAAGTTCTGAGAATAAGTTTTTATAATGTGTTATACCCTGTGTCTCTGATGAACTATGAAAAGCATTTTGCTGCTGAGAAGCAGTGTATCTCACTTGTTTAAAAGACAAATTCCACTGCTAGAATTATTTAGTGATTAATTGCAATAATAATTAGAGGATACATGAGACTCTTGTCAACGAATCTTCCGTTTGTTGTTCCTAACTTACAGCATATTTTTTTATATTAATTCATGTAGTGTTCGATAAAAAAATGTGCCTCTTTTTGGGGTTATTGACAATATGTTAAAATTCTGATTATTGCAGTGCGTTTTTAATTACAAACGCGCTGTAAGAAGTATGAGGATGTAGCACGTGACGTCATCGAGAAGTTTCAGTAAAGTGGCAACAGTCCCTGCAATTTGCTGAAGGACAAGCATAGCTGGCTATCCTGCACTTAGTGTGTAAAGTGCAATCATTAGCGGTCGGTGTTTATAAAAATTTGAAGCCGAAATGCCTAGACTTTTTGGCATTATGAATTGCGGTAATAGAGGATATCGAGACCGTAAGTCTTTTTCAGGCTACTAGCTGTTGTCTCTAAAGGCAGTACCAGTACCGAAAAAATTCGCTTATATGCCAAACGAAAGGAAATCGCTTCCCAGAGATTAGAAAACACTTTTTTTTTTTTTAAGAGTTAGACTCTTCAAAGGTAGATAACCTCATAAATGTTAGTTTTATCTCTAAATCAGTGATTTCTGGTAAAGCAGAAAATCCATCTTTTACTTGTTCAAACGCTGTTGGAGTGCAGTGCTTGCACTTATCTGGCAAGGCGTTTCATTCGTTCATTCAAAGTTTTCAAGTTGAATTTAAAAGGTGTTGGCTGTTTTTTTGGGGTAGGTTTTATTACTATTGACTATTTTCTTATAGAACATCTTTTAGAGTTTGTCTCTTAGTCAAAGTATTTCTTATAAACGCTTCGGTCCCCAATCGGAGCTTCTGTGCACCTGTTTGTGTTTTTTTTTTGTGCGTTTCTTTTCTCCAGGGACTTTTCAGAAGGTACCTGGTTGATCTAGGGGGTATTGACACTTTTTATAAGGCTAAAAAGTGAATTTGTTAGCAAACCTGACTTTTAGTCAGATTCAAATTTTTTTTTTTTTTTTTTTTTTTGATTGGAGGTTTAACGACCACCGTGAGCAACTCAATGGGCTATAAGCAGTCGCCCGTCCCTAATTTAGGGTCACTGGTTCCAGGGAAGGGAGAGAGCCAGTGCCGTAAGACAAACACAACATCCATGCCTCACCGGGATTCGAACCCGGACCCCAGACGGACGAATGATCAGAGGCCACCGGGGCGGCTCAGATTCAAATCTCTGGCTCTTCTGTACTTTTTGGATCTCAATCACACCGTTAACCTGACTCAATTTTTTTTTTTTTTTTTTTGTGGGTTTTCGGTTTTCACTTTTATGGTTATTTGGCTGTCTGTGTTGGGGGTTTTTTAGTTTACTACTTTGTTCTTTATGATAACCCCCCCCCCCCCCGACCCTCAAAAAAAAAAACTACCGTTGATTTTTTTTTTTTAGTACACCTGGATTTTTACCTGGAGCTGAAGCTTACTTTTGCAGAAAAATGCAAATAATGGCTAAAATTATTGTCCAAATAAAATCCTTTTGGTGTCTAGGTCTGTTTACAGGTCGATCGTTGTTATGCTGCTAAACTTGTTTACAGATAAAGAGATTATAGGGCACAAATCCCAGCAAAATTATTTTATTTTTTCACCACAATTTTACGCAAAAAAAAAAAAAAAGATTTTGCTCATTTTTTTAAGGCTTGGAAATCGCTTCCCAGAGCTTAGAAAAACACTTTTTGTTGAAGACTCAAAAAGGCGAGTAGTATCCAAAATCAGCGATTCCTGGAAAGAAAAGAAAACCTAACTTTTTTACTCAGATCTTCGCACCTGGGAGGGAAGAGAACCTTACTTAATAATTCAGCGTACCTATTTTTTCCATAAATTACTGATTACTTACGAATTTGTGATCGTTCTAAAGTACCCTGTAAAAGAAAACCGACGACGAGAAATTGTTATATACTTCGAAACTTTTATATGCCTCGAAATGTTCTGCAGTAAAGGCGCTTCGACCAAAGACGAAATAATAAAAAATACACTGCTGGCCACCCAAAATGCAGCACCAAGAAGGACACGAGATAGCAAAGGCAGATTTACTGGACACATAACAAAAGATACAAAGATGAAACGATTGAGCTTACAAGCCCGTGCGACTTGCGTAACACGCAGACATCAATAGTTCGTGTTGCCCCATGGCTGGCAGTAAAGGCCACTACACACCGCGGCATCGAACGAAAGAGGCTTTGGATGTGGGCTTGGAGTATGTCGGTCCAGGCTGCTTCCACACGTTGCCACAGTTCATCAGGCGTAGCCGCGGGTGGTGCGTGCCGGGCCACTCGGTTGCCGATCAGCGACCAGACGTGTTCGATGGGCGACATAACGGGAAAACAGGCGGGCCACGGCAGTAGTGACGCCTAGTGAGCCGTGAAGAATTGTTGCACGATGCGTGTCACGTGCGGGCGCGCATTGTCCTGTTGAAACGTGGCCGCTGGTAGGTCCTACAGGTAAGGGAGGACTACAGGCTCCAAAACGTCGGAGATGTAGCGATGCGGGTGTCATATCCGATTTCGCCCCGAACCATAAAGCCAGGCGACGGACTGGTATGGCGATGCATAATGCAGGCGTCATACAGTCTCTCGTTGCGGTGCCGCCACACGCAGATCCGACCATCGTGGTGCTGCAGGCAAAAGCGGGATTCGTCGGAGAAGACAATGTCGTGCCATTCCGTAGTCCAAGTGCGGCGTTCAACGGCCCACTGCCGCCGCACTCGCCGGTGTGTAACGTCAATGGTAATCAGAGCAATGGGCGCCGTGCGACAAGTTCCCTCTGCTGCAGACGACGTCGAACGGTACGTGCGGACACAGGTTGTTGCGCAACACAACCTAATTCCTTTGCTAACGTTCGTGATGTGGCGGTGCGAGCCGTCAATGCCCGCAGCACAACATGCCGGCCCTCTGGTTCGGTGGTGTGTCGCGGCTGCGGCAATCGCTCACGTCGGTCAGTCCCTCCTGGACCCACTGAATCCATACTCGTCTCACTGTGGCTGGATGTCGTTCCACACGGGCGCCGATGTCTCGGTACGATAAACCGCTGTCGCGATTTTTTTGATTGGAGGTTTAACGACCACCGTGAGCAACTCAATGGGCGCTATAAGCAGTCGCCCGTCCCTAATTTTGGGTCACTGGTTCCAGGGAAGGGAGAGAACCAGTGCCGTAAGACAAACACAGCATCCATCCCTCACCGGGATTCGAACCCGCACCCCTTTACGGACGAAAGATCAGAGGCCATCGCTTAGACCACTGCGCCACCGGGGCGGCGCTGTCGCGATAAGCCACTATTCGTTCGTCCTCCGAAACGTGCTGGAATGACTGCCGTATTCTTCGACGAGGCAATTCAGGAAGCTACCCACGCACAGGTCCGGCAGCACAACACACTTTCACTACTTACATCCCGCCTTCTGCGCACCATTCTTATAGTACTTCTCGGTGGCGTGCCGGGTTCACATGATTTGCATATGTCCTGCAATGCTAATCGTTCGCATGTCCTCTCGCGGACGACGCATGCTGCGAATTTCAGGCCAATCCGATGCTTCCTTCTTGGTGTTGCATTTTGGGTGGCCAGCAGTGTATTTACTAATTGCACTTTCGGAAAACTTTTCGCATCACCTTCGAAGATACTTGCATTCAGCAAGTATCTTCGAAGTATCTTCAGCAAGTATCATTCAGCAAGTATCTTCGAATCTCTTTAATTTTTTCCAAATACCGCATTTTGTACTCGGAAGTTAAAGCAGGGATCGCATTCCTCCTAAAATTCCTAATATTTTGTGACCCTCCTTAAATTCCTAAAATTATACTTAAAATTTGCTATTCTTCCTAAAATTTTCGTAAGCTTATTTATTAAAACTACAACCGTTATTAACGCCAATAAATTTACCATTACGGTAAGGTAAAAAGACCTGTTATTGTATAAACACAGCCTATATGCTGTGCTGCTGAAGGGAGGGAAAATGACGCCATCGAGATGCACTTGCTTCGGGGCGGGCGCTCCACTTTTGTGCCTTCGGACACTTTTTGAGAGTAACAAGAGATCTAAGGGAAAAGGGGAGGGGTCATTTTCACCCCTGGTTTGCGCTTTGCAGACGAACTCCGTGGCACGCAGAAGATCGTACTTTATTTTTGGACATGCCTCGTGGAACCTCCTCTTTCTGCTGATGTTTTGTTATTGTAAACCGCAGGTGGGTGGAAGCAAAGAGGAAACATGTGGTCTCCTTCCGTAACCTCCGGTAATGACGATGGGATGGTAGCTGAGTGTTATCGTGGCAGGCAGTAGAGCACGTGATCATTGACCTTCGATCGTGCGTCGGCGACAGCGACCTTCGATGTGCAATATATCTCGGCTCCGACTCGCTTTGACTGAACTTGCGTGAGATGCGTATAATAGTTTCTGGTTTTGCGTCTTTTATGGTGTTCTCTGTGCAGGTTCAGTTCTCTAGTGGTGACTTGCTTTTTTTTTTTTTTTTTTCTATCTTCTGACATCCTCGCAGCCAAACTTCGGGAAGTGGTCTGGTTTTGCAATATTGGAACGTGTTTTTGTACTTCCCTTTCATTTTCTGGTTAGTAATATACAAGTGTTTAAGATGCCTAAATCCACAACGAAATTTCAAGATGCGTGGCTCGCCAAAGAATTGGACGGAGTGAAGTTGAAAGAATGGTGTTCTGCAACTGAAACAATATTTTCTGCTAAGTGTACATTGTGTTCAGAAATTTTCAATATTTCTAATAGTGGCTTTTCACAAATAAAAGCGCATCATAAAGGAAAAAAACATTTGCAGAAATTTCAAAGTAAATTTCAAAATAAGTCCATCCTGAAAGCCTTTGGAGGACGGGATGTTCAGCCCAAAACAAGTATTAGTGAAGTACTGAGTCATGATTTACAGTTGGCTAAAGCCGAAGCATTATGGGCTATGAAAGTTGCTAAGGACAATATGTCTTTTGTTTCATGCACTGAAACAGTTGAACTTTTCAAAGAAATGTTTCCTGATTCTGCTATTGCAGCCAAAATGCAACTTAAAGGAAAAAAGTTGCTTATGTGATATCACATGGATTGTCAAAATATTTTGAAGAGGATTTGAAAAAGACATTGCATTTAGTAGCCCAGGAAAGGTTACTATAGCATTTGATGAAACTACAAATACACAAGTGAAACAGCAGTTGGATGTGTATCTCAGGTACTGGTCTTCAGAAATAAATTCAGTTTCTTGCCGATACCTAACAAGCGTTTTTCTGGGTCATGCAACAGCAGATATTTTGCTAAAAGAAATTCTTGATGTGTTATCATCCTGCAATATTTCGTTGAACAGAATTATTTGTGTATCCATGGACAGCCCAAATGTAAATAAGTGCTTTTTACGCAAATTCAATGAAGTTGTAAAACAAGAAGCAGACCAGAAATCTTTGGAACTAGGTTTTTGCAACCTGCATGTTGTTAGTAATGCATTTAAAAATTTTTTGACAAGCTTAAATATAGATTTTGACAAATTTGCTACTGATATGCATTACTTTTTAAAGAGTAGTGGCTGCAAGACGAGAGGATTATAAATCTGTCGAGGATATAACATTGGTCACAGCCAAATTTCTTTTGCATCATGTCAGCAACAGATAGTTAACCGTTGGTTCTGTAGCCCAGAGGCTCTTGGATCAATGGCTAAATATTACAGAATATTTTTTAAACTTCTTGCCATCTCAAAAAATATTTGAAAAACAACTACGCAATTCGGAAAGGTATAAAAGAATTCACTGTTTCCTGAAAAATGAGCTAACTCCTTGCTATTTAGCATTAATTTCATTTTCACACCAACATTTTGAAAAGTTTTCATTATGTTATCAGAGTGAAGAACCAAATATACACCAGTTATATTCTGATTTAAATACTTTAATGAGGAATGTTATGGCTCAGTTTATCCAAGATGATGTTATTGCAGGGAAATTTGGAGAAGACCTAAAGAATGTAGATTTTGAAAACAAAATTTCATGGAAAAAACTAGGGGAGTTAGAAGTTGGTATGAAGACAAAAAATCTCCTCAGGAATGTTCAGGAGACCAGGCAGAAATTATTTCTCTTAGATGTAAGATCATCACTAATTGCAACCACAAAATATTTAAAGTCAAATTTGCCATTCTGCAATCAAAAGCTAAAAGGCATAGAAGTTTTAAAGGTAAAAGAACCAAAGAAAGAGTCAACTCAACTTTCAGTCACTGAAGGACTTTCGGAAATAACCAGAATTTCAAGTGTTTTGCATCTTTCTGAGGAACAAATTGATTGAATAAGAGAAGAGTGGAAACTTTTAAATTGCGATAAGCCAACTCTAGATGAACTAGTGAAATTTTCAGAGGAAGGGCATATTCCAGTGCGGATTGATCATTACTGGCGTAATATATTTAGTATTAAAGACTCTAGCGGAAAAGAAAAATACTCAAATCTTGCTAAACTCATCAAGTCAATTTTAGTTTTACCTCATGGTAATGCTGATGCAGAAATGGGATTTTCGGTTAACACTGCTCTGTTAAGGAAGGACAAGGCTAACTTAAAAGACTCAACTATAACATCATTAAGAATAGTTAAAGGGGCCATTAAACACTATGGATGTGTAAGTAAAGTTCCCATAACAAGAAATTTGTTAAATAGTGTTCGTGATTCACATAAATTTTATAAAGAGTATGTTGATAAGCTGAAGGAAGAAGAATCAAAAAAGGTAAAAGAAAGGAAGCAGAAAGAGAGGGAAAATAAGGAAAAGCAGCTAGAGAAAAAAAGAAAAGCTGAGTTTGATGACAATATAAAAGAAAATGATGCAGAAATAAATAGGCTTAAAAAAGATAAAGAAGCCTCCCTAGCAGTAATTCAAGAAGGAACAGAAAGAATGAGAAAAGCTGTAGAAAAACAAAATACTGTTGAAATAGCAGTTGCCTCTAACTTGATCATACAAGGTTCAGCTGAAATAAAGAAAACTGAAAGTAAATTAGTTGTGGTGCAAGCAGAAAAAGATAGGCTTATCAGGAAAAGGTTAAAACAATAATATGAAAAAAGTAATTCAGTGAAGAATTGTACATAGTTCTTGGTTTTCAATTACCTTTTTAGGATATTATAATTTAATGTGAAACCTGAAAACTTTACTGTGAAAATCGTGAATTGCTTCTGGTTCAACAGCATATTAATGTTCAAAGTGAAACTTGAATGTGGTAAATATACTTGAATATGATAATAACACGTGAAAAGATAAGAACTGAACATTAGAAGTAAATCATACTTAAACTTTAGACATTAGACATTATGCAAAAAATTTGGGTGTGAACTTCGACCATATATACTAATGGACTGCGCATTGGCAATAGCTGCATCAAAGCCGCCATGGCTCCAACATTGGGCACGTCATCATCAGACTCCAAATTTCGTGTAAAAATGCTGTTATGATTACTAATTTACGCTGCAGAACTTCAGTGTTTTCGGTGTACTATGTGAATGCGCCTCATATATAATGAAAACTCTTCAGGTAAGTTTACTTATGAGCTATATACATGCAAGATCGGGTTGTTTACATTTCGTGATTTATAATGTGATGAACATTTGCAAAGAATTTGGAACATGCATTCCAATTTTTTTTTCTTAAGTTACTATATTTTTATATCAATAGCTGCAAGTTTCTGGTTAAGTAATTGAACTTTATTGACTAAGGTATTTAATTCGTTTCTTACCCATGAAAAATCATAGAACTTCCTTTACTATATCGCTCAGAGCAACCATAAGCACAGCAGGTGTAACCCATCTTTTTGACTGATGTCATGTGATTTTATGTTGGAGCCAGAAATTTTGATGTCATGCGCAGTCTATCAGTATATATGGTTGAAGGGTGTGAAGCAAACTCTTTACAATGTATACAAAGTTGTTTTACTAGATGTATACAAATATACATCTAGTTTTTATTGAAATACACTCCTAAAATTTTTCTAAAAATTCCTACCTAAAATTTTCCAGAAGTATGCTATGATCCCTGTTAAAGTTTCAAAGTAAGAAGTTATCATTTGAACGAGGCTGGTTGTCCTTCAGTTACGTTACTAAGGCTCGTTGCCATGCTGAGAGTCACGTGTCTGTTTTTTTTTTTTTTTTTTTTTGTGATTGAAGGTTTAACGACCACCATGAGCAACTCAATGGGCTATAAGCAGTCGCCCGTCCTGAATTTAGGGTCACTGGTTCCAAGGAAGGGAGAGAGCCAGTGCCGTAAGATAAACACAACATCCATGCCTCACCGGGATTCGAACCCAGACCCCTTACGGACGAATGATCAGAGGCCATCGCTTAGACCACTGCACCACCGGGGCGGCACACGTGTCTGTTATGTCCACATTATTCTATTACTGGAGATTAGCTACAGACCGACGGCAAGTAGCGCCATCTTTCGTACTTTTCAGTCAACAGAGCAAAGCACCCTTTTCCCATAGAAGAACCGCGATTGGACAGGTCATATCCTATGTACAAGGGTCTCGGTGCACACTGTTTTCTGTCAGAGAGCTTAAATATGGCGTCGTCAAAGTCTGTTTCTCTTTTGTGAATAGTTGGTTTGACATGATGTTTATTCCCATCGTGAGAATACTTTTTATACCGTTATGTTTGAAATATAACAATGCATTTAACATCATATACTGTAGTACAAGAAAGTTTTTAGATGTGTAGCAAGGAGGTCTTTGCATTGCTAATAATAGGCTTCATTAATACAACTGCCACTGCATTTGAAAATACTTATAACATTTCTCCAGCCGTAGCATGGAAAGAGGTTTTCATTTCTTTGTTCTAGTAAAATGGAATGAAAAACTTTCCCCTGTGGGAAATGTCTTTATGGAATTTAAATGGTATACCATATGTTGCATTCTCAGAATTCCTGTTTGTCTTATAATGATATCAGGAGAGTAACTTAGTTTTTAAAATTCACCGCACATTTTTTTTTTTTTCGTTTCTCCTGAAAATTGACAATGTTTTTAAAGAAATTGAAAATGTTTTTACGTAAGTGGCAAAATTATGAAATCAGCGAAAAAAAATTTTCTTCACCTTTTTGTGCTTGCATTTTTAAATCTCATAGAAAATAGCTTAGCCATTTCGACTATAATCTCTAGTGTGGTGCTATTTTTGTTTTCCTGCTACATGTTTTGATTAATAAGATCTTTTAAAATATTCCCAATGTTCCTTTAGATATCAAACAGGATATTATGTTTCTTTTTAAGAGCAGACAGCAGTTTAAATAAAAGGTTTGTTCATTTCATGACTGCACAAGATCAAAATTATCAGAAAGGGAAATGCTTCTAAAGAAATAGAAATTATTAGATTATCACGATGGAGTCATTGCTGAAACATCCTTCAGAAGAGGTTACTCAAGAATGGAATACAAAAGAAGTGAAGAAAGAAGCTAACCCCTCACTTCATTTTGTTCCAGATGCAAGTGAAGTTCACTGGGAGTGCGAAATATGCTGCCAGAAATTCACAGCAGAATCTTGCTTTACAAGACATCTACAACTTCATACAAGTGAAAAATATTTCCAGTGTGATGTATGTTTTAAGAAATTCACTCAGAGAAGCAATCTCTTAAGGCCTGTAAAAGTCCATGCAGGAGAAGAGCCATTCCAGTGTGATATATGTTCCAAGCAGTTAAATGGCAAAAATACACTTTTAAGGCATATATTCCTTCACACAGGTAAAAAGCCTTACCAATGTGATACCTGCAAAACACAATTTGCTCAGAAAAGTAACATTTCAAGGCATATACTTATGCATACAGGTGAAAAGCCTCACCAATGTGATGTATGCTTGAAACAGTTTGTTCAGAAAAGTTATCTTTCACGGCATATGCTCCTTCACACAGGTGAAAAGCCTCATCAATGTTGTATATGTCCCAAACAATTTGCTAGGCAAAGTTGTCTTTCAAGGCATATGCTATGTCACACAGGTGAAAAACCTTACCAATGTGATGTGTGCTTCAAACAGTTTGCTCAGAAAAGTGATCTTTCAAAGCATATGCTTCTTCACACAAATGAAAAGGTTCACCCATGTTATGTATGCTCTAAACAATTTGCTCAGAAAGGTCAACTTTCTAAGCATATGCTTCACCATAGAGGTGAGAAACCTCATGAATGTGTGGTATGCTCCAAACAATTCACTGCAAAAGGTACCCTTTCAAGGCATATGCTTCTACACACTGGTGAAAAACCTCATCAATGTGATGTATGCTGCAAAGAGTTTGCTCAGAAAACTCATCTTTTGAGGCATATGCTTCTGCACACTGGTAAAAAGCCTTACCAATGTGCTGTGTGCTCTAAGCATTTTACTGAAAAAGGTACTCTCTTAAGTCATATGCTTCTTCATTCTGGTGAAAAATCTTACCAACGTGATGTATGCTCCAAACGATTTGCTTACAAAACTCGCCTGTCAAAGCATATGTTTCAGCATGCAGGTGAAAAGCCATATCAATGTCCACTATGTTCCAAACAATTCAGTGAAACAGGTAACCTTTCAAAGCATATGCTTCTTCATACCGGTGAAAAGCCTCACCAGTGTGATGTGTGCACCCAACAATTTGCTCGGAAAAGTCATCTTTCAATGCATATGCTTCCGCACACGGGGGAAAAACCTCATGAATGTAACGTGTGTGCTAAACGATTTGCACAGAAAGGTCAACTTTCAAGGCATATGCTTCTGCACATAGGTGAAAAACCTCATGAATGTGTTGTATGCTCCAAACAATTTGCTGAGAGAGGCAACCTTACAAAGCATATGCTTCTTCATACTGGTGAAAAAACTCATCAATGTGATGTATGCTCCAAAAAATTTACTGAGAGAGGCAATCTTTCAAAGCATATGCTTCTTCACACTGGTGAAAAGCCTTACCAATGTGATGTGTGCTCCAAAGAATTTGCTCTCAAAAGTTGCCTTTCAAGGCATATGTTTCTACACAAAGGTGAAAAGCCTCACCAGTGTGCTCTGTGCTCCAAACGGTTTACTGAAAAAAGCACCCTTTCAAGGCATATAATTCTTCATACTGGTGTAAAACCTTACCAATGTGATGTATGCTCCAAACGGTTTACTCAGAAAAGTAATCTTTCAAGGCATATGCTTCTTCATACAGGCAAAGCTTTCACCAATGTGATCTCTGCTTCAAACAATTTGCTTTGAAGAATCTTTCGAAGCATGTGCTCCTCAATACAGATGAGTAATGATGTACAGATTTTAGAGTATGGAGATTAATGGAAAATGGTGCAGAAATTTCAAATGTCTTAAAGATTTTTTATCATGATATTTACCTGTAAGTGCAGTGCTGTGAAGAGACGCTGCGGTAAGCCTAACGCATTGCTACTGCTACGATGCCGAGCATTGCTCCATTGAAAGGAAGATTCACTGCACCATGTAATTCATGCGCGGATGACTACAAGTGCAGCCTCGTACGTTCTTGCCTGGGGAGCGAAGCATCATGTACTCATACGCTACAGAATATAGTTCGTTCATGTTTTATCATTGTTTTTAAAGCAGACGTTGAGAAATTTTTCATTCTTTCACGTACAATTCCCCGATTCGAAATAGAAAGTACATACTAATATGCCTTTCTGTGTTGTACAGAAAACTGGAGAAGTATAACTTTTGGTTCTGGTTTGAACAGCTTCCATTCGCAGCTGATTTGCTGTGCCCCTGCACTTTTGGTTCTCCTGTTAATACCTTGTTCACAAGTCAGTTTCTATCTCACTAATACGCATCTTTTGCAAATCAAAGAGGTTTTATCAGGTTTTCCCTGCCAACAACGTACAGGATACAACAAAATAAAGGGTTGATGATGTGAACCTATTTTTGGTAGCATATCACTACAACATTTATCGCTCTCCTGCTGACAACGTAACCTCTTTCTCTTGTACTCTTCCGCCTGTCATTTTGGCACAGCAACGAACCTTCCTTTTAACGGACCAAAGCTTCACTGGAGCTATGCGTTAGGCCTACCGCAGCTTCTCTTCACAGTGTCGTACTTACATGTAAATATTATGATAAAAATCTTTAAAAGATATTTAAAATATGAAATTTCTGCACCATTTGCCATCAATTTCCATACTCTAAAATCTGTACGTCACACTTTTTTCAGGTACTAAAATTTTTCCGGCGAAATAATTTAGGACGCTAATCTACACATTTACTGACTATTTAGTGTCTTTGATGAAAATTCCATTATGCAGTACTGCTAAGGTCTTACGCTAACTACTAACCCCGCAGATGTGGGGCGTAGGCCTACTGTAGCTGCCAGTTATAGTTTTATGAAAAAATTCGAACACGCACTATAATTAACCATAAGATTCATATTTTGCTCTAAGGTATATTTAGCTTTGCCTAAATAAATGCCTAGCTTCACTCTTAAAACACTGAATGTCCTACAGATTGGAAGTGTTCGGCTCTTTGACTTCCAAGTTGTAATACGATTGCTCTGCAGTGGGTTGTAAATAATATGATCGCTCTCCAATCGCCCTCTCTCTGCGCTGCTGAGGAAAAGTGCAAGGCCACAGAGGGATTCCCCATGGAGAATATGGGAAAATAGTCAGTTACCTAGGATTACATGCACGACAGGCGTCAACATTTATTCACAGCAGCCGCAGATCTGCCATGTGTAAGAGGGTGATTTCTTCAAGTGATTTATTTTAATTTTGGACAAAGCAATTATACATATTGTCAAATTTATTACATAAAAAATTAAAACTACAGGGCTTTTAGGTACCGCCATTACTTTTGCAGAGACTCCCCTGACTTCTGTGAAAAATGCATATCCTTTCTTGTGTTTGAAATCCTGGGAAAATTACTGTGCTTAGGGAGTGCTGAAGTAAATCTTGCAGACCGGGGGGGGGACTGAATTAGCTTTCCATTAGGAACACCCACAGATTTTCATATTTGGAACAATAAAGACATACCTCCTGATATCAACGTCATATGCAGCCACTATAGATTCTGCTCACAATCAGTAAATATTTGCCAGTAATGAAAAAATCTGGTGACTTAAGCCACTTAGATTACAGCCAGGTAATTGGGGCCCAGAGGGCAAGTGCCAGTATTTCAGGAACGGCTGCACTTGTTGGCTGCTCCCATACTACTGTAGCAAGGGTGTACAGCACAGACATCGAGCAGAAAGGCTCACATTGGTCAGCCTTGTGTGAGCATTTCTGCTGGATGTCTACATGCACAGACATCCAGTAGAAGGGCTCACATCGGTCAACCTCGTGTGAGCATTTCTGCTGGATGTCTACATGCACAGACATCCAGTAGAAGGGCTCACATCGGTCAACCTCGTGTGAGCATTTCTGCTGGATGTCTACATGCACAGACATCCAGTAGAAGGGCTCACATCGGTCAGCCTTGTGCGAGCATTTCTGCTGGATGTCTATATGCACAGACATCCAGTAGAAGGGCTCACATCGGTCAGCCTTGTGTGAGCATTTCTGCTGGATGTCTACATGCACAGACATCCAGCAGAAGGGCTCACATCGGTCAGCCTTGTGTGAGCATTTCTGCTGGATGTCTACATGCACAGACATATAGCAGAAAGGCTCACATTGGTCAGCCTTGTATGAGTATTTCTGCTGGATGTCTACAAGCACAGGCATTTAGCAGAAGGGCTCACATTGGTCAGCCTTGTGTGAACATTCCTGCTGGATGTCTACCTGCACAGACATCCAGTAGAAGGGCTCACATTGGTCAGCCTTGTGTGGTTGATCCTAATGGTGAGCATCAGGTGTCACAATTGACATCCCAGCAATGGCATCCAACCCTCATTCACCAGTACAACAACGGAGCAGTTCAACCTATTCGCACATGCACCATGTGCCGTACCTTGCTTCACCTGGGGTTCCACAGCTGCGAAACAATGAGGGGTATCTGTGATGAAGCCCAGCCGTAACAAGCAATGCCTCGCATGGGCCAAGAAATGTTGATAATGGAACC
Source organism: Macrothele yani (assembly GCA_039090855.1). Lineage (NCBI taxonomy): Eukaryota > Metazoa > Arthropoda > Arachnida > Araneae > Macrothelidae > Macrothele > Macrothele yani. Next base: position 133,158,292 of record CM077009.1, on the reverse strand, counting down.
TCAAAGCCTTCTGGAGTGACAAGTTCCACTCTTTGCTGCTTCATATTGATGGCTGGGTTCACATATGGCATAAAAAGCATGAAGTCCTATCAGGTGGTTGCACAGTTTGAGTTCAACAGGCCAGTGGAGGTGGTGTTCTGGTTTGGGGAGCTTTTTCTGACAAGCGATAGATCCGTTGGTTACCACCCCATGGACATTGAATGGTGGATGTTACAGGGACCTGTTAGCAGATGGTCTTCATTTATATCTGCATGAGGTTTACCCAGACCAGTGTCATCTTTCAACAGCACAACACACCGTTTCATCAGGCTTGCATAACTACCGAGTGGTTGGAGGAACAGGTCAACGAATTTGCAGCATTGCCTTGGCCCCCAAACTTCCAAGACTGTAACCTAATTGAACATTTGTAGGATATGCTAGAATGGGGGGGTTAGACTGACGGAGCTACTGCATTGGAGATGGGTCATATAATGGGGGGTTAGATTGACAGAGCTACTGCATTGGAGATGGGTTATATAATGGGGGTTAGACTGACTGAGCTACTAGATTGGAGATGGGTTAAGTTATGCATGGAGGATTAGACTGACTGAGCTACTAGATTGGAGATGGGTCAAGTTATGCATGGAGGATGTTCAACACTTTGTAGAATCTGTTCCTAGGTGCCTGCGAGCCATGTTTGCACAGATAGGTGGACCAACGCGCTATTATGTAGGTGTTCCTAACGCAAAGCTAACACAGTGTATATGCTTAACTAGAAGTTGAAGAATTGATATGTAAGCGCCGTAATGTTTCAGCTAAGCGCTGCATTGGTGTAAAATCTACATCTGTAAAAAAAAATTATTTTGCAATTTTTTTTTGTAAGAGCCATACTGCACCATAAAATTTTGTAATCTCTTAGCCATCGATGTCTGAGCTTCTACAAATAACATCATTGTCTAAGCTTCTACAAATAACATCATTGTCTAAGCTTCTACAAATAACATTGATGTTTGAGCTTCTACAAATAACATCAGACTTTGCGTTTGTATACAGGAACCTTCCGTACATCTCCAATATGCACTCTGTGTGTAACTGAATGAATCGTTCCTGGACTTTCATTGTCTGTAGCTATAAAGCAGCACCCATTAGTTTACAGGCCCTAGTACAGTCGAACCCGGATATAATGAATTACTGCGTATTTCAAACTTTTGAAAATCACTGTCAGGATGGCCTGAAAATAACACGTAAAGCATTTTCCTATATTGAACACATTGAAGCAGAGTTGCTGTGTATATCGAAATTTTCGAATAAAATTCCTCACAAATTTTCCCGGAAACAAATCTTGTTAATCAAGATCACTTTTTTCTCAATGTAAGTGGGAATTTCTCTTGGAAAATTCCTGACACTCCCAAACTGGAAGCAGTCTTTTCTTTCATTGTTCAAGACAGGGTTCCCACTGAAGCTGGAAAATAGAGAAAACCTGGAATTCTTAGGGAATTTGAAAATGGTTCCAAAAGTCAGGGAAAACTCAGGGAAAATTGCTCTTTTTTTGTAAAAGTCAGGGAAAATTGCTCTTTTTTTGTAAAAGTCAGGGAAAATTACCTTTTTTTTTTTTTTTGTAAAAATCAATGCATACTTTATTTTGCTAAAAAAAAATTTTTTTTTTCAAGATTTCAAACTTTTGCTTGCAATTAGTGCCTGCTTAGAATTTGGTAGATCTTACTTTCAGTTATATTAAGTATTTCCTTTATTCTCTAAAAAAGATGCAAAATTGAATTTTTAAAATTGCCAGTTTTTAAAAAATGGAACAATTAGGCACAATGGCTCCTGCTTGAAGAAACACTTCACAAGAGAACCAACCAAATGATGGATCAAAGTCCTTTGTCTGTTGGTTCTCTTGAAGCACGTTTCTTTGAACGGAGCCATTCCATGATTAGGCTTAGCTGCATTGTGTTATAGAAAAAATGAAACTATTCAACTGACAGATTTTTTCTTACTGTTTCTATGGGAATGTATTTACAAATTCCGTGTGGGCAGTATTTACAAAAGTTCACGGAACTTTGGTACAGAAAATAATGTGCACAGTTAGTTGTTATTAATGAAAAGCAGGTAATTTTATAAAGACAAATTACATAAAGAATTTACAAGTGTGTGCTTTGGTGAGAAAAATGAATAGAATGGAATGAAATGTAATAATTCTTTGCAACATGCCACTCTGGAAAACTTTAAAAACCACCAGGAGAACCTGGAAAAGTCAGGGAATTTTTTATTACTTTTGAGTGGGAACCCTGCAAGAGACCCTCTTTTCTGATCTTTTTAACGGGACAACCCCTGCCTACCTCCTCTGAAGCACACTGAGGCAAAAAGAAAAGAAGGGCAATTTTGTCATCTTTGGGCTGGGTTGTTAAGAGAGAAAGTTGCTGTAGAGTAGACACAACTGAGGATACCGGATACACTTTGATTGACAAAATCAAACAGGTTAAAAACAGTAAAGAAGCAGAAAAAGATGACTAAAGCATCGATTCTGGAAAGACTTCTTTTTCTGTCATATTGCTAGGTATCCGGTCTTTAATTTAATCATGTAATTCTATTCACAATTCGTAATACAGAAATAAATAATCTTTGTTTTTGTGTGCTTACCTGTCGTACACACCAGAACACCACTGAGAGTGGTAGGGCAGTAAAACCGTATATTGAATTATTTTGTATATCAAACTATCGAGTTCTTCCCTTTGAATTTGATACAAACAGTTTCAACGATATAAGAACACAAATGGGCCCTAGCGTTACCTTCGAGACTCTTGAAGGCCTATCAACTCGTGGCATCCTTTTCAGTGACGTCACACCTGTCTGCATTACCATACTGTCGCTACGCCTAACTGTGTGACTTGTGTTTTTATGGTTGTCCATGCTTGCGTGATTTGTTTCAACTAACATTTTGATTATAGTTTTTATATACCGATAATTCAGGGAGTTAGGTATTTGATTATGCCACATCCCTGTTGTGTTCCCAGCTGCTGTGGAAATTATAAAAGTGGGCCCAAAGTTCGAGTTCATGGATTTCCAAAAGACGAAGATCTGTGTGCCAAGTGGATTCGTGCCATTAAAAGGGGTAACTTCACTGTTACGCCACATAGGACATTTTTTTAATCTAATTTTTTTATTACTGTGAAATATTCAGTGATATGCTATATGTATAAAATCCACTTCTAATGCAAAGCGCTTCCACTCATTACTGTATGCATGTGGTAGCTTCAGAATGAGTTAACATTTATATTTCACTATCGCTTGAATATGCTTTGATAAATGCAGCTAACACTGAATGTAGTATTCTTTAATCTTAATCATTAAAATTTACTTGATGGTAACTCGTAGCTAAGTATTATTGGAAATTCAAAGCTAAGTGTTATTTATGTAGTATATTCTAAATTAGTACCTTTACTGGTCAGTAATAACTGAGTACTGTTGGAAATTTGTAGCTAAGTATTATTTATGTAGTATATTCTAAATTAGTACATTTACTGGTCAGTGATAATTGAATTTGTATTTAGTAACTGCACTTTAATTTATTATATTCACACACATTTTACAGGAGAAAATATTGTTTCAAGTATTAGGTTCACCTCAGAGTAGCATGTATTCAGACGAGTTGCTGTCTAGGCATATGAATATGCAGAGGTACACACAGTATACACTATGCCAAATATATTATACTTTTATAGAGGTACCAACTGCAGCCTCATATCAGATAGTAACACGAAGCCAAGAGGTGAAGAAAACTACTAGTCTTTCGGAGAATGGACACCCTAAGTTACTGACTTATAGTTTAATAGTAAAATTGTTGCGTAGCGGACACCCGCTGAAATTTATAACGCTGACACGCTGTTATAGAAGTCTCTTTCAAGTATTAAACGATACGGGTGAATTTTCCGCCATTGTAGAGATCTGCGCTCTCTCCCACATATTACAGGGCTTGAAAAATATCTGAGACGTTACATGCCCAGCTGGGCATGTGCAGAAATTACTTACTTGCCCAGGTAGTAAAAGCTAGAAGCCCATGAAAATTTATTTTTAAGGTAAAAAATCAGAACTCTCATTTTTTAAAATTAAAGAAACAAACTTTGTTTTCGTGTTTTGCATTTCTATTTTAAGGGTCTGTATTCAAAATATTCAATGCACAAAAGCGTGTATAAAGTTTAAGAAGATGTTAAGGTTGAAATTGGTATTTGAGCAATTTTGGTGATTCTGCCATGTTCCTTTCATTAAAATTTTTTCCCTTTGTCACTAAACACAGGAGGTTCCATCAGAAGCTTGCATCCCGTAGCTGACTATAAACAACATCTGGAGCAAGACCACAGGCGTAGCCAGGGTGGATCCTTGTGTACAAACCCCTTTTGAGGGGATTTAGTACGAATTTTGGTAAATGTGTAGATTAATGTCTTAAATTATTGCATCAGAAAAATATTATTACCTGGAAAAAGTGTGATGTACAGATTTTAGATTATGGAAATCAATTGCAAATGGTGCACAAATTTCATGTTTTAATTGTCTCCTTTCCAAGAAATCTGCACTGTATAAGAAAGATGCACAAAATGAGAGCTTTTCTGCAGTATACCTTTGATGACACTATAATTTTCAGAAACAGTTTTAAAAGGGGGTCAACGATTATTATTTGCTCCGAAATCACATCTTTCCTTAATCACTTGCACTATGTTTCTGTGGACGATACTTCTCGACGTACCTTTTGCATGCCACCAGCAGTCAAAAATTATCGCCATTGTACAATTCACATTGTACTAGGCACGTCCATTGTTAAATGCAGGGATGGAGCAAACAATTCTTATCGGTGGGGGTGGGGGTGGGGGTGCTTGGAATCACGCTCCCTCAAGTTCAAAAGTTTACATTCTCATACCTTCGTTATAAGAAAATATTATGATCGTTCAAAAACAGTATATTCGTTTTTTGGCATAATTTTACTAAAAATGTAAAACTACATAGATATTCAAGAATCAAGTAAGGCGTAAAAGTTATGAGGATGCAGACAACACAACACTCAGCGGAAATGCAGAATGAAAAACAAACTAGCACAGAACAAATGAGCATCATATAATGAACCGTTAACAATGGGAAGAGGCTTTCACTTCATTACATTAGCTAGTGTGGATATACAAAACCTCAGGAACTTATTCAACTATTTATTTACATTAACATTACCCGCACATATGGGAGAAGTATTAAACTAACTTGGAAGAACACAGTCATGACTAGTAAAATAGCATTATTGTGGTGCCACTGGTTATTCATCAGTATACAAAAAAAAATCCTAACATCGGCAAGAAGATATATCACATAACCTTTTTGCCAGTGGTGAATTTGAACCACGTCTTCCTGCTTCGGAGCAGTTGTTCTCCATTTAAAAGATAGATTCAATATTAGAACAATTTTTTATAACAAAATGCATGTTTTCCTATTTCTAACAGTCACTTCAAAACCAACCAATCATTATAGTAAACATTTTGTCCTCTTTCTTTTTTAAAGCCAAATTCAATTTTAAAATTGGTACTTAATCTGTCCATGGTGGAATCTGCCATTTCCATGACTCATAAAATTGTTATCATGGCAAAGTGTACAATGCAGTATCTATCTTTGATATTTGATATCACTTAAATAGCATGTTTTCTCAATCCATAGTAACATTTTTTTTTTTTAGTGTATTAGGAGCAGAGCAAAAATATTTTATTTTGTTTAAATCAAAATTAATGTTCAAAAAACGCTACTGCGTGCTTTCATTCCCTGTTGAGTCACGTTTGTGCAAAAGAAACTTGACGCAACAGGGAACGAAAGACAGCAATGAAAAGCTAAAGTTCCCATTTGAACTTCAATTCGTTTCTTAACAAAATTAATTATTGCTCTTTTTTGTCTGTTGATAAGCAGGAAGTGACTAATAAATGGGAAATCATGTATTTTCGGAAAAACTTAATAAAATGCAAGCTGCTGATGTCGGTTTGTGACGTCAGAGTTCCAGCTGAAATTCAGATGCCCATTGTCATTACTTCCTGCCCAAACTTCAGTGGGGAAAACAACCGCCTCCCCTTTCTCGAAGAATGAATCTATAAATAGATTGCACCCACTTATTAACTGAGCATAGAATTATCTTTCCCCACGTGTAAGTTGGATGATAGAAAATTATCTTGCTAATTCATAGGAGGGTTTTGAAAAATGCAAATAAGTTCTTTAGTAATGAAAAAATAATTTGACCACCAGACCGTTGTGAGAGGCAAATTTTCAAGCTTGGCGAGTAAATCAACTTTTTCTACTGGCTATTTGTTTTATTCAGTCGCCACACGGCTAGTGGTAACCACTAATTTTTTATCTTTTCTTGTAACCAGGGTTCCTAAATTAAAGACGGACAACTGCTTATAGCCCTTTCAGTTGCTCATGGTGGTAGTTAAACCCCCAAACGGGGGGTGGGTGCAATTTCCACACGATCACATTAACCGTAAGGTTTGCAGGTATTGTATTCGAGCAAGACAATTACACGGGTGCACTTTAACACAGGTAGTTAACACACCCCCCCCCACTTTTTAACAGGTATTTAACACACATATACACACACACACATTTTCAGTACATACACCAAGTAATCAGTGAATTATTCTTACCTACCTAATACTTTTACAGGCCCTCCTTTGCCCTCAGAACAGCACATATCCAAGTCAGGTACGGAGGCGACTGCTTTATCCCAACGCCTGATATGCTGTTCCATAGTGTCCCACAAGTACTCTAGCGGATCGATATTGGGCGAGTTCAGAGGCCAAGCGATATGCTGCGAGTCTGAACGGTGTTCCTTGAATCAGTCTTGCACAATTTTGGACCTGTGTTTCTGTGGTAATTAATCATGGTTCAATGGTCATATGTACTGCAAATTGTTTACTTTTCAGTTCCCTACTCAATGTTTACATTCATTCCACAGTTCTGTTGGAAATGTATGACTGACTGATTTGTATTTTCAAGAAATACAGACTGTGTGATTCTAGAGTGACTGTGATTTAGGATTATAAGTAAATGGATGTGTTCTTAATTTCAAAAACATGCATAGCCTTTATTTAAAAAGAAAATGGAGTCTCCAACATCAAATCTAATCTTCAAAAGTAGGCTGGCTTTCTAAAAAATCCATTCAGCTATTCTAGCATATGGTGTCTTTGAAATTAAGAACACATCCATTTACTCATAATCCTAAATCAGTCACTCTAGAATCATACAGTCTGTATTTCTTGAAAATACAAATCAGTCAGTCATACATTTCCAACACAACTGTGGAATGAATGTAAACATTGAGTAGGGAAACTTTTCACCCCCCCCTTGCCCCCAAATAAAAATAACACGAATATTCAGTCTCCTACTCCTACACCGAATTTGATCTTGGACAGTGGAAGGCAGATGTAGATATACTATAGCTAATGACCAACTGTAGATTTCAAATAGTACCCAGCTTTAGCAAAATATTTAATTTAGATGTGAGAAATTATTTTAAATGGTGCAAATATTTTAGTTAGTCAGACTATTTCTTTTTACATATAGGTTTGCGAATTACACTTTTGTGAAAGTGACTTCAAATACAGTTCCAGTGATTTCGACAAGAAGAGTGGGAGGACAGTAACTGTGGATTTGAAGGTACCCAAACTAATTCCAGGATGTGTGCCATCCAAACTTCCTAATTTACCATCCTACTTGAGTGGCACCCCATGTGTTACATATGAAGAGCCAGAAAGTAGAAGACAACGCCTTGAAGAACAGGCACTGAAAACAGCTCTCGAGGAAAGCATTACAGAAAGAGAGGACTACGATAAAAAACATACATTTTGTTCTACTGTTGATTTGCAATCAAAGGTAGAATTTATTGACACCACTTCATGGTCCCTTTTTTGTAAAAAGAACATGGCAAAGGTTATGCATATTTCAGCTGATCCTGCTCCAAGTGCAAAATGTTCTGTTATAAATTCAGAGCTTATGATTAGGGCATTTGTTAAAGATGTGGAGTTACCAAACTTGGTGAAATATTCATTTCCATGTAAAGTAACTCATACTGATATTCTAAATGACATTTTAAAACATTTAATGCAGCAGTGTGAGTCACCTATAAGTGGTAATATTTTACGAAATACAGTTGATCAAATATGCATAGTTTTAAAGAATCTCCGTGAGAATAATGTAGGTTCTGAAAGTCGCCTCAAGTTTATTGAGGAACAACTGGTTTTGTTGGGTCGAGACAAACATGGGTCCAGATGTTCACCAGATTTCACGATTTTTTCTTCCCTTTTTTTAGCTTGACACCTCATGCATATAATTTTGTTCAGGAGAGTGGTAGCATTAGGCTGCCACATCCCAGTACTATTCTGTTTGCCAGCAGTTTAGTGTGAAAACTGAAGCTGAAAAAATTGATTCAAATTTTCTATCTTATATTCAAAGAAAAATATCCTTTTTAAATGATGTTGATAAAAAGGTAATACTAATGCTGGATGAAATTCATTTGAAACAATATTTCGATTACAAAGGTGGTAACATTTGTGGTCTGTCATTTAATTCCGAAAGCATGGCAACAAGTGCCCATGTCTTCATGATTAAAAGTTTACTTTCAAAGTACAAAGATGTTGTTCATGTACTGCCTGCCAAAACCATGACTGCTGAAACACTTTTTGATGTTTTAAAGAAAATAATCATTGGCTTAGAAAATATAGGTTTTACTGTGATTTGTGTTGTCACTGATAATAATCCCATCAATCGTAAGTGTATGTCATTATTTGTCCCCCCTCCTAAAGTCCAAATTGTTTATCCTCATCCAATTGATAAATCCAGACCATTATTTTTTGTTGTTGATACAGTTCACTTATTAAAATGTATATGTAATAACTGGCTAAACCAGAAAAATGGGGGAAATGTATGTATTATCCTGAATTTGAAGATGAAACTGCATCATTTCAAACAGCATCTTTGTCAACACTCCAGGAATTGCATAAAATTGAAGCCAACACTCGGTAACAAAATATGGGTATAACTTTTCATATAAAGCTTTTAATCCCAGCAATCTGGAAAGACAAAATGTAAAATTAGTTCTCCAAATATTTAATGATTTTGTAATAAAAGGTCTGCTAGAAATTGGAGAAAAAGAGAAATTGTGCGAGTACCAAGGTACATCACGTTACATTGGAATAATTTTAACTTGGTGGCAAATTATCAATATGAAGTCACCTTATAAAGGTATCCGTCTGAATAATAAATACCAAGCTCCTTTAACGTCTTCAGAATCTGATGAAAATAATGTGTTTCTTAATAAATTTTTGGAGTGGTTGGATAGGTAGGAAAGGATGTGTTGTACAACTGGTATGCTAACGAAAGAAACCCACACTGCATTAAAATTAAGTACACATTCATTACTTGAAATTGCTTCATATTGTATTAAGGAACTAAAATTTCAGTATGTACTTCCTGGAAAGTTCCAGACTGATGATTTGGAAAGTAGGTTTGGTCTTTATAGGCAATTGGCTGGAAGCCAGTACAATATAAGTGCTCGGCAATTGTTTGAATGTGAAAGCAAGTTGAGAGTCCAATCACTGTTGAAACTTCAAACTATGTCACGTGGGGAAATTGAAATAACTGATTTAAATTTTAAGGATGACTTTCAGGAAGTGAATTTGAAATTAACTTGCAATTTAAAATTTGATGTTTCTGTTCTTTCTTCTGATATATCTGATTGTAATGATTATATTCCAGTCATTGAATGCATAGCAGGGTATTGTACATTTTCAGTATTAAAGCATTTGAAGTGTGATTTTTGCAAACAACTGTTATTGATAAACAAAGACATAGAATTAGATGCAAGGTTTAATTTCCTTCAAAAATTAAACAGAGGTAGTCTTAGATGTTCTACTGATGTTGTATTAATATTGTTTTGTATAATTACATTAGTTTTAAAAAATTATGAGGAGTTTTTGGAAATGTCTAATCAAAGAAATGTATTAATGTTAATCACAAGTAATGCTCTTGATCAGGCAGAGTTGTTCAACAATAGCATTTGTTGCTCTGGCCATTATATTGAAAAAGCACACAAAAGAATTCTTTGGGCTTCCACAAATGTGTTGTTAAATAATTATTGTAAGGTTAAAAATGACAAATTAATACAGGATGCTGCAGCTATTAAAAAAAATAGTTTTAATGACAAAAAAAGAAAATTAGCAACTTTGACAAAGTAAGTATTAACCAGGGATCGATATAGGTGGCATTTGACACCATTGGACGTCAGATTTATAAAACTATTTTTATCTCAAACGGCATTTTTACAAAAATATTTTGGACTGTAATGATATCTTCACAAAATATGTTGAATAAAATTTCATTTTAATAAAAATATTTTAACATAAGTGGCATGAAAATTGTCAATGTGCTGACACATAATGCGAAAGTTTCACTCAGTGTACAACCCCTGGCAAATATCATGGAATTGGCGCCACATGAACATGGAGGCGCATAGTAGGGAGTACGTAGAAACAACACAAAGGAAGAATGCAAAACAAAAACATATTTTAATGAAAACTGCACAACTGAGCTACAGACAGCAGGACTCAGATATATGTATGTACTATATCTGACAGAAATACATGATGTGTAGCAACATGTGTGGAAAATAATTGTAGACTCTCCAACATTAGAGGGAAAATTATGGAATCAAAGTATAAGTTGCAATTTCTGTTGCTGCAGTACCAGCATGGCTCCTAGGAGGGAGTTATCAATGGTAATGAGGGACATAATTATGAAGCGTCTTCAAGAAGAATATCGACAAGTCATTGCAAAAAGGTTGGTTGTTCGTAGTCTAACAAGGAGGCCTATTCACCAGTTCTTCGAACCAAACTTTGACATGCCATTCGTGAAAACATCCCGAACTGTCAGTTGTAACATGGTTTCTCCATCACAACGCCAGCCCCATACACAGCTCATAAATGTGTGAGTTTCTGGGGTGAGTATTTTCAGAAAGTTAAATGGCAGGATGATTCAGAACATGACATTTAAGGTAACTCTTCTATCCTGTCCATGAATTAAATTATCACTCCTACTATGCGCATCCGTATTCATGTGGCGGTGATTCCATAATTTTGGCCAGGGGTTGTATAATCCTAATGAGCATAGAGAGCATACAATTCTGATTAATGTTAACCCTACCAGCTACTTGTGATATGACATATGGTATATTATGTAAGTTATTCTTTGTGTGCTGTTAATTACTGTGTTGACAGAATCATTTTAAGTTTCTCAAATCAATTTTGCATTGAGAACATTATTTACAATAAAAATTTCAGATTTCTTAATGCACACAAGGCAATGAACCTACCGTCATTCGTCCATAATATTATGTGGTAATTAATACTTTGTTTGCTACAAAGATATTGGTGTGCTTATGCTTTTTTTTTTTTTTGTGTCAAATGTAATTGCATAAATGGCGCAATTTTTGGCATACGGTAAAATGAATAAATTGTTTATAGTAAATTGTGTGATGGATTTTGTTTATTGCAGCCTGCTTTACCTTCACTACTTACATAACTGCTATTAAATTATATATTTGTAGAACTTAGCAAGCCACACTCGAAAATCATTTGGGAAATTTTAGTGTTCTGTCCTGGTTTAAATAAATTAGTGTAGGATATATACAAGAAAGAGTGGTACTGACAGAAAACTAAGTTTTGACAAGTTACATATGTGTGTATCTTATACTTTTTTCCCCCCACAGTGATGTGTTTTACTTAAGGATTGTTAAAAATACCTCGATAATACACCACTTTCTACACTCCAACCAAATTTTCCCTTTTTAATTCATGCAATGCCATCTTCCTCTAGAAAATACACAAGACCTTAATTAATTTGGTCAAGCATTTGGAGTGATGAAATGCTTACTAAGAAAATCTTTTCAGCCCAACTGGCAGAAAAGAAAGGCAGACCAAGGAAGACATGGGTGGATCAGATTCAGGAGTGTCTGCATGAGAAAAAGATTAGTAGTATGAAGTATAAAAGATCTTGTGTACGGCGTGTAATGGACGTTAGTGAAGCACGAGTTGTATGTCAAGATTGCTGTAAATGGAGAAGTTTGATACGACAACAATGAGTAAAAATATCTGGAAGTTTGTATTCCTTTTTGGAGCTAACCTCTGACTCTCAGAGAACAGCTTAGTGGTATGTATGTATGCATTTAACAAATATTGTTGGTGAAAATATCATTTTAGCAATTGATATTTTATCCCAATAATGTCATTTTAGCAATGATATTGTTGGGGTGAAAGAGTTCTGCCAAAAGGTGGAATTCTTCCTTTTTGGAAGTCGTCTGGGGAGTTCCTGAGATTTATAAAAAAATAGAACATATGTTGTATACATATATGTCAATAGGTATCAGGCATCCAGAACTTGTGCCCGCATCATGTAAATTTTTGTGTTGGTAAACTAATTATTCAAATCTAGAAAGGAAAACAGATTAGATAAATATGGGATTCACATTTTGTGTAAGCACACTGACTAAAATAAAAATTCTTATTCATTCCTAAAGAAATGTTAGACAATTTTGTGGCTTTTATAATATGGTGCTTAGGGTAGTTAACAAATGCTGAGAGATTAATTATTTTTGCATATTCCTCTGTGGGAAAAGTTCAATCTTTTTCTGCCATCACCATTTTCGTGCTCGGGGCTACTTTAAAATAAATAATTTTTTACATGCTTACTGCGGTGCTACTGCCCATTATGGTAACAGTGAACACTTGTTTCATATTCATCTTCTGGAGGAATAATATATATATATATAGTTTTCACTACAATAAGTTCAGATAGTTTTTATAACAGTTAAAAACAATGACGTAGTCTTTGAAAACATTTTCCCACGATCGTTCATTCCTGTTACTAAAGTTATTGACTGAAAAAAAGACAAACATATGGAATCCATAGATTGATTTTCAGATTTAAAAAAACGGGAGCTACAACCGTATAATAATTTTATTTCTCATTCTTTCAATAAAAATAATATGTTAAGCATTTGCAGTGATATGTCACATTTGTAATGTAATTTTTCACTGTAATACCGTAATTCTAAAACAACGATCGTGACCATCGAAAAAATGCTCTGATTCCGAAACATTCTCCCACGATCATTCATTCCTGTTACTTAAAGTTATTGACTGAACAAAAAAATCAAAAAACTTGCGGAATCTGCAGATTGATTTTGAGATTTAACAAACAGAAGCTACAACTTCCTATTCATTTTTATTCCTCATTCTTTTAATAAAAAGAATGAGAAATAAAGCGATGTCACATTTGTGGTTCAAATTTTCACTGTAATACCAAAATTCTAAAACAACGGTAGTGACCATCAGAAAAATGCTCCGACTCGGAAATATTCTCCCACGATCATTCATTCCTGTTACTAAAGTTATTGACTGAAAAACAAAAGTACAGAATCCGCAGATTGATTTTGAGATTTAAAAGATGGGTGCTACAATCTCGTAACAATTTTTATTTCTCATTCTTTTTAATAAAAGACTACGTTAAACATTTGCAGCGATGTCACATTTGTGATGCAATTTTTCACTGTAATACCGAAATTCTACAACAACGATCGTGACCATCGGAAATATGCTCCAATGCGCCCAGGCTCTCTCTCTCTCATGAGATGTGAAGATCCACCACCGGTGACGCCACAAACCTGTGCGAGGGCCCTCTCTTTCCGGGGGTGACAGTCAGCCTCGGAGCGAAACTGATGACGTCATGAGTCCGTAATTTTTGGGCTAAAAGCTGCGGCTCTTATGTTACTAAAAGTGAAAATTTTCGGGTGTGCGGCCCTTATGCCGAATTTGTTTTCGATAAGACTGTTTCCTTACCTCCTTTTTTTTTTTTTTTTTCATGCCGGTGCTTAGTAAATTTTTCAAACCACGTCTTTTTTTTTTTTCACAAACTTGACTGTGATCATGTTTTCCCCCTTTCTACTCGTACGTTAGACACGTCTATTTAAACGATAACTCCGCTGTCCTGATGTTGGTTGAAGAGGAAAAGTGGGGAGGACAGGAATGCCCGACTCAAATGCCCTTTGCATGGGGGAGTGGGAGATGGAATGGGGACATAAGCACACAGACGTGACCGTCCGAGGCTTCTGTGAATTAAAGCATGCCCAGGGTATCAGTTTTGCTTCAATTTTTTTCTTAATTTTTTTATTGACTGACAATAGTGGAAGTTTAAGGCTTCGGCTGGAAATGCTTTCTCACTAATAAGCGCTGTAACATTATCATCTCATGTTAACAATGGGTAATTAATTTAATACTTGGCTGAAGATAAAATCTTCACTAACACAAAAGAAAAAAAGAAGGAAGAGCTTCCCATTCATATAAAAGCGGAGCTCAACGCGAAGGCTCATAGTGCAGTAAATGAAAGTAGGTCAAACCACTTAAAAGAGAGAAAGCGGCATCACTGTTTCGAAGTGTTGGCGACGCAATTCGCGAACACGTGCGAGGGAGCTGGTAAAAGGAGCGTAAAACAACTCGATTTTAACAAAAACATCTGTAGATGAGAAAAAAGAGCATAACATAGAAGGAACGTATTATTACAGAAAACATTAATCAAAAGCATTACAAGCAATAATTTATAAGTTAATTACTTCTAAGACGAATTCAATTGCAGTGAACAGAGAACCATCCTGTAGCAGACATCCACATTGAATGGAATTTAGACAATTGTGCGGTCTTACGAGCAATGCTATATTCTAATGGGAGTCTTAAGATTAACTGTGATTTATATTGATTACATAAATGGTTTTGAGCATTTAATAAAGACAAACAAATAACATCATTAGCACGATTAAAAAAATTATAAATAAAAATTTTTGCCAGTATGAAAAAATAAGTGCATAAAGCAGATCGACACTGAGTTGCAGAATGAGCCTTTGAAGTATACATATAATCACGTTGGGCGTGAGTTAATTCATGAAAATAAGGAAGATAATTTAGCTTTCTGAGCAGCACCACGACTTCACAAGTGCGGCCCTTACTGTAATTTTTGCTTCCAAGATTGCAAAATTTCTCACCTGCGGCTCTTAGTCTGAAAATTAAGGTAGTTGTTTGGATCCTTGCTAATAAGATAGATTCCCTGCAAAGCCCCCCCCCCCCCACGGATTTTACAGAGTTTTATCGGTCACCTCTCTCTTACCTGTCCAACCTCAATCCTATTATTGTCATGTCTTGTTTTAAGAGGGGGTGGGTGGAATTTATTGCATGTGGCTGTAACATCGTTATTCTATTCCCTCTCTACTGAGATATCATCCCGCAGGAAAAAGAATGGAACAGGCCAAAACGTTTTTTGTCACATAACTTCGCTCCGAAGAAGAAAAAAAAAAAAAAAAGAAAAGCTGTATACATGGTGTACAAGCAGCGCAGGCCGAAAATTTAATTTTGAACTCGTATACCCCATGGCTTATCTGCCCGAAATTACAGTAATTCAAACAGTCGGGGGGAGGGGTGAAAATTTTAGGGGCAGCTTATCTGTCCCTGTATGAAAGAAAGAACAAAAAGTGCCCCATTTTTGTTCTTTCTTTCATACAGGGACAGATAAGCTAGAGGAGACTGAGGGTGAAGTATTATTTTTCAGACAGAAATATACATGACTGATATTATACAGAGACTGTTGACAACTACTATGGATTCTTCTCCGTAGTCAACACGGAAATCGTCTGCTCGCTTCGGATTACAGAAAAGCATCGGATTATACTATGGAAATAGAAAATCTCAGTGAACAAACCTTTTTAATGATGTGCGTGAAGTTTATTTTCATGTTTTCAAGATTCTAATATCCATTAAACACTTTGGAAAGTGTTTCTTGGATGTTTCGATATCATTGCATTTCTTCTATGCTTTAATGTCTAAGTGTCTGGTTATGTACAGAGTTATCATGACTCACAAAATCCTGGAAACATCCTAAAATTTCATTTCCCTTTCCAGATCTGGAAGAGTCCTTAATTTTTCATAAAGTCCTGAAGTAATATTAGAATTCTTTCCAGCAATGAACAGTTTTAAGACAAAGGTTAAAAAATTAAGGTAGGGTGGCTAGTGATTGAAAGAACTGGGGAAGTTTGCAAATGCTCCGTATTGCCGGAAGTGACTGCTCTAGCAGCGATGAATAGACAAAGTGATTCTTGACGAGTCTTCATCTGTCTCCAGATGAAGACTCGTCAAGAATCACTCTGTCTACTGAATCTTGACTCATCACAGAAAGGTACATGGCCCCAATTTTGCTGTGTCCAAGAAAGATCTGTTTGGCTCCAAGAAAGACGGGCTCTCTTCTGCGATCTGGTGAGGGGTACACACACAACTGGACGCCGGGCGTAAAGGGCCTTCTCTGCTAGGCGTCTGTATACAGTTTGCCTCGAAATTGTTGTTCCAGTCGCAGCAGCAAGGTCCTGAGAGAGGTCTCTAGCCATCATCCGTCTATGGCATTTGGCAGTTAATGCCACGTAACGATCCTCCACAGATGGCGTGGCTCTTGGACGGCCTTCTGGTGATGGTATCCGCTGTTCAGAATTGGTGCCATAACCTGGATACCACCTTTCGTTTGACCTGTAACCATCGAACGACCTCTGCTTGAGACTGGCCAGGTTCAAGCCTCCTGCCAATGGCTCTCCAACTTAGTCCATCATCTAAACAGTTCCGAGCACTCATTCCAACCGAAATCAGTACAATATTGTGATTTTGAAGACTCTGAAGACGAAATTCGCAGATGCAGAATATGGTCACTTTCACGTTCTCTTGCCAAACTCCCCCTGTTAACTGTTTAACAAATAGTGGATGCTTACATTAGATTCAGATGATCATATGTAGAGGATTTTAGGAAGGGAGTGTCTGACCCCAGGTCTTAAACAACCCTTAGAAATAGGAAGCTAGGAGATTTGGGCTAGAGTGCCTGATAGGAAAGTGACACGGAAGCCAAGTAGAAAGGGGGAGGAAGATGCCCTTATCTATTACCGAGGGGCTAGTGCCCGTTGCCCGGCGGCTTAACATTCCCATCTGATGCACAGCGGATATTTAGTGGATCAAGCGTTCGAACTTGCCTTGGATTGAACCTGGGGTCCTTTCCGTGGCAGTCACGAACATTGCCCACTAGGTCACCCGCGGCCCTTACATTAGATTCACCATTCCCCTAAGTATATATGACAGTGATTTTAAACATTTTACTGCTTGCTATTTTGAATGATTGTAACAAATGCATTTGTGACCTTAATTTTGCATATCAGTGTAATTTATTCGTATTCTGTATTGCTAATTGTGGTTCATAATTTATGAATTTGCAGCAGGTTTTCTGTTTTGATGATTGTTTAAGCAGATACAGTTTTTTTTTCTTATACAACTCTGATTATGCTGAGATCTCTGAAATAATAACAACACTCCTGGTTGTATTAAACCAGAAAAGTCAAGTTTATGGTAGTTGAGAGCACTCTTAAGTTACATATAATAATTTTTAAGGCAACTATATTTCAGTCATCCTGAAGAAGAAATTGAAGAATTTTATGAGGAAATTCGTCATCTAAATAATAAAGGTAAGCAGCACTTGAAGATAATTATGGGAGATTTCAATGCAAAAATAGGGCACCGGCAACAGAATGAAACTTCAGTAGGTAAATTCGGTCACGGCAACAGAAACCAGCGTGGAAATACTCTCGTTGAGTTTGCAGAGGCAGAAGGATTTTTCATCTTGAATTCCTTTCTCAAGAAAAAGCCACACAGGAAATGGACATGGAGACATCCAATTGGGACGACAAGTGAAATTGATTTTATTATGTGTAACAAAAAATTCGTCATCGAAGACTGCAGTGTGCTAAACAAGTTCAACACAGGTAGTGACCATAGATTGGTGAGATGTAAGATGCACCTCAACACTAAACTGGAACGTGGCAAGCTCATAAGACAAACAAAATGTATTGACATAACCAACCTTAAAAAACACCATAATACTTTCAAGTTGGAACTGAAGAACAGATTCTCTGCTTTAGAAGGCCTAACATCGGAAGAAGTGGATATTTCGGAAGTTAACAGAAAAGTAACCAAAGCTCTTATGGAAACAGCAACAAAATTAGCTGGGTCTAAGAACAAGTTGCATGTAAACAAATTATCAGGAAAAACCAAAATGTTGATGCAAAAAAGAAGAGAGATGAGGACAACTAAAGAAGATGTGACTTCCAAAGTGGAATATATAGAGCTATGCAAGACAGCACGAAAAAGTATCACTGAAGACGTAAGGAAATTCAACTGTGAGCTAGTGAGGAAAGCAATTGAAAACAACCAAAGCCTAAAGATAGCAAAGGGACATCTCAGTAAGGGAAGAAAACAGATTATGGCTCTGAGAAAAGAAGATGGTTCTATAACAAGAAATAGAGGCGAAATTTTGACAAGAGTGAAAGATTTCTACTCCAAATTATATGAAAGGGATGATACATGTACTCCAGACATCATGAAAGGTACCAGAGTTCTTCCAGTCCTCCCAGCAGAAGTTGCTCATGCAATCAAGAACATGAAGCGGGGGAAAGCTCCAGGAGAAGATGGAATTACTATAGACATCATACAAGAAGCAAGTGGAGAAATTGAAACAGTACTCGCCCAAATTTTCACTCGATGCCTTAATGAAGGGAAGATTCCTGAGGATTGGAACAATGCTACAATGATCCTGCTACATAAAAAAGGTGACATTGAGGATCTCAGGAACTACAGACCTATCAGCCTCCTATCAGTGGTTTATAAAATCTTCACTAAAGTTCTTTCACACCGCTTGAAGGTAACACTGGACATGGCTCAACCGAGAGAACAAGCTGGATTCAGGAGTGGCTACAGCACAATAGATCATATCCACGTACTGAGAGAACTAATTGAAAGAGCGAGGGAATATGAACTTCCATTGTGCATGGCTTTTATCGATTATGAAAAAGCCTTTGATTCGGTGAAACCATCAGCAGTTACCACGGCTCTGAAATCCTGCGGTATTGAAGATGCATACATTAATATTATTAATAACATCTATGAAAATGCAAGTGCAAAGATTCGGCTGTTTGAAAATACAACACACATAAAAATTGGAAAGGGAGTGAGACAAGGTGACACCATATCTCCGAAGCTCTTTAATGCCACATTGGAAAATGTCTTTCAATCACTGAACTGGGAAAACAAAGGGATAAAGATTAATGGAGATTATCTAACCCACCTTCGTTTTGCTGATGACGTAGTCATTTTTGCAACTACCCCATCAGAGCTGCAGAGTATGATCCAGGAACTTGCTGACAAGAGTAAAGAAGTGGGATTAAAAATGAACTTTCAGAAGACAAAAGTGATGTTCAATGCTTTTACAAGAAATGAAGATTTATCGATTGATGGAGAAAAACTGGAGATAACAGATACGTATGTTTATCTTGGACAGCAGATATCAAGTGAGGGTCACATTGATGAAGAAATTAATCGGCGTACAAAACTTGCCTGGAGAGCTTTTGGAAGAAACAGCATAATTTTCAAGAGCAATATGCCATTATGTCTTAAAAGAAAAGTGTTTGATCAATGCATCCTTGCAGTGCTTACGTATGGTGCAGAGACGTGGACCTTAACTAAAAGAGACATACAAAGGCTGCAGACAACTCAAAGCAGCATGGAGAGGTGCATGCTTGGTATAACCAGGAGAGATAAGAAGAGGAACTCGTGGATCCGAAAAATGACGAGAGTGGAAGACATCATGATCAGAGTTAAATCCCTGAAATGGCAATGGGCTGGACATACTGCCAGAAGGACAGACCATAGATGGACAGCCGAAATTTTAGATTGGATACCAAGGGACAGGAAAAGACCCAGAAAAAGACCACATGGGAGATGGGTGGATGAAATTCGTAAATATGCGGGAGTGACATGGAGGAGACTGGCACAAGACAGACCGTTGTGGAGGAAACTTGGGGAGACCTTCGTCCAGCAGTGGATTGATAATGGTTGACAATGATGATGATATTTCAGCCATTACCATGGCCTTCATCAGTGCGACTACGATTTGTTTCGTTGCCAGATTGGAAAGGTAAGTTCCGTAACAGTAACTCCAGGTGATGCGATGCAATGAGAGACTTCCAGATGTATAGAACATAAATGGGGAGCTCAAAGTAACAATTTTTAGAAAATAAAATTTCCAAACTTTCTCTAACCTCAGAGCAAAACGATTTTGAAAAGAAGCCAACTTTTTTGTATCAGACCAAAGTGGAATAGCAGAAGTGTCAGCCATGGTAAGTTGAGACAAGGAAGAGGAAGGTTTTCCAAATTTCACATCAGATTTGTGTTCCTGAAGTCTTGAGAGAATTTTTCAGAATGAACTTCCTATGCATGCATTTAATCCAACATTTGTCTTGATTGGAATTTTATATACTCCAGGAGAAGAAAGCGGAGGTCTTGGGTCTCTGTCATTGTGGAGGATAACAGAAAATGAAGGAGAAGAGCGAATGGAAAGTCTATATTCTTCTCTTTTGAAGATATTGATGAGCTTGTAGGCAGAAAGTTCATGGTAAGGGATATAACACCAGCAAACATTAGTTCCTTTTTCAATGATACAGGTTGAAGAGCAACAACTGTTTTTTTCTTAGCATTTTGAATTAATTTAGAGACCTGGTGTGGAGGAAAGCCATGTTGAGCAGCGATCAAGCGGATGTTGGCTAATTCATTTTTTAGATTAACTGCAGTGTTGCAAACCAAATGAGCTCAGTGAATGGGAGACTTGAGAGCTGACAGTTTATATTAGTGGAAAGTATGAGAATTGAAAGGAATAATGCTATTGGTAGAAACTGGTTTTCGGTAGATTGAAGTGGATAGATTATTATTTTTAGAGATGCTGACATCCAAGAAATTTATCTTGCCATCAATTTCTTCATTAATAATGAATCTTATGGATGGGAATTTTTCAGTGATTAAATTTGTGAGTTGCAAAAAACATGTTAAGAAATTACGTTTCTTACGCTCCCAGTCAGATTTTGTCAACCGCCCTCGCCGGGAGTCAACCATGGACACTCCCACCTTGGATCCCGCTAAATTCATCAATTTGTCTGTGTTTGTTCTGCCTTCTTACTTCAATGACTGTTTTAATTTGTCTGTCTCTTGGAAACCATCCCCTTGCTTGAAGCTGCTATTCAAAACACCACTTCCAATGCTCAGAATAAAATACGTACTCAGGCTGCTTCAATCTTTATTAAGCAAGTGCACTCAATTTTTTCAAAGTTTTCCTCAAAGCTCATGAAAATTAAGCAGTTCTTAAAAGCTAATAATTAAGCTGTATGTATAGCTGACAAAGTCAGCCTTCCAGTCATTATTGAAAAGGATACCCTTAATAAAAAAGTCAATGATTTCCTCCTTTCCACCAATTGCAAACTTCTTTCTAAAAATCCTATGGAAGCTTGGAAATCATCTGTGGATCGCCTCAATAAGTTACAGTCGTTAAAGGTTTTCTTAGGACATTTTTCTACTCTGTCATTCTACCATTTTCCCAGATTATTTGCCCAAATTAAATCACACAGAGTTAATGCTCCAATTAGACCTCTCGTGAAAAATACTCACTCTCCTGCTTCTAACCTGGAAAAATGTCTTGCCAAAAAATTGAAGATTATCGCTAAAAACCATCACTACAATATCTCCCCCACTGCTGAATTCATCGAGACTTCCAAACTCCGTAGAAGTTCATGCATGTATGTTTACCCTGGACGTGGAATCACTTGTTTCTTCTGTACCTCAATTTGAAGCACACATGCTCCTCATTCGTAAATTCAAAGAACAATTCCCCATGAACGGCACCTTAACCAAGGATTTGTATGATTGCCTGTATTCTCTTCGCCAACACAGTTTCTTCATTTATAATAATCAATGCTATCAACAAAACCAAGGTGTATCGATGGGGTCACTTCCCCACTTTCGGCTGAAGTATGCCTGCAAAATACTGAGCAATCGATAGTGCTGCAACATGACAAACAACATATCTTATGGCTTGGTCATGTTGATGATATCTTTGTCATCTGGCCTCATCCTAAAAATGTTCTACTGCAACTCACAAATTTAATCACTGAAAATTTCTTGTCCATAAGATTTACTATTAATAAAGAAATTGATGGCAAGATAAATTTCTTGGATGTCACCATCTCTAAAAATAATAATCTTCTATCCACTTCAGTCTACCAAAAACCAGTTTTTACCAATAGCATTATTCCTTTCAATTCTCATACTTTCCACCAATATAAACTGTCAGCTCTCAAGTCTCTCATTCACTGAGCTCATTTGGTTTGTAACACTGAAGTTAACCTAAAAAATGAATTAGCCAACATCCGCTTGATTGCTGCTCAACATGGCTTTCCCCCACACCAGGTTTCTAAATTAATTCAAAATGTTAAGAAAAAAACCAGTTGTTGCTCTTCAACCTGTATCATCGAAAAAGGAACTAATGTTTGCTGCCCTTACCATAAACTTTTTGCCTACAAGCTCATCAATATCTTCAAAAGGGAAGGGTATAGACTTGCAATTTGCTCTTCTCCTTCAATTTCTTTTATCCTCTGTAATGACAGAGACACAATACCTCCACTTTCTTCCCCTGGAGTGCATAAAATTCCTATCAAGACAATTGTTGAATTAACCACGTACATAGGAAGTTCATTCCGAAAAATTCTCTCAAGGCTTCCAGGAACACAAATCTGATGTGAAATTTGGAAAACCTTCCTCTTCCTTGTCTCAACTTACCATGCTACCATGACTGACACTTCTGCTATTCCACTTTGGTCCGATACAAAAAAGTTGGCTTCTTTCCAAAATTGTTTTGCTCTGAGGTTTAGAGAAAGTTTGGAAATTTTATTTTCCAAGAATTGTAACTCTGAGCTCCCCATTTATGTTCCATACATCTGGAAATCTCTCACTGTATCATGTCACCCGGAGTTACCATCAGAACTTACCTTTCCAATCCTGGCAACGAAACAAATCGTAGTCGCACTGATAAAGGTCATAGTAATGGCCGAAATATATTTGCTTTAAAAACTATTATACATAACTTAAGCGTGCTCTCAACTACCATTAACTTGTATTTTAGTTACGTGCATTGCCTACCACTCATTTTTGACCACAAAAGTCATCAGAAGTCAAAACTTTTACGGGCTGGAGAAAAAAAAAATAACTAAACAAAAAATACAATAAAAAGTTGCTCATACGTATGTCACAACACCGTCTCCAATAAAGCAAATGATCAGCACCTTCCCATCATGTTTCTCTCCTTATAATTGTAAATACTGTATGTTTCGTGAAATCCCACCTGGTATGGCAATGATGAATCTAAGTAGGGATAGTAAAAGAAAAAAACAACAACAATGTTTTGCAAGTGATAATCAATGTTTGAAACAGCAAAAGAATATTTCCTACGTGAAGTAAATGAATTTCTCTTTCTTGCATTCTTTTAAAGATAGGGTAACCGTATTTCCTCGAGACAAAAAAAGTAAGACGATAAAAAAGTTTTATTACTAGACATATTGAGCTTACCATTATTCTTCAGTTAACAGTGACAGAATCCATACAAAAATTTAGGTACACTTAGTGGGGGACTGTATTTCACCACGATCGTACCATGAAAATTTCTCCGATGAAGTAATCTTACGCAGCAAACTTCGGTCTTTCAACACCTTATCATAGAACTTTTCACACTCCATAACCCTATTTTGTCTTACAACTAACATAGCTCTCATTGTCTGAACATTTAACCTAGATCATGAAAGAAATACGGGATTACACCATATAATACAAATTTTGAAGATGACAATCTGATTTTTGGTGAAAATGCGACAAAGACGGTAAATCAGATAATATCCAAAAACTTGAACATTTCATCGTCCTGGAGCGAGACTTGAACCTGCGTCTCCCAGATAGCGCCCGGGTATGCTATCTGGGAGACGCAGGTTCAAGTCTCGCTCCAGGACGATGAAATGTTCAAGTTTTTGGATATTATCTGATTTACCGTCTTTGTCACATTTTCACCAAAAATCAGATTGTCATCTTCAAAATTTGTATTTAACCTAGATTTCTCCTTTGACCACATACTGTTCATAACAGATACTATTCTCTCAACAGGTGCTGTACTTCTTGGAAGACAAAGAATAAACTCTACAATATTACAAAAGTCCTGAAAGTCTAGGCGTTTTTCGCTCATTTCAGAAAAAATGTGTACCCATCTATGAGATACAGGAATGTTTTCTAGGCGTTTTTTTTCATTTCAAAACAAAATTTGCTTGACCAATATACAAGTATATTTATAGTTTTTATTAAAAACATAACAAAACTGACATTTTTATTAAAATGACGGGGCAGCCGGGAAGTATAAAAAATGGTACTATCCCATTTAAAACAGTACGTACAATCAGCCTATTTAAAGAGAAAAGGAATATACACCGATGAGCCCAGTGGCGTACCTACCACCCCTGCAGCTGCGTGGGGGTGCAGGTAACAAAGGGGCGTACTGCAGCTGCCAGTAACGGTTTTATGAAAAAATCTGAACGCAAGCGAAAACAAACAAATAATCCCAAATATTCATATTTTCCTTTAATATGCAGTATATAGCTTTGTCTAAATAAATGTCAAGTTTCACTTTTAAAACACTGGATGTCCTATGGATTGAAGCTATTCGGCACTAAGGCTCCGGGTTGTAATAAAATCGCTCTGCAATGGGTTGTAATACCATCGTTTTCCACTGGATTGTAAGCAACACGATCGCTCTTCAATCGCCCTCTCAGGAGAAGTATGAGACCTTGTGGGGATTTCCCGTGGAAGATGTGAGAAAACAGTCAGTCGCCTAGGATTACGTACACGACAGGCACCAACAATTATTAACAGCAGCAGCAGATCTGAATGTAAAAGAGGGTGATTTCTTCAAGTAATTTACAGTATTTTAGTTTTTGGACAAAACAATTACACATTGCTTTGCTCTTAGCTCTTCTTTATAGTAAGCATGTCTATCTCATTTATTGTGTGGAAACTTTAACATACAAGCGAACAGTATCTGTGAGAGCAGGCGCATTATTTATGCCCGAGAAATAATGAACTGAACTATGCCTGTAATATCAGAAAAAAAAAACATACATTAATGGACAAATGAGAAGAACATTATGTTTATTTAATATCATCTTAATGTGTGTTCAGATGGACTCAGGATGAAAGCATCCATATATATATATGTAATTATCAACTGAACTTAAAATATTGTTCAAATGTATACAAGAGCAATAGATTGCTCTAGAACATTTTTCAAAGGTGTTTGTATGGGACAAAGAAGTCCTGAAATTCTCACGCTCTGGGAAGTGAGATGCCGTTCCCAAACAAGATAGGCATCAGTAATTATGCGAGCGACATCCACTAGCATTGTCAGCGGAAAGCAGACGCCTAAATGTCTGGAAACCTATATACCTTACCTATTGTATGCATGTAGAAGTGTGTATTATACTCAATGTTTTGCTGTACTTTGCGGTAAGTTAAATCTGTCAAAGAAGAGAACCGCTAAATGGAAGATCAGACGCGCCAACTATCTAGTGAAGAGCTCAGGAATTCGTAAACAGAAAGGGCAAGGCAAGCAAACAGAGAAAGGCATGTGCTGGTCATTGTGACATACTACGTCAGCGAGAAAGAAAAAGGAGTGGAACGCCTGAGGGCAAGAACACGCACATGACAGGTGCGCTACGCCAACAAAGCAGGGAGAGGTAGACGCATAAGAGAACTGAGTGAGTTAGTCTGTTTACGTGAAGTGGAGAAGGAAGTTCTCCAGTAGATGGAACTCGAAGTGTTTTCGAGTGTGAACAGACTCCTAGTGTTACGAGGTCCAGGAGTTCAGTCAAGTACTGAACTGTGCTGATATATCTTTGCGAAGATAGCGTTTAACCATGAAACAGATCCCTGAGCTAGGGAATCTCACGAGCTTTTCTTAAGTATCCAGAAATGGATAATTTACGGAAACAGCAAAGACGACATTTAGAGCTGATGTTTGATAAAATTCTGAAATAGAAATTTTCATCAGAGACATAGGTCTTGTTTCATATGAGAAAGACTCTCTCCCGACCATGTGCACTCAATGGTGCAGACAATGTTTTCGTCAGGGGATTGCACCTTTTAAGATGATAATGCCCCGATTTACAGAAGTTGAACTGGTCAATCATGATCTGAGGAACATGAGGATGAAGTTACACACCTTCCCTGGCCTGCACAATCACCAGACTGAAACATCATTGAGCCCCTGTGGTGTGTGTTATGAAACAGAGTGCAATCGCATTGTCCTTCTCCGGAGTCTCTCAAAGAATTGGAGCAGTTTCTGCAGGAAGAATGGTACAACATACCACCATCCAGGACTTGTATGCATCCATTCCAATGAGGATTCAAGCTGTTTTAAATGGCAAGGGTGCTCCCACACCACATTAGGTGCGTAACACCTATTGTTTCAACGCGTTTCCATTATTTCGGACAACCCTTGAATGTTGTGCATGTTATGGAATGGCTATCTGCGTTACCTGATCTTAATTCGATGGAAAATGTGTGGAGTATTCTAACAATGGAGGTACATGAAAATGCAAGGCAGTGTATGAGTATTACTGAACTAAAGGCAGCAATAGTTTTTAAATGGCAGAAATAGGCCAGAAAGTATCACAAGGATTAGTACATTCCATGCCTGATAGAATTTGTGCATTACTTAAGAACTGTAGTGGATATTCCGGATACTATATCATGTGGTCTTATTAATTTGAAACACTTCTGTTTCGGCAAATGTTGTAAAAAAGAGGTTCTTTTTTTTACCTTTGAAAGGCTTTTTGTATTTGTATCTGTATTTACTGAATGGCTTGTGTTTTTCGATAGCATGACTTTTGTGTAGCTTTCATTGTTTTTCACTTGTTATGCTTGAAATAGTAGCTGCTCATATAATTAGAAAATGCAGTGTATGTGTAGTTGCACCATTGGGAACAAGCCTCATTACCCAGGTGTCTATTACCTATCCACTTGATGGAGTACTTGCATTCTTTGTAACAAGCTCAGAAGAAAGATGTTACTTGACTTTTGTTGGTTAAGAGATTTATCCTTTCACTT
This sequence comes from Macrothele yani, assembly GCA_039090855.1. Classification (NCBI taxonomy): domain Eukaryota; kingdom Metazoa; phylum Arthropoda; class Arachnida; order Araneae; family Macrothelidae; genus Macrothele; species Macrothele yani. The sequence continues at coordinate 133,131,155 of CM077009.1, read as the reverse complement.
TTTGCAACTTGAATGTAACAAATAATGAACAGAGTCAAAAGAAAAGCAATAACCAAAGTACCAATCATAATAAATGTTGTTTTCCTAGATTTTTTTATAACTTTGCTGAGTGGTGTAATAATTCTAATACATTCTAAACATTAGCATTCACTGTGTAATAACACATATTATAGCATGATGGATATCATACATGATACTTATTACAGCATGCTGGATATCATACATGATAATTATGTTCTCTCCATCTTCAACATGAATGCAGCACAGAACGAGAAACCATGCAGTTATGAAAACTTTTCAGATATTAAATCATGAGTAATTGTTCACAGTTCATCCAGTTTTTTTTTATTTTCTAGAGAAAAAACTCTGCATCTACAAGAATGCAGCATATATTCATTTTGCTGCAAGTATCCTAGATCCAAAATTTAATGGTGAATGACTTACTACAGATGAACAAATATGAAGAACTAAATTTTGTGATAAATTAATCCAAAGAATGTATAGCAACAATTACTCATAAGTCATTGTAAATCTTGCAAGGTATCTGCCTAAAGAAACAGCAAAAATTGTGTAACAAAACCAGCTGGGTCAACAGATGCAACAGAATGGTGGGAACATTAATATGTTATCAATAAAAATTAACAAAAGATGTAAGCATCATATTGAAATGCCACTAACAACACAACTCAAAGAAGTTCCAGAACTTACAGTATTATTCATAATGGAAAAAGAAACAACGTAACAGAAGAAAGAACAGAAAAGCTAACATTCACAACATAAAGCTTCTTAAATACTCAAATGTTAAATCAATAAAATTCCCAAGAGTAAATATAGTTAGCCAGAGAAATGGAGAATAAGAAATTGATCATGCTGAAAGTGAGAGAAGTTTAAGATGAGTAGTACAGATCTGAATAGAATTTTATATTTCATTCAGAAATTTTAAAATATTTGTATCCAGCACGCAATATTTATAATAAAAGTTCCAAATTTTTTTACCTTCTTATACCTTACCAGAATTTTAATTTTACCAAACAAGAAGTTACATTAATGAAAGAGATTGCCATAAATAGCAAAATCCTTAAAGTTCTTAATAAGTATCAGGGCTTAAAATTCAAATCTGAAATGGAAGGGAGTCTCCCCACTTGTGTTTGTAAATGGTGGGCAGGGCTTGAAAAGTACCATGCCCAGATGCCCGGGGCATGTAAATTATTGGCCTGGGCAAGTAAAAATGAAATCTAGTTGCCCGGTCGAGCATCTAGATTTAAAGAAAAAAAAAGTTTGGAATGGAGAATTTTCTACACTAGAAAAAAAAAAAGACTGTTCGTCGTGTGTTTTTCATTTTACTGCAAATCACCAGAAGTTGTATTATTGTTACGGAATGAATGCCAAGGCCAGGAGGATAGCGCTCCTTCAATTATATTATGCTTTACATCCAGAAATTGGGGCCATACGTAGTTTTGCTCCAGATGTCATTTACAGTTAACGACAGGATGCTTGCCTCAGATGAAACTAGCCACCGGTGTTTAGTGACAAAATGCGTAAACTGCCATGAAACAGGAGGATGCAGACTGATGGGTAAAAGCTGTGCTTTATGGGCAGGGAGTGACAACGGAATATTTATTGCACAGCCCCGGGTGGGGTTGGGTCTCTGAAACAACTTGCCGTGAGTGAGGGGAAATGGAAGCTTCCGACCACGCCCCCCAACGGCGGTACTACTGAAACAAAGCCTAAGTTTCGTTTAAGATTTAAGAACGAGCCTGAAGACTTGGCCGAGAGAACAGCGAAAATTACTGACACCGATAACTTACGTAGTTTGTCTGAGAGAACAGTAGTTTATATTAGCTGTGGATGTAAGTTGTATTTAGTAATGGATACGATTTTTTTTTTTTTTTTTTTTTTTTTTTTTGATAAATAGTAAGCAATTGTGTGAAATTCCCGATCCGTCAGAGGTTGTTACAAATTCGTCTTCTGCATTGTTGAGTGACGTAATTTCAGAATCAGAATATGCGTCGTTGGCAAAATTGAAACTTACGCAAGCGGACTATGATAAAGTGTATGTAAAAAAACACCGTCTGACAGTTCAGGAATCTTAGATAAAAACATTTAATTGCCTAAAGTCAAATGACGACAAGACTATTATGTGGTGCACTGCTTGCCAAAACCATCCAAAAATTGCCAATACCACCAGCAATTTTTTCAATGAATGGGGGGGGGTCCAGGTGATAATATAGTTTATAAACTATAAGTGCACGCAACAATAGTCGAGAACGTAACGATTGCCTTTGTTTCTAAACAATTCTTGGGATATTTTATGATGCAAAATCACTTCTGTTTGCACAAGAGAAAAAGGTAAGTAATTTTTACATTCAAAATTGTTGAAAACTACTTAAACTGCTATACAGTTAACTATGACTATTTTTTTTGCAAAACACAGGACATACAGTATATTAAAAATTTTTGAACATGGCATAATCACTAAATTTCTCAAATGCCATCAATTACCTTTCTCAAAACTTAAGATATATGCTTTTGTGCACTTTGAACACAAACACTTCAAAATGGCGATGCAGAAGATGTATAAAAAGTTTAGCATAATTTTTAACTTTAAAAAAATGAAGCTTCTGTTTTGTTATCTTAAAAGATTTTTCTGGGCATGTAGATTTTACTTTTGGGCAAGTAAATACGCTAAAGAGCAATTGAATTAGAGACAGCTGGCGTTATGCAAATGTGACGCTGTGGACGGCCTTGTAAACGGAAACGATGTGACGTATGCAGCAATCTGACAATATAAGGAGTGATGTGACGGGAATCAGTAAGAGTCAGACGCAGTATGGGTAAGACGAAGGATCTAAGCGCATTTGATCGTGGGAAAATTGTCGGGGCCCGACGAATGGGTCACTCCATCTCGGAAACCCTGCAGGCAATGGGATTTTCACAAGCCACTGTGTCACGGGTTCACCGTGAGAACATCGAATCCAGTAAAGCCATCCCTGTAAGGGCCAACTGCCATGAACAACGGCGTGTGGATGAGTGGGGTCATCGTCAGCTAGCTCGCATTATAACAGCAGATAGACGGGCCACAGTGCAAGAAATCACTCGACAATTTAACGCTGGTGCACAAAAACGTGTAAGCAGCCACACCATCCAGAGCCATCTCCTCGCTATGGGGTACAGAAACCATCATCCCACTAGGGTGCCGCTGCTGACTGCACATCACAGGGTGCAAAGATTAGCATGAGCGCGGGAACATCGCCACTGGACCCTAGACGTGGAAAAATGTTGCCTGGACTGATGAATCGAGATTCACTTTGGTACATGCGGATGGCAGGATACGAGTATGGCGCAAACCACATGAAGCGATGGATCCTTTTTGCCAGCAGGGTACTCTTCAAGCTAGTGGGGGTGGCATTCTCGTCTGGGGACTGTTTACGAGGACTGAAATGGGACCCCTGGTATGTGGACTGAAATTGGACCCCATAACTTCCAAATTCTTGATTAATCATAAGTTCCTAAATTCTTGCTTATTTTTTGACAAAAAATATTAATGATTAATCATAACTTCCAAAATTCTTGCTTATTTTTTGACAAAAAATATCAATGATTAATCATAACTTCCTAAATTCATTTATGATTAATCATAACTTCCTAAATTCTTGATTAATCATAACTTCCTAAATTCATTTATGATTAATCATAACTTCCTAAATTCTTGATTAATCATAACTTCCTAAATTCATTTATGATTAATCATAACTTCCTAAATTCTTGATTAATCATAACTTCCTAAATTCTTGCTTATTTTTTAAAAACAATGTAAATGAAAATTGTAAATTTTATTCCAAAACAAAATTAATATTGCAGCTGTTTGGTGAGAAATTTCTTTCTGATGAACTGCTTAAATCCAATTTTCTGTATTGTTCATCAAATAACAAATTATGGAAAGTCTTTACTGATCGGCATCTCTGCTACTTTAACTGTTTTTATTGTTTTGAGGTTCATCAACATGTTTCCGTTTCCCAAAATGTACATTTTCTTTCTTTCTTTTACGGGATGTCAAAAAAAAAAATTCAAATTGTTTTAAAGAAGTAAACAAAGCAAAGCAGCATCCATCTCAGAAAGGCTTACACTATGTATCCCATGATTGGCTCATTTATGTGGCTAATTGTGCATGTGGGTGAGATGGCCTAATCACTGTGTGATCAAAATGTCTAGTTTGTCACCTGAATTACACAACCACCACAACTTTATATCCTCTGTTCTCTGCATCTACAGAGTCAGGGGCTTTATTATAACTGAATTCTTAACCCCACTGATTTAGCAGGTTCATGGATCATTTAGGTTGGTAACTACTACTGGGAGGGGACGTTGGAAAACAGCATCAGCAAATTTGTGGGGGTGACTGATCTACCAGATTCTCTTGCGTTCATAGTCAGGCCTGTGCAAGAAGACAGAAAAATGCTATTTTATGTACCTTTGCTTCCTCAATAAAATTACTACACAGGTAGCAAAGAAAAAAAAAATCAGTTTGCGACCTTTGGCACTCACGTTTCAAAATTTGCACACCAGGACAAAAGTCTAATTACCAATCGATGACAGACATTCAAAGGGTTGATCTTTGACTCACATAATTTTTCATCTGCGTGAGTGAGCAGATGCTTTGAAAGACTGCTTTTCACCGAGTTTTTTTTATGGCACATTTCACACTTTCGTTGTTTTCACCTTTGTGAGTGAGCAGATGCCTTGAAAGACTGCTTTTCACCGAGAATTTTTTATGACAAATTTCACACTTCTGTGGTTTTTCTCCTGTGTGAGTGAACAAATGACTTGATAGATGGCTTCTTACCAAAAATTTCTTATGGCATACTTCGCACTCATGAGGTTTTTCACCTGTGTGAGTGAGCAGATGCCTTGATAGATGGCTTTTTACTGAGAATTTCTTATGACATATTTCGCACTCGTGCGGCTTTTCACCTGAGTGAGTGAGCAGATGCTCTGAGAGACTGCTTTTTATTGAAAATTTCTTATGGCATACTTTGCACTTGTGCGGTTTTTCACCTGTGTGAGTGAACAAATGCCTTGACAAACAACGTTTCACTGAGAATTTTTTATGGCATACTTCGCACTCATATAATTTTTTAGCTGTGTGAGTGAGCAGATGCTTTGAAAGGTTACGTTCAACTGAGAATTTCTTACAGCATACTTCACACTCATGCGTTTTTACACCTGAATGAGTGAGCTGATGCTCTGAAAGACTGCATTTCACTGAGAATTCCTTATGGCATATTTCACACTTGTGTGCTGTTTTACCTGTGTGAGTGAACAAATGACATGATAGACTACCTTTCTGTGCAAATTTTTTATGGCATACTTTGCACTCATGCGACTTTTCATCAATGTGAGTGAGCAGATGTTGTGAAAGATTGCTTTTTGTTGAGAATTTCTTATGACATACTTCACACTCATGTGGTTTTTCACCTGTATGAGTGAGCAGATGCTTTGAAAGACTGCTTTTTTGTGAGAATTTTTTATGGCACATTTCACATTTGTGCGGTTTTTCACCTGTGTGAGTGAACAAATGACTTGATAGATGGCTCTTCACTGAAAATTTCTTATGGCAAACTCCGCATTCATGTGGTTTTTCACCAGTGTGGGTGAGCAGATGCCTTGATAGATTGCGTTTTATTGAGAATTTCTTACAGCATACTTCACACTCGTACGATTTTTCACCTGTGTGAGTCAACAAATGACTTGACAGATGACTTTTGTCTGAGAATTTCTTGTAGCATACTCTGCACTCATGCTGTTTTTCACCTGTGTGAGTGAGCATATGCTTTAAAAGATTGCTTTTCGTTGTGAATTTCTTATGGCATGTTTCGCACTCATGTGATTTTTCAATTGTGTGAGTAAACAAATTACCTGAAAGAATATTTTTCCTTGAGAATGTTTTACAGTACTGACTAGACTCACAGTGCTTTTCACTACTGTGAATGAGCACGTGCTTTGAAAGATACTTTTTTGTAAACTTCTTGTGGCATATTTTGCATTCCTGCAATCCATATGCACTTGAAGGACTACCAAATGTCTTGGGCAACTTTTCTTCAAGGCAAAAGTTTTGGAACATATTTCACACAAACTCCAATGTCTTGAAAGTAGAAATGCTATATATCATAAAGTATGGAAGATACAGAGGGAAAACCTCCATAGAAACTCCTGCCATAGAACATGGCACCCCCATCGGTTGGTCACCAAAACCTACACTTTTTGTGTGCCATGATGTTGGCAATGGTTGCTATGGCAACCTAGCAATTGAACCACATAACAAATGTGTGGTTGCTTTGTGAGGAGCGTAGTTGACTGAGAACATAGTGAAAAATAATGGCCAGGTACAGGGGAGAAATTTTTAGTTTGTACGCTAAAGAGAAAAGCTAGGAGTAAAAAGGTTGGGAAATAATTGCAAAATTATGAAATAAAGACAAGTTTTCACAAATGTATCTGCCAATTAGGAACAGAAAGACAATAACACACAAAGGCTCAGTACAAAAGGAAAAAACAAGAAGCTATGGGAAAAGGTAATGTAGATATCAAAACAGATAACAAAGGAATACCAATGAAAGTGGAGACTCGCAAGTAACAGCTTTATATAAAAATGGACAATATTACTGAACAAAATAATGAAAATGTGCCCGTAAATGATATTTAAAACTGAGAATTAAAAACATAGGCTCTGGAGATTGAAAGAAAAAAATAAATGATGCAGTAAAGAATAAGCAAGAACAATTCCACTTATTGGGATTTTAAAAGAAAACTGTAAATATTTATCTTTGGTTTATGATTTCCAAAATTGGAAGGGAATGTTGGCCATGAACAGAAGCAGTCACAACCACGTGATAAGTTGCGATTCCCTGAGAATTTCAGCTGTCAGTAAACCGCTAGTTCTTTGGCTTACTGTTGACGCTGAGCTGCAGTCGATGATGTCATAATTTCATCTTAGTACAGGTTGTGTCCACTCTGTATTTTACCTACTTTATTGCTATATATATTATTGAATGATTTTTTCCTGTGGAAAACTATTGTAATATTTGGTGTTTATGTAGTTTCTTCATACCATCCATGTATAAGTAAATGCTATATACCTTAGTCTTCCTTGATGAATTTCGTAGACCATCTTAACTAAAACATAACAGAGGCAGCCTTTTCTTCTCTGTAATTTAACACTGTACATCCAAATTCGATATCTGTTGATCGAAAAATAAAAAATGCCTTGATATGAATTTATGAATAAGTTTCACATTCCATTTACTTTACTCAGTCACTTGTTAAAATTAAAAAAAAATCGAAATTCTGTTATACGGCTCATGATACTGAGAGAGTACCATGTATTCCTCTATATTTGCCCCTAGTAAAAGAGTAGGGACAAGTGATCATACTCTAAAAGTGTGTGCATGTATTATGTAAATGCGATAAAAAAGTTCAAACATGTGCGCACGTGTTATGTAGTGCGATAAAAATAGTTCAAACATGCACGCACGTGTTATGTAGTGCGATCAAAAAAGTTCTGAGACTGGGTACGTAGCGCGCCAACAGGTGACAGTACGCGGATGTGCGAGCAGCGGTCGAAGGCAGTGACCTTCACGAGTCATTGTGCCAAGTGGTATCGTTCTGTGAACATCAGGAGCTGTGCTGCACGATATTTGGCGCATGTGCAGAACACAGCTGCGATTTCTGTATGAACTGCAAACTAGAGCAGCGAGCGAACACAAATTCCGCGTCAAACTTGGCAAATTGGGAGCGGAGATTAACGCAGTGTTGCGGCAGGCTTATGGCAATGAGTTTGCGAGGTGTTTTGAGTGGCATTCTCTCTTTAAGAGCGGCAGAATGGCACTGGAAGATGACAAGAGGTCAGTGCGACTATCCACGAGCAAAGTCCCTGAAAATGTGGACAAAATTAGGAAACTGGTGCATGAGGATCCTAGGAGAAGCATTCAAGACATTGCTACCATAGTCGATGTGTCATACAGAACAGTGCAAGAAATTCTGACTTCAGTTTTGAACATTCGCCTCATTGCTGCAAAGTTTGTGCCAAAGATTCTGAACCCCGAACAGAAGGCGCTCTGTGTCGAACTCTATCGAAATCTTTGTCAGCAGGTGGTGAATGAACCGTTCCTGTCGCGGGTCATCACTGGGGACGGGAATTGGTTCTACGGTTACGACCCGGAGACCAAACAACAGTCGTCGCAGTGGAAGAGCCCGGCATTTCCACGACCGAAGAAGGCCCGACAGGTCCGGAGCACAAGCAAAAACGTGCTCATTGTGCTCTTCGACATTCGTAGGGTTGTGCACCGTGAATTCGTCCCCCAGGGCCAGACCATCACCGCCCTTTTTACTGCGATGTTCTGTGGCATCTTAGGGTGGACATTCACCGCAAACTACCTGAAATGTGGCACAGGGACGATTTCCTGCTCCATCACGACAATGCAACAGCTCACAGAGTGTTAGCAACACGCCAGTTTTGCAGTAGCAACAGCACGACTACCCTTCCTCACCTGCCGGATTTGGCCCCCTGCGACTTCTTTCTGTTCCTGAAGATGAAGCTGAAGCTCAAGGGCGCAGCTTTGATACCATGGACAATATCCAGCACAAATCACAGATGGTGAGCAGGACTTCATGGAGCGTTCCAATAGTGACAAAAACTCTGGCAGCAGTGTATCGCTGCCCAAGTAGACTACTTTGAGGGAACTTTGTTGTACATCGGCCTAGTCTCTCAACTTTTTGATTAGGCCTTGTATATATATATACTGTATATTGAAAAGCTACAAATACTCTATAAAAGCCACGAGAATCTAACCACACAAAAGCTCCTGAAAAGAATAATCTGGTTAAATAGGCATATAAATAAACAGCAGGTATAAACCTAACTGAAAAAACAGGCAAACAACAGCAACTAGTAGAAAAAGTAAGTAGGACATGAATGCAGAAATTTCAAGATCGTTAGCCATGGTGTTTTCAAAGTCCAGAATAGATAACACTCTCTCGTTTCTACAAAGTCTAGTGAATGAACTTAATGTTATTGCAACGTATAAATTCTGCGATTTATTATACTGTTTCACACATTACTTTTAAGAAGCACCAAAGCTGTGCCACATTATTAAATGGTTGTAACAGTAAACGCTAGCTATAATAATAAGCAATAGTTGTAGAAACAGAAGGAAATTAACTCACCATGCCATAATTTCCTTCTGTTTTTACAACTATTGCTTATTATTATAGCTATTGTTTGCTGTTACAACATTTTTATGATGTGGTACAGCTTCAGTACTTCTTAAAAATAACATGTGAAACAGTATAATAAACTGCAGAATACATATGCTGCAATAACGTTAAGTTAATCATATAGCGATGTTGATTAACTACAATTTGATGTTAAAAATACTGAAGCCTAGAGAACTTGGGTTTCTGCTATGACAAGCTCGTTTTTGTGCAAATTAAATATCATCTTATCAGACATACCCCACTTTTGAAAGTACAATTAAACCATTAAAAAAACTAAATTTAAAAGTGTAGTACTTAAAAGAAAAATTTAATACTACAAGCTTGCCATGCCCTTTAGCTGTCCCAACTTAACATTGAGAACACAAAATTAAAAAAAGAAAAAAAAAACAGAAAGGAGACCAAAAGAGTAGAAACAAGCTTGAAATAGAATGTTACAATATTTACAGCAAATATTTTGTTATATCTTTAAGCAAGGAAAGTTTAAATTGAGCAAAGTGCAGTCAGATCTAGCCACAAAACAAAAAAAAAAAAATGAAACACATGGCAAAAACCAAATGCTACAAAGCTCAAAATAAGAACAACAAAAACCAGAATTGCAAAGAGAAAAAAAAATTAAACTTGCAGGCTAAAAACTAAAACAAGCAAAAAATGAAACATGCTAAACTTACCAGACAAAAGCACACCTAGTAACATCAGCATACTACTCCACTTACAAGAAACAAGCACTGCTGCCAAACTAGCAAATATAAAAACTTCCTGCAGAGATCAATAATAAGCAATGCCACCAAAATTATTACCACCAATTAAAAGAACCTAAAAACCCATGAAGCTGCAAAGTGAAAAAAGGCAACCTGTATTGTGGGAATGAGCATTAGCTCAATGGAATACTGTATGTCTCTAAAATTGCTTAGAAGAGCTTAAAATGATTTAATTATCTAGAGATACTTCATTAAAATATTTAAAATAAAATGAAGCTCAAATTATAATTTTTTTATATTTCAAAAGTTATACTATTTTTATGTATATCAAATGAGTACCAACACTAGTACTAAGCACATGTACTCATTCACAGCCAGACTTAAGTAGCATAAGTACTTTGTTGTATATCGGCCTAGTCTCTGAACTTTTTTATTGGACCTTGTGTGTGTGTATATATATTGAAAAGCTACAAATACTCCACAAAAGCCACGAGAATCTAACAGCCCAAAAGCTGCTGAAAAGAATAATCTGGTTCAATAGGCATTCCCACGATACAGGTTGCCTTTTTCACTTTCCTCCTGTTCTCATTGCTTATGCTTTCATATTGATGCATAATTTTGGAGGTGCTTAAATCGATTAGCAAAGGGATGGAGACGAAAACAGTGTGTATAGTTAAATGTAAATAAAATAAAGTACATGTCAGCATTAATTGGATAACTTATGTGTTTGTATATAAGGGAAGATTAATTGTGAGGTTAATAGTGGGCATGGAGAATCACAAAGAATGTAAGTGGCTCAGAAGAGAGAAAAAAAGAAAAGAGATAGAGATAAGCAGAGGGCCCTTCTAGGCCAGACCTCTTGAAGGGAAAGATTTCAAATGAATGCCGACACTGTTTAGAAGTTCGCTCTTTTTGTGGAAAGCAAAGGAACCTAGAAACACTCACGTACGATGTAAACACTAGCCTTCCCAGGGCATTAAATGGGGCAATAAAAACACTTGAGTAGGCGAGATGATGGGTTCAGGGTAAGATCCGCAGACATCTCGCTTAAAAAGGGTCAAGCGCCCAAAATAATAAAATCGGCAAAGGCACGCTAATGGGTTACACGTCGGTAAACAGCTTTTTGCCATAATTTTCGCACGTGGTCATAATATCTGGCGCACCTAAAACAGAGGGAGAGGAAAAGCGGGCAGTCTAGATTTGAAAGCGATGAGAAAAGGGTCCCGCCTGGTTGGAAGCCGAGTGGCTTGGTGTTAGCTGAATAGTGGCACAGCTGAACAGTGGCTTGGTGTCAGCTGAATTCGAATAGCTGAGCAGTGTCCACGCTGGCGAGGTATTAGAAAAACCCGGAGTATCAGTTCGAACCCGGAAAGGTTCTACAGTTTGCTCCGCAATAAAACGAGGCCATATTTAATTAAAGGAAAGAGGGGATTAGTGCACTTCTCTACGTAAAATTTTTTAAAGAAAGTATTGCCTCTCTGCAGCAAAGCACAGATCGAGAACTAATCTTCTGTATAGCAGCGTAGGTTCGATTGCTGGATCCTCAAAGCTGAACGTGCCAAAGATGGCGATGAAACGAAAGGGAAACCGGGGATGGAGTGGACAGAAGAACGAATAGTGCACTACAGCAAGACCAGATCAGCAGCCACGGCAATCTGCCTATCAAAGAAGAGAGGCCTCTTTCTTCTCTTCCCCCATCAGCAAAGAGTGAAGTTCGGAAATCCGCCGAATGCACCTATATTAATGAAATAGCTACCTACGACCATAATGTGTTTCTTCAAGTCACCATCGCTGTGTCTCCTGCAGCAGTGTTTCATGCGTGTGTGTATTCAATGCAAGAGCGACAGTGAAATAGTGTGATCACCATTCAGTGTTGTGTCACCATGGTAACCTTTCAAACTGGAATATAAAATGTAAGAATCAGTAAGTACTTTATTGATTGCACTCTCCCACTGTTAAAAGAACATTTGTTCAAACTGTAGTAGAAAGCAAGTCTACATGGTCTGCTGACCAAATTAAATCTAATTCCAGTATGCAATCAGTAGGTAGCTTGCATGTATAATCAGCAATAAGTAACTTATGGGTAATCAGTAACTTATGATAGTAATGGTAATCAAGGCTGCTTGATAGATGACTTGTTGTGTTTTGTTTTGCATTTACAAGTGACGCCTTTCTAATATTTTATCTTTTAGTGTTTTTCTAATGGTTTAAATTAAATGTCTGTCTTATGCCAATCATCAGTTGAGTGTGTTATTTCGAGTATCGCAATGATTTTGGGAGGGGGGTCAAATTTTTCTTAGTTAAACTCTCGCCTAACACACAGTTTTGGTGTTGAACGAACCCTTCAATTAGTAATTCTGTTTGATAAGTTTTAATACTAAACTCTGGGGTCTCACCAAACATCAGTCCCGCTACCAATCTACATTTTTAAAGTAACAATTTGTGTGTGTGTGTGTGGGGGGGGGGGCAGCAGTCCCCAGGATGTAACATTATTCATTCACATGCATTCATATTCATACTACAATTTGCTCATTTTGTAAATCATACACCCACTCTCAGTCACTCTTATACTCAAATGAATTTTTAATTATTTCAATTTTATTTAAATTTATTTCATTGTTTAACTTATTTTGTATATTATACATTTATAAAAAAATTGTATTAAAGAAAAATAAAATTAACATAGCACTTTAGGTTTGCAGAATGGAAACAGGAAACATAATATTCTGCTAGGTATTAAGGCTAATTTAGGTAATCTAAAGGTAGTTTATGATAAAAGCTTGCTTTTTAATTCAGCAGTTAAAAATTCTCTTTCTAAATTACAAGATAAATATATTTTTACAACCACTGATAAAGCCAGTAATAATTTTGCCATGGTTTTCAAGCATCTTTACTATAGTTTAATCTCTCAAGAACTTTCTTTCTTTCATATGTAGAGGATTTTAGGAAGGGAGTGTCTGACCCTAGGTCTTAAACAACCCTTAGAAATAGGAAGCTAGGAGATTTGGGCTAGAGTGCCCGATAGGAAAGTGACACGGAAGCAAAGTAAAAAGGGGAAGGAAGACGCCCTTATTTATTACCGGGGGCCAGTACCCGGGGTCCGACGGCTTAACGTGCCTATCCGATGCACGGTGGATATTTAGTGGATCGAGTGTTCGTACCTGCCTGGGATCGAACCTGAGGTCCTTTCCGCTGCAGTCATGAACGTTGCCCACTAGGCCACATACGGCTCATCTCTCAAAAACTAAATAATAAAGTAACCTATATACCCATTAATGTAAGCAGTGTGCAGTTAGCAAATAAATTCAAAGCCCTCCACAAGCAGCTTAAACTGCCTTTAGTTAGACTTAGGGCTCAAAAGGCTGAATTCCATTTCTTTTTGCAATGGTAAAGTTTCACAAGGATCCAGTGAAATTCAGATTCATAGCTAGTGGGGTTAGGAGTCAGAAGAAGATTGACCAGATTTTTGTAGTTATTCTAAAGCAGGTTCTAGCTCACATTAAAAATAGCACTAATCATAGCTTCAAGGATTTTTGGATTATTAACAATTCTGAAGTAACTTCTGAGATTCTCAGCTTTAGGCCTGTAATTACGCATTAATAGTTATGATTTTGAAAACCTATTACTCATCTGCTGCTTAGAGATATCATATCTACACTAAAGGGTCCCTATGTAAAATCTGACCTCTCTACAATAGTTAAAGTTAATATTTGGAACACCTTGCTTAATAGCTGTAATAATAATATTATTCTTTTCAATAAGGCTTTTTACAAACAGGTTAATGGAATACCAATGGGTTGTTCACACTCAACCGGTGTGTGCAATCTCTTTCTTTTCTATAAAGAATCTCTTTATTAAAAATAGTTGTGCTCATACAGATAAATATTTATACATTTAGGTACACTGATGATTTGCTGTGATGCATAAATAATTCAAAGGTTACTGAAACTGATTTTAGTGATATTTTTCCACAATGTCTTAATCAGCAAAACCAACAACAGCAGTCAGGAACTTGATCATTTAAATTTATCTATTAATTTAAATATAGGACTTCCAGTAATTAGCCTTCCTTATAAAAGAAACAGCTTTCATTTTGAGGTGATAAAATACGTAAATTGGAAAAGTAGTATTTCCAATAAAGTAATAGATAATGATCTCATTGCTCAAGTACTTAGGCTAGCTAGAATCAGAATTCCTTTAACACCTAACAGCACTAATACATAGTTATCTAAATAACAAAGTGCCCAAGGTTTTAGTTCAATCAACATTAAGAAAAATAGCGGTTAAATATAGTGTTGGGATTGCCGACTTAATTTCAACACATTCTAGTGGTCTTTTTTTTTTTTTTTTTTGATTGAGGGTTCAACAAACAACCATTATGAGACTTATAAAAAGAAGAAATCAACATATTAAAAATTGGAAAAAGGGAGGGAATGTTACAGCAATGGTGCAGTACTGTATTGAAGAAAATGTGAAACCAAAATTTGAAGATATTCAAATCAAAAGCGGATATAAGAATGAATGGGAGTTGAGGTACTCAGAGACTCTCACCACAGGAAAAAAAATAAACACAGAGCCTGTAATAATAATGAATCAATCATCATAGCAGAACCTTGGAAAACCTTAATAAAAAGAAAAAAAGAATATAAAGAACAGCAATGGAGAAGGAAAGGTGGGACAAAAAGAAATGAAGGAAACATAGGAGAATTAAACAGCAAATGAAATATAGATGGCAGCACAGTATCAAGGAAAAAAAACATGAAACTCAGGAATGCAGGGAGGAGCATGTGATCCTTTAGCTCTTTCGCACACGTAGAGAGACCCCGTAGGGAATCATCTAGTGCACATTGTCAGTTTGCAACATCATGATTAGGACAAGTGTTCTGAGGATGACCTTATATAGGTTGAAAAGCTTCAACGAGGAATGGTGGTGATCTCAAGCATGCCGTGATTTCAAACTTTTTACTGGATTTTAATAGTGAAATATTTTAAACTTGAAATTTAACTGCTTGTGCGACAGGTACAGTGAACATCAATGGAATGTGATTTTTTAATGATGAATTTTTAAACTTCAAATTAGACTACTGGTGCAATAAGTACAGTGAACATCGATGGAATGGGATATTTTATCAGCATGTATATAGTGATTTTAACATTTAAAGAGCTGGAACCAGAGTGCAATAATGTGTGTGCAATAGTGTACATAAAAGGAAAGATTAAAACCAAATGTTTCATCTCCCAAGAAATTATCATTGGAATATCGCGACATGTGTTGAGAATCGTCAATGAATCCCCAAACAAAGAAAAATGACACACCAACAATGTGCATTATATAAACTAAGGATTAGCTAGGTAAGTAATAGTATTTGATCTATTAGTGGATATATAATTTTTACTATGAACTTTCGGTGTGGGTTATCAATGAGGACCCGAAACAAAACTTTTGTGGTTCTACCGAGATATTTTATCCACCATGAGCAACTTATTGGGTTATAAACAGTTGCCCATCCCTAATTTAAGGTCACTGACTCGAGGGAAGGGAGAGAGTCAGTACCATAAGACAAACACAACATCCATGGCTCACCGGAATTCGAACCAGGGCAAGATTTCATCTTTTTACTCACTAGCAAATTTTGCTAGTGACCAAATAGTTTGCTAGCAAAACATTTGCATGACTAGCAAGTAAAACTAAATCACATCGTAACTTATTTTCTAATAAAGTTACACAGAAATTTAAATATGTGTATAAATATTTTGACTTACCTTTTTGAATAATGAATAGAATCTTAGATAACTTTAGTGACTATCTTTATTATTAATTTCTAACAAATTCTCATACCACATGAATATATTTCACTGACATTCTAATTCAGATTTCTTCCCATATGGTTTACACTCAGGGTGTCTGACTTTGTCATCATGCCATTAAAATAACTGCTGACCGTGGATTAAAAATTTCTTCTTGTGGCCCTTCTATTTCAATTGTCATCAGAGCATTTAAAGTTTCAACAGACAAATTGTTCCTCCAATCCCCTTGTATTCTTTTTAAAAAACTGAATCCCACCTCACAACATGCAGTACTAAGTGGAAGTATCGCACAAATTTCTGCTAAACTTCTACACACTTCATACACACTTCATATCTGCCAACTACCACCACACAATGCCGTAGTTTCTACGGAATTAGTTGTATGACTACGGAACTCACTATCAAAACTACGGATTCTACAAATTTTCATTTTGTTTCAAATTTTTCTTTTGCTATTATTTTTATGATATACACGCGATTCTTACAGGGATTCGCGGAATCCCGCTTGCTTTTTTTGTCATCAGTCAGATCATTCTGAAGATCGATATTTGGGAGAGGGAAGGGGGTGGGGGCCGTTTTCCATCTGGAGACGAAATTTCGTGCTTCAAAACTTTCGAACACTGTAGTGAAACAGAGTAAAAAAATTTTGCCGTAATCGCAAATTTTTCTCCCAATGTTGTCTTTGTGTCCGCTTTTCTTGTTAAATATAATTTTATTGCATAAATGTTTGCATTTTAGCTTGAAACTGTGGAGAACAATTTGCAAAAACGGAAGTTGGCTGCTGCAAAATTTTTCTGTAATCTTCAGGCATGAGATTCTTCCGCGAATTCAAGGAATTCCGGCTTTTTTCGTTATTATTGGAATTCCGTCTTTACGAAACTAGAAAACGAAAGGTCGACGGAATTCGGATTTTTTCTGTAATCATAATTTTTTTTTCTCACGATGTTGCCTCTGTCAAGTATTATTGCTCATTAACATTTTACTGGATAAATATTTGTATTTCAGCTTGAAAATACAAGGAAAATTTCCCAAACCAGAAGTCAGACGAAGCAAAAGTTTCTTCCGTAATCGTTTACCCTCCATGAACACGTTTCGTGTAAAAGCGTCATCTATGCCACGCAATAAAGGCGATCGCTTGGCTTACGGTACGACAGGAGTTGAGGACAAAGTTCATGGGGCAAAAGAAGGGAGGGTGGCAGAGCAGGTGGTCAAACAACCGATCCATCCCAGAGCTCTGGGTTGCCACAGCAAATATTGCCGACGCCACGTTCAGTTTCTGTAATAGACCAATGAGGGCACGATGGAGAGGAGTTTCAATGCGCTTCTACGACAGTTTGGAAGGGATGAAAGATATGGGGAGGATGGGTATTAAGTGTCGAAAGAAAATTGGCGAAAGAGAATCGCTGATCGTCGCTGTTTTAACAAGTGATAATAGAAACTGTTATGTAAACTTCGTGGATTAATAATGATTTTTGGTTACTTTAAATAAAGAAATTACCCTACTAGCAATATTTGCTACTGCGATTTTTTTCACTAGCAAATTTGATTTTTCACTAGCTATTTGCTAGTTGCTAATCGGTGAAATCGCGCCCTGATTCGAACCCAAATCCATCTTGGACGAATGATCAGATGCCATCATTTAGACCACTGCACCACTGGGGCCGCTAGTGGTCTTATGAAGATTATACATGAAGGCTTTAATGGAAGTGAACAGTGTGATGCTGACCTCTCTGCTTTTGTAACCTAAAGTACTATTTTAATTTCATTTTTCTTTAATACAATTTTTTTATAAATATTCAGGGTTATTCAGAAAGAATCATCCAATTTCAAAAAATTATATTTAAAAAAATTAACAACACAGAATGATAAGTAATACATTAATGTAGTGGTTCCGCTTCCTCACAGGGGCGCCAAAAAATATTACAAAATTTTCATAATTTTATTTCCATTTGCAATTCAATGTGATAGGACACAACATCGCGACATCTAGCGGACCTGGTGCAAACCAGTAACTCACTTAGTACTAACTGTTTGCAGAAGCCTCGACAAATGTTTACTAGATGGTGCTCTACAATAATGATACAAGCATGAGCTTTCCACCCGCACGATTGCCGCCCGACGGGCGCACACGTGTTCCACGCGGCCGCTGCTAGAAGTAACCTGAGCTTTTGCACCAGCCTCCGTGCTTCTGATAAACATTCCTCCCTCATTCTCCGGGCGTCTAGAAATGAGACTCTCAGTCCAGATTTTTCAAGAAGGTCACCAGATCCTTTAAATATGCTCATCCGTTGTCATTTGTGATTCATTTGGCGGTTAGCAGTATGTTATGTTGATGCTCTGTAGCTGAATTTCGGCGTTTGTAAGCTTTCAGCATATCAACTGAATATTGTTGTGTTTAAGTGAAGTTTAAGTTTTTCTTCTTGTATGTATTTTTGAAAATAGATCGGTTTTTACTAAACAGTAATAAGCGTTGTGAAAGTGAAAATAAAGAGGGCACACCGTCAAATACTGGCAAGAGTGTGAAGAAGCGTAAATATCGAAAATATAATGACAGTTATTTGGACTTTGGTCTTACGTCGACAGAAGTAAATAGTGAAGAGAGGCCACAGTGTGTACTTTAAAGTTTTGGCACCAGAGTGCATGCTACCAAGTAAGTTGAAACGCCATTTAGAAACCAATCATCCCTGCATGCTTAGTAAATCTCGTGATTGCTTTACGAGAAAGTTACAAGAGTTAAATCAACAAAAACGTAATTTTTATAAGCAGGCATCAACATCAAGCAATGCTTTGCTAGCATCTTACAAGGTAGCACATAGAATCACAAAATGTAAGAAGCCTTATACCATTGCAGAAGAACTCATTATACAGGCTGCTGTAGATATGGTGAACATTATGATCAGTGAGTCTGGAAAGCTGCTTTCAAATGTGCCTTTGTCCAATAACAGCATCAGTCGCAGAATACAGCACATAGCGGCAGGGTTGAAAAAAACCCGGGTTTTTTTAAAAAGCCCAAACCAGGAGGGTTATA
Source organism: Macrothele yani (assembly GCA_039090855.1). Classification (NCBI taxonomy): domain Eukaryota; kingdom Metazoa; phylum Arthropoda; class Arachnida; order Araneae; family Macrothelidae; genus Macrothele; species Macrothele yani. The sequence goes on along the minus strand of CM077009.1, from coordinate 133,112,351 downwards.
ATGTTTTTTTTATTATTGGTTTTTTTATTGGTTTTTTTTGGGGGGAGGGGGGTATAGGGTTTGGGGGATCTATTTGGTTTTCATATCATTTCATTAAGATATCAAATATTAAATATTAATGAAAAAACCATGCAACTTACCTATTGGTTAACATAAATCTTCTTTTTATGTATATGTTGAAATTTTTTATTTAAATTCGACACAAAGGCTAAGATACTTATAACACACCACTCACTGCAATCTATAAACTAGTATTTGATCAAACTCTAAACCCTCATTAAACATTTCTGAGATGTTTAATTAAAATTGAGTAAAACTACAAATTTCAATATTTTTTGTGACAAATTTACTGTTCTCTGTACTTTATCAACACCTAGGCGACTGCGAAGTTTTGACCAGACTAGTCTGCATGTAGAAAATATCCTTTCTACTGCAGATGAACTGGCTGGACAGCCACATAGACTTGACATGTAAGAGCAGAAATCTTTCAGGGTTCCAGCTTTAGTCACACTTGCATGTCACTCCATCAGCTGTCACCATTTGGCAGCATTGAAGTTTTGCACAAAATCATTTACAAACATAGACTTTGGATAGTACTTTGTGTCACATATTTTAAAACCCATTACAAAAATTATCCATTCAGGTTTCTTTTCTAACACCCAGTTATCAGCAATTTGTTTTTGCTCAGGGCTCATTCTCTTTCCCTGGTATTTTGGATTCATTAAGTGTGCCAAGTAGTGGCAAGGCTGAAGTGCTTGATCTCTCCTTTTTTTTTTTTATCACCAGTGTATACGGTTCAAGATCTGCATTTTCCATAAGATCTTGCCACAGTTCCACTGCCTCAGAAATGTTTGTTCAGCCTGGAGAACGTCAAGTACTCTACTAACCTCTTTAAGTTGTTTTAGCATGTGTACTGCATCTTTGTAAATGGTTACATTATCTAGAATTTTATTTATGTTTGGGGGAATTTGCAGATCATTTGAGTCTCAGAGGTTTGAATTTCCACATAATTTGGATAGTTTTTCACATAAACCTTTATGCAATCCATTTGTGAATTCCAACGTGTTGCATTTGGCAGCTGTGGCATAAGTCCACCCATTTCTTTCAACAATCCGTGGGGGGTGATGATGATTGCGGAAATACTTCTGTACCTCGACTATGTGCTTCAAAACAGCTTTGTTCATAATTTCCTCAGCTAGCAGATTGACATCATGTGCAGAGCACCCATAAGTCACCAAGGTTTTGTATTCCAGTTCCAAGAGTTCTCTCATTTTTACCATCTTATTTTCATTATCAGTACACACAGCAAAAACATTTCCCCCGAAAAGTAGTCTTGCAGTATTCCATTGCAGTCTTGGCAATTTCCGCACAAAACGCCAAAGCTTTTTTATTACTCTCACAATCTATAGCACTTAAAAGAAAAAAGAGCTTGTCCCAGTGTGAATGCTTGTTGCAATTATGGCATCATTATTAACATTTGACCACCCATCCAACATCAAAGTGATGCTATTGTTGTTATCCTCAAGATGTTTTTTAAATGCATCAACTTCCCAGATACTGTGTCCAACAGTTTCCCTCCTAGATCAATACGACTAGGGCCAGAATAACCAGGGCACAAACTTTCCACCATATCTTTGTATTCTGCAGTAGTTGCTGAATTAAAAAGAAATGTTATTTGCATAAAAAAACCTGGCAATTTTTAAATCTAAGTAGATTTTTGATTATCTGTTGTTTTTACAGTAAAGCCTATCATCAGTTTTTGCCTTTTGGGCATACTTTCTGTGCCACGAGTCTCTTCTTGTATCAAGTTGTGTGATAGCATAGAATTCCCAGGAGTTGCTGATGTGAAATTTGGATCCATTTCTGATGGGAAAATTTCTGATGTACCAGGCATGGATCTTTTCAAACGTCTGTTTTAAGTGGCCTTTAATTCTTTCAATCTTTGCACTCACTTCTAAACCACAGTAATCACATTTTACTTTGTTCTTGTCATCTAATATGCTGACCTCCAACCATTCTGGGGCACATTTTCGACCACTTCCTGCTGGCATTGTAAGTATAACTGAAGCCCCTTAAGTTTTTAAATTTCAAATAACACAGTATAACATATACTGCAGCTGAACTGACAGAAAAACTGCTATGGTAGTATGCACAAGAGATAAGCATGAGATACAACAAAGGAATCCTATGACCTGTATCTGAAAAAGGTTTTTGTCAAGTCTCCGAACCTGCACCCCACCCCATCAGAATCCGATAGGTTGATTTTAACTCTGATTGGTCATTGGAGTCACCTTCCAATAGTACTGAAGAGTGGGAATTAGAACTCTGAAAACAAGTCCAGTTTGCTTTCCTGATTTCTAAAACCTAGCAGATGTCCTGGATATTATCCAGTCCATTACCCCAAACATATTTCTTTTGAGAAAAATAATGTTTGGTAACAAATAAAAAGGTATATGGTTGATCAGGCAGTATTTCCATGAATAAGAGAGCATGTGAAGTTGTAGCTATCATCAATGGACGCCACCCTAACTCCATGTGCAGTAATAGCAGAAAATGGCGACATGTTTGAGTAAATAACTTTGAAACATCACATAAATTCCTACGGTATAATTCCAGCAGTTTACCTAAATTTCTGGTGATCAACTGTATCAAAACGTGATTGAAACTCGAATTATGAGGAATGTTTTAGTGCATTATATCGTGTTTTTTGATAAGAAAATTCGTGTAAAATCATAATTCTAAACTGTGCCATCAGAGACAGGAAAGGGATATGAAACAAATTCATCAGTTGCACATGAAAATGTGTATGAAAATATTTGATCCATATATGTTTTAAGATATGAGTTTTATTTTGGTAAAAATGTGAAGTTCAAAATTTAAGTTTTCCACTAACGGATATACTTTTTCTTATATCTTTTTTTAAGCAACTAACCTTATGATCTTTCTAGAAGGAATGTAGTGATCGACCAATCAGGTTGCGCCATTTGGGTGCAGTCGACACGTTTAATTGGATAACTTGCAAAAGTTTGCGAGCAGTCTGTACTTGGACATAGATGTAATAACATCTACAAATTTTCCGTGCCCGAGATTGTTCGGCGGTTTTGGCAGCTCTTGCTGCTGGACCATGCCCTCTTTGCCTTCCCAACCAATGGAGCTGAAACAGTTTTCTGAGACTGCTGTATAAACATGGATGCGGATTTCCCATTAAAGTTAGCAGAGAGACATCAAGGAACAACCCTTCGCTATGCTTAGCGTTTGAAAGAACCTCTAACCTTCGTGGAAAGGAGAGACAGCCGAAGTGTGAAGCATCTACCTCTCAGACGGCAGTAGGAAGAAAAGAAAAAAACGTGGAATAGATTCCCCTACTTCCTTTATTGTGGACCATGGTCAGTTCCAGGGTTGAGGAACAGAAAGACTAAGGTCCAGAGATCGCAAGACAGCGATGGATTCCATTTATTTTCATTGGGGATGATATACCTCTACATTTCCATGACATGCACAGCGGAGATTGAGAGTATCAAACAGGGGGCACCAAAGGGAGTTTTTTAAAGCCTCGTTTTGGGGCAGCGTCTCAAGTGTAGTGCAGTGTCACAAGTTGCAGTGTAGTGTTACAAATGCAGTGCAGTGTCTCAAGGTACAGTTTGATAGATGAAGCATAGAAGATAATGTGGTAAATTTTTAAATTATCATACTTTTGATCCGTTAATCTACCTATTAAAAAATTATCTGTCGACTTAAGTACAAACAAAATATGCTAGTGTGAATTGACCGTAACTGGAGTAGGTCTGGATTCTGAGAAAATGGGGGCTAACTGAAGTTAAATTTATTTTGCTATGAATGCAAACATGATGATTTTATTGGTTTAATTTTTCTTCCAGCAAGGGAGTTGTTACAGACATCTTAAGGAATTAATAGTTGTTGATTATTATTGTTTTGCCTGGTAAGGTGTTATGCATGCAGCCCCCCCCCATTCCCAAGCTGTGATTCTAATTTTTATCTATGTAATGCCTGTATATTGCATGCTTTATTATATTTAGTTGGTGATGAAGCGACGGAGATCACACACAAAAAAAAGGGGGGACAAAGAACAAGAAAGAAACAGGAACATTTATTGAATTAAACTCTTAAACAATATCTCCTGTCCTTTTTCCGAGTCAGGAAAGAATGATTTTTTTTTTTTCGCTGCCTTTACTCTGAGAAGCTAGCAACATGTGGAACCATATATTAAACCCGTAGTTTACTTGTACGACGTATTGAGCTTGAGTGCGTGTTGCGAGAAGGTGAACTTCCGGGTCAGGTTTAGAAATGGGTTGCTGATGAAAGTATACTTCTCTGAGCTTTTTGACAGTTGCTTCATAAACATATATGCCTTTAGAAAAAAGGGATTTTTCTTGTCAGCACTTGTAATCTATTTTTTTTTTTAATGGATATTCAGAGAATTTTGCATTTTTAGTTAACAGCTGTTAACAAGTGTTGTTGCTACCCAGTTTCTGATGCTTATCGATTTACGCGTAAACCAGAGGTTAACCAGAATCGTACAGCAGTTGCGTGAATTATGGTTCTATTAATTAAGACACAATTGATCGTATGAGAGTGAAACTGAGGTAGAAATGTATGCAATGCGGGCTATAATAACCTTAGTGGTATTAAATGTCAAGTTTTAGATTCTGTGTGAATTGTTTTGGGTATAAGTAAACTACTTGTATGAAATCTTTTGGGGTAAACATATCAGCTACTAAAACTCAAAAGATTCAAAATGGGAGTAAAATTGTGATTCTCCATCGTTTCTTCATGCATCTACTCATCTCCCTGTTTGGGTAAAAAGTGAGTATCTTTTTCAAGACACTCTGCATAATTTAGAGTGTGTATATATACATTTGTTTTTAGAGCGTAATTATTACTATTTGTCCACAAGATGAGTTTTTCCTTTTTCTTGAGCAAAAAATTCATAAACTAGCACTGATTTTGTTGCATGCCAGAGGCATACAGAAATTGCTATAGTATGAAATGAATTGAATAATGGCATATAAAATCATTTTGGGTTTAGAATGAAATTTCAATGAGGAATTGTGAAGTTAATTAGTTTTATAACCCAGGTTCGAATCCTGATCACAGCTTTGGTTTTTTTTATGCATTGTATGTGTGTTAATGAATTTTTAATATTGATTAAACATCGTGTTTAAGTAATGAAATAATTTTTATGAACATATGTTAGTTGCCCACTTTCAGATCCAGCCTACTCCAGCATTTCTGTATATGATTTGAGATTCAGTCTGACGTAGCATTTTAAGGACATAATTGGTAGTTGAATCCTACAGTGTTATTTACATTCATTGACTGTACTTTAATCGGATTTGCAAAAAGAACTAACATAATTGTCGTCGATAGTGATGACTTTTTTTCCTTGCATATTGTGTGAACTTTGAGAACACTAATCTGTGTGAATTTCTTATAACAGACTGAGAATATAAATTTGTGTGAAACACTAAGAAATGAATTCTATTTAACAACAACGACAACTGAAATTTGTATTATTGGTACCTTAATGTTAATTTTGCAAAACTAGGAACTGACAGAGGACTGAGAGTGATTAATCTTGGTGATTTGAGCAATCGTAATTTTTGAACTGTGTGTTCTTTAAAATGAAATTGAGTTAAACTGTATTTTCGTTTTTTAATCACAACACATTTGTCTTGATATAGCGGTTTTTTTTTTCATTTTTATTTTAACCACAACGTACTTGCCTTAATATATTGTGTATGCATTTTATTTTATGTCAATGTTTACATGTATTAAATTGTTTTGTTGCTAAAATTTGTGCCACTCACTTATTTGAGTTTCTTGAAATTCATTACTCCTCTCTAGTCTCAGTGCATCATTTCACACCTATATGGTCATGGGAATGGTCAACAAATTACGAACCTGATTTATAATAATACTATTTTTTTTTTTTAACAGTACACAGATTACCCTTTCACATACTTGTGCCTCAGGCATTAGTGCACAGATAGCTCAAGAAACAGGTGTTTCACCCTCCTACAATGCATTCCTTAGGGATTAGTCAAACCTTCTTTCTCTTCCCTCCAGCCCCAGGGCACAGGAAACTAGTTCCCACCTACTTGGTTACCTCCTTAGGATTTCAGGCATTCATAGTTCACCCTGAAAAAGTATCAGGGAAAGGGTCTGTACTCCATATTAATGTAATGACAGCCTTTTTAAAAGATTTAGACCAGTGTTTATGCACACACACACACACACACACACACACACACACACACATACAAGCATCTTCCTCTGAATTCATTAATATATTTCAAGAAATTATCATGTATAAACTTCTTTTGTTTTTTCTGGAATTATCTGCAAAAACTATTTGCATGAACAATGAATTATAATTTGTAAGAACATTTTTATTTTTCTATTTTTTACGCAGCAATAAATTATTTGCGCTGATGAATCTAAAATATCAAGGTTCTAAGTTAAATGTGTCCTGAATGCCTGACGATTACCTTTTAGTAAAGCATCCCAAATGAAGTGGCTTTTGTAACTGCATTATCAAATAACAAAATATTTTTAATGTTTTTGTTTGAAAATGATGTACAAAATTTCAGTGCAACAAAATTCAGTAATTCTCAGAATTCTATGGAGTGAAACTTAAACAATTTTTATTCTCACATCTAGTTTAGCTCCAGAATTTTTATTTATTGAAAATTTTTATCAGTAATCAGTTATGGCTATCAGCATATCAAAAATCAAAAGAAACAAACAAGTTAAACAAATGCAAAAACATTAATAATTAACAAATAGCATCTATGTTTACAATAATAAAAGCAAAAAAGGCATAATTAAAAACCAATTTGAGCACCAAGCTTTTCCATTTTAAAATGTTGCTTTTGAAACTCTTTGAAGAAAATATCCCAAAATTGCATTAAAACTTCAAAGTATACTCCAGTTTAAAAAAAAAAAAACACACAATAAAACCCACTACAAAGTGGGTTTTACTGGGTTTTTTAAAGTGGTTTAAAAAAAACAAAAACATCCGAGTTTTTTGGGGGCGGGTAGGTGGGTAGACAACCCTGCATAGTGGAGGACCTCAATGATCAATTAATTGAAAAAAATGAAAGGTAAGGAATTTGGGTTGCAGCTGGATGAGGCCACATAATAATAATGATGCTCACTTGATTTGCTATGTATGGTTTATAGATGGTAATAACATTGTAGAAGACCTCTTTTGTAAAAGTATCACCGATAGTGCTAAGGCTCAAGACTTGTTCAAGATCCTCGATACTTTTATAATCGAAAACAATTTGGAGTAGACTAAGTGCGTTGGTGTCTGTTCTGATGGTGCGCGTTCTATGTCCGCCTGTTATGGAGGCTTACAGGCACTTATTCGAAGCAAGGTATGTTTTGCCTTGAGGCCAAATATCTTCCTGAGCTGCGACAGTGATTACTAATTTAATTTATTATCAGCGGTGCCATATGTGGGCAAAATAATAGTAGAGTGAGTGTGGATGCACTGTGGACCCATTGTGTTATTCACAGGGAAGTACTAGCATTAAAATATTGGAGTCCTACATTGAACCAGGTCTTAGAATGTGTAGTGAATGTAGTAAACTTTATAAAAACTAGGCCATTGAAGGCAAGGTTTTTCAAAAAACTATGTGAGTATACGGGATCCGAGCACTTCTTTGTTGTACTACAGCACTTCGCGATGGCTCTCTTGTGGTAATGTTTTGTCTCATACGTTTGAACTGCGACAGGAAATTTATATTTTTTTTAAATGAGAAGACCACAAGTATACCGAAAATTTTGTGAATTAAGATTTTTTGGTAAAACTAGCATACTTATGTGATATTTTTGAAAAGATGAATGCTCTGAATCTTTCCCTGAAGGGAAGCAACATGCACCTTTTAGAGTCGATTGAGAAAATTTCAGCTTTTATAAAAAAAATTAAAACTATGGAAAAGAAAAATGAATGAAGACGGAGGTAAAGAATGTTTCCCATTGTTGCAATATTTTTTGAAATCCAATGAAGTTGATTTCTCTAGAGGCATGAAATCCATTTTTGAAGAACACTTATCACAGCTTATCATCTGATTTGAGAAACATTTTCAAAATGATTTATTGATAAATTTGTGTGGATTCAAGATCCATTTCATGCCACTGCTCCATTTGAATTTACTGCTGCAGAAAAAGAGAATCTTATTGAGTTGTCTTGCGACAATACGTTGAAAACAAAATTTAGCAGCATGGAGTTACCTGAATTTTGGATATCAGTAAAAGATGAATATCCCCTTCTGAATGGTAAAGCTCAGAGAATTTTAATTCCATTTGCGACTTCTTATTTGTGCGAAGCTGGGTTTTCTGTGGTCACTGTGATAAAAACTAAGTATCGCACGAAAACCAATGTGCAGAAAGAAATGAGGGTGGCTGTGTCCAGTTTGATTCCAAGGTTTGAGAAAATGTACGATGATCAACAGGCTTATCCATCCCACTAATTATAATTAGTTGAATATTTTCAATTACATTTTTTTTTGTGATCTTCAATACGTGTTTTATTTATTTTTACCTAAGTGTACTTGTTAGAATTTGACATAGGCAAAGTGTACTAGTCAGAATTTGACATAGGGTGCCTTGGGAAACCTGGATTCAGCAAGGGCGCTGAGAATCGAAAAAGTGTGGGAACCACTGCATTTATGTAAAGGAAAAATGTCCAAGTTTTAGATTATGCACAACAGATGGCGCTAGTGTGTCGTTCATGAAGCTCTTTTGACGAAGAAGTGAAAATGGCGTCTAGTCAGTAGAAAGTTTTTTATGTGCTCTCGTTTGCACAATGTCAGTTGGTAATTGCTCTCGTTTGCATGATGTCAGTTGGTAATCACTGTTCAGCGTGAATTTCGTAGAAAGTACCAAATTAATCCACCGACGGCTTAGAGTATTTGCAGGTAGTATCATCAGTTCGAGGACATTGGATGTCTTTGTAAAGGAAAAAAACCAGGGCAACCAGGCATATCTGCAGAGAATGTTGAAAGAGCGAGAGACTTTTCTAAACAGCCCGAAGAAATTGACCATTCGCGCTAGTCGAGAACTGAGGATTCCTCAGCCTACTGTTTGGAGTGTGTTGAGAGAAAAATTGTGTTACAAGCCATACAAATTGCGTAACTTGCAAGCACTGAAGCCTTGTGATGAGCTACACTGACTGAACCCTTTACATGCAAGAGCTACCCCGCAGTTGGATTGGTCGGAGTGGACCAGTTGACTTGGTGTTACACAGCTGGCTTCCTCAGTCACCTGATATGACCCCATGCAACTTCTTTCTTTGGGGGTATGTAAAAGATCAGGTGTTTGTGCCTCATTTGCCCACAACTCTATGTGAACTTAAATAACACATTTCTGCTGCTTTAGAAACAGTTACCAATGACACATTAGACCGTGTTTGGCAGGAATTTGCATATCGCGTTGACATTATACTTGTGACTAAAGAAACTCATGTTGAACATTTGTAAAAAAAACTTAGTTTTCCTTTACATTGATGCATTACTTATCGTTCTGTGTTGTTAATTTTTTGAAATATAAATTTTTGGAATCGAATGATTCTTTCTGAATAATCCTGTATAATATACAAAAAAAAGTTTAAAATACAGAATAAATTTAAATAAAAATTCATTTGAATATAAGAGCAATTAAGAGTGGGTGTATGATTCACAAAATGAGCAAATTAGTACTATGAATATGTATGTATATATGAAGAATATGAAAGCATCTCAGACGAATGGTCAGAAGCCAGCGCTTAAATCACTGTGCCATAGCAACCATTCACTGCCATTTTGAAATGCTTTTCTGTTACTTTCAAGCAGATCAAGAGCAAAATTTATTATTTTTTTAGGATTACTGCAGTTAGACCTGACAATCCCATTATTACATTCCACAGTAAGCAGTTCTGTTATTACACCTTCAGCACTGGCAAGTGTGTTTGATGCTGAGCTTTCTACAGCACGTGATCATCTATAAATGCAAATAATATAAATCACCTTCGTTGCATCTATATTCTGTTAACATTATTCTACATAAAAAAGAAAAAGTAACGCCTTTCCAAACTGTTTGTGGACTTGCATCTTTATGTTTTCCTTTATAAATTCTGTGAAAGAAATATTCTTCTCTTATGCATGGAAATACATCAGAAATATTATCTCAACAATCGGACATCGCTGGATTGCCTGTATTTTCTGTCCATCATGTAACATCACTCACATCAGAAAACATGAAGATTACATTGCCTGGGAGCAAGAATCAAACCCATCACGTAACATCACTCGCATCAGAAAACATGAGGATTACATTGCCTGGGAGCAAGAATCAAACCCACGACGTAATATCACTCGCATCAGAAAACATGAGGATTAGATTGCCTGGGAGCAAGAATCAAACCCATCACGTAACATCACTCACATCAGAAAACATGAGGATTACATTGCCTGGGAGCAAGAATCAAACCCATCACGTAACATCACTCACATCACAAAACATGAGGATTACATTGCCTGGGAGCAAGAATCAAACCCATCATATAACATCACTCACATCAGAAAACATGAGGATTACATTGCCTGGGAGCAAGAATCAAACCCATCATGTAACATCACTCACATCAGAAAACATGAGGATTACATTGCCTGGGAGCAAGAATCAAACCCATCATGTAACATCACTCACATCAGAAAACATGAGGATTACATTGCCTGGGAGCAAGAATCAAACCCATCACGTAACATCACTCACATCAGAAAACATGAGGATTACATTTCCTGGGAGCAGGAATCAAACCCATCACATAACATCACTCACATCAGAAAACGTGAAGATTACATTGCCTGGGAGCGGTAATCAAACCCGATTTGTTTCAGCATGCTATCCATTAATTTCTTCCACAGACTTTATATTCATGAGGCAGGTGATTGCACTTAACTATGCTATGAGGAAGCAGCTTCAACTGGCAAAAATCTGAGAAGGTTCAGATTCTTAACACTCAGATATTTGTGACTCCACTATCCTGTTGTGTCAAATGGAATAGGGAGATGAGGGTTCGATTCTCGCTCTAAGGCGATGCAATTTTCGAGTTTTCTGATGCCAGTGATGTTATGTGGTGAACAGTAATAGGATGACTGATTGCTGAGTTAATAATTTTTATATTTTTCTGTTATGAATGCATTTCTGGTAATTTTCGAAAAACCCGATTCATCCTGACATGCAATGCCCATTTTTTTTAAGTCAAAGTGTAGAAAAATTTTTCCTTTTTTTAAAGCTGCATATTAAAGACCCAGACTTAGAAATTTTGCTAGTAGACATTGGCCACCAAGACCAAAATTGTTAGTTGCCATAAAAAACCCTCAATGGCCAAACTTTGAAAAAAAAATCAAATTGTATATTTTATACTAAATTCTTTTTATAAAATTGCTTAGTATAATATCAGTATGTTTTATTTTACATATTTCAGTTATAGTATTCTTAAAAGTCGAAACTGGAGTAATAAAACAATGCATGAGTGTGGGGAGGGGAGTGCGCTTACGAGAAAAATCTTTGCACCATCTGACTTCCAGTTTTGGAAATTTTCCCCGCTATTTTCAAGCTGAAATACAAATATTTATGCAGTTAAATATTACTTAACAATAATACTGGGCAGAGGCAATATCACGAGAAAAAAGCAATTACGATTACAAGGCGACCTTCCATTTTCGAAATCTTCTTCGTAAAGATGGAATTCCGTTTTCCGACGAACATCCCATGTAATCCCCCCCCCCCTTGTGTTCACTGGTTCATGGATCTCACGAATGACCAAAATAATAACGAAAAAGGCGGAATTCCTCGATTTCACGGAAGAATCCGATGCCTGAGATTACTGGGAAAATTTTGTGGCATCTAACCTCCATTTTCGCACATTGTTGCTACAGTTTCGAGCTGAAATACTTTTATGCAATAAAATCATATTTAACAATAAAACTTTACACTAAGGCAACATCGGGAGAAAAAAATTACGATTACTGTAACTTTTTCACTCCATTCAATTATCGTTTTTGAAAGTTTTGAGACACGAAATACCGTCTCCAGACGGAACTCCCAACACCCACCCACCCGCAAATTGTCTTCAGTTTTACACTGGTCCTGAGAACGATCTAAATGGGAACAAAAAACCGCGGAATTTCCGCTTAAGAATCTCATGCATATCATAAAAGAATAAGACTAAAAAAAAAAAAAAAATGAAAATTCATAGAATTCGTAGTTTTGAGAGCGAGTCAGCCAACTAAATCCGTAGCTACTATGGACATTCCATGGTAGTTCGCAGGTACGGAAATATTATTACAGTACAACCCCAAAAATTCGGACTATGCCGATTCCGGATTTTAGAATTTTCCTATGGACTATGCAGGCTTTCAGCAAACATTCATGAAAATAATAAAAAGAAAATGCCTTAACTTCTAAAGTTTTCATCGGATTTTGATGAAATTTCACATGGGAGTTTATTTTGACGTGTCTTGGTTACTGTAATCTTTGAATTCAGTTATTTAAAAAATTGGAGAATTTTTTTTAATAAAAATTTCTCCCAGTTGGACGTTTCCGACGCAGACAGTTGAGCTGTCCACCACCAGCTTTTATCCCCACCGCAACCTTGTGAACCTCGTTCCCCTATAATGACCCATCAGCCTTGGCGCATTCTTTGTGATCAAAAACCGAGGCCCTCGCCTTTTTCATAAACTTTTCTTTTTTCTTATCTGCTGTTCAAGCAAAATAGCAGAATGCAAAAAGTGATGGTCAATTTCCGTACAACTCAAATTTTGTGCCATTTTCTGCGATTTCCGTACATTTGGAGTAAAATTTTTCAAAAACGTGCGAGTTAAAAAAAAAAATTCTGTAGAATACAAGTTAAATAAAATAAATGTTTTTCCCGTACAGGTCGCAAGAATTGGCGATTTAATCAAACATTTTTAGTCGCCACGACGATGAAGTTTATCGCCAGTGGCAACCTGGCGACCGCGAGTCTGGATCTTTACTGCATACGCATATATCGGTGCATAATCTGTAGAACCTACCTTAACTTCAACATGTAATCCATGGTTATATGATGAAAAATATGGAAATCGTGAGCTACTTAGTATGTTTATAGCAGCTGAGCAAAGGTCAAGCTCCCTCTTTTGTAACCAAAGGCAGACATGCCAACCTTCAAAATCTGAAAATCAGGAGATTTTTACAGCTCATAAAATCACACAAGCACCATTTTTCAGATGTAGGAACTATTTTCCAGAAGCAGTGTTATTGGTTCACTAAAAATTCTGGAGAAAACAAAAACAGTGCAAAAATCAACACACACACACACACACACACACACCTGCTACTGAAATTAATTTTCAGGTATGTCGATTCCGCAAGATAATGAAAACGCAAAGTAACCCACGTTTTTTTTATTTTTTTTTTTATTTGGAGGTTTAACGACTACCGTGAGCAAGTCAATGGGCTATAAGCAGTCGCCTGTCCCTAATTTAGGGTCACTCGTTCCAGGGAAGGGAGAGAGCCAGTGCCATAAGGCAAACACAACATCCATGCCTCACAGGGATTGGAACCCGGGCCCCTTTTCGACAAATAATCAGAGGCCATTGCTTAGACAACTGTTTTTCGTTTCTTCTTCACGTTGTGCGCAAAGGCAAAGACAACAAAAAGCATCGTACTAACATCGTCTTTCGTTACAAGGCGAGGCCAACTGTGATATAAAGAGATTCAGTATCTCTGTAGAATTACTATCATGCATGTCAAAATGTGGACTTGTGATTATGTTGCTGTAGAAAGTTATCACTTTTATTATAAAAGTGATAACTTTCTATAACAAAAGCAATAACTTTCTATAACAAAAGCAATAACTTTCTATAACAAAAGCAATAACTTTCTATAATAAAAGTGATAACTTTTCACACCACCATAACCACAAGTCCACGTTTTGATGTGCATAATAGTAATTCTACAGAGATACTGAATCTATTTATATGATGTATTTCAACCAGGGTGGGAAATTAGCGGTCGCCAGGAACAAAATGCGACCACAATTTTACGTTTTGCGACCAGTATTTTAAACCTGGGAGCCAATTCGCGACTGCATAAATTTTTGATTTTTCTTTTTTAACATGCGTATGTAGTAATTTTCAAATGCGGTATTTATGTTTCTTTTTTAAAAAGTTCCCAGTGGTGTGTGGTTAAAAGTATATTGGGGTAGGGAGAAATAAGTTTAACCTCGCTGCTAGCATGTGCTGAACTAGGGGAGTGTACGTAAAAGTTCCGTGAGGAATGCAGGAGCGTGCTACTGTGACCTTCGATGGCACTACTGGGGGTGGGGAAGGAGAGCAAGCCTTAAGAAAGGGATGGGGGAAATCAGCTTCAGACATAGAGTGTGAGGGAGGAGAGGGGGACGAGAAGAGCAGCCGTTAAGGGGGAGTATCAGCATGGGAGATTGGGTGTTTGGCATTTCCTGCCATTCTAACTAAACAGCCTGTCAAAAAAACAAAAACAAAATATCTATGTGAATTTTCCACGTAACTGGCAGAATTTTTTATAAACACCCATAAATCATTGATACGAAAGGCCCTCCAAACTGCTCCTAAATTGGTTAAATACTTTTTAAACTAGGCATGGAAATTTTTATTAAGAATTTGTTGTGCATAAAAGTGCCGTATTTTCCGGCACATAATCCGCGGATTATCTGTTCCTAAAAGTTTAAATCTAGACACTGCCGATTATACGACGGTGCGGATAATACAGAGCCCCCCCTCCCCCTAAACTTCAAAATGAAGCTTTATGAATGCCGCCACGTGTTCGACGATAATATGCAGTGTCACTTCATCAACATATCTCCGCTTGCCCCTTGGCTTTTGCAAAAATGTCTGTGTGTATGTGTGTAGACATTTCCTCTCTGGGAAGGGATTGCTGCTTTGTAAAAGTTAAGAGGAGGAAACATTACCTTCAGCAAAGCACGTTGACTTTGAATAGCGGAGTGCGGTTTCCATTCCATAAAACATTGAGACGTGCCGCTCTGACCCATGATGTCAACCCCCCCCCCCCACACACACACACACTCTTCCCGAATTTCCAACCCCACTTGTTTATTTTCCTTTCAGCTCCAAGACTGGAGAACTTCGACACCATCACAAATTACTTACGATCTGAAAACCAGTGTTTCAGTTGTTGATGTATTTTTAAACATTACTCTAGCGCGATTGCCACAGAAATTAAAAATACATATCACAACCGTTTGAAAGTTGCGGGGTATCGTAACTAACTTTTTAAATTTTCAAAAATTTCACGATTTTATAAGTTTTTTAAACTCATTAAATGGAAAGAAAATATATTTATACAGTAAAACCTCGAAAATCCGGCATAGACGGGACCGGACGAATGCCAGATTTATGAAAATTCCAGATTTCTGAAGCCATCCAAAAATTGCGTAACGGGAGCTACGATCAGGTCACTAACAAAATTTTGTGTTTTGTTTTATGGCACTGGCTCTCTTCCTTCCCTGGAACCAGTGGAGCTAAATTAGGGACAGGCGAGTGCTTATAGCCCATTGAGTTGCTTATGGTGGTCATTAAACTTTCAATTAAAAAAAAAAAAAAAATTGTGCGCCTACGCCTTATAAATATGGAGGGGTTGCGCTGCCGATCGCATTCTTTGCAATTTGCAAAATTTTTCCGACCCATCTCGGACGATAGGTCAGAAGCCAATGTTTAGACCACTGCACCCTCTGGCTTTCGTTTTGCAGATAGGAGAGGAAAAGAAAAAAACAGATTACTATAATACCACCTTGCATCAACGCAGAAAGAAAAAGATTTCACAGACGGTTTGAAATCATGGTGGTTGATGGAATTTCAACCATCTTAACGTCTAATTCTTAGTGAAAAGCAGGAAAATTTAACATTCATCCGGAAGGCAGAAGAAAGGGCTGAAAATCCAGTCTCCTGCCTAAAGCTGGAGAATTGCCACGTCTGCAAAGGTTTGAAGTCCTACAATATCACCAGCAGGACCATAGTACGTAACAGATTATGGCCAACAAAGTAGTATAGTTACCCACCTTTTTACATGGCTATTACAAGGTGTTAGTCAAAAGGGGGTACTGAGTGGAAATTTTGCAGCAGTAACCCGTAGAAGAGAATCAGGTTTTTGCTGTTCAATGAATTTTGGTGATATCTGTCATAAATTTCTTTTAAAGTAGATGAAAATGTTTCATGATCCTTGCCAACATGCATCTATGAGACAGACAAAGAAAATGAAAAGGCTGAATCTTTTAACTGGGTGAAAAATGAAAAGCAGCTGCAAGAATGTAGACTACTCTCCGTTTGTCTTTTGTTGGGTTCTACCAGCTGCAGAGCTTAATTTTTTCTGCTGATATCTGGATATCCCCATTTTTCCATTGTTGCTTTTCTTTTTTTTTTTTTTATGCCCTCTGATGACAATTTAATCCATCATTCTGGAAGAAGTTTCAACCTGAGGACCATGAGTGCATAATATCAAAGCTTTAACTATTTTAGATGAATGATGTAACTTTGAGAATATTTATACTTTTTAACACTATGCATCAATTCTTACAAATTACAACTTCATCACTTCCATTTCAGAAATTTCCCCGTCTCTTATCAAGCTTAAATGGAAACACTTACGGGGAGGGGAATAACATTCATCAAAGAAACAGGAGACTATGGACATCTCAGAAAATAAGAATGCAATTATGGGAGAAATCTTAGCACTGTCCGACATCTATTTTTGAAAAATTCTCATCCTCCTCTTTTCAAGCTGAAATTTTGGCATAAGTAACACTGCAAGAAAAAAATATGACGTCGAAAAAATCTCCAACCATTAACTTTGCATTTTCGAAAGTTTTATAAGGATGGAATTCAGTCTAAACCCCCCCCCCCCCCTGCGCAACATTTCTGTTCAGTTATGCATTGATCTTGTGAATGACCAAATAAATAACCAAAACGGGGAAATTCCTTGAAGTAGAAGATTACGGGAAAATTTTAGCACCATCTAACTTCTGTTTTTGCAAATTGTTTCCTACAGTTTCAAGCTGAAATACAAACATTTATGCGGTAAAATGATATTTAAAACAATAATAGGCACAGGCAACATCGCGAGAAAAAATATTACAAGGATGGGAAAAACCTTCACTCCGTTAACCACAGATTTTGAAATTTTTAAAGGACGAAAAATCATTTCCACGCAGAAAGCGACCACAACTAATCGCCCCAAAATTTATCTTCAGTTTTGCAGTAATATCAAGAATGATCCAAAGATGACAAAAAACAACATTATTCCGTGAAAGAAGAACCTTATGTATGGAACTGATGAACAATCACTCAGGGAATTGTTTCAGCAAATATAAAGAAAAGGAGGGAGAGGAGATCTCTATATTCTTTAAACTGTTCAGCCAACTATATAGTACAAACCAATTTTTATTGTTGTCAATTGGTGTCTAAATCCAAAGAAAACGAAGGAGGGGTGTTCTCTACTTTCCTTAACTACACAGTACTACAAGCCAATTTTATTGTTGTTGTCTTACTTTAAAGACCTCTATGAGCAACTGTACAAGCTATAAGCAGTTGCCCATTCCTAATTATTGGCCGCTGATTCCAGGAAGGATATTCAGCCAGTGCTGCAAAAACAAACATGCCCCCATGCCTCAGGGGCAAATCCAAAAGTTTACCCGGGGGGGGACGCTCCTTCCTGAAAAAAAAAAAAACATACTTCATCAGGGAGGGTCACATGCATATAAACTCTGACATTGCACTAATTTTTAAACACATGGGTCATGGATGGCCTAGTGGTCAACGTTCACAACTGCTACATGCTACAGAGAGGAATCAGGTGCGATCTCATGCAGGTATGAATGCTCGAACAGTCAGATGGGCACGTTAAGCCGTTGGACCTGGAGTACCCCCCTTATAAATACGGGCATCTTCCTCCCCTTTCTATCTCGCTTCAATGTCAATTTCCTATCGAGCACTCTAGCCCAAATCTCCTAGGTTCCCATTTCTAAGGGTTGTTTAAGACCTGGCTGGGGTCAGACACCTAAATTTTCTACATATGATCTGATTTTTAAACACTTCTTCCACCACAATCATGGGCATTTGGCAACCCCGGTAGCAGAGTGGGACGAGGTGCTGGCCTCCAGTTATTTGCCTGCTGTGGGTCAAGGATCGAATGCCGTTTGAAGCATGCATGTTGTACCTGTCTTATGGAACTGGCTATTTCCTTAGGGATGATTGCTGACAGCACCTGGTTTCAAAAAAATATCTACAGGGGGACGCTGACGTGCTTCTTCCAGGTCTCCAACGTGAGCCAGCCGCAAGTCCGGCGACTAGCCAGAAACATACGCCCAAGAACTTAATCCCAAATCTGTAATACCTACATACAACAGACAGCTATCAATCTCAATATTCGACTCCAATAGGCAGGAGTTAACGTTAAACAACATCTGCAAGTCTTTCACGATTTCCCAGTCAACAAAACAAAATGGATTTCAGGGTGGGAAGCTTTAAACTGAATCGTGAAGACAAGGTCAACACAATTAAAATCAGGTTTTCACACCGACCCAACTTATCTGACAGAAAAATTGTACATTCAACCCTGTCCAAAACTTACCTACTTAATTGCCCTTGGTAAAGTGCTCACAAAAATACCAAGCAACCTCAAACACATCACTCACCACCTTTTAATCTTTTATGCTACAGTTACGGTTCACAGCTGTAAGCAGACCCAAAGAATGCAGCCCAACTCATAGTGTTGCGAACTCGTATAGCAGAGAATCAAATATTTCTAACAGAAATATCCATTATATATTTAATGTAAATAGAAATCAAATAATATCATCAGTAGACAGGACATTTTAAAGGAAAAACTAGAAGTTGAATTTACGTGGTATTTTTCAGAAATTAATTTTACAGTAAGAAAGTGAATTAAAGTAAACAATTTTGAGTCTTCAGGGTATTCTTCGTTTTCGTGTTTTAAATTACCTGCATGCTCACTCACACTTGATATTGCCGCCCCGGTGGCGCAGTGGTCTAAGCGATGGCCTCTGATCATTCGTCCGAAAGGGGTCCAGGTTCGAATCCCGGTGAGGCATGGATGTTGTGTTTGTCTTACGGCACTGGCTCTCTCCCTTCCCTGGAACCAGTGACCCTAAATTAGGGACGGGCGACTGCTTATAGCCCATTGAGTTGCTCACGGTGGTCGTTAAACCTTCAATCAAAAAAAAAAAAAAAAAAAAAAAAACCTTGATATTATTCGTTCCCTTTCTTTTCAAGCAAAAGGCCAACGATTCCTTTCCCGCTTTCTAGATTCCAGATTTAATGATTATTCGATCCATGGAGTTTATATTAGGTGGCGACACCACTCCTATCCACGCAGCACTGGTACAGTGCCTAGAAGAATTAGTGTGTCGTGCTCGCAGAAAAACTTGCTGCCCGCAATCATGAAAGCGGTAGATGGCGCTGCCATCGGATGTCACGTCGCTTTTCAGGGAGGAAGGGCGACGAAAACGCACATCTTTCTATGACACACACCCAGCTCGTCAGTATTATGTGTACTCCTTGAACGATATTTTATAAGCAGATAACTTAAGTATATACGAAATAATCGACACACGCCTTTCACCCCCAAAAGAACGAACGGGTAGCTCAAGATTCATTAATAAGGGTATTGTAGTTTAATTTAAGCTTTGCATCGTCCTAACGTCAACATTAATGTTAGATATTTCGGAAGTTTTAGAGTCATACATGGGTTACATTATGCAAAAACACTGGAGACCAATATGCAGTTTACAATCACTAAAACATCAGCTTACAGTATAAAGTAAAAATTAAAAAAAAAGAAAATGTTTTGCCCCTCAAAACCTTACCGGAAAAAAAGGGGGGAAATATTTTCTCAATTAGACATCGGCTTTATAATTTGCATTCCAATAGTGTCCTAAAATTCAGTAACCTAAAAACTTTACAAATTATTTAATAATGTGCTTCATTTCTCAGCAATGAGTGACTAAATTTCTTGGTAAGAACATGGGATCAAAATAAATATTGGAATTTTCCACTTAGTTGGCTTTGAAAAGAAGCCTTTTAATGAGTTGAAAATAGAATACAAAAAATACGATTACTATTTTTAAAATTGGTCTATTTTCTAATAATATATTAACTGTAATCCATTTATAAAAATCATTCCTAAAAAACTTTGCCTGTGATACGATAAACAAAAACTGAATGTATATGATGACATTCTTTTAAAGAAAAATAATTATAACATTTTTCTTTACTTTTCTTCACCTTATAATAATTATGTAATTAAATTTGCTATTCAAATCGGTTTGCAGTGAAGAGAGGAAAATTCTTTTGCACCTTAAGTAAACAATTTAATAAGGTAAAAATTAAGAAGTGGGTGTTCATGGAGTCTGTCTAAATGGGATAATTTTATGCAGTTCCAGTAAACTATTTTTACCCTTAAAAATAAGAAAATTATTAATGTAGCACACACACAGGCGTAACGTGGGGAAGGCACAGTAGGGCATATGCCCCCCCCACACACACACACACTTAAAAATTGGAAAAACTAATCAGTCGTTCGCCTTTTAAATGTCTTTTAAATTTGGGAAAATAATAGGTATGGCGTCAGGCTTGAGTAATGGTTTGTCTTGGCATGTTAGAACTTCCTTACCTTAAGTAGTGGAACGATAATGCATCTCTATGAATTTAGATTCAAAGTGCAAGGCACATACAACACAACTCTCATCAAGTTTATTATCAGCTCTGGGAATCGCCTTATTCCATTTGCTCAACATATCAGGAATTTTGGGGACAGCAAAGAGTGATATTTTATTTTTGCAGGATTTATAGCCAGTATTACATCCTGGCACAAAACAGCTGCTTTGCCTTTTCCGTTTTCTATGTTTTTTATTATTTGCTAATGCAGAATTTCCCAGTCCTTTCATAGCTGACATTATTTCCGTGTGATCTTATAACTGTTGCAGTCGATTTCAGTACTGCACTTAAGTTTAACCACACAGTAGGTTTAACGCGTGACAGCCAATACTTGATCAACTTCTTTATCTTCACAAATAAAAAGTTACTAATTTCGGAAATAAATTTCGTTATAAACAATCCGCAGTTGAATAAAACAAGCACACTAACACCCGAATAAGCCTATTGCGTTTTAGTGATCAACTGTTGAATTACCTAGTGTATTAGTGTTATGATCGAGCTACAACGAATTAGCAAAGATACTGCCAAAAAGATTTCCCTCCACTAACCTTTGTTTTGTGAAAATTCGAAGTTTCGTAAGGCAGCAAATCCTTGGCAAACAAACTTCCCACCATTGAATAGCATGAAGCCGATGAAGCATCCTAACGTAACTTCCGATTGCAGCGCCCTCTGTCATTTCATGACGATTGGTCACAAAACCGTGAGGGACATCCTACGGAGCACGTCACACTAATTCTTCTAGGCACTGTAGCACTGGTATAGCGTCTAGAAGGTAAAGTGTGCCGAGCGCTTAGCATGCGTAATGATTGGCGTGGATACCGAAATTTGTCTCCTTCGTAGATGGCGCTGCGATCGCCTTCCCTTTCCTCTTTCTTAATGTGAGCGAAGCGGGAAACTAAATTCGTGTTGCTTACTGTGAAAAGAGCGGCGATTTAGACGAAGACGTGTTATGTTTTAGGTTTTAGAAGGAATGTGGATTACCTAAATATTGTATATAAGTTATACTTAGTTCATTATGCGAAAGAGAAATAACCATTGTTTTGTGCCAGGTTGCAATACTCAGTACAAAAACAGTAAGCTGTCGCTTTTTGGAATACCCAAAAATGATAAACTTTTACAGCAATGGCAAAAATTGATTCCCCGTGCAGATAAAAGCTTAGACAAATGTAGTGCTGTATGTGAACTGCACTTTGATGAGAGATTTGTGGTTCGAAATTTTGTGCATAAAATAAACGAGGAGACTGTGTTAATACCCAGAGATCGGCCCATCTTGACACCAGATGCAATTCCAACAATATTTCCAAACCTTCCCCATTATTTATCAAAACCTCTGGCAAAAAAGAGGAAAGTTAGGGAAACCGATGATAAGCCTGATGGTAATTTAAATAGCTTGGAATTTACTTCCCATAGAGTTACACTGAACTGCCTTCTAAATATCAACCTTCCTTCAGAATTTTGGGGTAAGCAAATACCTGCTAATAATTCAAAGTGCATAATTTTCCATGTTCATTCATTCAAATGTGGCCGCCCCGGTGGCGCAGTGGTCTAAGGCGTTGGCCTCTGATCATTTGTCCGTAAGGGGTCCGGGTTCGAATCCCGGTCAGGCATGGATGTTGTGTTTGTCTTACGGCACTGGCTCTCTCCCTTCCCTGGAACCAGTGACCCTAAATTAGGGACGGGCGACTGCTTATAGCCCATTGAGTTGCTCACGGTGGTCGTTAAGCCTCCAAACAAAAACAAAAACATTCAAATGTGAATTGTCAAATTCATTGACAACTGAAAAACTGGTTGTTGTAACCGAAAGTGAACCAGAGTTTACCTGTGAAGTGTATTTACGTGGATTAAAAATGAACACAGTTTCTAATATTACTTCTAAAGATGAATTAGAATCCATTATTCGAGACACTGATAGGCTAACAATATGTCATGGTGCAGGCTCCATTTCAGAATTTGAAAATAACAGGAAGTACCTTGAAAGTGGAGTTATTTTTGAGAATAATTTGTACAGCAAAAAATGTGTAAGGAAAGGAACAACATCGACTTGCCTCAAATGTAAGTATCTGCGGCGCTTACTTTTGCACAAAATAGCTTATCATAGAAAAAAGGCTACATTTAAAAATAAGTATCAGAATAAAGTTCGGAAAATCAACAGGCTGAAGAAACGAGTTATTTCGCTCTCTGATTACATAAAAAATCCAAAGCAAAAATAAGAATTTTACAGAACTTTCCATTAATGAAAAAATAGCTGAATTACCCATTAAGCAGCAGCAAATGGTTATTCATTGTTATAAGGCAGCAAAAAGGAAATCTACAAGAGGTATGTCATATACCAAGGAATGGTTACTTGAATGCTTACTAATGCACATAAAAAGTCCAAAATTGTACGAGCACATACGGAAACACAAAATCATGATCCTACCTAATAGAACAACTATTAGAAAGTATATTTCAAATTACAACAGTGGTTTTGGATTCAATGCACTGACGTTTGAAACTATTTCAAAGAAAACAAGTGAAATGGAGCCTTTTGCAAGACATGGTGGATATTAATAGATGAAGTGAAGCTTACAGAAAAACTGCAAGCAAAATCATCTGGTGAAATATTAGGGTTTGTTGATATTGGGCCATACACTTCAGAAACTGTTAAACATACCCCATGTAATCACGGACTGGTAATGGTGTTTCAGCCATTAAATGGAGATTGGACCCAAATAATTGGTGTTTTTGCCACAAGTAACAATATAAGTGGAACTTCGCTTGCAAAATTAATTATTGAAGCTGTTATTCTCACTGAAAATGCAGGTCTGTTTGTTGATTTCATTACGTGTGATGGGGCTTCTTGGAACAGGAATATGTGGAAGACATTTGGTATATCAGCAGATTGTTCTGGAACTAAATACAGCATTATGCATCCTACAGATTGTTCTAGAAGTTTACATTTCATATCAGATTTTCCTCACTTAATAAAATGTGTACGGAACGCATTTTCTTCTGCCCAAAGGAGAAGCAAGACCAGAGCATGTTGAAGCAGCATGGAGGAAGGACTCTGACATAACTACTCTAAAAGCCATGCCAAAAATTACACGCGTTCATATTCACCCGAATAACTTTGAGAAAATGAGGGCAAGCTATGCTTTGCAGCTTTTTAGCAACTAAGTATTAAAAGGCCTTTTTCTCTATAAGCATCATATTGAAATACAGTTTGGAAGCACTAATGCAACTGCATTTTTCATAAAGTTGATGATGGAATTAATAACTGTAATGACCTCTAGGAGTCCATCAAGTAGTCTCCGCATAGATTCTGAGGGATGCAAAGTACTTAATGATTTTCTGTTATATTTAGATAAATGGGAAGCTTTTGCAGGAGATAAGAAGATTGGGTTTTTAAGTGCTAGCACAGCTGCAGGATTACGAGTCACTATAAGCAGTACTATCTCTCTACTAAAATATCTAACAGAAACCTTGAACTACAAGTATGTAATGACATCGCGCTTGAGTCAAGACTCAATAGAAAACATTTTTGGCATTATTCGGCAACTGTCAGGCTGCAATGACCACCCCACTGCAGCAGAATTTTTAGTGACCATTCAGTGTTTAAGGTTTTATAATCTGGCCAAGCCTGTAAAGTGTGGTACTAGCTGCACAACAGAAATAATCAATTCCCTTATTGGGCCAAGTGACACCATCAGTTGCAAACCTAATGTTTTGTTAAATTTAAATGAACTTTTAAGTGATGAAATGCTAGATAATGTGAAAGATACCTTGAATAGTGCTGCATATTCTGATTGTGCTTCCCTTTTCCCACATAATTCCCATAACCAGTTGCTAGTTTATGTTGCAGGTTATGTAGCTAGGAAATGTGTTGCAATAACTAAATGCAAAGATTGCACCAAAATGTGTTTAACATGCAGTATTGAAGAAAAGGCCAGGTTTTCTGGAACACTGATACGAGAATTTGATAAAGGTGGCTTATTATATCCATCAAAGGAACTCCTAGTTCTTGTCAGTCAACTGGAAGGTATTGTTACACATTATTTCAGCACCGAAAAACTACACAGAGATAGTATCGTTGATATTCTAGCTATCTTGATGATAAAGAAAATTAAATTCATTGGTTGTGCAGAACACAGTAAAGATGTGACATGTAAGATTGCAAAATTTTATTTACTGACTCGGTTGCATTTCTATATAAAGGGACTTAATAAGATTCACAATGATAATAGAGAAAAAATGAAGTACCTTAAGCTGAGACGTTGCAAATAAATATGAAGTTCCTGGATTTGGGTGTTGAGGTTCTTTTTATGAGGAAGCAAGTGAGAGACAGGTTTTTTATTACTGTGGAGAGAGAAAATATATGTGGAGTCAGTCAATAGCTCTCACTTATAATTACTGTGGAGTCAGTAAATATATACCGACTCCACAGTAATGCTACAGCTCAAACCCTCAATGCGCTTCCTCAAAACTACCTTAACAGCTAATAAGAACTTTGCAACAGAACAGGTTCCGTCATTCAAACCCAGAGGCTTGAACTTAGTCACATTACCAATGTTCAACTCGTAGCAAGCAGAGCAGCCACTGCTGTGTTTACTGATCTACTATATATTACCATATATAAGCATATGACTGTATTAAAAAGAATGGATAATTTTGGGAGTATGTAGCAGTGGCTAGTTAACTTTTCCTTCATTAAATATGATATGTATGCACATAGCAGACAGTAAGCCTAATGCATATGCAAATAAGTGATCCTAGAAACTTAACCCAAACTCATTAAGAATTTTTCCAGCCTATAATGAATTCAAGAAATGTCCAGGTTGTTAACAAACTTAGAAAAGAAAGTTACAAAAACTGGTAAGTTATTTAGAGATTCAAAATTCATTTCTTTAAATGTATTTATTTTTAAAAAATTAATCCCCTCCCCCTCCCACCAAGTAACTGAATAGTTCAGCAGATAAGATATTAATATACAAAAAGATTTTAAGGAACATGTGTGGTGGTAATAATATTGCAGAGTTACTATTTTTCATTAAAAATGTTTAGAACTGTGGGATTCTTTAGCAAGCTGCCCCACCCCTTCATCTTTTTTTATTTTTAATGTTCAAATCCCAAAACCACTGGTGGTAATCTGATATAAACACACTTTTTTTTCAATCAACATTTAGCTTTGGCATTTTCAGCATTGCTAACTAGGGCTTCCATGATGGAATTACATATTACAAAATTCAGTATTTTGAAGAAAACTTGTAAAATGCCATGAGTGATTAAGTGTGACTAATTTACTCTTTACAAGGTGGTGTAAAAGTAATAAAAAAATAAACTAAACAGGTATAAAATTTATTTCTGGAAATTTAATTGTGTGTGAAAACATCTAATAGTTGCATTCACAAATTCTTGCTCTTTGATTCAATTGCATTTTCTAAGATGCCTAAAAATCAAGTTGTGTGTTATTTATTTTTTGTGTAATGTTACTTTTTAAATCCCCCTCCCAGGTTCTGTTGCTGATAAATTTCTCTGTCGCTATACAATTGAGAAACGGTTTTTGATAAAAAATTTCAACAACTGCTGCACTAGCCTTTGACATATAACAGCCCACAATGAATTAATCAAGCTTCTACTTTATAAAAAATAAAAACGAAAAAAACCCATTTAAAATGGGATGCTTACTTTTGCCTCACTGTATAAATTGAATAAAGCTTAACCAATGTGCTGAGGTTTAGTAATATTGTAATAAATAATGCTACAAGCAATGTAAGATTAAAACATTGCTTTATTACAAACTACACGTGGCTTCTGTATGGAAATTCCTAAAGCCATTTATAATTAATTCTCATCAGCAAGCTTTTGGTCCCCGTGCTGATGAGAGTTCAATATTCCACACCGGTCCACGTCAGAGGTCAGTTTTTCCACATGTGCTTCAACATTTGTTTCAGTTGGTGTAAATTATATCTGTATTACCTATTACCAACTATTAGGGGCATTACACAACGATGTTACATGTTTACATTGTGCACAATGTGTCACGGCGCGCACCTTACTGGGACGACAAACCTTTCTGGATTTACTGAGGGGATATCAGTATGAGACTGCAATAATTCCAATTTCAGAAATTAAGAACAAATAAATGTCTTGGTCAATTATTTGCTCCCCCACAATATTTCTTCATTTAATAGTAAAATTTATCTAACGGTATAAAAAAATCCCTCTAAATCAGCCCTTTTTTTTTTTTTCGTTTTTTTCTGAACAATTACTGGTAAATATTTTCTGATGCATGCATTATGACCAAAATTATGCTTCAGTCAGAGAGGAATGTCATTATAAATGCGTGTGCTTAAATAAGGTGGTACACACCGTTTTTTATACCAGTCAGTAACAGACAAAAATAATTTTTGTTAAGCCTCTTAATAATACGAAAAGCTTACCCAACGTTTATATATATCTGTTATATCCACGCTAATATATACATACGCTGGGTGCTCGGCACACTTCCCCTTCTATGCTATATATCAGCTGTTTCTGTATAACTATTTGAAGAGTAGATACATGGAAGCACTTTATATTTACATGCCCCTACGTATTTACTTCAAACAGCAAATTTTGCCCGCTGTCCCTAAATTGTTTTTAAGGAGGGCTCTGTATCTGACTGGCAGCATTAAATTTGTTGAACCACGGTATTACTTATACCTGATCATAGGCCTAACCACTGAGGGATCAGGACCCCCCAGATTTTCATAGAGTCTGGGATCCCCAATGTAAATGATCCCCCAAATGTTTCGGGAATATAATATGAACTTTTTATGTGAACCAACTAAATTATTTAATAATATAAGATTGTAATTTTTCATAGAATGCAAACACGTGTATAATGTGTACTTAATAAAACAGTGATGTCGATTAAGCATGGTTACCAACATCGCTGGCGTATATACATTATGTGATCAGACCCCCCCCAATTTTGAAACACAGCACAGTTATGCCACTGTACCTGATGGTCACTGGCCAACATCGCCAACGCTGACACTTAAGCATTCAATATAATGTCCCATACAAAAAGCCTTGCAATTTTTGTATATACAGCAGGAGCGGCTCCTGCAATAATCCAAAGCAGTTTTTTCATGATACATCAAGAGAGAAGTTTACTGAACTCGGCTGGAAGTTTTTCCTGCACAACACCACTGGGAGCGAAAAGAACGCTTGCGCGCTGCTCTGACTGCTATTGAAACCAACTTATGTGGGAAACTCTGCCTATTCCCACATCAGTTCATTTCCTTTGAATAAAACGTCCCTGGGGACTGCAGCTCTCGCTGGTACAGCAGATATAAGTGGTCCTCGGAGTTATTTGCGAGTGACATAGCTACAATGCAGTCTTTCGTTGGCTGCAAATACATCTCCGGGCCTTCAACTTTTGGTTTGTTCCTACTTTTATTCAACATGATAATTCTGACAACTGGAGATTATTCGTGTTTGCTAACAACAAATACTCAGTTGCCGAGATTTTTGCCAAAAAGTTTTACTTCTGGTCAAAATGGGCATGTGAACAAATTGCGATTAAGAATAAAGTTCAGTAATGAATAAATTGAAAAATGAAAAAAAAAATGACTAATTTCTGCAGCGAAATACTTGCACAAAATAAATATTTTCACTTACCAGGCACAGCAAAAATTTTCGCTTTTAAACTCATGTAGATTTCTATTCATCAAAAAACATTGAAGTTGCTCCATTGGCCATATTTCACTTTTCTGCTGCATATGCATACCCCCCCCCCCAAAAAAAAATAAGCTGAACATTTGAGTTGAGGTAGTGCTTTATACTTTATTACTTTAAACACAACATTTAATCAAACACAATTGTTTAGAAAATTTACGAAGTTGGTAAATTTTGAAAACAAATTGTTCTACACTAAATTGTAATCATAGCTTGAAAATTAAAACTGGGAATATGTTTGCAATTCGTATTTATTAAAGAGAATGCCTGTAAGTCAAAATTCCAAATTGAGCGTATCAGAAGAAAAATATTTATTATATTTCTACTAGGGGTCATAATTGACACCTGAAAATGCGTATATGACGTTGGGTGCGTGTCCGCTGTCACTGGCACACGCATTTTTTTAATCTTTAAAACTGGTTCCCTTAACTGAGTGTGTGTTGCTCTTACAGTATCTACATTTATATATTATTTACAACCACTATCTCAATCCACTGCTGGATAACAGTCTCCAAGTTTCTTCCACAAAAGTCTGTTTAGAGCCAGTTTTCTTCTTGCTCCCGAATTTCATCCACCCATCTCCCACATCATCTTCTGGGTCCTTTTTTTTTTTATGTCCCTTGCTATCCAGTTTAATATTTCTCGCTGGCTCTTTCTCCTAGAAATATGTCCATCCCATTGCAATTTCAGGGATTCTGATCATTGCTGTCTTCCATCCTTGTAATTTTCCCGATCCACGAGTTCCTCTTTGTATCTTTCCTGTTCCTGGTTACATCAAACATGCATCTCTCAATCCTTTTTTTCTGTTGTCTGCAACCTCGGTATATCTGTTTTAGTTGAGGTCCATGTCTCTGCTCTATGCGTAACAACTGGAAGGATGCACTGATTAATGAGCGTCATGTTAGGATCGTTAGCATCATGTTAAGATCGTTAGGATAAGGGTCCTGCATGGAATGTATGTGGAACTAATTTCTTTGACGTGCAATGGTGTATGCGTGGGTAATGATCATATGTAGAGGATTTTAGGAAGTGTCTGACCCCAGGTCTTAAACAACCCTTAGAAATAGGAAACTAGGAGATTTAGGCTAGAGCGCCCAATACGAAGTGACACAGAAGCGAAGTAGGAAGGGAGAGGAAGACGTCCTTATTTATTACCGGGAGGCCAGTACCCAGTACCGGTGTATTCTGTATGCATGGGTACCTCTCCACAAGGTAAACAATGAGGAAATATACACGAAAATACTGGATAGCACTATGATTCCGAAGTTCACATTAAAATGATTTGTGACTACAAAATATGCCAAATACTTTTCTTTTAAGAAATAATGCATCAAACCAAGTTTTATACGCCGATTATTTTCTTCATAAATATGGCCACTCCTTGATATCTGTTCCCTAATTCAGGTATCGGTTATCTCTAGAATTTCCCTATCAGTTGCTAAATATTAAAACTAAATATTAATTTCTACGAGTACATATATAAATTATTATTAAAGGGACAGCATCAGCAGGTTCAGTAACTTAGAGCTTTCGAAGTGATATCTACAAAATTTGAATGCAGGCCCTCCATCTCAGCTTACCACTAGCCGCTACTGAGAGATATATTTAAATTTTCCAAACAGCACGTCTTTACTTGGCACATATACGCCATTTGTTATCGTTTTAGTAGGCATTCTTCGAGGAGGTTGCATATCAATTTAAATCATGTAGAATTCTATTGTAAATTAAATTGACGACGACGCTGCACCCTATGGTAGACTTAAGACATTTCACTGAACCGTAAAAGGTGTTTCCATAATCGCACACTTAAGAAAATCGTACACTTACATCCTAATTCAACCCCCGTTGTTTGGGTTACATGCACATCGCTACACACATTCTCTGACACAGACACCGTCTGCAGCGCCGCGATGCGGCGTGGGACATATTTCGAACGCAGTTTTTGAGTTCGCACGGCACACTTCCCCTTTTAGACGCTATAGCACTGGCCACCATAAGTCACCGTCCGTACAGTAAGTGACGTCACATCAGTACACGACGCAGCCGCAGACGAGAAGCTGCTTTGAAACCAATGGAATAAAAGCTTCTAGGAGTATAAACAGACAAATTAAGGAATTCAATAATTTTTATCCGTTATACACAAGCTTACTGTTTTATCAACTGTATAATTTAGTTTTTTTTACCTGTATGTGACGTCGAGCCAAAGATTAGCTGTGACCTATGGCGGCAGAATCAGTGGTGTCTCCATCTAATACAAGCTCGATCATTCGATCTTTTTCTGGAGACAGCTAGGTTTAGAGCATGGTGTGTGATAGTAATGTGATACGACTCTGGAAACAAAATTCGCCCGTTTATGTCACTAGACGGCGCGACGAACGTGTGGGCCGATGATTCGATACAACCTATGCTTTCTTATGGGAGGGAAAGCCAGAAATATTCGTATTTTACGAATACTATTTTGCTTGAAATTAAAAAAAAACAACAATAACCTGGAACACTTCGCAAACATGCACTTTTATGCATGGAATTCATTAAATAAGCGTTAAACATATATATATATATATATATATATATATATATGATGCGTAACATCACAGCCTCTCTTTGACAAATGTCAACCCCGCCTTCTCGTGGTACATCCTGTTCCCACTAAAGGGGCTCTGACGACCGCCAATAGCGGTATAACTATACCATCGGGATTAGAGGAAATGCTATCCCACACTCAGCGGCCAGCGTGGTGAGTTATGGCCAAACGTCTCCAAAATGACTCCACAACTTAAATCTTGGCCCTCAGTCTCCGGCAGTTGGAATGTACCTGGCCAAGGCAGCGGCCAGTGCGACATGAAGGCAGAGGGTGCTAAGAATCCCCGGAGGACCGGACTAGGCTGCCATCTGATGCTGACCTTGGCTACGTATAATGGACGCTCCCTATCTTCTGATTCAAGGCTTTTTGAATTGGAAGAGGAATCACAAAGGATCAAGTGGGACATCGTCGGGCTAAGTGAGGTAAGGAGAAGATCTCATTGAACTGAAAAGTGGACATCTCTTCTACTATCGTGGGACAGATACTGGCAGAACTAGTGGTGTTGGATTTATAATAAACAAGAAACTGAAGGATAAAGTTGTAGAAGTTGAAAGTTCCTCTGACAGAGCTGCACGACTCGTTATCCAACTCTCGAAAAGATACCAAGCTCAGATTACTCAAACTGATGCACCCACCACAAGTCATCCTGAAGAAGAAATTGAAGAATTTTAGGAGGAAATTCGTCATCTAAATAATAAAGGTAAGCAGCACTTGAAGATAATTATGGGTGATTTCAATGCAAAAATAGGGCAACGGCAACAGAATGAAACTTCAGTAGGTAAATTCGGTCACGGCAGCAGAAACCACCGTGGAAATACTCTCGTAGAGTTTGCAGAGGCAGAAGGGTTTTTCATCTTGAACTCCTTTTTCAAGAAAAAGCCACACAGGAAATGGACATGGAGACATCCAAATGGGACGACAAGTGAAATTGATTTTATTATGTGTAACAAAAAATTCGTCATAGAAGACTGCAGTGTGCTAAACAAGTTCAACACGGGTAGTGACCATAGATTGGTGAGATGTAAGATGCACCTGAACACTAAACTCGAACGTAGCAAGCTCATAAGTCAAACAAAATGTATTGACATAACCAACCTTAAAAAACACCATAATACCTTCAAGTTGGAACTGAAGAACAGAATTCTCTGCTTTAGAAGGCCTAACATAGGAAGAAGTGGATATTTCTGAAGTTAACAGAAAAGTAACCAAAGCTCTTATGGAAACAGCAACAAAATTAGCTGGGTCTAAGAACAAGTAGCATGTGAACAAATTATCAGGAAAAACCAAAACGTTGATGCAAAAAAGAAGAGACATGAGGACAACAAAAGAAGATGTAACTTCCAAACTGGAATATGTAGAGCTATGCAAGACAGTACGGAAAAGTATCACTGAAGACGTAAGGAAATTCAGCTGTGAACTAGTAAGGAAAGCATTGAAAACAACCAAAGCTTAAAGATAGCAAAGTGACATCTCAGTAAGGGAAGAAAACAGATTATGGCACTGAGAAAAGAAGATGGTTCTGTAACAAGAAATAGAGGCGAAATTTTGACAAGAGTGAAAGATTTCTACTCCAAATTATATGAAAGGGATGATACATGTACTCCAGACATCATGAAAGGTACCAGCAATAGAGTTCTTCCAGTCCTCCCAGCAGAAGTTGCACATGCAATCAAGAACATGAAGCGGGAAAAAGCTCCAGGAGAAGATGGAATTACTGTAGACATCATAGAAGAAGCAAGTGGAGAAATCGAAACAGTACTCGCCCAAATTTTCACTCGATGCCTTAATGAAGGGAAGATTCCTGAGGATTAGAACAACGCTACAATGATCTTGCCACATAAAAGGTGACATTGAGGATCTCAGGAACTACAGACCTATCAGCTTCCTATCAGTGGTTTATAAAATCTTCACTAAAGTTCTTTCACACCGCTTGAAGGTGACACTGAAAATGGCTCAACCGAGAGAACAAGCTGGATTCAGGAGTGGCTACAGCACAATAGATCATATCCACGTACTGAGAGAACTAATTGAAAGAGTGAGGGAATATGAACTTCCATTGTGCATGGCTTTTATCGATTATGAAAAAGCCTTCGATTCGGTGAAACCATCAGCAGTTACAATGGCTCTGAAATCCTGCGGTATTGAAGATGCGTACATTAATATTATTAATAACATCTCTGAAAATGCAAGTGCAAAGATTCGGCTGTTTGAAAATACAACACACATAAAAACTGGAAAAGGAGTGAGACAAGGTGACGCCATATCTCCGAAGCTCTTTAATGTCACATTGGAAAATGTCTTTCAATCACTGAACTGGGAAAAAAAGGGATAAAGATTAATGGAGATTATCTAACCCACCTTCGTTTTGCTGATGACATAGTTATTTTTGCAACTACCCCATCAGAGCGGCAGAGTATGATTCAGGAACTTGCTGGCAAAAGTAAAGAAGTGACATTAAAAATGAACTTTCAGAAAACAAAAGTGATGTTCAATGCTTTTACAAGAAATGAAGATTTATCGATTGATGGGGAAAAGCTGGAGATAACAGACACGTACATTTATCTTGGACAGCAGATATCA
Organism: Macrothele yani; assembly: GCA_039090855.1. Classification (NCBI taxonomy): domain Eukaryota; kingdom Metazoa; phylum Arthropoda; class Arachnida; order Araneae; family Macrothelidae; genus Macrothele; species Macrothele yani. Next base: position 133,078,709 of record CM077009.1, on the reverse strand, counting down.
AGTGAGGGTCACATTGATGAAGAAATTAATCGGTGTACAAAACTTGCCTGGAAAGCTTTTGGAAGAAACAGCATAATTTTCAAGAGCAATATGCCATTATGTCTTAAAAGAAAAGTGATTGATCAATGCATCCTTCCAGTGCTTACGTATGGTGCAGAGACGTGGACCTTAACTAAAAGAGACATACAAAGGCTGCAGGCAACTCAAAACAGCATGGAGAGGTGCATGCTTGGTGTAACCAGGAGAGATAAGAAGAGGAACTCGTGGATCCGAAAAATGACAAGAGTGGAAGACATCATGATCAGAGTTAAATCCCTGAAATGGCAATGGGCTGGACATACTGCCAGAAGAACAGACCATCGATGGACAGCTGAATTTTTAGATTGGATTCCAAGGGACAGGAAAAGACCCAGAAGAAGACTGCATGGAAGATGGGTGGATGAAATTCGAAAGTATGCGGGAGTGACGTGGAGGAGACTGGCACAAAACAGACCGTTGTGGAGGAAACTTGGGGAGACCTTCGTCCAGCAGTGGATTGATAATGGTTGACAATGATGATGATATATATATATATATATATCATCATCATGATGATATATATATATATATATTTATATATATCATCATCAATCCACTGCTGGACGGGGAGACCTTCGTCCAGCAGTGGATTGATAATGGTTGACAATGATGATGATGATGATGATGATATATATATACCACTGCTGGACGAAGGTCTCCCCAAGTTTCCTCCACAACGGTCTGTTTTGTGCCAGTCTCCTCCACGTCACTCCCGCATACTTTCGAATTTCATCCACCCATCTTCCATGAGGTCTTCTTCTGGGTCTTTTCCTGACCCATGGAATCCAATCTAAAATTTCGGCTGTCCATCGATGGTCTGTTCTTCTGGCAGTATGTCCAGCCCATTGCCATTTCAGGGATTTAACTCTGATCATGATGTCTTCCACTCTTGTCATTTTTCGGATCCACGTGTTCCTCTTCTTATCTGTCCTGGTTACACCAAGCATGCACCTCTCCATGCTGTTTTGAGTTGCCTGCAGCCTTTGTATGTCTCTTTTAGCTAAGGTCCACGTCTCTGCACCATACGTAAGCACTGGAAGGATGCATTGATCAAACACTTTTCTTTTAAGACATAATGGCATATTGCTCTTGAAAATTATGCTGTTTCTTCCAAAAGATCTCTAGGCAAGTTTTGTACGCCGATTAATTTCTTCACCAATGTGACCCACACTTGATATCTGCTGTCCAAGATAAACGTACGTGTCTGTGATCTCCAGCTTTTCTCCATCAATCGATAAATCTTCATTTCTTGTAAATGCATTGTACATCACTTTTGTCTTCTGAAAGTTCATTTTTAATCCCACTTCTTTACTCTTGTCAGCAAGTTCCTGGCTCATACTCTGTAGCTCTGATGGGGTAGTTGCAAAAATGACTATGTCATCAGCAAAACGAAGGTGGGTTAGATAATCTCCATTAATCTTTATCCCTTTGTTTTCCCAGTTCAGTGATTGAAAGACATTTTCCAATGTGGCATTAAAGAGCTTCGGAGATATGGTGTCACCTTGTCTCACTCCTTTTCCAATTTTAATGTGTGTTGTATTTTCAAACAGCCGAATCTTTGCACTTGCATTTTCAGAGATGTTATTAATAATATTAATGTATGCATCTTCAATACCGCAGGATTTCAGAGCCATTGTAACTGCTGATGGTTTCACCGAATCAAAGGCTTTTTCATAATCGATAAAAGCCATGCACAATGGAAGCTCATATTCCCTCGCTCTTTCAATTAGTTCTCTCGGTACGTGGATATGATCTATTGTGCTGTAGCCACTCCTGAATCCAGCTTGTTCTCTCGGTTGAGCCATGTCCAGTGTCACCTTCAAGCGGTGTGAAAGAACTTTAGTGAAGATTTTATAAACCACTGATAGGAGGCTGATAGGTCTGTAGTTCCTGAGATCCTCAATGTCACCTTTCTTATGTAGCAAGATCATTGTAGCGTTGTTCCAATCCTCAGGAATTTTCCCTTCATTAAGGCATCGAGTGAAAATTTGGGCGAGTACTGTTTCGATTTCTCCACTTGCTTCTTGTATGATGTCTACAGTAATTCCATCTTCTCCTGGAGCTTTTCCCCGCTTCATGTTCTTGATTGCATGTGCAACTTCTGCTGGAAGGACTGGAAGAACTCTGGTACTGGTACCTTTCATGATGTCTGGAGTACATGTATCATCCCTTTCATATAATTTGGAGTAGAAATCTTTCACTCTTGTCAAAATTTTGCCTCTATTTCTTGTTACAGAACCATCTTCCTTTCTCAGTGCCATAATCTGTTTTTTCCCCTTACTGAGATGTCCCTTTGCTATCTTTAGGCTTTGGTTGTTTTCAATTGCTTTCCTTAGTAGTTCACAGTTGATTTTCCTTACGTCTTCAGTGATACTTTTTCGTACTGTCTTGCATAGCTCTATATATTCCACTTTGGAAGTCACATCTTCTTTAGTTGTCCTCATCACTCTTCTTTTTTGCATCAACATTTTGGTTTTTCCTGATAATTTGTTCACATGCAATTTGTTCTTAGACCCAGCTAATTTTGTTGCTGTTTCCATAAGAGCTTTGGTTACTTTTCTGTTAACTTCCGAAATATCCACTTCTTCCGATGTTAGGGCTTCTAAAGCAGAGAATCTGTTCTTTAGTTCCAATTTGAAGGTATTATGATGTTTTTTAAGGTTGGTTATGTCAATACATTTTGTTTGTCTTATGAGCTTGCTGCGTTCAAGTTTAGTGTTGAGATGCATCTTACATCTCACCAATCTATGGTCACTGCCTGTGTTGAACTTGTTTAGCACACTGCAGTCTTCTATGACGAATTTTTTGTTACACATAATAAAATCAATTTCACTTGTCGTACCATTTAGATGTCTCCATGTCCATTTCCTGTGGGGCTTTTTCTTGAAAAAGGAGTTCAAGATGAAAAACCCTTCTGCCTCTGCAAACTCTACGAGAGTATTTAAACGCTGGTTTCTGTTGCCGTGACCAAATTTACCTACTGAAGTTTCATTCTGTTGCCGTTGCCCTATTTTTGCATTGAAATCTCCCATAATTATCTTCAAGTGCTGCTTACCTTTATTATTTAGATGGCAAATTTCCTCATAAAATTCTTCAATTTCTTCTTCAGCATGACTTGTGGTGGGTGCATAAGTTTGAATAATCTAAGCCTGGTATCTTTTTTTTTTTTTTTTTTTTTTTTTTTTTTTGATTGGAGGTTTAACGACCACCGTGAGCAACTCAATGGGCTATAAGCAGTCGCCCGTCCCTAATTTAGGGTCACTGGTTCCAGGGAAGGGAGAGAGCCAGTGCCGTAAGACAAACACAACATCCATGCCTCACCGGGATTCGAACCCGGACCCCAGACGGACGAATGATCAGAGGCCAGCGCCTTAGACCACTGCGCCACCGGGGCGGCCCTGGTATCTTCTCGAGAGTTGGATAACGAGCCGTGCAGCTCTGTCAGAGGAACTTTCAACTTCTACAACTTTATCCTTCAGTTTCTTGTTTATTATAAATCCAACACCACTAGTTCTGCCAGTATCTGTGCCACGATAGTAGAAGAGATGTCCACTTTTCAGTTCAATGAGGTCTTCTCCTTACCTCACTTAGCCCGACGATGTCCCACTTGATCCTTTGTGATTCCTCTTCCAATTCAAAAAGCCTTGAATCGGAAGATAGGGAGCGTCCATTATACGTAGCCAAGGTCAGCATCAGATGGCAGCCTAGTCCGGTCCTCCGGGGATTCTTAGCACCCTCTGCCTTCATGTCGCACTGGCCGCTGCCTTGGCCAGGTACATTCCAGCTGCCGGAGACTGAGGGCCAAGATTTAAGTTGTGGAGTCATTTTGGAGGCGTTTGGCCATAACTCACCACGCTGGCCGGTGAGTGTGGGATAGCATTTCCTCTAATCCCGATGGTATAGTTATACCGCTATTGGCGGTCGTCAGAGCCCCTTTAGTGGGAACAGGATGTACCACGAGAAGGCGGGGTTGACATTTGTCAAGGAGAGGCTGTGATGTTACGCATCACCTGACCTTACATCCCATATATCATCATCATCATCATTGTCAACCATTATCAATCCACTGCTGGACGAAGGTCTCCCCAAGTTTCCTCCACAACGGTCTGTCTTGTGCCAGTCTCCTCCATGTCACCCCTGCATACTTCCGAATTTCATCCACCCATCTCCCATGTGGTCTTCTTCTGGGTCTTTTCCTGTCCCTTGGAATCCAATCTAAAATTTCGGCTGTCCATCGATGATCTGTCCTTCTGGCAGTATGTCCAGCCCATTGCCATTTCAGGGATTTAACTCTGATCATGATGTCTTCCACTCTTGTCATTTTTCGGATCCACGAGTTCCTCTTCTTATCTCTCCTGGTTACACCAAGCATGCACCTCTCCATGCTGCTTTGAGTTGTCTGCAGCCTTTGTATGTCTCTTTTAGTTAAGGTCCACGTCTCTGCACCATACGTAAGCACTGGAAGGATGCATTGATCAAACACTTTTCTTTTAAGACATAATGGCATATTGCTCTTGAAAATTATGCTGTTTCTTCCAAAAGCTCTCCAGGCAAGTTTTGTACGCCGATTAATTTCTTCATCAATGTGACCCTCACTTGATATCTGCTGTCCAAGATAAACGTACGTGTCTGTTATCTCCAGCTTTTCTCCATCAATCGATAAATCTTCATTTCTTGTAAAAGCATTGAACATCACTTTTGTCTTCTGAAAGTTCATTTTTAATCCCACTTCTTTACTCTTGTCAGCAAGTTCCTGGATCATACTCTGCAGCTCTGATGGGGTAGTTGCAAAAATGACTACGTCATCAGCAAAACGAAGGTGGGTTAGATAATCTCCATTAATCTTTATCCCCTTGTTTTCCCAGCTCAGCGACTGAAAAACACCCTCCAATGTGGCATTAAAGAGCTTCGGAGATATGGTGTCACCTTGTCTCACTCCCTTTCCAATTTTTACGTGTGTTGTATTTTCAAACAGCCTAATCTTTGCACTTGCATTTTCATAGATGTTATTAATAATATTAATGTATGCATCTTCAATACCGCAGGTTTTCAGAGCCATTGTAACTGCTGATGGTTTCACCGAATCAAAGGCTTTTTCATAATCGATAAAAGCCATGCACAATGGAAGTTCATATTCCCTCGCTCTTTCAATTAGTTCTCTCAGCACGTGGATATGATCTATTGTGCTGTAGCCACTCCTGAATCCAGCTTGTTCTCTCGGTTGAGCCATGTCCAGTGTTACCTTCAAGCGGTGTGAAAGAACTTTAGTGAAGATTTTATAAACTACTGATAGGAGGCTGATAGGTCTGTAGTTTCCGAGATCCTCAATGTCACCTTTCTTATGTAGCAGGATCATTGTAGCGGTGTTCCAATCCTCAGGAATTTTTCCTTCATTAAGGCATCGAGTGAAAATTTGGGCGAGTACTGTTTCGATTTCTCCACTTGCTTCTTGTATGATGTCTACAGTAATTCCATCTTCTCCTGGAGCTTTTCCTCGCTTCATGTTCTTGATTGCATGTGCAACTTCTATATATATATATATATTAGCCACAGAGTGAGTACTCTAACGTGAAGATTTCTGAGCAGACGATGCTGAGTTTTTTATTGAGGCAATAGAGAATAGAGCCTTTCCACGTGGCGTCACAAAACTGTCTGCTGGACTTCCAGGTGGTTAGAATGTACCCGAGCTGGTCTCTTTCCATGCTTTTTAATGGCTGCTGCTGCTGCTGTAAATAGAGAAAACTGTTCTTTCTGACAAAATTTGCCATCTTAATGTGGTGGAAAAGCAACGTTACGAAGAAAAGCTTAGAAATAATGGCATAGAAGATCCATATGACATAACTGAAAGATATTTTTATCCTCTGGAAGTTTGTGTTGCTACGGACCTCACGATATTTATAACTATTTAATAGGCGGTTTTTCGTGTTATACCGGAAGGGCAACTGCTTATAGCTTGTAGAAGCTTATAAAAGCCTTGATGCATATAAATATTTTACCAATGGGTGAGTTAGATATGTATTAATTCTGAAGACTGAAAACGAAAAATTTCTTACCCGGTTTAAGGTAAGTTGTTACATTTCTGACTAGTTCCAGTGTGTATTGCAATAAAAAAATACCGACTCACCATATCCCGAAAAACGGACTATTTTTTCATCTCCCCCACCCCTCCAAAAGAAAACAGATCCGGGAAAACGGACGACACGATAATGTATGACCGCACCCTCTAATTCTATGTGGAGGTGTATCTTTAAATTTCGGTTCGAAAAAAGGCATCCGTTTCAGTTTTCGAAATCAGTAACAGTACAAAATCTTGAAAGTTTACGAAAACTTACCAATTTCCGATTCGACAGCAAAGTTACTCCGTCATGCATTCATAGCAATTTAAACAGAATAACAAGGATTTACGTAAAAACTTGAAAATAATACACAAGAGTGAGCAAGAAAGCATTCGACTATTAACGTAGTAAAATATGCAGAATTACGATACCTGAAATGAAATGTTTATTGCAGATCCTGTCATACGGCCTGGGCGACCATGTCTTCCGATTTACGGCTATTTTCCATATAATCAGGCGTTTTTCTGCCGTTGGAAAGCGATAAAAGGAAATTCCACTAATTTACTCGTACTTTGAGAAGCGCCCATACGCCACACAACTTTTAACCATTTCTAAAATTTGAAACAATCGAGTGATGGAGGTTCCAGAAATGGCTTCTCCATGTTAATCCTATGGGAACCTTAGCAGCCGAAATTTCTCTTAACCACCCGGAAGTAACCGTGACGTCAAAAAAGTCGTCGGTGCAAAAGCTTTTTAGACACTTTGTCGTCAAAAAAATTGTACTTCTTGTAAAATGAGATGGTGCTGTACATTCGGAAGAGCAATTTTAACATGGAATATCAGTTTTTGCCTAAGTCATTGGAGCATCGTTAACAGAAACTGCTGGTTTTGAAAACTTAGAGGTTTCCGCAAAAAATAATTTTAATTAATCTTCCTCTTGAGAAATCATTCACTATTGATCTTTTCATTTAGTAATAAACAACATATCTTACACATTTGTTTTATTTTTGTACCTAATCATACTAATGAATAAGGCTCTCTCACCATCTGTGCTGGCGATGACGACAGAGAAAGTGCATCGCGGCAAAATGGCTGCTTTTTCTCGGCGGAGCTTTCCCCGACCTGCGTGCATATAGTGCGATGAACATATCTCATATCAAAGGATAAAATTAGTGATCCTACATACGGTTAATGCTCTTAACATAAAAAATTTCCAGATTGTGAGTTGTGGAAATATGTATCACATCCTAATGCTTCCCACCATTTTTCCAATACTGTTGGGTCATTAAAGGTTGATACAAGTTCTTTATGTGTCACATAACCTGTCGGATAACTGATAGTTCGGTACAAAAGTTTCACCCCATCAGGGCCCGATTTACTACATGCGAGGCCCAGGGCACAAAACATTTCCGGGGCCCCCTCGTTATTCTCTATCGACCAAATAATAGTCACTGTGTGCAGAGTAGCAAAATGTAGGCGTACGTGCGTACGCTGATAGTTTCCAAATCATTAACAGGTTTGCAGATAGTTTTTGCATGTAGATTTAAAAAATTAAAATGTTAGGCCTATACACAGCAATTAAAACACTTACTCAACACTTTACGCAGATTAATATACTTAATTCTATTTCAACTGAAGAACTTAATTTTTTTTTCACATCTTCTGAGTTCTTTTGTTTTTACAGACATCTCTGGCCTCTAGATTTTATCAAGGCCTTGTTCTCAATGTATACGAACTGTATTAAAGGTTTTGTTTACACAGAATTTAAATTTTATTGTCAGGTTCCACTTTCAGTTGCCAATTAAATAAAAATAATCTCCTTATGCATTTTGTAAAGTCCAGTATTTTTGAATTAACTTGTTGAAAATCATATTTATAATTTTTGAAGGTTCATTGATAGAACTGTTTTTCTGGATATAAAAACTTTCTTTAATTAATCTCTTGTTTTTATGAGGTTCGTAGTCCAATATTTTGCCATAAAAGTCCATTTTACACACGTTGCTGCACATTCAATGGAATGTACTTATTTTGTCCTCATTGGAATCTGTAATGTTCTAATAATTATTTGTTTTATTAATTTTCCCTGAAATTATCTTATTCTATTGTTATCATGGTTTGCAGCGAGTTTTTTGTTTCAATAGCTGTGTACGCAGATGCATTTTATTTTTATACAACTCTGGCTGTGCGGGGACAACTGGTTGATCAGTTGTTTGTGGTGTTAATGACCCCATAGATTCCAACTATAACAATATATCTATGACGAAATGGATGGACATCTTAATTTTAGTGAATATTGTGGTCTTGCAATGTACTGATTCTTGCGTCTAGAACATGAGAACAATGCATCCTACAAAAAATGTGAATTAAAACAAGAAAAAAATAATCCATGGTGACCTCCACTGGACCTTCTCATAAATAGAGATATGAAACTGCATAAACAATTGAAAAAGTGATATGGGAACTCCTACTTCCAGCTTCCCGGTTTCTACCAAGATCAAATCAGCACATCATGATCAATATATCAGAAAACTGCAAAACATAAAATTTTGTGTTGATGGGGAAAGTCTGAGTTATACAAAAAAAAAAAAAAACCCATTATATTAATAATCTGAAAAGCTGAGGGGAACACCTAGTACCGGTTCAATTTTTGGTAAATCTGTACTTCAGCGTCCTAAATTATTTGGTCAGAAAATTTGCAAAATTTCAAAAAAAACAAAAAAAGTCATATTACAGATGTTTACCGAAAAACTTACCTCCAAGTACGATGAGTACTTGGAGGTACTTCCTTTGCTCCGTTGAAAGGAAGGTTTGCTGTGGCGGGGAATTCATGGACAGAAGAGTACAACACGAATCAGGTACGCTCTTGTCAGGAAAGAGTAACAGAATATACTTCTATGCTAAAAAATGTAGTTTGAAATTTCTGTCTCACTTTTTAAAGAAACATGCAGAGATTGTCTTCGTTCTTTGGCATGTAATTCCGTGATACGAAATAGTAAGTATGTACATTCCTTTCTTGTTTCTAGAAAAGCGTTAGAGTAGGTGTCGCATTCTCTCCAACGGAAATTAGATGGCAAGCCTCAATGTGAAAGTTTGATTACTAAATAAAAAAAGCTTCCATGGAGAAATGAGTTCATACATTCAGCATCAAAGAATCCCATACGAAAAAAACAAGAAGCTGTCCGATTGCGATGTCAAGAACTGACACCGAAATTAACTATTTTCTGTAGCGTAGCACTACACTCTTTCCTGACAACAGCGTACCCGGTTCCTGTTGTACTATTCCGCCCGTGAATAACCTGGCTGCAGCGATCCTTCCTTTCAACGGAGCACAGCTTCATGTCAACGCCGCAGCGTTGTTTACGGCCTCCCGCAGCGTCCTCTGACTCGTCATACTTGGAGTTCAAGTTTTTCGGTAAACATCTTTAATATTCATTCTGACGATGAAATTTTTTCACCATTTCCCCTTAAATTGCATATTTTAGAATCTGTACGTCACACTTTTTCGAAATTTTACATCTTTTCCGACCAAATAATTTAGGACGCTAAACTACACATTTACCTAATTTTTACCAAAATCTAATGAGCACATAATGACATGAATGTATAAGTTGTCCAGTGTCAAACAAAAATGACAATACGATGACAAAGTGCTGTGTTTGGGCACCAGATCTTTTTATTTGTAATAACTCATTTACTATTCTTTATTTTTAGGAATGAATAAAAAGAATTGAAAATTTACCTCCTATATCAGGACGAAACAGTTGGGTTGAATATTTTTCTTCTACATTTCCTAGATGCAAAGTCATGTATCAGAGAATCATAATTTAAAGACTGTGTCACATCACTCTCCAAAGACAGCAGAGCTAATGATGCCAGTTTTGTTTGTCGCATGGTTGATCGTAAGAGATTTTTCAGTCTTTTCAGCAAAGAAAATGATCTCTCACTTGTACAATTTGAAATCGGTAATGTCATGAACATTCCAAGTGCAGTCTCAGTGTTCAGAAATGTGGCTTCTAAATTGCTTACCTTCAAAGTTTGCAGCATCTGGGGAACGGTTGCATGCTCCCCCATCATTGAGGAGAATTGCAAAAACTCATCAGCAAACTGGTCATCAAGGTCATTGTTATAGTATTCCTGCAATGCTTTTGCACATTAAAAAATTTCAAATCTTGATTTTTTTGTAAAAAATTGAAATTTTCCCATTATATTTTCATAAGCACTTTTTCTGCTTGAAAGCTGAGTGATTAAAGCATCACAAAGCACATAATGAACCTGAGTTCTAAATAAATCCTTTGCACTGAGTTCTATATGTTCACTGTAACATTCATCTAGGAGTTTATTCTTGGGCACTTTCTTTCTTCGGAATTCATGACCATGGTATTGCACATTTTCAGACACTAATGTTTTAGCTTCCTCTTGATAGACTTCAAAATTTTCCCTCACGAACTGAATGAATTCAATTAACGACTCGAAAATTTTAGGTACTTCAGAAATATTTCCTTTTGGATTCTGGCAAGTTTGATTTGCGCAGTTGAATCTCTGAAGTATTGTGTCCCAAACTACTGTGCTGATCGATATTTCCATTGTTCGCATTTTCTTCAGCAGTGATTTTGCTTCATCTCTTGTCTGTGGAGAATCATCTAAATTTTCTGACAGAAATACTAAAACTTTCTCTATTTCACGATAAATTTTCCTCACTGATCGTGTAGCTGCAGCATCTGTACACTATCTGGTAACTGACCGACTCTTCAGTGTGAGTGATGAATTTCCATGTGCTTTCTGGACTTTCTCCTGAAGTATCTTCCAACGGTGAGTTCATGCAAAAAAAAAAAGTATTGAGTTTTTGCAAAAATGTGAAAAAAGAGAGAACTTTACCACAACTATTTATGCTATTCACACCAACTAAATTTAAATTGTGAGCAGAACATGGCACATATTCCCCTAGTGGATTGATTTCCATAATGCGTGTTTGAACACCAGAATACTTCCCAGACATGTTGCTGGCATTGTCATAGCTTTGGCCTCTGACATTGATAATATCCAGGCCAGCGTCCTGTGGAAAAGATATCATGGTATTTGTAATGTTTTCTGCAGTATATCCATGGAATGGAAAAAATGTCAAAAACCGTTCTTTTGCTTTACAATCTTTGTTGACATACCTTATGATAAAAGCCAGTTGATCTATGTGTGTAATATCTGGAGTAGAGTCAACTATGACAGAAAAATATTTTGACATTTTTATTTCATCAGTGATGGCATTAAAAACACGTACAGCCATTAATTTAACAAATTCATCCACACATGTTGAAGATAAGTAACTGGTGTTACCACTTCCTGGATTCCCACATTTTTCCAAGTGTTGAGCTAAGAATGGATCAAATTCTGCAATTAATTCTAAGCAGCCCAGGAAATTTCCATTCGGAACTGATCCAATTGTTTCATGATCACCATACATTGCCAACCCACTAACTGAGAGATACTTAACTGTTGCAACAACTCTATACAAAACATCTTGCCGCCCCGGTGGCGCAGTGGTCTAAGCGATGGCCTCTGATCATTCGTCCGAACGGGGTCCGGGTTCGAATCCCGGTGAGGCATGGATGTTGTGTTTGTCTTACGGCACTGGCTCTTTCCCTTCCCTGGAACCAGTGACCCTAAATTAGGGACGGGCGATTGCTTATAGGCCATTGAGTTGCTCACGGTGGTCGTTAAACCTCCAATAAAAAAACAAAACAAAAAAACCCGCCTTGCCAGTACTTGAATTCCTTCCGATACTGCATAACTATCTGACAGTCAATGCGTGCAGAAGCATTCATGCGTGATGAATAGTCACATACTGCTTGCCTGTGTATGTGTAAATTTTCATGCTCTGTAAGACGTTCACTTGCATGCTTCCAGTCAGAAAAACCTGTGGATCCTAATGCTGTAGTGCTCCTAGCATACAATTTGTATATCCGGCAGAATAGTAAACAAGTTGATGGGGTTAAAAGAAGAAAGTCGCGTTTTACCTTCTCATTATTTTTTTTTTATTCTGAAAAAATTACCTTCTGTTGAGAAACGATTTTTTACCACAGATATCCTTCCCTGTGAATGCCAGCAACTTCAAATCTTGGACTGGTGGATTGCTCAAAAAGCATTTGCGCATTTCTTCTGTAATTTCTCCCCATAAGGCAAGATCCACTGCATTCATTGTGGAACTTGTGCTCTCTTCATTAGATGAATTCAAAATATTTCCCAAATTAGGAGCACCTGTGATGTTAGATGATTCTGAAGTCAGATTACTGGCTTCCAAAGACAAATTACCCTCAAGAGACTCACCAGTAGTAAAATTAGAGGAATGTGTAGGAATTTTGGGACCAAGTGAAATATCTAATTTTTTAATGGCAAAACGTTCAATTCTACCATGCTGCAGGTCATCATCCTTCAGTTTTAATTGTTTGGCTTTCCGTTTAGCACTGCCGGATAAATATGTACGTTTTGACATAATTTAACTGTTAAATAATTCAACTTAAATATATTGTTACAACTAACTAAATTTGATTATATATAAAATTAACATATATCCAACATTCCATCAGACTACAAGAAACGCAACGCAAAATACAACCATGCCATCGCGTTTGCGGTTACAGTTGCGAGTTACGACAACGACAATCCGTGTGCACGAAGTTGAAGGATCAGTTAAGTTTAGGTGCGTTCGGAGAAGCAAGAAAAGGTCACGTGAATCAATGAAAGCAGTCCTCCTTCTCAATGGCCACCTCAAGGTTATTAAACCACTGAAACTCATTAATGGCCACGTGTTTATGTGAAACTCGAAACTCAAACTCACTGCATGTAAGTATCACATTTATAAACACATGACTCATGAGCATGCAAAAGTAAAAAAATAAATTTTACATATACACACACAAAATTCCCATTAACTAAGTACACATTTAATTCAAATTTGGGGGCCCCCAAAATCGGGGGCCCTGGGCACGTGCCCCGTGTGCCCTCCCGTAAATCAGGGCCTGCACCCCATACCTAAAAGATAATTGAACAGATCTTGGTCCGACATTTAGCTGAACTATAAATTTATCTCCTGTTAAGTAAAAAGAGAGTTGACGTACTTTACCTTCTGTACAGAAACTTAAAACGTTTCTGGAACTCCATACAATACACAGTAATTATACAAAGTAATAAATAAAAATTCCTCAATAGAAATACCAATTTGGTACTGATGAAATCATAAACACCGTGTAATCCTATGATGTTTAGCATGAACGATCGGCCCACAACTGCTGAACGCAGAGGCGACTTTAGATCTTTTAGGGCCTTAGGCGCTAAAAGATTCAGAGCCCTTCCCACTTACCCCCTCTGAAATTTATCCGTCAGGTAAACAAAGTAAAGTCACGAAAAAGTTTTTAGGCCTTTTAAAATACCATTCTGTTTTCCTATTATTATAACGTTCTGTAAGAAAAAGTGCCAGTGTAATCACTTTGTCTGTTCGTGCATATCAAACTTTTGTTTTTAACCTTTGTTTTTAGATATTTCAAAAATTATCACTGGGGAGCAAAATATATATATATATTTTCATGGTCCTGGAATTTTCGACCTAATTCTGAGTATTTTTGTGCCGCTGATTCCGAAAATGGTATCCTTTTCGCTCTAGCGGCTCTAGTTTCGAGATATTGTTGGCCTTTGTTACCTAGTATTACTTTATTTTCCCGCCAGCATTTGTTACCTGTTCGTATACATACCTTTGAATTTTCTGTTGCTGTCCGTGTTTGCGTGTGCACGTTACATGTTCAGACGTGTCTTATTTCTGTTTCAGGCGTTGACAGATTCATCACGAAGAAAATGTGTCAATTATCCGGATGTTTTTTGTTACATTTCCGGAGAGTACACGTTCGCTCAACAGAGACAATCTAAAACGGACTTTGTGAAAAGAGCTTATTTTGCCTACTTCACAGTAAAACTAGGGGACCAAAATAAGCCTTGGGCACCGCATGTCGTGTGTAAAATGTGTACAGAGCACCTGCGACAGTGGACAAATGGGAAAAGGAAGTGAATTAAATTTGGTAAATCAATGGTATGGCGTGAACAGAGCAACCACAGTGATGACTGTTACTTTTGTCTGGTGAATATAAAGGGCATCAATGGAAAGAACCGGAGTAAGTGAATGTATCCTAATCTAGCCTCCGCTAGACGCCCTGTTCTACATTCAGAAGAGATATGTACCTGTCCCAACATGTAGCAGGCTTCCAGAGCTCTCCGAAAAGTCAGATGAATCGGCTGGTGAGAAAGAAAGCTATGCTGAGCAACACGATAGTGATTTCCAAAAACCTTCATTAGCTGCATCAGGTTTCAGTCAAACGGAATTGAATGACCTCATAAAGGACCAAAGTCTTCCAAAGAAAGCAGCTGAATTGTTAGCTTCCAGGCTGGCAGAAAAAATGTACTGTTACCGGAAACAAAAATCACAGTGTATCGCAAGTGAAGAAGAGTTTCTGCCATTCTTCACAAAAGAAAACGAATTCGTTTTCTGAAGCAATGTGCCAGAATTGCTGATGAAATTGGGCGTACGGGAATACACACCCAGCGAATGGCAGTTATTCATAATAGCTCCAAATGCAGCCTCAAATGTTCACTTCTACATAACAGGAACAGATACAGATCAATCCCAATCGGTCACTCAGTTGGTATGCGGGAAGATCGGGGGACAATAGCTATAGTCCTAAAGAAGATAGCATACCGCGATCACCAATGGGTCATGTGTGAATTTGAAGATGGTGTATTTTCTCCTAGGGCAGCAGGCCGGGTACACCAAGAACCGGTGCTTTGTATGTCTGTGGGACGGTAAAGCTAAAGATCAACACTGGGTGAGAAGACAGTGGCCTGTGAAAGAAAGCATGGTAGCTGTAGAGAAAAACTATCACAGAACCTTTGGTGGACAGAGAAAAGATCATATGCCACCAAAGCACGTCAAACTTGGTTTGATGAAACAATTTGTAAAAGCACTTAAGAGAGATGGAATGTGTTTTTGCTACATATGTAGACAATTTCCAGCATTGAGCATGGAGAAAATAAAAGCAGGTATATTTGATGGACCACAAATCCAGGAACTCACGAAAGACCAGCGTTTCCAAGACTCAATGGACAATATTGAGGCATGTGCGTGGTCGTTATTTTGTATGGTTGTACAGAATTTTCTTGCGAACCATAAGGCCGCTAACTACCGTGAACTCGTGGAGGATATGCTCACTGCGTTTTGTACACTTGGTTGTAACATGAGCATCAAATTGCATTACCCCCACAGGCATTTGGATAGACTTCCACAATGTCTTGGTGATATCAGCGATGAACAAGGAAGGCGATTTCACCAGGAAATAAGGGTCATGGAAGAACGGTGCCGTGGGCGATGGGATACGCAAATGATGGCGGACTATTGTTGGAGCATCCACCGCGAATGTCCAGAAACACCGCATCGCAGGAAATCACAGAAACGCGGGTTCAGCAGCATGTCTCAATGACGAAACTTGTGCATTGGTGTTAGTGTTCTAGGCTTCTTGGGATTTATCTGCATATGTCATATCGTGAGAAGCAGACCTGACGGACAAAAACTAATGCCATTTTCGGAATATGTGACCCCAAAAAGGATCTAACATTTTAGGATCCAAGGGTTGTGTCCTCCAGTGTTATTTTTGCAGATTATATAGGAAATCAAAGGATATTAAGTTTGGCACTTTAAATATCACATATACGTCAGGAATTTACCGCTAAGAGCTGTCAAAGTCAAAAATTTAAAGTTCTGTTATGAAGAAACTATTCAACTTAGGCGAAAAAATTATTTTTATGCCTCTCAGATTAAGCTTAGCTGTTTCTTCTCAAATATATTTAAATTTCCGAATTAGTTCATTAATTTCCTGCTAGAGGCGCTGAAGGCAAAGAATTTGGTTTTCACTAATTTTTCAAAAATTATTTTTGCGAATGATAGGACATAAAATTTCATTAAATTTTGCCCATGTGAAATTTCATTACTAGTTCATAAATTTCCAGCTAGGAGTTCTCAAAGTGGAAATTTAGTTAATTTTAGCTTTACGCTAAGAAGAGACCATTTCAGTAACAGCAAAAGTTCTTTTTGAGTTTGATACGTTAGGCAAAACTCATTACTTTAGTACTTTTTCAGTTGCAAGTCCATTGGCAAATTTAACGCTGATGGCCCTAAAAATGGGATTTCGCTCAATTTATCAGTACATTGCGTATAAATTGCCATAAAATTAGAATGCATTTCAATTAGAAAACGTGCTCTTTCCATTGCTTCAGCTTTCAAAAATCATCTTTTTTTTTTTTTTTTTTTTTTTACGTTATGAGCAAATTAGTAGGCAACGAGCATGGTATTAAGCAAAAATAAAATACTTGAAGACATTCACAAACGGAAAAGTCCTCCACATTAGAAAATGCGAGTAAAATGCAATGTGTGCACAGTACTTACTTCCCTTGAAAAGGGTGGATGACTTTTCGTGGAGGAGTTTTCTTGTGGTGAACAATTCCGTAAATCAAAGAAATTCGGCTGTCAATGGCATTCGTCTATGCCAAGTAAGTTGGACAGTACCAAGTTGGCATTCGTCTCTGCCAAGGAAGTTGGATAGTGAGAATTTTTTCAGTCAGTGTAGGAAAGCGAAAATGTCACGGGCTTATTGAAAGCAGTTTTTCTAATTATTTTCATGGGAAAATTAAGAACGTCTGCATTTTTTTTATTGTCAAAAAAATGAGTGAGATTTTTATATATACCTGCACAGCAGTTATCAGAAACAGAATCATACGGATTAAATGTAAAAGATACATTTGAAAATGGAAAAGCAGGAACCACAGCTTTTCGAGGAAGAATTTTACTGAAACATTTATTACTTTTTAAAAGTTAATTTTATATCGATTTAAGGAATAAAAAGGTGAAAATACTTGATATTTATCAGTATTAAACCAGGGGAGGAGAAAGCAATAAGAAAATGTTGTTGCAATGCAAACACTTTGATATTCTCGAATGTCTTTATTTTTTCAGCTTAAATATTAACTCTTTTGGTTCAGGCTGGTTTAGGAGGATGAGGTCTGAGAAAGAACTTGATTACCCTACCTCAAAGGGAAACGGCAATAAACAGCAAACACCCCCATCCCCGATCATCAGGACAGTTTCTACTAGCACTCTTCATCACAACTCAGGGGGTCCAACACAGATGTTTTCCTTTGGCTGGAAGTAGTATGAAACTATGAAAGTATTTTACTGTATATAAAAGCAGGCCTGTTAAGTATTCGTCTTAAACAATGAAATGTGTGGGAAACATGAATCCTTCCCTCACTCACCACTACAAGGAAGGCTAAATTATTTTAACCGTTCCTTTCAAAACAGGTACATCGATATAAACTCGAAAATTTGGAGTATCGATAAAGCAAGAAAAAGTATATATCACTAATATGAAGAGGTAAAATATCACTTGACAATACAAAGTGGTCGCTTGAAGCATTGATTTATTTCGGTCCGTGAAAACCGAAACAAAACTGGAAATCCAATTATACGTTCTTGGGGCCCTAGGCACGCGCCTAGTCGGTAATCCGCCTCTGGCTGAACGCCGTCCGGCGAGCTGTGACACTAACAGTCTGTTTTTTAAACTGTTGACAGTACGCAGAGTCGTTTCACCTGACTTATCATACACCGTAGTTTAGAGGTTCGAGATACATAAATATACTAGAAATAAATAACACAACCGTTCATCACGTAGGATGATGGTTGACCTTCCTTCATGAGTTGACCACAAAGGCAGCGGTATTCATCTTCAACAAATGCGAAATATTATAAAATGAAAATTTTTACGAATGTAGTCATATTAATGACTACAGGTAATACAAATCTCCACTACTAAATTTGCATATATATTCATGATTAAAGTCAGAAGCTTATTCAGAGGGACCCAAAGGAACCTTAACCTCCTCCACCTCCGAAAGCGTCTAATTTCTTTGTTAAAATTCGACTTACATAAAAAAAACTTTAATAAAAATGCATCAACTTACAATAGAAAATAAGGCTTATTTTTTTTTCTAATTTTCATTGACTTTAATTTTGTCCCGATGGATTTTAGAAACTATTATTTTTGGTCCGCCCCAAATCCGATGTTTTTTTATGTACGCCCCTAACTAAAGTACACCGATGAACAATTACATTAAGGCCACCTACCTAATAAGCTGTAGGACCCCTTTAGCCCGCAAAACAGCGGCCACTCTACGAGGCATTCGTTCGATGAAGTGACGATAGGTATCCTGGAGTATCTGGTACCATAATGTCAACAGCAGGTCTTCCAGTTCCCGTACATTTCCGGGTGGTGGTGATTTAGCCTGAAGCCGCTTTCCCAAGTCGAACCACAAATAATCGACTGGGTTCATGCCAGGTGAATTTGGAGGCCAGGGCATTAACAGAAAGTCACCAGCATGTTCATCGAACCACTCCTTGACGATTATGGCATGGCGTATTATCCTGTTGGTAATGGCCATCACCAGAAAGGAGCACAACTGCCATGAATGGGTGAACTCGGTCCGCAACGATGTGCAGATACTTGACAGGTGTCACGGACTGTGCTATTGCGATAATAAGTGTCCCACGAAAACATCGCCCACAGCATAACACCACCGCCGACGGCCTGTGTCCGCCGAACTGTGTATCCAGGTGCCATATTCTCAGTTTGTAATCGGCGTATCCTCGCTCGGTCATCTACGTGATGCACCAAGAATCTTGATTCATCAAACCAGGTCACTTTCTTCCAATCATCCACGGACCAATCTCGATTATCTTGGGCCTGTTTCATGCGCTGTTAGCGATGACGTGCAGTGAGTATGGGGACCTGGTTGAGTCTTCGGCTACGCAGCCCCATGTGCAGAAGGCTGCGATGAATTGTATGCTGCATCAAATTGCCCTGATCACCACTGTTGTAGCTGCGGGGATTTGTCGCACTGTGCCCCTGCGGTTGCTGTAAACACGTGACGGTCTCCACTCCCCTCTGGCATCAATGATCTGCGGACGACGGTTTGTCGTTTGGCCATCTGTCTGTACACCTCTTTTAATACGTAATCACTACAGCGGCACGTGAACAATCCGTTTTTGAGTTCGCAGTTTCGAGGTGCCGTGCTATCACAATTTGTCCTTTATCCAAATCCGATAAATCGGCAACTTTCCTCATTCTGACTCCAAACACACTACTAACCGAAAGCCGGTCCGGTCCTCGGGTTGTATATATATATTGCTCTGTGAACTTCCCCTGCGCCACCGTTCGGTTTTCAGGCGCACTCATTTCTCTAGACTGGGGGTGGTCGTAATGGAATGGCTCATTGGTATAGATTTTCACAGATATCATAAGAAGACAAAAACATAATTCTGGATTTAAATGTGTATGTGTGAGTGACTATGCACAAACTTATACACACCTTTCAAATTTAACGACCCATAGATGCATGTATAGTAGTATAAAAGGCTCAATCAAACAAACAAAAAATACTAGTAATCAGTGGCGGTGGAAGCGCCCGGGCCCGGTCAATAATTCCAGCCAAGATTTTTAATTTTGTTTATTTGGCATTTGTGCGATTGTTGCGATGTGCCCTATAAAGTTCCTCTAGGTAAGTTGTTGGGTGATCCAACTCCCCAACATCGCTCCTTAGGCATTGTTTTTCTCCTGTTTGTTCCAGGAAGCGGGGAGTGAGGGGGTGTACCACGATTCGAAATTTTGGGCCCGGTCAACGAGCTTCAGTTTCCGCCGCCCCTGCTAGTAATCTGCTGGATCAACGAAAGTGTTCAACTGTCAGCTAAATAATGGTTTGCTGAACTAGTCTCTCACGGCAGAATAAACCAAAACTCCGACAGAGTCACTGTACGTGCATTTTCCTATATACACTGAAATGCCAGAAAAACTGGTACACCAGTCTAATACTTGGTAGCTCCCCCACGGGAGCGCAGGACTGCAGAAATACGACGGGGCATGGACTCCACTAGCTTCTGGAAATATGCTGTAGGCAATGCACGCCATACTTCCTGCAGAGCGTTCCACAATTCGGGTGTATTCCAAGGTGTCAGATTCCTGTGTTCGATATCACGTTCAGATCTGGGGACGTGGGTGGGAATGGCGACACCCCAAACCCACATGAATGCTCCTCTAACCATAATGTGGCGTCCCGTCACTTGTGTGGAGGTACATTGTCCTGTTGGAACTGGCACTACCCATCAGCATGAATAAAGGACATGAACGGTTGTACCACGTCAGAAAGAATGTGCACATAGCGTTGGCCGGTCACAGACGTTTTTAGACGTATCAGGGGTCACAGTGAAGTCCAGCTAAACACACCCATGCCAGCCGGTACAGTTCCCTGTTGACAGGCAGGATCCATGGCTTCATGGGGTTTGCGTCACACACGAATCCTTCCATCTGCTCGATACAGTTGGAAACGCGACTCGTCAGACCAGGCTACTTGTTTCCGGTCATCAAATGCTCAGCAGCAATGTTGCCGGGCCCAAGCGAGGCGCATAGCTGTGTCGTGCACCCATCAAGGGGAATCGAGTTGGGCGTCGGCTCCCAAAGTCCATATCGTGCATTGTACGTTGCACAGTCCTGGAGCTGATGCTTGTTGAGGCTCCAGCATTGAATTCCGATGATACCTGCGAGAGCGTTGCACGCATATCGCGTGAAACGGTTCTTGACAGCCGACGATGGTCACGTTCACCCAATGTCTTTTTACGGACACACTAGTATCGTAGGTTTTGCCGGAATTCTTGTGGTCACGATACACCCTTGCAATGATCGTCCGTGAAAATCCGAACTTCGTTTCTACCTCCGAAATACTATGGCCCATCTCACAAGCGCCAACTATGACACAGCGTTGAAAATCGCTTAAATCGTTATTACTTGTCATTCTCATGCCGAAAACAGCTATGACAGCTGGCAAGGATGTCTATCGCTTTATTTACGCACTGGCGGACGCAACCGAGTAGGCGCATAAATGACGTTGCTATGTATTTTGCATAAGCTCGTCTGTACCAGTTTTTCTGGCACTTCAGTGTACTTTATATAACCAAAGCAATATAATATGTAGCATCCCATGAGAGATTGCTTGAAATGGTGCTTATGACAATGGGGTGGGGTCGGGGGTGGGGGTGGAGTATTTTAAGTTAAATGTGAAAAACACAGTGAAACATGAAGGCAATAAATAAAGATATTTAAAACAACTAGAAGTCAACTAAACTTTTCGGGCAGCCAACCAGAATTTTCAACCATCAACTAAATCAGAATTTTACTAAGTGTTGGACAAAATCAGCTAGATCTAGTTGAAAAACAAGTAAATTGTAACCCTAGCGACCGAAGAATAACAATAAGTTTTGTGACTAAGTAGTCACTAACACGGTACCTTGGAGACGCAGAATTGAAGCTGAACTGCAGCACCGCTTGTAGCATTTTCATGGTATAATTTTATTCTTTCAGGTAGGAAATTGAGTGTGAAGTGTGTTTGCAAAAATTCTTTCCTAAAATGTTCGATAAAAACTATTTAGTTCTGGCCAGACACCTCATCTGCATTGGGAAGGGGGGCTTGAACGACAATCGTAATTCTAAGGGTTATGAGCAATCAGGAGCCCCTGATTTAGTGTCACTGGGTCCAGGGAAAGGTGAAATCCGGTGTCATAAGATAAGCACAATACCCATTTTTAGCATGTCTTTTGTAAAAAAAAGATCCTGCTTATGCTATCGGTTTGTCCGTCTGTAGGCACCATATCTCTGCAACTATCAGTACGATTTGAAAAATCCTTCTTGCATTGGGAAGCTTGAAGTATGCGAATGATGATCCTTCTTTTCCTTTTTTTTTTTTTACGAAGTACAATTTCGCCACTACAGGACGTAAAAGCAGATGATGTCGAATTCAAAATACATTTTATTCCATATACACTGGCGGAAAGGGAAAAAGAACACCAAGAAGGAATTGGCGGACGATTATGAAATTTACATATGTTAATGGGGTCGAGTTTACGTAGGTGTGATGTTAATTTCGGGACCAACCGGCGAGCGCTTACGCCACATCACTGCATAATATGCAAAACATTCCTACACGAGAAGACGTGGAACCGGGAGTCACAGACGGACTGATGAGCGGACCGATCGACGCATAAAAAGAGCGGCGTTGTCAAGCAGAACATCCACTGCGACGCAAATCCGAGCTGCCGTTGCACCTGAGGTGACTACTGGAGAACGCAATGGCGATCTGTCGTGTTCAGCGATGAACGCAGATTCTGCTTGGGAGCCTCCGATGGCCGTATGCGTGTTTGCAGACGCACAGGGGAGCGTCACCACCCTTCTTGCATCTGCCAGCGACACACAGGGCCTACACCTGGTCCGGGGAGCGATCAGCTATCACTCCCTACACAACTAGTGTTTGTACCGGGTACGTTAAACAACACCTCCTACATCAACATCATTCAGCCCGTTGTTGTGCCATTTGTAAGGTCGGTCCATCGTGGTGTTTTCAAGCAAGATAACGCACGCCCACACGCGGCACGTGCAATGTAACATGCACTTCAGGGTGTGAGACAACTTCCATGGCCTGCACGTTCACCGGATTTTGTCCCCCATTGGGCACGTATGGGATTTAATGGGACGACTTATCCGGTCTCCACGGCCAGCCACGACCATCCTCGATTTACGTGTCCAGGCTGAGGATGCTTGGAACTCAATACCCCAAACTTACATCCAACATCTGAACGACAGACTTCATGCCAGAATTGAACAGTGTGACGTAGTTCACGGCAGTTCAACCTCGTACTAACCATGTTACATGGAAATGTTATTTTTCAGTTTACCAGCAAATACAGCTGTATTTTGCCATAATGTTTTGATCACGTTATCCTCTATATTCCGTTATTATGCTGTATAAATTTCGTTGGTATCAGACGTCTCCTTCTTGGTGTTCTTTTTTCACTTTCCGCCAGTGTATTTGCTTCTAAGCATCGGATTGAAAAAATTATTTTATCTTTAGATTCCATTTATGTTGAGTATTTTAGGTATAGTTACTTTTTCAAGTTATGGATAGATTTTCTGCTAGGGAGCGTAAAAGTAAATTACGTTTTCCCTGATATCTCTTTCTAAAACTCTGATTTGAATTTTTTTTTTTCTTCAGCGGATACAGCTTTTTATGGAAAATCTTTTGCATATATTTCTAATGTTTGTTAGAAAATACTTTGGCCACCAGGGGACGTAAGTGTTAATTTTTGTTTCTGATGTATTTGCAATAAAATCTGAGCTTCTAAAATCTTGATTGAAAAAATCTTTTGTGGAAAGATGCCACACACGTCGATAAACCTTTCGGAAAATTCTCTTCGTAGAAAATTGCATGGTTTTTCCGCCAGCGGGCGTAGATGTATATCTTATTTTTGTCAATGCATCTGCTTCTAAGGTCCGATTTGAAAAAATGTTTCTTTATTGGATAGTTTCCAGTGTGACATGTTTTTTCATATAATTTCAAAATTTTCAAGTAATACACAGACTCTCCGCTAAGGGGTGTTAAAGTAAATTGCATTTCCCCCTATATCTCAGCTTCTAAAACTCCAATTTGAAAAATTCTTTCTGCACCGGATACAGCTCCTGATGGGAAATCCTCTGCATATATTTCTAATTTTGGTAAAAAATGGTTTGGTCACCAGGGGCATAAGACTTAATTCCGCTTCTGATGTATTTGCAATAAAATCTGAGCTTCTAAAATCTCGATTAAAAAAAAAATCATTTCTGGACCGATACTACTCACGTTGACAAACCTTTTAGGAATATTTTCTTTTTTAAATAACGCATTCTTTCTCCGCCAGGGGCGCAGATGTATATCTAATTTTTGTCAATATCTCTACTCGTAAGAGTTCGATTTGAAAAATTCCTTTTTTGTTGGATAGGGGTTTTTGATGCGAAATGTTTTGTTTTCATATAAATTCAAAATTCTCAAGTAAATCATAGACTTTTTGCTAGGGGCCGCAATGGTAAATTCCATTTTCTGCGTTATTTCTGCTTCTAAAACTCCGATTTGAAAAATTCTTCCTGTATGGCATACAGCTCCTGATGGCCGCCCCGGTGGCGCAGTGGTCTAAGGCGCTGGCCTATGATCGTTCGTCCGTAAGGGGTCCGGGTTCGAATCCCGGTCAGGCATGGATGTTGTGTTTGTCTTACGGCACTGGCTCTCTCCCTTCCCTGGAACCAGTGACCTTAAATTAGGGACGGGCGACTGCTTATAGCCCATTGAGTTGCTCACGGTGGTCGTTAAACCTCCAATAAAAAAAAAACAGCTCCTGATGGAACATGCTTTTTCTAATATTTGGTAAAGAAAGGTTTGGCCAGCAGGGAGCATAACGGTTAATTTTTGCTTCTGATGTATTTGCAGCATAATCTGAACTCCAGAAAACTCGATTAAAATATTTTTTTCTTGGACCGATACCGCTCATATCGAAAAACCTTTAGAGAATGCTTTCTTCCTAAAATAATACATGGTTTTCCCCGCCAAGGGGCATAGATGCATACTTTATATTTGTCCATATATCTGCTTCGAAGAGTCAGATTTGAAAAAAAAATTCTTTGTTGCAGAGCGTTACCAGTACGAAATGTTTCTCATATAAATTCAGATTTTTCTTAACGCCCAAGTCTGCCACCAGAGAGCGTATGCTCACGATTCCGTTTACAGCAATATTTACGGGATTAAAATCCTGATTGAAAAAATTCTTTCTTTCGTCAGATAGTACTGTTTTCCATACCGGTTCCACTGATTTTGAATAGCTTTGATAAATTTAATTTGCGTCAGTACGGATTCAAAAGACAAGCATTAAGTTATTATCCATACTTGCACGATCTGGAACTTACGGATAAGAACTTAATGCATGTACTTCTAGCACGAATTTGAAATCAACCAACTGAACTCGCGGATTAAAAAAAGCATTTATTACACCCGAAAATTCAGCCTCTTCCATGTTTTTTTCTGAGAGTTTAACGACCATCGTGAGCAATTCAATGCGCTATAAGCAGTCGCCCGTCCTTAATTTAGGACTACTGGTTCCGGGGAAGGGCCGTAAGACAACCACAATATCCATGCCTTAATGGGATTCGAACTCGGACCCCATCTCAGACAAATGATCAGAAGCTGTCGCTTAAACCACTGCGCTATCGGGGCGTTACACCCAACACCCAGTCGTCACGGAACTTGAACACGGGGCCACTCGGATTAACGCTCGAAAGCCAGATCATTTTATGCGTCCGCCCCTCGGCAACCGTTTGTCCTGTTTGAAAAATCATTTTTGCATGGGAAAAAAAAAATCATTAACGCTCGAAAGCCAGATCATTTTATTAACGCTCGAAAGCCAGATCATTTTATTAACGCTCGAAAGCCAGATCATTTTATGCGTCCGCCCCTCGGCAACCGTTTGTCCTGTTTGAAAAATCATTTTTGCATGGGAAGCCGAAATTATGACCCTTGCTTTCTTGTATTTTTCGGATGCATAACTTCGCTGGGCGTAAATGCAGATGCTATCGATTTTGAAATATATTTTATTTCATATCTTTGCTTCGAAATATCAGATTAAAAAATAATTTCTTTACTTCAATATCATTTATTACGAAGACTATCTCAGGCAGATTTTTTTTCAAGTAATGAGTAAAGGTAAATTGCAATTTCCCCGATATAGCTGCTACGAATAATCGGATTTGAAAAACTCTTTTTGCGTCAGATAGAATTCCTGGTGACAAATGTTCTGCATATAATTTCGAATTTTGAGGGGAAAACGTTTTGCCAATAGGGAGCGCATGTATATAGCTGTGTTTTCCATGTATCTGCACTTCTGGAAGCTCGATTAAAAAACTTCCTCTGCGATCAGATACAACTTGTCAAAGAAAACTTTTTGCGCATATTTTCTGCTTAAAATAGTGCACAGTTTTTCCATCGGGGCGTGCATGTTTACATTATTTTTCTCGACATCCCTGCTTCTAACAGTCAAATCTGTTTTGCATATAATTTCAAAATGGGAATATTTTGCATATAATTTCAAATTTGTTTTAATATACAAGTTTTCCACTAGAGCACATAAGATAACGTTTCCGTTTACAGCAATAAACACGCGTCTAAAAACTTCATATTGAAAAAAAAATCCGTTTTTAGTCAGATACTACTACATACGAAAACGTTTCATGGACATTTCTCTACTAAAATAATGTAAAAATTTCCCACTAGAGAAGCACATGTTTAATCTGTTGTACTGGATATCACTGCTTCTAAAAGTCCGATTAAAGCAACTCTTTTAACACAGTATACCATCACCTTCAGGAACATTATGCCGGTACTGTTTTTTTTTTATCAATAGTTCTGGCACTAGGTGATTACAGTGTGCATTTCTGTTTGCAACTGTACCTGCACTGCTAAAAGTCTTATTGAGCCACCTCACACTTTAAAAACCTTCAAGGGATAATTGGTACTTGAATATCCAAAGGAAGCTGCTAGGACAGTCATTAATTTTGCTGCACAGGTAGCCATCGATTTAAGCCGGGGATGCTTTCCTGGATGAACCATCGGAATAGGTGTGAATTTAAATTATTTTATAATATAAATCAATCAGAAGTCAATGACACGTGCCCACGGCACCCAAGCATTGAAGAGTAATAAAATAATGGCATTACATTTAAAGCTCTGAAATAACGTAAGTAAAACACAAATACTTTAGCTCAGTACAATTTTTTTTTATTGGAGGTTTAACGACCACTGTGAGCAACTCAATGGGCTATAAGCAGTCGCCCGTCCCTAATATTTAGGGCCACTGGTTCCAGGGAACGCGAGACAAACACAACATCGCCTCACTGGGATTCGAACCCGGACCCATCTCGGACGAATGATCAGAAGTCATCGCTTAGACAACCGCACCACCGGGAAGGCTACACATTTTAAAGATAAGAATCATGTTTTTTTTTTTTTTTTAATGGTTGGAGGTTTAACGACCACCGTGAGCAACTCAGTGAGCTATAAGCAGTCGCCCGTCCCGAATTTAGGGCTACTGGTTCCAGGTTCCAGGGAAGGGAGACAGCCAGTGCCGCAAAACAAACACAACATCCATGCCTCACCGGGATTTGAACCCGGACCCATCTCAGACGAATGATCAGAAGCCATCGCTAGACCACTTCGCCACCGGGGCGACTCAGTTTGTTTTTGGTTGGAGGTTTAACGAGCACCGTGAGCAACTCAATGGGCTATAAGCAGTCACCCGTTCCTAATTTAGGAACGCTGGTTCCAGGGAAGGAAGAGATCCAGTGTCGTAAGACAAACACAACATCCATGCCTCCCAGATTCGAACCCGGACCCATGGTCAGAAGCCATCGCTTAGACCACTGCACCACCGGAGCGACATGCGTTTTATGGTTTGGTGTGAATATGACAAGGATGGTAAGTCAGACGACAGTGGCGTATATTCGAGACTAGCTGCAATGCCCAGAGAATGTACAACTAAAAGTCAATTAAATATACACAAATAAGTCAATTATCAATGATATTAAGATATGTTGATGTTTCTGCAGCGAAAAACACACACATACAGATTCGCTTCTTTGACTCAGTATAGCGAGCTAAGCCAACGGCATAACGCAAGCAGCTCTTCCAGAGTCTTCGTTGTTCTGATTCGATACGATCGCCTGCTAGCGTCCCCATGACAACATAACATTTTTTTTCCCTTGATGAATACAAAAACAAATCAGTAAGAGACATTACCTGTTACATAAAGTTGAATAAAGTGGACATAGGGTTTAGTGAGGTAAACAAACAGAAGACCTAATATTAAAGTTTGCATCAACAACCGCAACTGCTGAAAGAAGTTTTTCTGCATTAAAAAAAATTCAAGATATATCTTAGAGCCAGATAAGGACATATACATTCGAGCTACTTGGCTGATTTGTCAATAGGGAAAAACATTCTTTTTAAATATGAAAAACTACTCTGAAGAAACTTTTTATGAAAATGTAACCCTCAAGTTCACACAAAAGGAAAGAAGAATGGAATTCATGCACAAATGAAGTATTCAAATCCTTATCATTATTATTTTTTTGATTGGAGGTTTAACGTCCACCGTGAGCAACTCAATGGGCTATAAGCAGTCGCCCGTCCCTAATTTAGGGCCACTGGTTCCAGCGAAGGGAGAAAGCCAGTGCCGTAAGACAAACACAGCATCCATGCTTCACCGGGATGCAAACCCAGTCCCCTTTCTGATGAATGATCAGAGGCCATCGCTTAGACCACTGCGCCACCGTGCGGCTATAATTATTTGGTATCATGTTAGCAATAGCATATATCTAAAATAAGTTACATGTATTTCTTAACAATTAAACTTCGCAATTTAAAAAAACTAACAGTACTGTGGAGAAAAGGATGTGGAACGGGTGAGATAGTCCAGGTCACGGACCCAAGATACGCCACTGTCAGATAATATGCGAAAACTTAAAAATTTCGTCGTCCTGGAGCTAACATTTCCTGGATAGCACCCAAGTATGCTAACCACTACATCACCCAGAACAACTGTCTCAAGTTTCCGATTAATTAGCTGAGTTTTCAGCATTTTCAACGCGTAAACAAAAAGCACACTGAGCGCATTTTATCTACGCTTTATCCTCCTTTCCATGCCAGACACCTGAATGGGAAAACCCTTTTGAGGATCGAGTGAAAGGGAACCAAAACAAACTTCTCTTACTCCTTTTTCAGGCAGAAAGGAAATGACTCAGTGACTAATGTTCACGTGACCGTCGGGAAATGGTGAAAACCCTCTTGAGGATTGAATGAAAGGGAACCAAAACAAACTTCTCTTACTCCTTTTTCAGGCAGAAAGGAAATGACTCAGTGACTAATGCTCACGTGACCGTCGTGGAATGGTGAAAACCCTCTTGAGGATCGAATGAAAGGGAACCAAAACAAACTTCTCTTACTCCTTTTTCAGGCAGAAAGGAAATGACTCAGTGACTTATGCTCACGTGACCGTAGTGGAATGGTGTCGGTTTTTAAGATTACATCTCACAATCAATGAGCGGGCACAAAATTCATTGGTCCCAGTTATTGACAGTCATCTCTGCTTGCATTCATGTAAGACGCCGACCTATAGAAAATGGCGTATCGAAAATAACCCCGGGACCTGGACAGCGATTAAATTTGTTCTTTGAATAGTAAAATGCGCAGGGAATGAAATCTCACCAGAGCAAATTTTCATATGCAAAAGTTATGTGCTGGCCCGGTGGCGCAGTGGTCTCAAGGCTGGCTTATGACCATTCTTCCGTGAAGGATCCGGGTTCGAATGCCGGTGAGGTATGGATGTTGTGCTTGTCTTACAGCACTGGCTCTCTTCCTTCCATGGAACCAGTGACCCGAAATTAGGGACGGGCGCTGTTAATAGCCGATTAAATTGCTCACAGTGGTCGTTTAACCTGCAACCAAAAAAAAAAAAAAAAAAAAAAGATGCGTTTTATAAGAAGCATTTATGGATCTCATTCAAACAAATTCGCTTTAACGAAACATACGTAATGACAGAAATTACTAACTTTTATTCCAAATCATTGGGGGGGGTGAGGATTTAAGACAACTGTGAGCAACTCAATGGGCTATAAGCAGTCGCCCGAAAACAAACACAACATCCATGCCTCACCGGGATTCGAACTCAGCCCCACTTGGAAGAACAGTCATAAGCCAGCGCTTAGACCGCTGCGCCACCGGGGCGGTAAATCAGAGATGTAGGAATTACGATTTACTATAAGAAGCAGTACGAGAAGAATTGCAAAACCTTATAAATATTTTTTTTCACTTTTTGACCTTCGGTTTCAAAATCGGCACAATTCGAGGACCACCTGTACCGTGCTTGGTTCACTTATGGATTTGGCAAGGTATAGTAATAAAATGATTCAATCAACCAGCAAGAGATTATTAAGTGGGCACAACCCAATGATAAATTTCAAAACACTGCTACGTTCAAGGTTAGAATAATGCTTCGTGAAACCACAAAGTGTGGGAATTTGAGGTTGTTTATAGGATACCCACGAAGTTTCAACTGTGTATTTTGGAATTGCATGGTTTTTGATTGCAGAAGTCGTGTTAATGAGGATGTAGCAGTCACATTTTTTTCAGCATGGCAACGAGCTTTAGTACCGTAAGTGAAGAACAACCAGCCCTGTTGAAATGATGGTGTTTTATTTTGAAAGGTGAACTTCCAAGTACAAAATTGCAGTATTTGGAAAAAATTAAATAGACTGACGGAAAAGATCTTTATGGGCTGAATGCAAGTATCTTCGAAGGTGATGCGATTTTTTCCCCAAAAAGTGCAAATAGTAAATATTTTCTATTATTTCGTCTTTGGTCCAAGCGCCTTTGCAGAACAGTTAGAGGCAAATAACAATTTCTCATCGGCGATATTCTTTTACATGGTAATTTAATGAGATCACTAATTCGTAAGTGATCAGTAATTTAATGAGAAAACAGATACGCTGCCATAATAAGTAAGGTTCTCTGCCCTCCCAGGTACGGGGCCTTGGGTAAAAAAAAGATAGGTTTTCTGCTTTTCCAGAAATCGCTGATTTCTGAATAAAACTGACCCTTGAAAGGTTGTCATCTGCCACCTATCAATATAAGCACTAAAAAACGATTTCCAAGACAGAAAAATTTAGAGCAAAATCTGGGTTTTCATGTAAAATTGTGGTAAAAAAAAAACAGTAATTTTTGCTGGGATTTGCGTCCTGCTTTATTTATCCGTAAATAAATTTAGCAGCACAATCCCGGTCTGTAAACAGACCTAAACACCAAAAAGAATTTTACTTGGAAAATAATTTTAGCGATTAATTGCATTTTTCCGCAACAGTGTGCTTCGGCTCCAGATAAAAACCCAGGTGTACTAAAAATAAAATCAACGGTGGCTTGGGAAGGAAATATTATATAGAACAAACTAGTAAAGTAAAAACGCCTAACACCGATTGAGTTTGATAAAAGACAAATTACAGCTTGAAATGAGTGTGACGAATCCTCCAAGTCCATAGCAAAAAAACTAGGCCAGTCGCATGCAACAATACTAAATTATTTGAAGTTACGCAAAACTAATGGTCGTAAGAAGTCTCCAGGTTGACTAGGAAAACTGGTAAAAAAAGGCAAAAAAGAATGGTAATGAGGAAGTTACAGTATCTCAGGATCAGTTGCTGAAGGACCCAATGTTATCAGTTTCCAAATCAACTTTGTCCAAGGTAAACAGGAGCTGTGAGAACTTCGTAAATATAAAACTAAAGTAACAACCACGAATAACTGATACGCACCGTGAAAATCCACTGAAGTGGGCAACATATCACAAGTCGTGGAAACAAGAATTCAAAAGATTCATCTTTACTGATGAGGAAAAGCTCATTTTTGAAAGCCCTGATGGATAGAGCAAATATTGAAACGATCTTCGTAGAGTCTGAATTTTTTTACAAAAGACTACAAGGTGATGGGTATATTATGGTTTGGGCTGGCTTCAGTTTTTGGGTAAAACTGCTGTAGCTTTTGTATCAGGTAGACTGAAGGCTATTGCATTATCAAGAACTTCTTGAGGTCAATCTACTGCTGTGTTCTGGTGAAATTGCTAGGCTTTCGTGAATTCTGCAACAACAGAACGCACCAATTCATACAGAAAACAGCACATGGAAATGGTTTTTGAACAACAGCATGCATGTGACAGAATGGCTATCTGTGTCACCTGATTTTTATCCCATGGAAAATATGTATTCTAGCAAAGTTGGTATACAGAAACACAAGGCAGTATATGAATATTACAGAACTAAAGGCAGTAATAGTTTCTAAATGGGTGGAAACAGACCAGAAAGCATTACAAGGATTAGGATATTCCATGCGTGATATAATTTTTTCATTAATTAAGAACTATATTGGATATACTGGCTACTAAGTCATGTGGTCATATCATTTTGAAACTCTTGTTTTGAACTATACATAATATCTAAGGTATTTTCTCATGAACTGCATTTTTTCGTAATTCTTTTGTTTTGGTAAATGTTGTAAAAATGAAGTACTTTTTTTAACGTTTGTACCTGTATTTATTGAATGGCTCACTTTTTTTCTCAATAAGATGACTTGTGTGATTTTTATTGTTTTCTATTTTGTTATATTCGAAATAATAGGTGGTCATATTATGAAATGCAGTGTACGCGTACTTGAACTCTTGAGAACAAGCTTTGTTGCCTACATAGGTCTTATTTATCCAGTTGATTGTGTACTGACATTCCTGGAAATAAGCCTAATTATTCAGGTGTCTATTATCTGTCCAGTTGGTTGAGTATTTGCATTCTGAGTAACAAGCTTTAAAAAAAGCTGTTACTAGCTTTCTGATGGTTAAGAGATTTATACTTTCATTTTCTGCAACCTGGATGTAACAGATAATGAACAGAGTCAAAAGCAAGGCAATAACCAAAGCACTTAACACAAGAAATGTTGTTTTCCTATGCATTTTTTATAACTTTGTTGCGTGGTGTAATAATTCTAAACACATTATCTACATGATAACGTTAGCCATCCACTAACATATTACATCATGCTGGATGTGATAAATGATACTTAGCTTTTCTCTACCTTCAACATGAATGCAGCACAGAACAAGAAATTAGATAATTATGAAGACTTATCAGATATCAAATCATGAGTAATTATTCACAGTTCATCCAGTTTTTTTAAATTTTCAAGAAGAAAAATACTGCATCTAACAAGATTGTTGCTTATATTGATTTTGCTGCAAGTATTCTAGATCTAAAATTTAATGGTGAGTGACTTACTAGACATGAACAAATATAAAGAACTAAATTTAGTGATGAATTACTCAAAAGAATATACAGCAACAATTACTCGGAAGCAGGGCAAGATTTCATCTTTTTTGCTCACTAGCAAATTTTGCTAGTGACCAAATAGTTTGCTAGCAAAACATTTGCATGACTAGCAAGTAAAACTAAATCACATCGTAACTTATTTTCTAATAAAGTTACACAGAAATTTAAATGTGTGTATAAATATTTTGACTTGTCTTTTTGAATAATGAATCTTAGATACGTTTAGTGACTATTTTTATTATTAATTTCTAACAAATTCTCATACCACATGAATATATTTCACTGACATTCTAATTCAGATTTCTTCCCATATGGTTTACGCTCAGGGTGTCTCACTTTGTCATCATACCACTTTATAACTGCTGACCGTGGATTAAAAATCTCTTCTTGTGGCCCTTCTATTTTAATTGTCATCAGAGCATTTAAAGTTTCAACATACAAATTGTTCCTCCAATCCCCTTGCATTCTTTTTAAAAAACTGAATCCCACCTCACAACATGCAGTAAGTACTAAGTGGAAGTATCGCACAAATTTCTGCTAAACTTCTACACACTTCATATCTGCCAACTACCACACAATGCCGTAGTTTCTACGGAATTAGTTGTCTGACTACAGAACTCACTATCAAAACTACGGATTCTACAAATTTTCATTTTGTTTCAAATTTTTCTTTAGCTATTATTTTTATGATATACACGAGATTCTTACAGGGATTCACG
Organism: Macrothele yani; assembly: GCA_039090855.1. Lineage (NCBI taxonomy): Eukaryota > Metazoa > Arthropoda > Arachnida > Araneae > Macrothelidae > Macrothele > Macrothele yani. The sequence goes on along the minus strand of CM077009.1, from coordinate 133,044,962 downwards.
CTTTTTTTTTTTTTTTTTGTCATCAGTTAGATCATTCTGAAGATCGGTATTTGGTTTGGGAGAGGGGGAGTCATTTTCCATCTGGAGACGAAATTTCATGCTTAAAAACTTTCGAACACAGTAGTGAAACGGAGTAAGAAAATTTTGCCATAATCGCAAATTTTTCTCTCAATGTTGTCTGTGTCCGCTTTTCTTGTTAAATATCATTTTATTGCATAAATGTTTGCATTTTAGCTTGAAACTGTAGAGAACAATTTGCAAAAACGGAAGTTGGCTGCTGCAAAATTTTTCTGTAATCTTCAGGCATGAGATTCTTCTACGAATTCAAGGAATTCCGGCTCTTTTCGTTATTATTGGAATTCCGTCTTTACAAAACTAGAAAACGGAAGGTCGACGAAATTCGGATTTTTTCCGTAATCATAATTTTTTTCTCACGATGTTGCCTCTGTCAAGTATTATTGCTCATTAACATTTTACTGGATAAATACACTGCTGGACAATTGCTAAGGACGGATCATAAACGGCTATATAGCGCATAAAAAAGTAAGTGTGGTTGGATGCCAAGTGAAATAAAGTAATGTCAGAATGCCAGGACATTACAAGAAAGACAATTTATTGTGCTCTGAAATCCAGAAGGCTTTGAAACGTGTTCAAGGGACAAACAGGCCATTTTGTGCAGAATACGTAAACGTGAAAAAATGCAATTACCGTCCGCAGGCGTTCCGGCGTAAGATGTCAATATGGGATATGGCCACCATGGAGGGCGATGCAAGATTCCACACGTCGTGCCATGCTTTGCACAACATTATCAAGCAGCTGTAGGGGTAATTTATCCCATTCCTCTGTCAGTGCGCAGATGAGGGTGTCCTTGTTTATTGGAGGGCATTGGCACCAGCAAGACTCCTCCCCAAAGCATCCCACACATTTTCAATGGGATTCAGATCTGGAGAACGTGCTGGCCATACGAGGCGTTGAATATCCTCGCTCTCAAGACACTCCTGGACAGCGACTGTTCAATGACATGTTGCGCTGCCGTCCAAGAAAATGAATCTATCACCGACAGCACCACGGAACATGCGAACATGAGGTAGCAGAACATCATTAATGTATCGTTGGCCAGTCATAGTGCCAGTTGGAAGCACATAGAGGGACGTACGGCCATTGATCATGATGCCAGCCCATACCAGGACAGCAGACCAGTCGTTATCAGTCCGATTGCGATGTTTATGGCACCATTGCAAACGGGTGGTACGGTGACGTGTGGACAATGGGATGCACAGAACAGGACGGCGGGCGTATAGTCCTCCTTCATGCAAACGTCTGGCGACAGTTTTTCGGGAGATTCGCTAGCCAGTAGCAGCCAAAAACTGATTTGCTATCTCACTAGCTGTGCTGCGCCGGTGTCTTTTTGTTGATAGCACTATGTACCGATCTTCTGCAGGTGTCGTACTGCGAACACGACCTCCCCCGTGACGTTTGCTACACTCTCCATTTGTTTTAAATGATTTCCAAAGCCTTGAAACAACACTGTGGCTGAGGTCGAACTCCCTGGCAACATCTGTTATTTTTCGCCCTTCTTCAATCTTGCCAATAATACGGCCACGCGTAAAATCATCTAGGTGATGTCGGGAAGACATACTGAAAATTGCAAGTTCGTCAATTGATTCTTTCCCTTTCAACTTTGCGTTGGAACAACAACGGTCAATACGCATCAAATCCTTTATATCTCTTATCAGCGCTATGACGTCACGAACAAGTTCGGCAATCCAAAATTTGCATACGCACAACACGTCTTACTGTATCCCGCACTTATGCTAATTTCCACATTTTCCTGCCTTCCATTTTATGGTTGCTATCGTTGCTATTGTCATCCGTCCTTAGCAATTGTCCGGCAGTGTATTTGTATTTCAGCTTGAAAATATAAGGAAAATTTCCAAAACCAGAAGTTAGATGAAGCAAAAGTTTCTTCCAGAATCGTTTACCCCCTCCACGAACACATTTCGTAGAAAAGCGTCTATCTATGCCACGCAATAAGGCTAGTTACTATTGATTAGATTTTTGCCAGTGTTGGCAGGCTATTTTCCAGTAACATTTTGGTTTGCTTCTTTCGGTTTTGTCTACCATCCGAATAAGTGGAATTATTCTTGCTTATTCATCACTGATCATTAGAGCGCAGTATTTGATGTATGCACGACTATCAAGACTTGTGGAAGTAGGCGATCGCTTGGCTTAGGGTACGACACGAGTTGAAGACAAAGTTCGTGGGGCAAAAGAAGCGAGGGTGGCAGAGCAGGTGGTCAAACAACTGATCCATCCCAGAGCTCTGGGTTGCCACAGCAACCATTGCCGACGTCACGTTCAGTTTCTGTAATAGACCAATGAGGGCACGATGGAGAGGAGTTACAATGCGCTTCTACGACAGTTTCCACTGGAAGGGATGAAAAATATGGGGAGGATGGGTAATTAAGTGTCGAAAGGAAATTGGCGAAAGAGAATCACTGATCGTCGCTGTTTTAACAAGTGATAATAGAAACGTTATGTAAACTTTGTGGATTAATAATGATTTTTGGTTACTTTAAATAAAGAAATTACCTTACTAGCAATATTTGCTACTGCGATTTTTTTTCACTAGCAAATTTGATTTTTCACTAGCTATTTTCTAATCGGTGAAATCACGCCCTGCTCAGAAGTCATTGCAGATCATGCACAGTATCTGCCTAAAGAAACTGCAAAATTTGTGTGTAACAAAGGCAGCTGGCTCAATAGATGTAGTTGAATGGTAGAAACATTAATTTGTGATCAATCAAAATGAGTGAAAACAGCAATAATCGTATTGAATATGCCATTACTAGGGTGGTCCATAAGTTTGCACATTTTTTTTAAATTGAAAATTCGAATGTAAATATAACAACAAATAAATATTATTCTTTGAAGTAAAGACCATTGGAATCAATGGTTCAAATCCGTCTTTTGGAGAGTTGTTCCGATTCCGCAGAGGTACCACACCTTGCTTATGGAGGCAAATAAAACTTGCGGCACCTTGCCTCGACATCGTCCAAAGTTTGGAAGTTGCGCCCACGAAAGAAATGTGCCCAAAAATGATGAAAATCAGATGGTGCAAGGTCTGGGCTATATGTAGGATGTGGTAAAAGTTTGGCGGCATTGAGTTCTCGGAGTTTGGCCTTTTTCTGAATGGCTGTGTCTGGAGAAGCATTATCCTGCTGCAGGACTCCCCCTTTTTGTTGACCAAAGCAGAGTACTTTCGCCTCAGCTTCACATACATTCGTTCGAGTTGGGCAGAATACAGTTTGGCATTAATGGCTCAGTTGTTTGGAACAAGCTCAAAGTGGATATCAATTAATACACCTAATACAATTATAAAAGTTTTTATTCCATCTCTATATTTATGTGTAATTAACAACATAACATTAATTACTAAGCTTTCGCCTGTCAACAGACAGCTTCTCAAGGTGCGTTACAAACAGAATGCGTAGAATTAAACACATAAACAACAAACAACGTTCCTTCACGTGCGTTTATCACATGTCATCATATTATAACTTGCATGACGTGTTAAAACTGGAGTTAGGTTCGTTCTCTTACATTTCGATAGGAAGACTAGGTGGCAACGTTCTCGTTCCAAGATAATTCTACGTGAAAGAATGTTGTTTATTCTTTATTTGTTTAATTCTACACATTCTGTTTGTAACATACCTTGAAAAAGATGTCTGTTGATAGGCGAAAGCTTGGTAATTAATGTTATGGTGTTATTTACACCTATAAATATAAAGACGTAACAAAAACTTTTATAATTGTATTAGGTGTATTAATTAACATCTACGTTTGCTATTCTTCGGGCAGAATGTGGAACATTTCAAAGCTTACAGAAAGTGCAGAATTATCTTGGAACGAGAACATTGCCACCTAGTCTTCCTATCAGAATGTAAGAGAACGAACCTAACTCCAGTTTTAACATGTCACGCAAGTTATAATATGATGGCATGTGATAAGAACATGTGAAAGAACGTTGCTCATTGTTTATCTGTTTAATTCTACGCATTCTGTTTGTAACATACCTTGAGAAGGCTGTCTGTTGACAGGTGAGAGCTTGATAAATAATGTGATGTTGTTATTAATATAAATGTGATGTTATTACCTATAAATATAAAGACGGAATAAAAACTTTTATAAGCTCAAAGCGGATGATGCCCTCGAAATTCCACCAAACACAGAGCATTGCCTTCCTGGATAACCTGTCTCATTTGGCCACAGGTTCAGCAACTTGGCCAGGGTCACCCATGGATTCCCTTTGTCAAGGTTAGAGCAATAAACCCACTTCTCATCGCCGGTTACAAATCAGCAGATGAAATACTCATCATCATGATTCTGCAGCAGTTGACAACAAATGTTGACACTCCGCTGAGCCTGATCCAGCGTCAATTCTTTGAGAACTTCACAATAGTGTTTGTTGATCTAGCTGAGCAGGTGCAGATGCTGAACAACGGATGTCCGTGGAGTGTGGAGTTCCTCGGACAATCGGCAAGTGCTGGGTGATGGATTTGCCTTGATGGCTTCGCAAATGACTTCAGAATTTACCATCACAGGGCCACTGGAACGTGGCTGAACTTCAAGACTGGTCTTGCCATCTTTAAACTCCTTGAACCACTTCTGCGCTGCACGAATTAAAACGACACCTTCACCTTCCACTTCACATATTTTCTTTGCCGCTGTGAAGTTCTGTTTCCAGAAGAGTAGCAGAATGTATATGTATGCGTGTGCACTGTATGAGGATAGTTTACAAATAATTAGCAGGTTTTGCAGACAGTTTTAGCTTGTAGATTAAAAAAATATATAAAAATGTTATTTACAGCAATTAAAACACTTACTGGCTTTATTGAGATTAATATATTTAATTCTATTTTAACTTGAAAAAGTTTCAATTATTTTTCACATCTTCTGAGTTCTTTTGTTTTTACAGAGATTTTTGGCCTCTAGATTTTTATCGAGGCCTGTTTTCAAGGTAGAGGAACTGTATCAAAAGTTTCATTTGCACAGAAAGAATTTAAATTTTATTGCCAGGTTCCACTTACAGTTGCCAGTTATTAAAGTAATTTCTTTATGTATTTTGTAAATCCAGTGTTTTTGAATTCATTTGTTGAAAATGCTATTTATAATTTTTGAAGGTTCATTGATAGATCAGTTTTTCTGAATACATTTTCTTTTTTTAGTTTTTTTTTTTTTTTTGATTGGAGGTTCAACGACCACTGTGAGCAACTCAATGGGCTATAAGCAGTCGCCCGTCCCTAATTTAGGGTCACTGGTTCCAGGGAAGGGAGAGAGCCAGTGCCGTAAGACAAACACAACATCCATGCCTCACCGGGATTCGAACCCGGACCCCGTTCGGACGAATGATCAGAGGTCATCGCTTAGACCACTGCGCCACCGGGGCGGCTTTTAGTCTCTTTGTTTTTATGAGGTGCAAAGTCCAATATTTTACCATAAAAGTGCATTTCACACATGTTGCTGCATATTCAAACTGTAATGTGTACTTATTTTGTCCTTATTGGAATCTGTTGTGTTGTAATAATTATTTATTGTTTTATTAATTTTTCTTTAAATTATTTAATTCTATTGTTATTGTGGTTCACGCAAAGCGCGAACCACGATATCAGCCGAATAACAGGTTACGGAAAATCCTTACTGATCGACATCTCTGCTATAATTTATCTGTTTCCATTGTTCTCAGGTTCATCGAGATGCTTCCATTTCTCAAAATACACTTTTTTTTTAAGTGGCGCCTTAAACAAAAATTCAAATCATTTTGAAGAAGTAATCAAAGCAAAGCAGGATCCCTTTAAGCATTCGGTATCTGTCTAAAAAATTCTTACTCTGTGTATCCCATGATCATCTGCTTTATTGTAGCTAACTGACAGCCAAATCTCTGCGAGATCAAAATGTCCCATTTGTCACCAAACAATCACAACACCTTTAAATGTGCTTTGCATGCTATAGCCTCAGGGCTTTATTGTAACTGAAAATATTGGTATTCTTGACCCCATTGATTTAGCAGGTTTATGATCATTTAAGCTGAAAACTATTACTGGGAGGGGAGGGTGGAGGAACAAAGCCAAAAAATCTGTGGGGGTGACTGATTTATTAAATCACATTGTTTTTATAGTCAGGCTCATGCAAGAAGAGAGAAAAGTGCCATTTTATATGCCTTCACACCCTTAATAAAATTACTACACCAGTAACAACACAAAATCAACTTGCCACCTTTGTCAGCCATGTTTCAATAGCACACAAAAAAAAATCTAATTGGCAACCTCAATGAACTATAGGGGGCACTGCGCAAACGTAAACACACTTCTTTTATTACGGATACCATCACAGGTGTTCCCGTGAAGTCGTATGTAGGCATGGCTGGTTTAACACTCTCAATATTCGTGATAATGAAATTTGTGGACGCTACAAAAAATTCATGATGCATCAAAGCAAAGGAAGCGATTCTTAATGCAGGTGATATCATTTCATGTGGAATTAAGAAGGAAGACAGGAAAGAAATTCACATAGTTTTGCATTGCATTCAATCCACCGCAATAGCGTCGTCACCTCATTCGATCAACGGTGTTTTAAACAGAAATAATTGCAAAATTTCTGTAGCCTTTTGAGTGCTCTTGTAAAACAGGCAGAAGTGGAGCCTGTAAACACTGTGTAGCAGTAATGCTTTACTGTAACGGATATTTTTTATTTTTACATTTTCACACAAGTGATATAATAATGCTGACAGGGGTGTAGCAGGAATTAGTGGGACCCTGGAAAAGCCACATTTTTTGATGCTCCCTTCAGCCGCCACACCAATAGGCAGGTTAGAGTTTTGTATTTTCCGGCTGTAAATTAGACAAAACAATTGGATCTGTAAAGTCTAAGTGACTGTTGACAGAACATTGCAAATTTTGTTCCTTAATGGAGTTTAAATTCATATGAATAACAGCAATTACTTGTTTTCAAGAGCATGTAGAAATATGGAATTTAAAATTATTACTATGCAATAAAAACATAGTCTTGTTTATTATTCATTCAAAGACGTTACTAGGTTAGTAGTATTTCACTGGAAGGATTTCAAAAGCAAGGTGCAAATGTTTACCAACGTGGTAAATGTGTAGATTAGCGTCCTAAATTATTTCGTCGGAAAAATGTTAGTACCTAAGAAAAGTGCAACATACAGATTTTACATTATGGAAATTAATGGCAAATGGTGCAGAAATTTCATGTTCTAAATGTCCTTTTAAGATTTTTATCATAATATTGGGTTGTCAAAAAAGTCATGATGTATTTTAGCCATGTTTTGCAAAGGTCATTTATTGATAGAAAGAACAAAGATCAATCAATGATATAATGGCAAGAAACTGTACAAGGTGCTGATTTACAGCCTCATCTGAATTGAACGTTATACCATGCAAGGACTGTTGGAGAGAGCGAAACAAGTGGAAGTCTGATGGCGCAAGTCAGGCGAGCATGCTGGGTATGGCAACACTTCCCACTCAAGCTCCAATAATTTTTGGCGGGTGATCAAACTTGTGTGTGGTCTCGCGTTGTCGTGATGGAACACACCACCTTTATGATGAACGAGCTCTGGACGTTTCTGGATGATGGATTCGTTCAAACTGTCCAATTGCCGACAGCACACATTCAAATTGATTGTTTGGTTCCGTGGTAGGAGCTCGAAAAACATGACACCTTTAAAATCCCACCACACTGAGACCAGAACCTTCCGCTGATGAATGTCTGCTTTGGATGTCGTTTGAGGAGAAGCAGCACGTCGGGACCAAGACCGTTTGCACAGCACGTTGTTGTACCCAATCGTCACCAGTTATCAGTCGCTTCAAAAAAGGATCATTTTCCTCACATTTAATGAGCATATCAGAGACGTTTATACGCGCCGTCAATTGAGCTTCTTTGAGGAAATGAGGAACCCACACATCGAGCTTGCTTACGTATCCCAGCTTCTTCAGGTGGTCGTGAATGCTTGCATGATGGATGTGCAATGTGTCTGCAATCTCTCGTGTCGTGTAACGTGGGTTTGACTCCATCAATGCCTTGATTTGGTCGTCATCAACATCGGTGGGCCTCCCCGACCGAGAACCATCTCTGAGGTCAAAATCACCAGCACGGAATTTTCCGAACCACCGCTGGCACTGACGTTCTTGTACAGCATTATCACTGTATAATTTACGCAACTTTTCACTAGCTTGACGCACGTTCTTCCCTTTACGGAAGTAAAATATGGCAAAAATGCGCAGTTTGGTCTTCCATCTTCAACTTGATGTCAAATCTCCGCAAATCAACCAAATCGCTTACTATTCCTTTTAGACTGAAGCTAGAACTGGCATCTGTCGAATGCCATAGCGATAACAGAGCTGAGAATGCCTCTAGTACTTCCAAAACCGCCCAACCGCCATCGAGTGCCAAAATACGTCATGACTTTTCTGACAACCCAATATTTACCTGTAAGTGTGATGCTGTGAAGAGACGCTCCGGTAAGCCTAACGCATCGCTACCGCGACGAAGTCCAGCTTTGCTCCACTGAACGGAAGATTCGCTGTGGCGTGCAATTCATGTGTGGATGACTACAAGTGCAGCCATGTACGTTCTTGTCAGGAGAACTAAGCATCATGTACTCATACGCTACAAAATATAGTTCCTTCATGTTTTGTCATTGTCTTTAAAGCAGATGTTGAGAAATGATCCATTCCTTCACACATGGTTACAAATACAAAGTACAGATGTGCCTTTCTATGTTGTACAGGAAACTGGGGAAGTATAACTTTCTGTTCTGCTTTGAACGAATTCTATTCGTAGGTGATTGCTGTGCCACTGTGCTTTTGGTTCTCGTGTAAATACTTTCTTCGCAGGTCAGTTTCTATCTCACTGATATGATTTTTTTGCAAATCAAAGAGGTTTTTCCCGGTTTTTCTGTCAACAACGTACAGGATACAACAAAATAAAGGGTGGATAATCTGGACCTATTTTCTGTAGCGTATCACTACAACATTTATAGATCTCCTGCCAACGACCTAACAGCTTTCTCTTGTACTCTTACGCCCGTCATTTCGGTACAGCAACGAACCTTCTTTTTAACGGAGCAAAGCTTGACACTGTCGTGGTAGTGATGCGTTACGCCTACTACAGCGTGTCTTCATGGCATCGCACTTACAGGTAAATCATCATCATCATCATCATAATCATTGTCAACCATTATCAATCCACTGCTGGACGAAGGTCTCCCCAAGTTTCCTCCACAACGGTCTGTCTTGTGCCAGTCTCCTCCATGTCACCCCTGCATACTTTCGAATTTCATCCACCCATCTCCCATGTGGTCTTCTTCTGGGTCTTTTCCTGTCCTTTGGAATCCAATCTAAAATTTCGGCTGTCCATCGATGATCTGTCCTTCTGGCAGTATGTCCAGCCCATTGCCATTTCAGGGATTTAACTCTAATCATGATGTCTTCCACTCTTGTCATTTTTCGGATCCACGAGTTCCTCTTCTTATCTCTCCTGGTTACACCAAGTATGCACCTCTCCATGCTGCTTTGAGTTGTCTGCAGCCTTTGTATGTCTCTTTTACTTAAGGTCCACGTCTCTGCACCATACGTAAGCACTGGAAGGATGCATTGATCAAACACTTTTCTTTTAAGACATAATGGCATATTGCTCTTGAAAATTATGCTGTTTCTTCCAAAAGCTCTCCAGGCAAGTTTTGTACGCGATTAATTTCTTCATCAATGTGACCCTCACTTGATATCTGCTGTCCAAGATAAACGTACGTGTCTGTTATCTCCAGCTTTTCTCCATCAATCGATAAATCTTCATTTCTTGTAAAAGCATTGAACATCACTTTTGTCTTCTGAAAGTTCATTTTTAATCCCACTTCTTTACTCTTGTCAGCAAGTTCCTGGATCATACTCTGCAGCTCTGATGGAGTAGTTGCAAAAATGACTACGTCATCAGCAAAACGAAGGTGGGTTAGATAATCTCCATTAATCTTTATCCCCTTGTTTTCCCAGCTGAGCGACTGAAAAACACCCTCCAATGTGGCATTAAAGAGCTTCGGAGATATGGTGTCACCTTGTCTCACTCCTTTTCCAATTTTTATGTGTGTTGTATTTTCAAACAGCCGAATCTTTGCACTTGCATTTTCATAGATGTTATTAATAATATTAATGTATGCATCTTCAATACCGCAGGATTTCAGAGCCATTGCAACTGCTGATGGTTTCACCGAATCAAAGGCTTTTTCATAATCGATAAAAGCCATGCACAATGGAAGTTCATATTCCCTCGCTCTTTCAATTAGTTGTCTCAGTACGTGGATATGATCTATTGTGCTGTAGCCACTCCTGAATCCAGCTTGTTCTCTCGGTTGAGCCATGTCCAGTGTTACCTTCAAGCGGTGTGAAAGAACTTTAGTGAAGAATTTATAAACTACTGATAGGAGGCTGATAGGTCTGTAGTTTCCGAGATCCTCAATGTCACCTTTCTTATGTAGCAGGATCATTGTAGCGGTGTTCCAATCCTCAGGAATCTTTCCTTCATTAAGGCATCGAGTGAAAATTTGGGCGAGTACTGTTTCGATTTCTCCACTTGCTTCTTGTATGATGTCTACAGTAATTCCATCTTCTCCTGGAGCTCTTCCCCGCTTCATGTTCTTGATTGCATGTGCAACTTCTGCTGGAAGGACTGGAGGAACTCTGGTACTGGTATCTTTCATGATGTTTGTAGTGCATGTATCATCCCTTTCATATAATTTGAAGTAGAAATCTTTCACTCTTGTCAAAATTTCGCCTCTATTTCTTGTTACAGAACCATCTTCTTATTATGATAAAAATCTTTAAAACACATTTAAAATACGAAATTTCTGCAACATATGCCTTTTTTTTTTACTCTAAAATTTGTATTTTAAAGTAGGGAAAAGGCACTAACATTTTTCTGACGAAATATTTGAGGACGCTAATCTACACATTTACCAGCGTTTATACTAACTTGTATAAAACATAGTTGGAACCTTAGGAACAACACAGCGAGATGCAACAATATGAATTGTATTATTTGAAGATGGCAATCCGTTTTTTGGCGTAAATATGACAAGTCAGATTGTCATCTTCAAAATTTGCATTATATGGTGAAATCCCATATTTCATTCATGAATATGAATTGTTCTTCATCACGGAATTCTCCATTATACTACTCTCTAATTCTAGAATGTATGCAAAAATACCCCAAAACAAGCAAACTGAACCTAAGCAATGATCTAACAACAGCTAAGAATGTTATCCGAACTATAGTAATTCTTCCTTTCGCCACTAGAGGGAGAGCGGACCACTGAGATTGCTAATTGCCATTTGGCAATCGACATTCAATAGACTTGATCTTTCAGTCGCATAATTGTGAGCAGATGTTTTGAAAGATGGTCTTGTCTTGAGAATTTTTATGGCATACTTCGCTCTCTTACTGTTTTTCACCAGTGTGAGTGAGTAAGTGTTTTGATACCTTGCTCTTGTTTGTGAATTTTTTATAGAACATTTTGCACTCGTGCAGTTTTACACCTGAGTGAGTGAACAAATGTGTTGATAGATGGCTTTTAACTGACAATTTCTTATGACATACTCTGAACTTTTTCACCTGTGTGAGTGAGCAGATGCTTTGCAAGATTGGCTCTCATTGCAATTTCTTATGGCACACTTCACACTCTTGCGATTTTTCACCTGTTGAGTGAGCAGATGTTTTAAAAGACTGCTTTTTACTGAAAATTTCTTACGGCATGCTTTACACTCATGTGGGTTTTTCACCTGTGTTAATAAGCAGATGCTTTGAAAGAGTGCTTTTTCACCAGAATTGGTTTTCCACCTGTATGAATACAGAAATGACTTTATAGGCAGCTTTTTACTGAAAATTTCGTATGGCATGCTTCACATTCATGTGGTTTTTCACCTGTGTGAGTCAACAAATGCCTTGATAGATGGCTTTTCACATAGAAGTTCTTATGACATACTCTACATTCATGTGGTTTTTCACCTGTATGAGTCAGCAGATGCTCTGAAAGATTGCTTTCTATTGAGAATGTTTTATGGCGCGTCTCACATCTCACACTTGTGCGATTTTTCACTTGTGTGAGTGAGCAGATGCTTTGAAAGAGTGCTTTTTCTTGAGAATTTTTTATGGCATACTCCACAATTGGGTGGTTTTTCGCCTGTGTGAGTGTGCAGATGCTCTGAAAGACTGTCTTTCCTTGAAAATGTCTTATGGCATACCTTGCACTCATGTGATTTTTCACCGGTGTGAGTGAGCAGATGCCTTGATAGAAAGCTTTTCACCGAAAATCCCTTATGGCATATTTCACACTGATGCGGATTTTCACCAGTGTGAGTGAGCAGATGACTTGATAGATGGATTTTCTGTGTGAATTTCTTATAGCAAACTTCGCACTCATGTGGTTTTTCACCTGTGTGAGTAAGCACATGCTTTGAAAGTTTGCTTTTCAATGAGCATTTTTTATGGCATACTTCACACTCATGTTGTTTCTCACCCGTGTGAGTGAGCAGATGCTTTGAAAGATTGCATTTCATCGAGAATTCTTTATGGCATACTTCACACTCATGTTGTTTCTCACCTGTGTGAGTGAGCAGATGCTGCAAAAGATTACTTTTAAACGAGAATTTCTTACGGCAAGCTTCGTACTCGTGCGGTTTATCACCTGTGTGAATCAGCAGATGCTTTGAAAGGTACTTTTTAGTAAATTTCTGGTGGCATACTTTGCATTCCTGCAATGCATGTGTACTAGAAATATGATTGAACACCTTGGGCAAATTTTCTTCAAGGCAAATATTTTGGAACATAATTATTACACACAAACTTTTTAACGTCTTGAAATTTAGAAATGATCTGCTGTATATTGAATCAATTTTATTTGTGGAAAACTCCTATTGCATATATATGGTGTTGATGCGATTTCTCAATATCATCCATATATAAATGTTATGTACTTTAGTCTTTCTAGACGAATTTTGTCGATCATTTTAACTAACACATAAGAGAGGCCGACTTCTCTGTATTTTAACACTGTAATCCAAATTTGGAATCTATTGATCAAAAAACAAAAAAGACTATTTGAATTTATTAATACATTTCATATTTAATTCACTTTACTCAGTCACTTGTTAAAATTAAAAAAATATATTTTTTTGTGATACAGCTTATCATACTGAGTACCATGTATTCCACCATGTTTGTACAAGTGATCATTGTACACTGGTATGCAAAAATTAAGGACGAACAGAAGAAATTAGCATAACAGCGGAATGAGCAGGCAGAACAGACCGAAAGACCACTCAGGAGATAGACTAGGGTCCAGTACGGTAGGGCATGAACATATATGCAGCATGACATGGGGTGGGGGTCGGAAGGGTGTGAAGCACACGGGCGGTGTATGCTCAGCAATTCCGTGAAAGCTACTGCACGGTGTACATCGGTTTGAACGACGTCGAGTTGCTGCCACCGTGTGATATGGCCAACAGGCAATCCAGTAGACGACATCTGGATGACTTTACCCGAAGATGCGTCATTGGGAAATTGGAAGAAGGTCAAAGTGTGACTAGTGTGGCCGAGGAGTTCAGGATCGCTCACAGCATCGTTTCACGAGCTTGAAGAGCATTTCAAACAACAGGAACAGCTGTCCGAGAGTTTAGCAGTGGTCGTCCACGAGCAACCACGGCGGCGGACGACAGGTATATTGTCCTACAGGCGAGAAGAGACAGATGGCAGACAGAGGGAGAAATCGCAAGGCACATGCAACAGAGGCAACTGGACGTCCGTTATTGCGTTTTACCGTGGCCAGGAGGCTGCACAAAGGTGGTCTATTTGCACAACTACCAGTACGGTGTCTGCAATTAACACCTGCTCGTCGGAACGGCGGCTTCTGTGGTGCCAGGAACACAAGAACTGCACGTATCAGCAATGGGGTCGAGTTATCTTTACGGATGAGAGCTGATTTAGTCTGACGAGCGATTCTGGACGTATACACATCTGGAGAGAGCAGGGAACATGCAATCACACCTCCAACATCATCGAAAGGGACTGGTTTAGAGGTGGCGGAATTCTCGTTTGGGGCGATATCATGCTTGGTAGCCGTACTGACCTCCACATCTTCCAAGGAAGTTTAGTCACTGGTGTCAGCTATTGTACCAAGGTTCTCATGACTCACGTGCATCTGTTTAGAGGTGCTGTGGGTCCTGAGTTCCTCTTCATGGACGACAACGCTACACCTCATCGTACAGTGGCTGTCGCAGAGCTGTTGGAGAGTGAAGATATTCAACGCATGGATTGGCCTGCAAGGTCCCCGGACCTAAATCTAATCTAACACGTGTGGGACCTTCTCGGGAGACGCTTGGCAGCACGTCACCAGCCGCCAGCAACGATTGGCGTTACAAGAGGAATGGGCTGCGATGCCTCAACAGCTCCTTGCCAACCTCATCCTCAGCATGGACAGACATTGTAAATCCTGCAATGCAGTCAGGGGTGATCATATCCCCTACTAAAGACTGGATTTTTCTTGGCAGCTGTCTGTCACATGGACGTTTCTGTCTTCTGTCCAGTTGTGCTCGAAGCTACCTTTTCAATAAAGTGCCTTTGTATCCTTTGGATTCCTTGTTTGGACGGTTTTGCTCACTTGTCCCATATTCTTACATCTTGGGGATCTTATGGTATGATTTGAGTCGATGTGGAGCTCTTCTGCACGACGTTACGTCCAAAAAACCGTCTCGTCCTTAATTTTTGCACGCCAGTGTATAAACATAAGTGGTTGCTCTGGCTTTTCTGAAATTTCGTCAAATTCTATTTAATTTTGCTAATGTGTTAAAATAGTACATTTTTTATTTTTTTTTTTTATTGGAGGTTTAACAACCACCGTGAGCAACTCTATGGGCTATAAGCAGTCACTCGTAAAATAGTACGAAAAGCTAATCGCCAATAATTTCAACATAACTTTTTTTTTTTTTCCTATCGCCAAAATAATTTTTTCTTTCGTGATTTACGAAAAACGTGACCGGCAGTGGGACCCCGGTACATATATATACTGTTATGTGCAGAATTAATTCCTTCTGTTATGGCCACGTGCAAAAAATCACCCCAAGTGTTTTGTTGGTGGTTTAGTAAACAATGGGCCATTTTGCAACCTGCTGATTACAGCTGTCGTCAAGCATGAGAGGTGTTATCGTTCTTCATTTACCAGGGAAAAACTTTTCCAGCAGTGAAATTTGACCTGAGTTGATCACGTGATGTCATCGTGTGTGCTGAGAAAAGCAACGGGTTGACAGAATTTTTTTTTTTTTTTATGATGTGAGCGAAAGCTTGTGTTAATTTTATGCTCGTGTTATACTAGTGCTCAGTGTTTTGTGAAGAATAGAAACATAATCTATTACCTATGCTATCATGAACAAGGAGATATTTTGATGTCAGCATACTGAGAAGAATTGGCAGAGAAACACATAGCACACAAATTAGAAAAATTATTGATATCGTCATATCACGCGTAAGTTACGTTGAAAATTATAAGCGGGACGTTTCGGTAGCGACTTCTACTTTCATCAGCCATGGAATGAGACATGTGATAAAAGCGTCAGTTGTTGACAGATTTCGAAATCGCTTTACAAATAATATGTTTTATGGTGCATCAGTATTGCAGGTGTTAGGGGTAAGGCAGATTTCAATGCTTTCGTAGTACCTGAGGGCTTTCTGATTGCTGAACGGGGATATCCGCTTAAAATTTTGCCAATCGGGAATCGCGGACATATCGCTGATGGTTAAAACTGAAAGGGAGGTGGAAGAGCTGCCTTTCTTAACATCAGTAATATGTTCCATCAATTGCCTGTTTATGCTGCTGTAAGTACTACCAATATAGTGGGTAAGTGTTGATAGTGATAGAGTAGATACCTTGTAACTCTAGGGGTTTATTGGGGTCTGATGACAGCAATGACCTAGATGTTCATTCTGTTACAATAAAGATTCGTGGTGTTTATTTTTCCCTACAGTACTAAGGCACACATTTCAAGGCTGAACTAGATCCTATCAGGCTGTAACATTACCGTTGAAGACAATAGACTTTTGGTGATTGGCCAGTGGGCATTAGGGATGATTTCAGCCGTTAGATGGCACTGCGTCCCAAGGTATAAACACCTCAGTTTCTGTGTCGTTTGAATTGTGGGATTGTGTATGTTCGTCGTTTTATCTTGTTTATTTAAAAAAAAACTTGTAGTTTTAAAACCAAACTGTTGTTTTCACAACAAAATCCAACCCATTTTCAAAATGGTTTACTGCTGTGTACCGATGTGCACATCTTCTAAGAAGAAAAACGTGGGATTTTCTTTCCATGAGTTTCCCTCAAATCAGAACCTAAAGCAACTGTTGCTGAAAGAAATATCTCGTCAGGATTTTGCTCCAAATGACAAGTTACCTTCAACTGTTGTTTGTGGTAAGCATTTTCATTCTGATAATTACGTACCTAATTCAATTTTAGAAAAAAAAACCTCAGCTATATAAACTCATATTAAGTAAAATAGTAGGTAAATGTGTAGATTTCAGTTTTAAATTATTTCGTCGGAAAAATATTAGTACTTCGGAAAAGTGCGAAGTACAGGTTTCAGATTGTAAAAATTAATGGCAAATGGTGCAGAAATTTTCTGTTTCAAATGTCTTTTAAAGATTTTTATCGTAACATTTACCTATATGTTCGATACGTTAGGCCTACGCAGCGTCTCTTCACAGCATCGAACTTGCAGGCAAATGTTACGATAAAAATCTTTAAATGACATTTAAAATACGAAATTTCTGCACATTTGCCATTAATTTCCATACCCTAAAATCTGTACGTCGCACTTTTTCCAGGTACTAACATTTTTCGGACGAAATAATTTAAGGCGCTAATCTACACATTTACTAAAATCTCGGCCCTAGATCGTTGAAGAATAAAGGAGGAATGAGATTTACACATGAATTACACCAGTTCCTACAGAAAAATCCTTTTGCCCAAGTACTACGAATTCAGAATACAAATATCCATCTATTAATGTGAAAGTGAATATAAATAAAATCTCAAATGTAAATAATGATACGGAATCAGTTTGTTAATGCGAACAACGTCAATAGATGGCGCTGGGTCCTACCTCATCTTTTCTGTCCTCGCTGTTTTTGCTTAATGTTACAGCCTGATAGGATCGAGTTCAGTCTTGCACATTTGTTTGAAAAACTTGTTAAGCAGAGACTATTAGACATTATTCACTTGTCATTCAGTAAGACAGTGAGTTATCAATTTGTCTCACTCTTGTATTTATTTTTAGTTATTAAATGCTGCTGTCCTTTTTGTTCATTTAATGCTCTCTAGAGAAAGTTTTTATGTGTTCACTGTATTCTGATCCAGAGGTCGAATCCGACTGATACAGTTACATCCTGTGTGTGGTGTCTCGAAGTTTATTTAGGGAAGGCCACCAGCAAAGTAACAACATAACTATGTCACCAGGATTAGAGGAAATGCTATTCCACACTCATCCACCTGCTTGGCCAGTGTGGTGAGTTATGGCCAAACATCCCCAAGATGATTTCAATACTGCAAACTTGGCCCTCAGTCCCCAGCAGCTGGAATGTACCTGGTCAAGGTAGCGGCTAGACTGACATGAAGGCAGAGGGTGCTAAGAATCACCAGAGGATTGGGCTAGGCTGCCATCTGATGCTGATCTTGGCTATGTTCAATGGACAATCTCTATATTTTTATTCAAGGCTTCTTGAATTAGAGGAGGAACTACAAAAAAATCAAGTGGGACATTGTTGGGCTAAGTGAGGTAAGAAGAAAAGGAGAGGATCTCACTGAACGGAAAAGTGGACATCTCTTCTACTAGCAAATAGTAACGCTGTACTAGTGATCCGATTTATTGGCATAGAAAATAAACACATAAGCGTTTCCAAGCTTTCGCACATCAACCAGATGGCTTTTTCAAGGAAGTTAGACAGTTAGAAGTTAGACAGAAACAGTTTCTGTCTAACTTCCTTGAAAAAGCCATCTGGTTGATGTGCGAAAGCTTGGAAACGCTTATGTGTTTATTTTCTATGCCAATAAATCGGATCACTAGTACAGCGTTACTATTTGCTACTTAATTGGTGTATTGTTCCTCGTTATAAATCTCTTCTACTGTCGTGGGACAGACGCTGGTTGAACTAGTGGTGTTGGATTTATAATAAACAAGAAATTGAAGAATGAAGTTCTAGAAGTTGAAAGTTCCTCGGACAGAGCTGCGCATCTCATTATCCAACTCTCAAGAAGATACCAGGCTCAGATTAGTCAAGCTTAACACACCCACCACAAGTCATCCTGAAAAAGAAATTGAAGAATTTTATGAGGAAATTCGGCATCTAAATAACAAACGCAAGCAGCACTTGAAGACCATTATGGGCGACTTCAATGCGAAAATAGGGCAACAGCGTCAAAATGAAACTTCTGTAGGTAAATTTGGTCATGGCAACAGAAACCAGTGTGGAAATACTCTTGTAGAGTTTGCAGGGGCAGAAAGGTTTTTCATCATGAACTCCTTTTTCAAGAAAAAGCCACACAGGAAATGGACAGGGAAACATCTCGATGGTATGACAAGTGAAACTAATTTTATTAAGTGTAACAAGAAATTCGTCATCGAGGAAGAAATCGGGAGATTTATTTCTTTATGGTTCGCAGTCAAGATGATTATTTCTTCTTAAAAAAATTTTAATTCGTTTTTTAAAATTTCGGCAAAGTTGTAATTCGTTTTCATATTTTGTTGTTGTCGTGATGCTTCACAATCGGGAGATTGATTTCTTTGTGCTTAGCAATCAAGATGATTTCCTCTTCAAGATTTTAGTTCATTTTTTTTTTAAATTTGGCAAGTTTTTAATTCATTTTCATGTTTCGTTGTTGCCAAGGATTTATTTGCCTTTATTGTAAAAATTCATCTTGTTCAATTATATCTGGTGTAGATTTTACAGTATCATGAATTTTATTTTTGAACTTCACAACTGCAAAAACCTCACATTCGTTGAATGAGTCGGATACTTACAGCAACGTCTTGCGAGTAGATTCATTACAAGCATACATATGAAGCCCCGACAGCCACTAAGGATATTGTAAGTACATATATAGTTCATTATTTCTTTATTTTATTCGCTGATACTGTGCCCCATACATATCTAACATCATTTAATAATCTCCTGATTGCAGAACTTACGTAACGTGTGAAACAGTAATGACTGACATTTAATGTCAAATAAGTTACAGTAAACCAATCAGTTTTAAACTTTCGGCTTTTGGAAGTTTATGAATTCTAGCCTCTCAAATAAAAAAACCAAATGGCATTCCACATGGCTGTTAATTTTTGTACTTATGGGAGGGAAATGGTGGGGGTGGGGGTGTTAGAGACAGTATATGCCCCAGACCTTGAACCCCTTAGATCCCAATTTACAAGCTCTGGCAAACAGCGGCTTTAGATCTCTTTTATTCTCTTGCGATTTGAAAGTTGCTGCCTAGTTTTTCAGCGTCTTTGTGCATTGTGACTGCGGCGTAATGTGTTAAACAAAACAAAAAAAGAAAGAAACTCTAATTCAAGAGACAGCTAAAGTAACTTGTCAATATGAGGACGATAACTGTGTTGATACTGATAAAGAGAAACAGAAGCACATAAAACAGAGCGGACAAATTACGATCACTAAATAGCAACACGTGTTCCATACTTGTTTTACATATATTGGTAATCAACAATTGTGATACATTGGGTATTACATTAACGCAAACGTACTCATACGTTCGAGGTCTGATAACGTTTCCTGTTATTTCTAAATTTATTGGCATGATTAATAAAAATAATAATAACGGAAATAAACCCAATTGCTACTACTCTGACATGGGTATGTGATTAGGAGGCATAAAATTTTTCATTCAGTGTAACCGTCAAACTGTATTTTCGTATTTTAGAGCGACACCACTAACGAATAAACTGTGTTTTTCTTATTTTAGGATACTGTGGTGCGTTTTGTTTCATATGAGTTCTTGAGAGTTTCGTGAGCTCCCACCTGACACGTAATCTTTAAATAAGCAACTGAAATAAAAATTAAATAAATAAAAAACAGGCAAGATGACAACTGCGAGATATACTCATTCATTTAAATACCATATCTACCAGAAAATAATCGATAAAAAAATTTTCTAACCCGACGCTTAGCCTTGCTAAAGTCATCATCTGTGATCGTTAGGTATCTGACATTAACTAAAATGCAGCATTATCTCCTCTACCTCACAAGAATAGGCACCGAGATATATATCCCCGATTACTTTATTTCTCAAGCTGTCATTCATTGATCATTTTCTCTTACGGCAGGCATGGGCAACTAGACAATTTATTAATTCCTGAAATAGAACTATTTCATGTCTAAAAATTCTGTTCGATATTGCGTGAGCTGTAGATATAATTAATCAATATTCCAAAATCAGTATTCAACGTCAATTGCATAATTTATATGCGTTTAGTATTATGTATTGGTAAGCTATATGGGGAGAAAAAGTTTATATTAGTTCTTTTCGTCATTGAATGGCTAAGAATACCAATATATTTTCGACGTCTGTTGCATAATTTATATGCGCAATTTGTATGTAACCTTTTTCACAGTACAGTATAGCTCATATTGGTAAGTTGTACGGAGAAAATGGTTTATATTAGTTTTGTTTTCCTCATAGTCAAATGCCTAAGAATGTGGTGGATAGCATCTGACGATTTGGCATGAAATGACCCTTTAGTAATATTATTATTTGAAATGCCTTGAAACATAACATTAATTCACAATCCTTCCTCCTTAAAGCATCACATCAAATGATCGTGCGATCTGACTAACGCATCCAATGCTATCTGGATCTGCCACCCGTCTGAAGGCCAACATCGACTCCCGCTGCCGTTTGGCTGGCTGCACAACGCTATACGCCGCACCTGTTTCACAGTGAGAAAATATGAGCCGTGCACCATATTTAAAAATTATTTTGTCAGCGCGCACGCGAGGGCCCAAAATTATTTTTCTTTCATTTGTAAGACTAAACTTTTCTTTAAAAACGAAAAACAATTGCGACTTCCTAAGTGCTGTACTTCATTGCTTTTTTACGTTTTGAATAAAGGCTCTCCCACTGCACGTAACTCAAAAATTATAGAAGATAGAAATCCGTGCATTGTACCAATCGATTTCTCAGGGGAAATTACAAAGGAGTGGTGAGTTTGGTACTTTTTTTTATCCAAAAAACGGAGATATTTGGGTTTTTATGCGATTAAGGCTCACCATGCACCAAAATTCGAAAAAAATAATATCTTTTAACCTATGGAAAATAAAATAATGAAACTTTCGAGATTTTCATATATTGGGGTGATCTATTCATGAAAAAAATCATAAGAATCGGAGATGGTGTGGTGGATAGCATCTGACGATTTGGCAAGGAATGACTCATATATTACTGTAAACATCTTTAAAATGCTCTATAAAGATGACATTTTTTCACCATTTGCCATGAAATTGCATACTTTAAAACCTGTGCATTCAATTTTTCAAAATCCTCCAACATTTCTGACGAAATAAATTAGGATGCTAAACTACACATTTACCAAAATATCTTTCAGTTAAAAATATAAGTGAAAACGTTCAGCAGGCTAAAATCTTTCTTTTTTAAAGTTTTATATGCATAAAATCTCAAACTGTAAAATTTAAATACAGAGTAGGTACATTCATACTTATTTTTGTACCAATTTGTCCCCACTTTTTTTATCAAAATGTCCTACTTTTTTAGTGAAAACGTTCTCCCATTCCAAAAAGTTTTTTGGTCACATGGATTTGGTAACTAACATTTAAACAAGTTGTTTGACTCATATCATTTTTTACCTGTATGGGTGAGCATATGCTTTGAAAGACAGTTTTTATGTGAAAAGTTCTTATCGGATACCTCACACTCATATGGTTTTTCACCAGTGTGAGTGTGCAAATGTCTTGATAGCTGGCTTTTCACCGAGAATTTTTTATGGCATACTTCACACTCGTGGGGTTTTTCACCAGTGTGAGTGAGCAGATGCTTTGAAAGATCGCTTTTCATTGAAAATTTCCTATGACATACTTTGCACTCATGTGGTTTTTCACCTGTGTGAGTGAACAAATGACTTGATAGATGGCTTTTCACCGAGAATTTCTTATGGCATATTTTACACTTATGTGATTTTTCACCAGTATGAGTGAGCAAATGATTTGATAAATTGCATTTCTGTGTGAATTTCTTATGGCATACTCCACACTCATGCGGTTTTTCACCTGCGTGAATGAGCAGATGCTTTGAAAGATTGCCTTTCATTCCAAATTTCTTAAGGCATATTTTGCATTCATGCGGTTTTTCACCTGTGTGAGTGAACAAATGACTTGATTGATGGCTTTTTATTGCAAATTTCTTATGGCATATATCACAGTCGTGAGGTTTTTCACCTGTGTGAATGAGCAAATGACTTAATAAATTGCTTTTCTTTGTGAACTTCTTATGGCATATTTCACAATTGTGTGGTTTTTCATTAGTGTGAGTGAGCAAATGACTTAGATTGCTTTTCACTGAGAATTTTTTATGGCATATTTCACATTCATGTGGTTTTTCACCTGTGTGTGTGAGCAAATGACATGATAAATTGCTTTTTTGTGTGAATTTCTTATGGCATACTACACACTCGTGTGGTTTTTTACCTGTGTGAATGATCAGATGCTTTGAAAGATTGCATTTAATTGAGAATTTCTTATGGCATACTCCACATTCATGCTGTTTTTCACCTGTTCGAGTGATCGAATCACATGAAAATGTGTTTTTTCCTTAAGATTTTTTTATGGCACCCACCAGATTCGCAGTGCTTTTCACTACTGTGAATCAGCAGATGTTTCGGAAGATACTTTTTTGTAAACTTCTTGAGGCATACTTTGCATTCCTGTAATCCACGTGTACTTGAAGGTCCACTGAATGTCTTGAGCAACTTTTCGTCAAAATAAATGTTTTGGAACATATTTCATGCAAACTCGGTAAAGTCTTGAAATGTAGAAATGATCTGTTGTATAACAAATGAATTTTATTAGTGGAGAACTCCTATTATAGATATTTGGTGTATACGTGATTTCTTACTACCATCCAAATATAAATGCTATATCATCATCATCATCATTGTCAACCATTATCAATCCACTGCTGGACGAAGGTCTCCCCAAGTTTTCTCCACAACGGTCTGTCTTGTGCCAGTCTCCTCCATGTCACCCCTGCATACTTTCGAATTTCATCCACCCATTTCCCATGTGGTCTTCTTCTGGGTCTTTTCCTGTCCCTTGGAATCCAATCAAAAATTTCGGCTGTCCATCGATGGTCTGTCCTTCTGGCAGTATGTCCAGCCCATTGCCATTTCAGGGATTTAACTCTGATCATGATGTCTTCCACTCTTGTCATTTTTCGGATCCACGAGTTCCTCTTCTTATCTCTCCTGGTTACACCAAGCATGCACCTCTCCATGCAGCTTTGAGTTGTCTGCAGCCTTTGTATGTCTCTTTTAGTTAAGGTCCACGTCTCTGCACCATACGTAAGCACTGGAAGGATGCATTGATCAAACACTTTTCTTTTAAGACATAATGGCATATTGCTTTTGAAAATTATGCTGTTTCTTCCAAAAGCTCTCCAGGCAAGTTTTGTACGCCGATTAATTTCTTCATCAATGTGACCCTCACTTGATATCTGCTGTCCAAGATAAACGTACGTGTCTGTTATCTCCAGCTTTTCTCCATCAATCGATAAATCTTCATTTCTTGTAAAAGCATTGAATATCACTTTTGTCTTCTGAAAGTTCATTTTTAATCCCACTTCTTTACTCTTGTCAGCAAGTTCCTGGATCATACTCTGCAGCGCTGATGAGCTAGTTGCAAAAATGACTACGTCATCAGCAAAACGAAGGTGGGCTAGATAATCTCCATTAATCTTTATCCCCTTGTTTTCCCAGCTCAGCGACTGAAAAACACCCTCCAATGTGGCATTAAAGAGCTTCGGAGATATGGTGTCACCTTGTCTCACTCCCTTTCCAATTTTCACGTGTGTTGTATTTTCAAACAGCCTAATCTTTGCACTTGCATTTTCATAGATGTTATTAATAATATTAATGTATGCATCTTCAATACCGCAGGTTTTCAGAGCCATTGTAACTGCTGATGGTTTTACCGAATCAAAGGCTTTTTCATAATCGATAAAAGCCATGCACAATGGAAGTTCATATTCCCTCGCTCTTTCAATTAGTTCTCTCAGCACGTGGATATGATCTATTGTGCTGTAGCCACTCCTGAATCCAGCTTGTTCTCTCGGTTGAGCCATGTCCAGTGTTACCTTCAAGCGGTGTGAAAGAACTTTAGTGAAGATTTTATAAACTACTGATAGGAGGCTGATAGGTCTGTAGTTTCCGAGATCCTCAATGTCACCTTTCTTATGTAGCAGGATCATTGTAGCGGTGTTCCAATCCTCAGGAATCTTTCCTTCATTAAGGCATCGAGTGAAAATTTGGGCGAGTACTGTTTCGATTTCTCCACTTGCGTCTTGTATGATGTCTACAGTAATTCCATCTTCTCCTGGAGCTTTTCCTCGCTTCATGTTTTTGATTGCATGTGCAACTTCTGCTGGAAGGACTGGAGGAACTCTGGTACTGGTATCTTTCATGATGTCTGGAGTGCATGTATCATCCCTTTCATATAATTTGGAGTAGAAATCTTTCACTCTTGTCAAAATTTCGTCTCTATTTCTTGTTACAGAACCATCTTCTTTTCTCAGTGCCATAATCTGTTTTCTTCCCTTACTGAGATGTCCCTTTGCTATCTTTAGGCTTTGGTTGTTTTCAATTGCTTTCCTCACTAGTTTACAGTTGAATTTCCTTACGTCTTTAGTGATACTTTTTCTTACTGTCTTGCATAGCTCTATATATTCCACTTTGGAAGTCACATCTTCTTTAGTTGTCCTCATCTCTCTTCTTTTTTGCATCAACATTTTGGTTTTTCCTGATAATTTGTTCACATGCAACTTGTTCTTATACCCAGCTAATTTTGTTGCTGTTTCCATAAGAGCTTTGGTTACTTTTCTGTTAACTTCAGAGATGTCCACTTCTTCCGATGTTAGGCCTTCTAAAGCAGAGAACCTGTTCTTCAGTTCTAACTTGTGGTGTTTTTTAAGGATGGTTATGTCAATAGATTTTGTTTGTCTTATGAGCTTGCCACGTTCAAGTTTAGTGTTGAGGTGCATCTTACATCTCACCAATCTATGGTCACTACCTGTGTTGAACTTGTTTAGCACACTGCAGTCTTCTATGACGAATTTTTTGTTACACATAATAAAATCAATTTCACTTGTCGTCCCATTTGGATGTCTCCATGTCCATTTCCTGTGTGGCTTTTTCTTGAAGAAGGAGTTCAAGATGAAAAACCCTTCTGCCTCTGCAAACTCAACGAGAGTATTTCCACGCTGGTTTCTTTTGCCATGACCGAATTTACCTACTGAAGTTTCATTCTGTTGCTGTTGCCGTTGCCCTATTTTTGCATTGAAATCTCCCATAATTATTTTCAAGTGCTGCTTACCTTTATTATTTAGATGACAAATTTCCTCATAAAATTCTTCAATTTCTTCTTCAGGATGACTTGTGGTGGGTGCATAAGTTTGAATAATCTGAGCCTGGTATCTTTTCGAGAGTTGGATAACGAGTCGTGCAGCTCTGTCAGAGGAACTTTCAACTTCTACAACTTTATCCTTCAGTTTCTTGTTTATTATAAATCCAACACCACTAGTTCTGCCAGTATCTGTCCCACGATAGTAGAAGAGATGTCCACTTTTCAGTTCAATGAGATCTTCTCCTTTTCTCCTTACCTCACTTAGCCCCACGATGTCCCACTTGATCCTTTGTAGTTCCTCTTCCAATTCAAGAAGCTTTGAATCAGAAGATAGGGAGCGTCCATTGTAAGTAGCCAAGGTCAGCATCAGATGGCAGCCTAGTCCGGTCCTCCGGGGATTCTTAGCACCCTCTGCCTTCATGTCGCACTGGCCGCTGCCTTGGCCAGGTACATTTCAGCTACCGGAGACTGAGGGCCAAGATTTAAGTTGTGGAATCATTTTGGAGGGGTTTGGCCATAACTCACCACGCTGGCCAAGCGGGTTGGTGAGTGTGGGATAGAATTTCCTCTAATCCCGATGGTATAGTTATACCGCTATGGGCGGTCGTCAGAGCCCCTTTAGTGGGAACAGGATGCACCACGAGAAGGCGGGGTTGACATTTGTCAAGGAGAGGCTGTGATGTTACGCATCACCTGACCTTACATCCCAAATGCTATATACCTTAGTCTTTTTCCTTGGTGAATTTTGTAGACCATCTTAACCAACGCATCACAGAAGCAGCTTTTTATTGTCTGTGACTGAACACTGTACGTCCATATTTGACATCTGTTGATCGAAAAATGAAAAAAAAAAAGCTTGATGTGAATTTATTAATGTATTTCACATTCAAATCACAATACTCAGTCACTTGTTAAAATTAAAAGAAAAAAATCAAAATTCTGTGATACAGCTTATCATACTGAATAACCCTGTATTCTACTAGGCTTGCCACTAATAAGAGTAAAGGACAAGCGATCATACTACATACGCTTGTGTCCAAAAGTTAAGCATAATCAGCAAAAAAGTGGTAAATGTAAGAAACGGGAACACACAATGAAATATGCTGTTTACTATACATAAATGCCTTAGTGAGGAACAAAATGCGCAATGCAAATCGCAAAAGATAATGGACCAGAAAAACCGGTTAACACTTTCTCTGCTGCGCGACTCCGAACGGCGTCATACAATACTTAGCCCTGATGCCGCCGCCGTAATCATGGCTTCATATTTCGCTTCCTAAAACCTTCGGCACTTGAAGAGAGTTATCTATTTTGTTACTGGCACTGAAAATAAGTCTCCAACTGTCTAAAAGTGACCGCGGTTTTGGGATAGCAGATTTTTTCCCCACATGGTTTAGGGAAGGGAAAGTAAGTTGACTTCTCATAGACTTAACACAGCACACACTTTTCACTGCAATATTTATTTTCCTTTGAATGTCACTGGTTTTGCGGTGAAGGCAACTATCAATAAATAAATGCTCGAGTGGCAAAGAGCATTTGCTGCTTAGAGTTTATACGTCACGGGGAGGATTATTCAGGAGTCCAAAGGGATTTCAAACAAACCCATATCCTCTTCAATACTTAGTTTTGTGGAAACAATGGATACATTCGGACATGCTATCACCGGTCCCTCTCAACCAAAAGTTCCTCGGCGGGCACATCCTTCCGTGAAAATAGGAGATGCCGATAATCTGTCACCAAGTACAGAAACATATTCTTTTACTAGCTGTAGTACAAGCACCAGTGAAAGTGAGAATGAAGAATGCCGCTTTCTTTCTCATACTCCGCCTCAATGGATTTCGGCTACACATTGGTGTGATGATCCAGACATCGTGAGAAGAATTCCGTTCACTGGTGTACCAGGACTGAAAATTAATATGACAGGTACTGAGCCAATCGAGTTTTTTTATCTTTCTGCAAATAAGGAATTTTACGCTCTTTTAGTTAGGGAAAGTAATGCATATGCTGTAGAAGTGTTTATCTTGGGAGTTACTGAAGGTTCACGAATAAATGAATGGAAGGATGTGTCGGTAGATGAGATGAAAGTTTTTTAGGGCCGTCTGTTCCATATGGTCATTGTACAAATGCCCCATTTCCAAGATTACTGGAAAACAGATCCATTATTCAAAATGGACTGCTTTTCTTCAAATATGAGCAGGAATCGTTTCCTTCTGATCATGCGGTGCCTTCATTTTGCAAGAAATCCTCAACCTGGCAAAGCACAACCAACTGCCTTGCAAAAATAATGCCTTTACTGGATTTATTCATGATACCATAGAGAGCATATACTACCCTGGAACAGCTTTATATGCTAACGGAACCCCAAATGGTATTATTCTAAAAGCTTTGGTTTACACAGGGCAACTGGATTCCTGGGAGGAGAAGGGGGGGGCATGCTACTAGTGTAGTTTTAAAATTGATGGAAGGAAAGCTAAATGTTGGTCATGCTATTTATATGGATAATTTTTATAATAGTTACAATCTTGCATTGCAGTTGTTGAACAAAGACACTTATTGCACTGGAACTCTCCGTGCGGATTGACGAGATCTTCCCAAGGATGTCACGAAAGCTAAACTTTTGAAGGGGGTACAGAAATGCCAATATTTTAATGCTGTTGCAGTGTGCAAATGGAAAGATAAAAGGGATGTTCTCTTCATTACCACGGAGTTTGAGGATGATTTAGTTCAAATTGTAAATAAAAGGAGACAGATAAAAGAAAGACCAAAGGCTGTTATCAACTATAATAAATTTATGTCAGGGGTAGATCATCAAGATCAAATGCTAGTGTACTATCCTTGTGAAAGGAAAATCATATAAGATGGTACATATATTTCACATGATGATAATCACTTCCCACAACTTGTACACTGCTGGACAATTGCTAAGGACGGATCATAAACGGCTATATAGCGCATAAAAAAGTAAGTGTGGTTGGATGCCAAGTGAAATAAAATAATGTCAGAATGCCAGGACATTACAAGAAAGACAATTTATTGTGCTCTGAAATCCAGAAGGCTTTGGAACGTGTTCAAGAGACAAACAGGCCATTTTGTGCAGAATACGTAAGCGTGAAAAATGCAATTACCGTCCGCAGGCATTCCGGCGTAAGATGTCAATACGGGATATGGCCATCATGGAGGGCAATGCAAGATTTCACACGTCGTGTCATGCTTTGCACAACATTATCAAGCAGCTGTTGGGGTAATTTATCCCATTCCTCTGTCAGTGCACGGATGAGGGTGTCCTTATTTATTGGAGGGCATTGGCGACCAGCAAGACTCCTCCCCAAAGCATCCCACACATTTTCAATGGGATTCAGATATGGAGAACGTGCTGGCCATACGAGGCGTTGAATATCCTCGCTCTCAAGACACTCCTGGACTGCGACTGTTCGATGATATGTTGCGTTGTCGTCCATGAAAATGAATCTATCACCGACAGCACCACGGAACATGCGAACATGAGGTAGCAGGACATCATTAATGTATCGTTGGCCAGTCATAGTCCCAGTTGGAAGCACATAGAGGGACGTACGGCCATTGATCATGATGCCAGCCCATACCATGACACTACATGTCGGATATCGGTCCCTTTCCTGTATGTTTGCTGGACAATATGCAGTACCACTATCACGCCAGATCAGTTGTCGTCGACAATCAGACGATAGACTGTATCTACTCTCATCTGAGAAGAGGACAGCAGACCAGTCGTTATCAGTCCAATTGCGATGTTGATGGCACCATTGCAAACGGGCGGTACGGTGACGTCTGGACAATGGGATGCACACAACAGGACGGCGGGCGTATAGTCCTCCTTCATGCAAACATCTGGCGACAGTTTTCGGGAGATCCGCTTGCCAGTAGCAGCCATAAACTGATTTGCTACCTCACTAGCTGTGCTGCGCCGGTGTCTTTCTGTTGATAGCACTATGTACCGATCTTCTGCAGGTGTACTGCGAACACGACCTCCCCCGTGACGTTTGCTACACTCTTCATTTGTTTGAAATGATTTCCAAAGCCTTGAAACAACACTGTGGCTGACGTCGAACTCCCTGGCAATATCTGTTATTTTTCGCCCTTCTTCAATCTTGCCAATAATACGGCCACACGTAAAATCATCTAGGTGATGTCGGGAAGACATACTGAAAATTGCAAGTTCGTCAATTGATTCTTTCCCTTTCAACTTTGCGTTTGAACAACGGTCAATATGCGTCAAATCCTTTATATCTTTTATCAGCGCTATGACGTCACGAACAAGTTCGGCAATCCAAAATTTGCATATGCACAACACGTCTTACTGTATCCCGCACTTATGCTAATTTCCAGATTTTCCTGCCTTCCATTTTATGGTTGCTATCGTTTTTATTGTCATCCGTCCTTGTCAATCGTCCGGCAGTGTAAAATAAATTCTCAGGGAAGAAGATAAGCCTCTACGATTTCAGGCTATCCATTGTACGTCAACTTTTGAATCAAGAGCCATTAACTTCCCGAGCTAAGATATCTAAATCATTAAAAGAATGTGGCTATCTTCCAGAAAAAAATAAAAAGGGACGATTTTTGAGGTGACGATGTAAAATGTGCTCTGTCAAAGGGATTCGCAGAGACAATCTCTATTACTGCGCCCAATGCCCAGAAAATCCTGCACTGTGCTTTCAGCCATGCTTTGAATATCATCATAGATAAGGGATAATTATTTTGTTTTCATATTTTGCTAAAAAAAGTATTTTCCAAGTCGAACTGCACGTTTGTGTGTGTGGGATTTTTTACCCTACCCAAATCAAAATGTATAGATTTTGTATTTATCCAGTTATGCATCATGGCACTATTTATGGAATTCTTTGGCGTTTGTAAATATTATTTCTCCTGTTTTATATGCAACAATGTTCGAAATATGTAACCAGTAAATGTCTATTTCAGTATCGAAATAATATTTTATTGCTGGAAGAATTGTAACTACGAATATCAATTATGGATAAATTTTCTCGTATTTTAGAATTGCTAAGTCATGCAAACACACGGCTGGTTGGTCCAAACACATAAAAAGCTCAATCTGGTGCCACGTGACGCCTTGAGGTGTCGTGGGAGATTTACACGGGTTTCATACCGGCACTACGTGCTTGCCACTGATATAGTACGGCGGCAGCGAACGTCTTAATGTGTAGATTATGGTGCAAAATTCAGAGACGAAAAATTTCAAAAAACTGTGAAGTACATCCTTTCTGTAATAAAAAATGATGTAAAATGAAAAAGAAATTTCAATGATACAGTCATTTTAGGAAAAGTTTAATGTAAAATTTACTTGTCTAAGTGGGAAGTGGAAATCCAGTCAGCGGCGATGATCACGCTGTGACTACAGGCAGAGCATCTGCCACGGCTGACCTTGGTCTCAGTGGAAGTATCCCTGCAAAACAGATTAGGCCTAGCCGTGCCACACGACCGCAAGCTTGACTAACTGTGGTCAGTGCGGTAGGATACTTACCTGTGACACACGTGAAGCAGTATAGGCTTTTCACAAGCAATGGGAGCAGGGTTCGAAATTAACAGGGGCCATGAAAGAAATGCGACTACATTTTTGCATTTGGCAACCAACGATTTGACATCAGGGACCAAATTGCGACTACATGTATTTTCTACTGCATTTTATTACGATTCTTTTTAATCTGAATGACTATTTTTGTTCGCGATTCTTAGTGGCTTTCAAGAATTGTTTTCTTTTCCACCGCTCAGTTTCTTAATTAATCTTCAAGATGCACTTAACACGTAAAACTGTGTATCAATCGCCCGTGCTCGCCTTGCTGACTTCCCTTTTTCGGCCACACTATCGTCACACAAGCAAGTTAAAGAAGTGACCTTGAACAATGAGCAGGATCCTCCCACAGTGATCATTGGACCCTTGCGAGCACCCCTCCGCCCCTCTCAACCTGAAGCAGAGCGGAGCCACGGCTTGCCTGAAATTCCGTAATTGCAACTAAAGAATTCTATGATTATTTGTTCATCGCTTTACAAATCGGTTGAGCTTTGAATTGAATCATTCAAATCTAGCGTCAATATAACTTCTTGGCTTATGGCGCATTACTTTTTAGCTTGTTGCACTAACCAGAGTTCGCCAAAATGCGTAATTACGCGTCTAGTACACATCGAAAAAGTGTGTCTATGCATCGAAATTTTACCAACACGTAAAAATACGCATCAGGAATTTTTCTCGACACGTAAAAATATGTCTCGAGAAATGCGCAAAATACACTCCAAAGAGTTTCACCAACATGTAAAGATACGCATCGGGACGGTATTTCGTCTTTCAAAAACAGAAGTAAATAAAATAAAGGTTTTTTCCGTAATCGTAATTGCGTTTTACCGCAATGTTGCCTCTGCCCAGTATTGTTGTTATATATCATTTTATTCCATAAATAATTGAATTTCAGTTTGAAACTGGAGATAAAATTTCCAAAACGGAAATTCGACGGCACAAAAATTCCCCTGTAATCTTCAGGCATGAGAGTGCCACGGCTTCTAGAATTTCTCCTTTTCCGTCCTAATTTGAGTAATTCTCGAGATCGATGCATAACTGAACAGAAATTTTGGGGCAGTTGGTACTGGTGAAGCATGCTTTCCAACTTGAACTTTCGAAAATGGAAATTTCGTCTTTCAAAACTTTCAAAAACGAAAGTTAGATGCATTGAAGTTTTTTCCTGTAATCGTAATTTTATTTTTAACGCGATGTTTCCTCTGCCTAGAATTGTTGTTAAATATCATTTTATTTCATAAATAATTGAATTTCAGTTTGAAACTGGAGATAAAATTTCCAAAACGGAAATTCGACGGCACAAAAATTCCCCTGTAATCTTCAGGCATGAGAGTGCCACGGCTTCTAGAATTTCTCCTTTTCCGTCCTAATTTGAGTAATTCTCGAGATCGATGCATAACTGAACAGAAATTTTGGGGCAGTTGGTACTGGTGAAGCATGCTTTCCAACTTGAACTTTCGAAAATGGAAATTTCGTCTTTCAAAACTTTCGAAAACGGAAGTTAGACGCATTGAAGTTTTTTCCTGTAATCGTAATTTTATTTTTAACGCGATCTTTCCTCTGCCTAGAATTGTTGCTAAATATCATTTTATTTCATAAATATTTGTATTTCACCTTGAAAATGGAGGGGGAAGTGTTCGAAATGGAAATCAGACATAGCAAAGATTTCTTCCTTAACTGTAATTTTTTTTCCGAATGATGTACTGAACATGTGTCCTATGTTCTTAAATATTCCCCCAAAAAAGGTTTGCATTTCATCTTGATAAAGAAGGGAGGAAGGGTGTCCGGAAATGAAAGTGACGAAGCTGAAAAGTTTGCAAGAATTGATGCATGGTGTTCAAAAGTATTAATATCCTCAAAGTTACACTTTATCTTATCAAAAATAGTGAAAGCTATCATTCATTCATGGTCCTTACAGAATGAAAGTTTTTCACCATGATGGATAAAATTGTCATCCAAGGGCATAAAAGGGTCATTCCACGTCACTTCATCCAGGCCATGTAACCCATCATCTCAAATTTTGATGAAATTTGGCATGGAGGCATACTTCACCAAGATATAGAAAATGACCAAATTTTAACTTCCTACACCTAATAGTTTCTGAGATACAGTGCTCCAAAGTTTCACTGAACACCAATCGCACACATAGAGCGACGGAGTACCACTTTTCACAAAATGCTGCATAACTGTAGTTCTATTTAGTTTAGAAGAAAGAAATTCTGTACCCTTATGCAAAAGAGCTTCCAGAATAAGAAATCATTTTAAATTTCATTGAAAACACTGAATAAATAAATTAAATATAGTGGTAAAGTGAAAATTTACGAAAAAAACT
Organism: Macrothele yani; assembly: GCA_039090855.1. NCBI lineage: Eukaryota > Metazoa > Arthropoda > Arachnida > Araneae > Macrothelidae > Macrothele > Macrothele yani. The sequence continues at coordinate 133,011,321 of CM077009.1, read as the reverse complement.
TGCTATTCTATATTGGGCTCTACAGCAAATAGCAGAGGTATGAGGGAGCTCTTTTTTAATGTATATTGGTCTTTGACATGTACAGTCACATAACAAGAAGAAAAAATAGTGACTTTCAGCTTGCTTTTGAAGATATGTGCAAATATCTGAAATGCATGTGGAGTTCCATTTCGTCAATTCAACCACTTTTTCTTTTTTTATTAATTATAACTCATCTCTGACATTTAAGAGATTTCACGAGGAGATAAAACTAACAAGGACACAAAAATATAAAAAATTAAGTTTTCTTACACCATATAGTTTCAGAAACACCATATTAACAAGTTTGACAAAATGGCTAGTTCAGCTGTACCCAACAAGAAGTTAGGTGAGCATATGCAACAAACTGCTTAGTCATACTACCCTACGGTACATAGATTTGTTTTCATAATTAGTTTTCACTTGAAAAAAAGAAACACAAGCAAGTAGTTTTGCACTGTTCACAAATATTTACATTGATGTTCTTAATATGCCATGATCAACTCCTGAGGATGGAGTCCTTATAATTCAGCCACTTAGTTTGACAGGTTTTCATGTCCAACTTGGAAAACTCATTTGTTCTTCCAGAACTTATTGTCATGGGAGCATCAATTAAACATAAAATGTGTCCAAATGGAATATTGCACTCATATTTAAATGAAGACCAGTAAAAAGAAATTGCAGGGTCATTTGGGTGCATAAATTTTACAGATGCATCACTTTCTTCATAATTGATGTTCTCTATTATTCCTAGAAACCAGTTAGAATCATATAAATATGCTACATAACAATGTGTATATAACTGCCTTTGTATTCCTAGATTTGGACAGCCAAAATCAAAGAGTAATTTTTATCCAAGCTGTGGAAACTCCGTGTACCAGGTATTGTTTGAGCATGAGAAAATCTTATTTGACACTCATTGCGCACAGCATTCATATTACTTTTCGAAATGAAATGGAACTCTTATTTTCATGATATTCTTATGACAGAAGTCGAACATCTCCTGTGGAGTGGTTATTTGCTCTTTCAGTAGACGTTGGAGACTTGTTTTTGCAGTGATTCGTTTGAGAGTCTCACCTATGCCATCACAAGGAGGCTTCCCGTTGCTGGTGTCAAAGAAAGACCATGAAGCTGTCACTGCAAAATCATTAATGTGATGACATAGATTTATGAAGTTTTTATAGTTTTTGTACTGAGCAGCACAACTATCAGTAAAATAATGTACTTTTTTTACTTGTTGGTAGTTCTTTTTCAAGAAAGTTATTATTTCACTCTGAATCTTGTATACCATTGCAACATCATGATCAAAATAATCAGAAATGAAACAGTGACATGATGCAGAGTTCAAAGATTCAGAATTTCTTTTACAGTAAATAACAACAGGGTGAACTACTGTGCATGCATGGAGATTCCAATGAAACCCTTGTGCTTTTTCCTGAACTAAAAATGCATAATTTTCACTGAAGTCCATCAGTATAATGCAGACTCTGGACCAATTGTTTCTTTCAACTTACTGAAAAATGAAGACTGCTTTGGTAACGTATAAATGCTGAATGAGCTTCTCAATTTTTGGCACAAATAATTCAATGAATTCTTCAACTGAAGAAGATAACTTTTGAAGCTCCATTCTATCTGTAGACATCCACTGGTGATATTCGATTTCATCAGTGGGATCACAATCTTTAAATTTATGCAACTATAACTGATTCAGATTTGTACTTTTTGGACACTGAACAACACCAAAGCATGCATTTTGAATCTTTACTGCTGCAGACAAGACTATTGATAAAGTCCTGATGTGATTCTTCAAAGTGTGCTGTACTAATCAAAAGTTAGAAATTTTGATGTATAGTGCACACACATACAGAATGGGTTCCAGAGAAGCCCACAAGAACGCATCATTTTGGATGAAGAGCACAAAATTTAGAAAATCCTACTTTTTCATTAGTATATCTTCGCTTAAATTGTTGATATAACTCTTTCAAATTGCACACAATAAGTCTTTTCTGAGCATGAATGTTTCTAGCGACACTTTGTCCTTCATTCTTGGCATTCGCCTAGAATAGTTATCTTCATAAAATTCTATAATCTGTTTTGTGGTATCTTCTGAAAGTTTCTTACCATGGCTGGGTTCGGGAACTGATATAATGCCTTTATCTTTTGCTAATTTTCTTGCCTGATGTACTGTGTATTCTGAAACAGCAAACTGTTGAGCTACTTTTTTTCTGGACCATGAGGGGAAGCCATTGTTAATAACTGATTTTTTTTTTTTTTACAACTAACAGTAGGTACCTTTTCTTTCATTAAAGCAACAAGTTTATCCAAATCATGAGCTTTTAGTTTTAATTCATCTATGGAGTGTTCATCATCACTGTCCCTAGTAGAAGACTAAGCTGTAAAGCCATACTCCAGAACACAAGATATTTTACTCTGCATAGCTAACTTTGCTTGAAAAAGTTTTCTTTTCCCATATGCTGGAATGTAATTTTAATGGGGACAATCCTAAATCAGATAAACTTTCAAAACTTCTTTAGCAGCACATTCTTTTATAATAAAATCATCAGGGACCGTTTCACTATCATCAGTCTCACTTAAAACTTCATTTTCTACAGGTTGTCCTAATTTAGATGCTTTTCCACAACACTGAAGACATAATTTTTGACCTGGGCATACACTGATATTTTTAGATTGCAGCTGTTGGGCTGTTTGTATACTGACTTGATGCAGGGACCTCTGAACAGGTTTTTTCACATCATGGTCACCAAAAGGGTTGCAACAAGTTACTTGGCAGCTTTCATATTTCTTTAGATAACTTTTGTGATGTAAATATACTGAGATTATATCATTATGATTTATGTGGAATATTAGGTCTTAAAAGAAATAAGTTCCTTGTCAGCAACAGAAAGTTCTTCACTACTGAGAAACTTTTGTCTTTACATAATTTGATTTATTGCATTCTGTATTAATTAGCAAGTGATCCAACACTACACTGGTCCATTATCTTTTTCCATGATGGAGGTTGACAAACTTGTCCCAAAGTCAGATTAACACAGAGCAGCCAATGCACAAAAAAAAGAAAATGTTGGAAGCAAATATATTTCACAGCAAAGTTTGAGACTTCCGGAAAGCCTGCCCACTGTGAAATCAGCATGAGCATCTGAACCATTGTTTCCTTAACTGGGAATGAGGGACTGAAATCTTACTTCTCTTTAGCTGGAGGGTATCCCCAGGAAGGTCAGGTGAGAAAAGAGAAATCTTTTTGACCCCCACCCTCAGCTCAGCTCTTGGAGAGTTTTACAATGTCATAAAACTTACCCCATTTGAACTGGTGGTCAGTTGAGCACAGGATCTGGGGTGAAGTCAAAACAAATTTTCATGACCTTAGGAATCACGCTGTATCCTTTTGCCTCATGCCACATTTTCTTTTAAAAAGTGCTCTCTGACAAGTTGCAATTCTTTCCTAGTGCCCATCCATTGCAAGCTTACTTTAGTGTATTATCCAGTCATGCACATATAAAAACTGTTTATATTTTTCGTGGAAATGTGCACATTTTTTAGGGCGGGGGGGGGGATTTTAGTGTATTATCCATTCATGCACATAAAAACTGTTTATATCTTTCGTGGAAATGTGGAAATTTTTTTTTTAATTTTTTTGAGGGGGGGGGGGGGGTAAATTTCCAAAATTGTGTTTTAGGGGAATTTGTCAGAGTAATTTTTTTTTCAGGAATTTTTGCAATCTGCAATAAGAGAACAGATATTTTAAAATGACTGAAAAACTTTAAAACCTCACCATACTTGCATACTTGTTGTGCGGTGCAGCTGAACTTGCCATATCATCAAATTTGTTAATATGATATCTCTGAAACTATATGGTATAAGAAAACATAATTTTTTATATGTTTGTGTCCTTGTTAGTTTTATCTCCTTGTGAAATTTCTTAAATGTCAGAGATGAGTTATAATTAATAAAAAAAAAGTGGTTGAATTGACGAAGTGGAACTCCACACGCATTTCAGATATTTGCACATATCTTCAAAAGCAAGCTGAATGCCACTATTTTTTCTTCTCGTTATGTGACGGTACATGTCAAAGACCAATATACATTAAAAAAGAGATCCCTCATACCTCTGTTATTTGCAGTAGAGCCTAATATAGAATAGCAAGTTTTTTTCCTTAAATTTTCACTTTACCACTATATTTAATTTATTTATTCAGTGTTTTCAATGAAATTTAAAATGATTTCTTATTCTGGAAGCTCTTTTGCATAAGGGTACAAAATTTCTTTCTTCTAAACTAAATAGCACTACAGTTATGCAGCATTTTGTAAAAAGTGGTACGCCGTCATTCTACATATGTGATTGGTGTTCAGTGAAACTTTGGAGCACTGTATCTCAGAAACTATGAGGTGTAGGAAGTTAAAATCTGGTCATTTTCTATATCTTGGTGAAGTATACCTCCATGCCAAATTTCATCAAAATCTGAGATGGTAGGTTACATTTCTCAAAAAAATTGGATGAACTGATGTGGAATGACTCAAAAGTAAAAAAAAAAGTGACAAAGAAATGGGAATGGTAACAAAGATATCAATAAAATGAAAATTTAAGCACTGAATGCTGCTTAGCTGCAGAGTCAACAAAAGACAAATGTGGCTGTGGTACTTGCCGAGAAGTTTATGCTGGGCGAAATCGCTGTCCAGAATTTTAGTTACCCTTCAATTGTGTATGAAAAAAAAAATATTTTTGGATCCTAAAAAATTGCGAATGGCTCCTAAATATTTAGCTGCACAGGCCATTTAGCACATGGCAAATTTTTTAATTTCGTACCCTGAATGGGAGGGCCTCTGTCTTTTACTTTATAATATTTGCAATTCTTCAGTGGTTTATTTTGGAAATTAATAAATTGGTGAAAAACATCGATGTTTGTATAATATTGGTGGAAACATCGATGTTGCGCGTATTTTCTGTCTTCGGTAGTGGTGTCTTAATGGGTGGGCCGTCCGGCCCCCGACCAAAACAGAGGACCCAAATTGGTGGCAAAGTGTGTTCCTTTATTCCTTTTTTTTTTTGTCAGTTTCTTTTTTTATTTCGAAGTTTGGAGGTGAACAGTCCTTGTGTTGCTTTTTGCTCTTAACAATAAGGACTATTTTTTGTAGCGGAGGTAGCTGTTTCCGTCAGCAACAACAGTGAGGAGCAATGGCATCTGGCTCAGGTGAGGCCGTGGCTGTGCGAAAACATTTAATCTCTTGCGGTGCCCTTCCACATCAATCACCGGTACTTGTGCCCATCCCAAAGGACACGGCTCACTCCTGCAGGGGGTGTAGCACAGAAACACAATATTTTAGGTAGGAATTTAGGGCATTCAGTTAAAAATTTTAGGGATATTTTAGGGATCTTTTTTTTTTCTTAAAACAGATTAATTTAACAGAACAATTGAACACATGCCTAAATAAAGACATATACAAAAACTTTCAAATTTATGTAGCTTAAAAGTGTTGGCATGTATGCCGCATAAGATAACATAAAAACATGACAACACTTAAATTCACACGATTTAAAAGAGTTGGCATATATGTCGCATAAGATTACATAAAAACATGACAAGACTTAAATTCATACAATTTAAAAGAGTTGGCATATATGTCTATTAAGTGGTTTTATTACTCTGTTAGTTTATTAATTATATTTTTGATACTTATAACCATCTTGCACGTTTTTCTAATAAACCTTAAAATTAACAATTATATAGGTTAGCAGCTCATTCAGTGCTTTCAGCGAAGTGGAGACACATAAATATTGGCATTTTCTGAGCAAAAACATTTAGATATGAATGGTACAACACTAATATTAAAATGTATCAATAACTGCACAAATATAAATTTCAAAACTCACCTGGGCATATATGATTAGGAAGCAATTCACCATAACTGAACTGTGCACACTTTAAAAATGCAAAAACAATTTTTTTCAAAAAAAAATCAACTTAGTTTAAAGACGACACAATTGTGAATAAACTCCAACTATTTAATGCTTTTGTATTTTGTAAAGGTGTAACATACCATATGAATTGAAAAAATAATTTGGGAACTTCTTTCCCGTTCTTTCACTGCATGATATCCGGAGGAAAACTGACACATCCTGTTCTTTTGTCACTACATTAAAATTGTCACACAAAAAATTCATTTAGCACATCCTGTTTCGTTGTCACTTAGTTAAGAGTGTCACAAAAAATTATTATTGGGCACATTTTGTTCTGATGTCACTTAAGATTATCACAAAAAATCATTTGGCCATTTTTAAGCGTTTCTTTATAAGGGAATCTTTTTTATCTTCCAACACTTTTATTTTATTTTCCAATTGAGATAGAGAATCTGTTCCTTCAGTTATTAACTTTTGGGCAATTATCATTTCAGTTGCATTGTTTTTGAGTTTGCTTGCTTTGGTCACTCGTTCAGTTCCTTCTTTTATCATAGACAGGGAAGCCGCTATTTCATTTCATAACTCCTTTATTTCAACATCACATGTTGAAATGCTGTCATCACACTCTAATGTGCGCTTTTTCAATTCCTCCTGTTCCTGTCTTTCTTTCTCAATTTTTAATTTTTGTTTCTGTAATTTTAGTTCATCCTGCTTTCTCCTCTCAGTTTCTTCTTTAAAATGCTTATGAGCATTTGAAACTGCCTTTAAAAGAGGTAGAGTGATTGGTACATCCAGAACATTTCCACCATAATAATGAATTGCTGATTTAACAGTGCAGATGGCTCTTATTGTTGACTCGCTCAAACTGAACCTGTCTTTGGTTACCAAAGAATTGTTTAAAGAAAAGCCACGCTCAGGATCTGCATTCCATGGGGCAGAGCTAATGCAGACTTTATGACTTTGGCTAAATTAGCAAATTTAAGCTTTCCATCAACGTCAGTTAGCCTCAGTATCTTTGCCCAGTACTCATCAATAGGAGTAAGCGTTCCCTTATCATTTCAAATATCTTCAGGTAAGATCTGCAGTTGGTAAATTTTCCATTCATCTCTTACCAAATCAATCACTTCATCGAGAAAATGTAGATATTGACACACACGTGATTGCATGCAAACCATGGTTAGCATCACGTTCAACCTGTGTGGCTTTTGGCATGTTCTGGCGAAGAACTTGCAGATCTTTCAATTTTTGGCTACAAAATAGAAGATTTTCTTTCAGATATTCAACATTTTTAACCAAAGCAGCTCTTATATCATGAAGGAATTTTCTCCTTTCATTTGCTTCTAGTGCTCTCACTAGGCGATTAGTTGCCATACCGATTTCAATTTCGTTCAAAGCTTTGAAGTGAGTCATTTTTTTTAAATCAAATTTTTTCAACTCTCCCCCCCCTTCAGTGAAAGGATGTTATCATAAATGAATTTTGACATAAGGTTACACAAAAAGGAATTAATCTCAGAATACATAATGTGAATTAGAGGTTCATCACGCTGAAATAGGGTTAGAAATTTCTCAAATACTGAATCAATGTGTATTACAAAAGTCAAATAGCAAGGAATTATTTGACTTGTCAAGGAATTTCTGATTCTTCTATATCTCTCAGTATTGTTTATGCTGTTGTCAAAAGACTTTTGCTTTGGCAAAAAATGCAAAAAATATTCTTTCAAATTTGGCAGCTGTTCAAAAATTCTCTCTGTGACAGGTCTTATAGTAAGCCACATGCTTTATCATAAACTGTGTTAAAATGCCAGTAATCTTATCCACTTCCTTAAAATCCTCCCATCGTGCAGCACTATTTTTCAAAAATGCATACAGATCTGCAGCAAACTCATCAAGATTGAAATAAAAAAAATTCAGCATCTTGTTGAAGCTATTTGTGCACAATGTTTAAACAGCAGAAACTAACATCCATCATTTTATGCCCAGTTTCAATTTCCATCAATTCATTCAGTTTATGCACTATACTTTTATTTACATTTGGGCCATCTGTGGAGATGGTCAATAAATTACATAAATTGATCTCATATGAGGCCAATTGATCAAAGAGCTCATGTACCACCTTATCTGCTGATGCATGACCCAAAAATATGCTTGTAGCATACCGACAGACTATCTTGTTTTTTTTCTTCAGACCAATATCTAACATAGATATCTAGCTGTTTCTTTACTTGGCTATTTGTAGTCTCATCAAATGCAAGTGCGAGAGGGTTGTTGCTTTCCCTAATGTCTCTTCTCAGTTCATTATCAAAATGTACAGCTAACCCATGGGATATGGTGTAGGCTATTTTTTTTTTTTTTTCGTTTAGTTGCATCTCCGCAGCTATTTTTGAATCGCTGAACATAACCTTAAAAATATTTAGGGGTTTATTACAAGATTTAAAAGAAAAATTTGCGTGTGCTATGTTTAATGCCTATATAGCTTCTGCTTTAACTGTTTCCATCTCAATACCTTAGGGTAAACTGGTTCCACTTGTTTTACCTCTCTGAATGCCAAACAACTTAACAAGTGAAGAGTTAGAATACCTTGCAAGGAAACGTTCTTTGTGCTTTTTCCCATTATGATGGGATTTAAGCTGAGAAAACCAACTGTTGGATACAGCAAATCTATCACTGCACAATTCACACTTAGCTGGCATGGCAGAACACCATTCAGCAATGGGAACTCCATCCAACTCTTGCATTAGCCATGATGTCTGAAATTTTGTTTTTCCATGAGGCATTTTAATTGCCAAGTTTCTTAATCAGCTCAAGAATGAAAGCAGAACAAAAAACTTATGAAAATGTCAATGACTTGGTTATTGAACATCCTATGCCAACCAACAAAACACAAAAAGGACGTTTTTTACTCAAGGATACCTTTCACAACTGAACTTCCATTGCACATTTTCTTTGTTATATCAATATTACGTACCACAAGCATCGAATGTTTTCATCCAATCAGTAACTTTAGGCAAAGAATATAAACGCTTCGCGTGAAGAAGCTCAACTCTCGTAGAGATAACGTAAAACAGGCGACAGCAGCGCCACCATGTAATGCGGCTGTAGATGCTCTGCGGGAAAGTTAACATTCAGGCGCAAAAAGCGTAGGGGACACGGGAGGGAAACCTATTTCACGGAAAGGAAGCGAAGCCAAAGAAGCTATGATCTGCGTTTGTTTCCTTCGGCTTTGTCATTACTAAAGCATTTGTTTTTGTTGTTCTATTATCCCTCCTGTCCCTTCTTTTGTTGAAACAAATATATACATTAGCAATTAATATTATTTTAACGAAATTTTAGCAGTTTTATTATCACTTTAAGCACCAACTTTTTCAGTCTTGATATTCAATACGTAGGTACCAAAATGCCTCAAAATTAATGTCATGGGAAAATAAAACTGCTTACAACTTTTTAAATTCTGAACTGGAAGTCGTTTTAAACAAAGAAACACTTTATATTTTTGCGGAAATCAAAAAATATACTACCTCTAAAAAAATAAAATGACACGAACTTCACGTAAACAAACGAAACGTAGCTGCAGCTTAACATTTTAACGAAAAAATTGTAATAAAGTGACGCATAAAACGATCTTGCCCGAACGTTTTTAGATAAAAAATATATTTTTTGTTTGTAAGTTATTTTTGGGGTTGTTTTTTTTTAAGCTGCAAACAAATTTTTACTTATCAAAAATGATTTTAAACAGACTTAAAAAATACAGCTAGGGGCTCCAATGGTGTCAGGTGGGTTCTATTATATCCCCTATCCAGTTGCTATTTATTCTGCATATACACCATTAGGCTTTAGATCACAAAGTAAAATGAAGCAATAACTTACCTTGATTTCCGATTATGTTGTGAATATCTAAGTTACCGGTAAAAAAAAGCAATATATTAAGTAAAAAAAGATTGAAAAAAAAGACAATGCTTTTAAAATTATTTCTACTATAATAAAACAGATACATATTTGATTATTAAACGATTTTATTACTACATTGATCACAGATGTTATATGCAGTTCAATTTTCCACACCAATAAAGAATACAGGGCATCAACAATAAGTGTCGCTAATAAGTATACTGCAAAATGACATTTTTCAAGAATCAACTGGTGTTAAATTATACATTTTTCAACACAAGTAGTAATGCAAAACCATGAAATAATTTTATCATTACTCTGACTAAACACTTGTGACACATGTGCTTCTTTTTCCCCATACAAATAAAGCTTACATAGCGTCAATTATAAGTACAGATAATAGATACAGCTCACAATTATATTTTCAAAGAATTAGCTGCAGCTAGGTAAATTATGCATTTTACAACAGATTGCTCTGATGCAACACTTGGTAAACATGTGTTTCTTTTATCAGATACAAATAAATCGTACATGGCATCAATTATAAGTACAGGTAATAGATACATCTCGAAATATTTTTAGAAAATTGAGCTGCCGTTAGGTAACGTATGTATTTTACAACACATTACTCTGATGCGACACTTGGTAAACAGGTGCTTCTTGTTTCCCATACAAATAAAGCGTACATGGCATCAATTATAAGTACAGATAATAGATACAGCTCACAATTATATTTTCATGCATATAATGGAACAAGAATCTTGTAAGGCTCAAAAGATTCCTTTAATAACACTTAAAGCAGAATGAAAAAAAACCCCGTAATTACTCACCTGGTAGATTTATCATTTTCTTCCATCAAAGACATGCTTGCTTGATACAGACGGTACAATTGCAGATCACTGGAACCAAATATGTATTATTTGCTGAAACGACTGATAGCTATAAACGCAGAAACCTTTGAACAAAACGCCAACACAAACAAACGTTTATATTCTTTGAACACAAACACGCATGCTCAGTCCAACTCAGTCTGCTCCGGCATCCTGCGGCCAAAGCCAACCAAAGCTGCGGCATCAGCCTGTAATGTTGGCTTCCGTGTAATGATTCTTTGCCGCATAATATAATGGCGCTAGTTACGTCTCGCTGAGCCTTACCTTCTTATCAGTTTAGATATTCTTTGCTTTAGGTTTCTCACCAATTCTCCTTCTACTGATCATGAACAATTTGTTCACAGTTGGCAAAAAAAAAAAAAAAAAAAAAAAAAAAAAAATCTGTGCTCGTAACCGTCTCTATCGGCTCTACTGTTTTTCCTGCGTAACTGAAAAGGTGCCAGCTTATCTGTCAATCAAGCCGTATTCATTTTATTTCCAGGGAAAGAAAGTCAAAGGAGGCAAATCAAGTCGTAATTGGAGTTAAATTCAACCAAACCGTGGTGGTAACATGTTTTCCCAAGAAATGGCCAGCCCTACACTGACTTATTTTTATAGCTTCAGCGCTGCATGGCACAAACATTACTTCCTATTAGCGATTTATGGAGTTCACAAAAATTTCAGCCAGTTTCGTGAAAAATTCACAAAGATTGATTTTTGTATTTTTTTTATCCTAGTGCGCCTCAAATCAAGGAAGTCAGTCAGCAGGGTGTGATCCATCTATCATTATTGCAAGAGGAATCTCCAGCACGCGCACAAAACCAACTCCACCAGAGTTGCTCCTTTCCTCCCCACTATAGCCCCCACCCACATGTATCCCGAGCGGCTGCAGTCACTCCTCCCCCATGAACGTTATCAAAGTCCATCAGCATCTTCGTCCTGACCCCAATGCTTCCTTCCATAAATAAACACTCTGGGAAACAGTTGCGCTCTCTTGGGGAAAGGCATCTGATGAAAGATCACTTTAATGGTGCACCTGCCTTCTTTGGAAAATCAAACTTTTAAAACCACAAGCTGCAGCTTTTATTTAGCCTGAAAATTACTGTACATAACAAAATGTAGAAACCATTTTTCACATATAAAACCAAAAAATTAATGCTGGACAAATTTTAGGATATTTTACGTTTTCTTAGGGATATTTTAGGAATTTTAGGACACTAGTAAATGTTTAGGAATTTCAAGAATTTTAGGCACAGAGAATGCAGAGACAGAGCGTGCACAAGCCAGAGTTAGGGAAATTGGTGGGTGGGGAAAAAGAACGATAGCAGAGCACCGTCGGCGCTTTATGGAACTAAACCCCACGTGCTCTCTGACGTAACGTCCCTACTGTAACGCTCATAATTCGAAATTGGTTACTTTGCTTGTTATTACTACCGTTACCACTGTGTGATTCTGTGATTATAACAACGCTTTTCGTTATTTCGTAGAAGTTATTTTCGGCGGATAATTATTTCATCTTTATATGTAGGAAATCTTTGTCTATTTTTTAACTGTTAAAAATCGATATAAGTAAAATTTATATCAGAGTAGAACCCTTACTGTATTTTGTTTTTCGTAATTCCATTTGATCCTTCGGGCAGATGTTTACAGATGTTTGATTCGTGATACAATTATGTCAGTTTGTTACTTTTTATTTGCCATTGCTTTGATATTTTTCCGTTGTTTATTTTCAAATTCCGGCAGTAGTATGTTGCGTTGACGAAGGTCTGCATTTTGAGAACGAAAGCTGCTACAGATTTATTAGTTTCTTTTAAATCAGAGTTAGTACTTTATTTCTCAGTATAATTCCCGACTGCAAAGTGCTGTTCTTACGATTAAGAATATACGCCTAATTCCGTTACACCTACCGCAAACTTCCTCGGTCAATCACGCTACAGTGAACCTAACCAACTCGGGAAGTAAGGAAAATGGCGGCTCTCGCCGGGAAGGAAAGTCGAGAGAGACATTTGTAAACAAGTGGGAGGAGCGTAGTCACAGAGAATGGAGAGACAGGGCGTGCACAAGCCAGAGTTATGAAAATTGGTGGGCGGGGAAAAAGAACGATAGCAGAGCACCGTCGGCGCTTTATGGAACTAAATCCCACGTGCTCTCTGACGTAACGTCCCTACTGTAACGCTCATAATTCGAAATTGGTTACTTTGCTTGTTATTTCTACCGTTACCACTGTGTGATTCTGTGATTATAACAACGCTTTTCGTTATTTCGTAGAAGTTATTTTCGGCGGATAATTATTTCATCTTTATATGTAGGAAATCTTTGTCTATTTTTTAACTGTTAAAAATCGATATAAGTAAAATTTATATCAGAGTAGAGCCCTTACTGTATTTTGTTTTTCGTAATTCCATTTGATCCTTCGGGCAGATGCTTACAGATGTTTGATTCGTGATACAATTATGTCAGTTTGTTACTTTTTATTTGACATTACTTTGATAGTTTTCCGTTCTTTATTTTCAAATTCCGGCAGTAGTATGTTGCGTTGACGAAGGTCTGCATTTTGAGAACGAAAGCTGCTACAGATTTATTAGTTTCTTTTAAGTCAGAGTTAGTACTTTATTTCTCAGTATAATTCCCGACTGCAAAGTGCTGTTCTTACGATTAAGAATATACGCCTAATTCCGTTACACCTACCGCAAAATTCCTCGGTCAATCACGCTACAGTGAACCTAACCAACTCGGGAAGTAAGGAAAATGGCGGCTCTCGCAGGGAAGGAAAGTCGAGTGAGACATTTGTAAACAAGTGGGAGGAGCGTAGTTGTGACGTCACTTTTAGTTCTCATTAACAGGCCGTGGGGCCGCCAACGTCTATGTGAGTTTAACATTATGCTGTTGCCATCGGACAAAGTGGAGTATTTCCTTTACGATCTTCTAGAGTGCACACTCTGTACCTCTCTTCTCTGTGATTTTAGGGCGACTGCGCCCCTGGCCCCGGCAACCAAGCGTCATCATTGCCACTCACTGCATTCCTGCGCCCCACATAGATAGGTAAATTTTACGTAAAACTTTTTCAAAAATGACTAACAATGAGTTTTTTTTGTTTTACATCATCTTTGATTACAAAAAGGATGAACGTCACAGTTTTTTGAAATTTTTGGTCCCTGAATTTTGCATCATAATCTACACAGAAAACGTATCAATAGGAATTAAATAACTTACTTAAGGCTTTACTTTATTCAGATTAATACACTGGTGTGCAAAAATTAAGGATGAAGAGGAGAAATGAGCATAACAGCGGAACGAGCAGGCAGAACGGACCAAAATACCACTCAGGAGATAGACTAGGGTCCGGTACGGTAGGGCATGCACATATATGATGCAGCATGACGTTGGGGTGGGGGTGTCGGAAGGGTATAAAGCACACGGGTGGGGTACACTCAGCAATTCGGTGAAAACTATTGCACGGTGTACATCGGTTTGAACGACGTCGAGTTGCTGCCACCGTGTGATATGGCCAACAGGCAATCCAGTAGACGACATCTGGATGACTTTACCTGAGGTCGCATCATTGGGAAGTTGGAAGAAGTTATAAGTACGACTAGTGTGGTCGAGGAGTTCGGGATTGCTCACAAGCATCGTTTCACGAGCTTGGAAAGCATTTCAAATGACAGGAACAGCTGTCTGAGAGTTTAGCAGTGGTCGTCCACTAGCAATCATGGCAGCGGACGACCGGTATATTGTCCTACAGGCAAGAAGAGACAGACGGCAGACAGCGGGAGAAATCGCAAGGCACATGCAACAGACAACTGGACGTCCGTTATCGCGTTTTACTATGGCCAGGAAGCTGCACAAAGGTGGTCTATTTGCACGACGACCAGTACGGTGTGTGCCATTAACGCCTGCTCATTGGAGACGGCAGTTTCTGTGGTGCCAGGAACACAAGAACTGGACACATCAGCAATGGGGTCGAGTTTCTTTACAGACGAGAGCTGATTTAGTCTGACGAGCGATTCTGGACGTATACACATCTGAAGAGAGCACGGGACATGCAATCACACCTCTAACATCATCGTAAAAGACTAGTTTGAAGGTGGCGGAGTTCTCGTTTAGGGCGATATCATGCTTGGTAGCCGTACTGACCTCCACATTTTCCAAGGAGGTTCAGTCACTGGTGTCCGCTATTGTACAGAGGTTCTCCTGCCTTACGTGCGTCTGTTTAGAGGAGCTGTGGGTCCTGAGTTCCTCTTCATGGACGGCAACGCTACACCTCATCGTACAGTGGCTGTAGCAGAGCTGTTGGAGAGTGAAGATATTCAACTCATGGATTGCCCAACAAGATCCCCGGACCTAAATCCAATCGAACACTTGTGGGACCTTCTCGGGAGACGCTTGGCAGCACGTCACCAGCCGTCAGCAACGATTCCGCAGTTGTGATTTGCGCTACAAGAGGAATGGGCCGCGATGCCTCAACAGCTCCTTGACAACCTCGTCCTCAGCATGGACAGACATTGTAAATCCTGCAACGCAGTCAGGAGTGATCATATCCCCTACTGAAGACTGGATTTTTTTGGCTGCTGCCTGTCACATGGACATTTGTCTTCTGTCCAGTTATGCTCGAAGCTACCTTTTCAATAAAGTGCCTTTGTATCCTTTGGATTCCTTGTTTGGACGATTTTGCTCACTTGTCCCATATTCTTACATCTTGGGGATCTTATGGTATGATTTGAGTAAATGTGGAGCACTTCTGCACGATGTTACATTTGAAATACCGGCTCGTCCTTAATTTTTGCACGCCAGTGTATATTTAATCCTCTTCCATCTTGATGAACTAGTCTTAACTTCTGCTGAAATTCTTTTATTTTCCCAGATGTTTCTGGCCTCTAGATTTTTGTCAAGGCCTGTTCTCAATGAGTAAAGATTTGAGAACAAGCCTTAACAAAAATCTAGATGCCAGAAATATCTGTGGAAATAAAAGAAATCAGAGAAAGTGAGGTAAAGTTCTTCAGGATGGAAGAGAATTATATACCAATAGTCCAAAATAATGAGAGCAGCAGTAGTAATTTTCTGGAGGCTTTCCTCATTTTGTACATCGGTCTAGTAAAGCATGTGGTGACTTCATACAGCGACACAAGTGTCACACCAATTTCTCACACTGTTGACAGTGGAAACAAAAACACTGTGGCAGCATATCCTACTCCCAAACAAGAGCAGATCGTAGTTCCTCGAGAGTTCTGGGCGGAGGTTGACAACCTGCAATGCGTCTTCCCAATGCATCCCACACATGCTCTGTTGGGTTGAGGTCTAGGGAATGCGCTGACCACAGAACATGGTGGATATCATCGCTTTCTCGATAATCACCGACAATAGCAGCTCTATGAGGTCTCGTGTTATTGTCCATGAGCAAGAAATCTGGGCTGACAACACCCTGTGAAAGCCTCACACAGTGGTCAAGGATTTCATCTCTGTATCTCCAACCCATTAAAGTCCCACTAGAATCAGTGTTGCCAGTGACTTCTGCCTGAAATCAGTAGACTACTGCTCAAAAAATGAGTGGAAATCAGTACATTAGATTTTTTGCTTGAAATATGCACCACCTTACAAATGTAACATAGCACTGGACATTAAGTTTCGCAATATGAAGGAACACTAAAATCTACTGGTATTCCAAATAATACCAGTACTCCACAAACTTCTATTAAACACCGGAATAAAATTGAAACCAATACAATCCTGAGATGCTTTTTATAAGATATTACTGACGAACTTTTTAAAATAGTGTTCAGCACTAAAATTAATGTTAGTTTAAATAATGATGGCATCTGCTTTTTAATATTAGTCACAGTTGAATCAATACCCTTTGTCGAGTTCCTAAAAACAAACCGTTATGTATCTATTAGTTACCTAGAATAAAAATATTACATGACAACCAGAGCTGTATAAAACTAAAATGCATTTGTGTACACAACCACTGATTATCGCCTGGTCTAGCAAAGTGAAGCCAAGCCCAACCCAGCCCAGCCCATACCAATCCAGACTTTCCCCAAATGTTGTCTGGCACTTATTACAAATAATGCAAGGCTTCCACTGGACCATGGGTTTTCAACCTGTTGCCAGCAGGGAGTACTTTAAAAATGTCCTGCAAGATTTAAGTGAAGGAAATTCTAAAATGGAAAATAGAACTTGCTGCAAACCCATGAAGTCAGAACCACAATAACAATAGAATAAGTTAATTTAAAGAAAAATTAAAACAAATAATTATTGAATGTGCAGCAATGTGTGTGAAATGGACTTTATGGCAAAATCATGGGTGCCACTAAAGTGCTTACGCCAAGACTTTTTGCTTGAAATATGCTCACCGTACAAATGTAACATAGCATTGGACATTATCTCAATATGAAGGAACACTTAAATAAATCTACTGGTATTCCAAATAATACCAGTACTCCACAAACTTCTATTAAACACCGGAATAAAATTGAAAGCAATGCAGTCCTGAGAGGCTTTTTTATAAGATATTACTGATGAACTTTTTAAAATAGTTTTCATCTTCATCACTAAAATTAATGTTAGTTTAAATAATGATGGCATCTGCTTTTTAATATTAGTCACAGTTGAATCAATACCCTTTGTCGAGTTCCTAAAGTATGTGAAATAAATGCTATACTACAAAAAAAAATCATTAAACCAAACTTCACACAACATTTTTTTTATATTCGGCATTTTAACAAAACTATGGAAAATATATGTATAGCAGCCGAATTAGTTACCTAGAATAAAAAATATTACATGACAACCAGAGTAGTATAAAACTACTGATTATCGCCTGGTCTAACAAAGCGAAGCCCAGCCAAGCCCATACCACACCAATCCATTCCAGACTTTCACCAAATGTTCTCTGCCATTTATTACAAATAATGCAAGGCTTCCTCTGGACTATGGGCCTTCAACCTGTTGCCAGCAGGGAGTACTTTTTAATGCCCTGCAAGATTTAAGTGAAGGAAATTTTAAAATGGAAAATAGAACTTGCTGCAAACCCATGAAGCCAGAACCGCAATAACAATAGAATAAGATAATTTAAAGAAAAAGTAAAACAAATAATTATTGAATGTGCAGCAATGTGTGTGAAATGGACCTTTATGGCAAAATCATTGGTGCCACTAAAGTGCTTATGCCAAGACTGAAAATTGAGACACACCGTAAGGATTTGGGCTATATTGATCAATGTGACAAGGGAAATATATATATATATATATATGATGATATAAGGTCAGGTGATGCGTAACATCACAGCCTCTCCTTGACAAATGTCAACCCCGCCTTCTCGTGGTGCATCCTGTTCCCACTAAAGGGGCTCTGACGACCGCCAATAGCGGTATAACTATACCATCGGGATCAGAGGAAATTCTATCCCACACTCACCAACCCGCTTGGCCAGCGTGGTGAGTTATGGCCAAACCCCTCCAAAATGACTCCACAACTTAAATCTTGGGCTTCAGTCTCCGGCAGCTGGAATGTACCTGGCCAAGGCAGCGGCCAGTGCGACATGAAAGCAGAGGGTGCTAAGAATCCCCGGAGGACCGGACTAGGCTGCCATCTGATGCTGACCTTGGCAACGTACAATGGACGCTCCTTATCTTCTGATTCAAGGCTTCTTGAATTGGAAGAGGAACTACAAAGGATCAAGTGGGACATCGTGGGCTAAGTGAGGTAAGGAGAAAAGGAGAAGATCTCATCGAACTGAAAAGTGGACATCTCTTCTACTATCGTGGGACAAATACTGGCAGAACTAGTGGTGTTGGATTTATAATAAACAAGAAACTGAAGGATAAAGTTGTAGAAGTTGAAAGTTCCTCTGACAGAGCTGCACGGCTTGTTATCCAACTCTCGAGAAGATACCAGGCTCAGATTATTCAAACTTATGCACCCACCACAAGTCATCCTGAAGAAGAAATTGAAGAATTTTATGAGGAAATTTGTCATCTAAATAATAAAGGTAAGCAGCACTTGAAAATAATTATGGGAGATTTCAATGCAAAAATAGGGCAACGGCAACAGAATGAAACTTCAGTAGGTAAATTTGGTCACGGCAACAGAAACCAGCGTGGAAATACTCTCGTTGAGTTTGCAGAGGCAGAAGGGTTTTTCATCTTGAACTCCTTCTTCAAGAAAAAGCCACACAGGAAATGGACATGGAGACATCCAAATGGGACGACAAGTGAAATTGATTTTATTATGTGTAACAAAAAATTCGTCATAGAAGACTGCAGTGTGCTAAACAAGTTCAACACAGGTAGTGACCATAGATTGGTGAGATGTAAGATGCACCTCAACACTAAACTTGAACGTGGCAAGCTCATAAGACAAACAAAATCTATTGACATAACCAACCTTAAAAAACACCATAATACCTTCAAGTTGGAACTGAAGAACAGGTTCTCTGCTTTAGAAGGCCTAACATCGGAAGAAGTGGACATCTCTGAAGTTAACAGAAAAGTAACCAAAGCTCTTATGGAAACAGCAACAAAATTAGCTGGGTCTAAGAACAAGTTGCATGTAAATAAATTATCAGGAAAAACGAAAATGTTGATGCAAAAAAGAAGAGAGATGAGGACAACTAAAGAAGATGTGACTTCCAAAGTGGAATATATAGAGCTATGCAAAACAGTACGAAAAAGTATCACTGAAGACGTAAGAAAATTCAACTGTGAACTAGTGAGGAAAGCAATTGAAAACAACCAAAGCCTAAAGATAGCAAAGGGACATCTCAGTAAGGGAAGAAAACAGATTATGGCACTGAGAAAAGAAGATGGTTCTGTAACAAGAAATAGAGGCGAAATTTTGACAAGAGTGAAAGATTTCTACTCCAAATTATATGAAAGGGATGATACATGCACTCCAGACATCATGAAAGATACCAGTACCAGAGTTCCTCCAGTCCTTCCAGTAGAAGTTGCACATGCAATCAAGAACATGAAGCGGGGAAAAGCTCCAGGAGAAGATGGAATTACTGTAGACATCATACAAGAAGCAAGTGGAGAAATCGAAACAGTACTCGCCCAAATTTTCACTCGATGCCTTAATGAAGGAAAGATTCCTGAGGATTGGAACACCGCTACAATGATCCTGCTACATAAGAAAGGTGACATTGAGGATCTCGGAAACTACAGACCTATCAGCCTCGTATCAGTAGTTTATAAAATCTTCACTAAAGTTCTTTCACACCGCTTGAAGGTAACACTGGACATGGCTCAACCGAGAGAACAAGCTGGATTCAGGAGTGGCTACAGCACAATAGATCATATCCATGTGCTGAGAGAACTAATTGAAAGAGCGAGGGAATATGAACTTCCGTTGTGCATGGCTTTTATCGATTATGAAAAAGCCTTTGATTCGGTGAAACCATCAGCAGTTACAATGGCTCTGAAAACCTGCGGTATTGAAGATGCATACATTAATATTATTAATAATATCTATGAAATGCAAGTGCAAAGATTAGGCTGTTTGAAAATACAACACACATAAAAATTGGAAAGGGAGTGAGACAAGGTGACACCATATCTCCGAAGCTCTCTAATGCCACATTGGAGGGTGTTTTTCAGTCACTGAGCTGGGAAAACAAGGGGATAAAGATTAATGGAGATTATCTAACCCACCTTCGTTTTGCTGATGACGTAGTCATTTTTGCAACTAGCTCATCAGAGCTGCAGAGTATGATCCAGGAACTTACTGACAAGAGTAAAGAAGTGGGATTAAAAATGAACTTTCAGAAGACAAAAGTGATGTTCAATGCTTTTACAAGAAATGAAGATTTATCGATTGATGGAGAAAAGCTGGAGATAACAGATACGTACGTTTATCTTGGACAGCAGATATCAAGTGAGGGTCACATTGATGAAGAAATTAATCGGCGTACAAAACTTGCCTGGAGAGCTTTTGGAAGAAACAGCATAATTTTCAAGAGCAATATGCCATTATGTCTTAAAAGAAAAGTGTTTGATCAATGCATCCTTCCAGTGCTTACGTATGGTGCAGAGACGTGGACCTTAGCTAAAAGAGACATACAAAGGCTGCAGACAACTCAAAGCAGCATGGAGAGGTGCATACTTGGTGTAACCAGGAGAGATAAGAAGAGGGACTCGTGGATCAGAAAAATGACAAGAGTGGAAGACATCATGATCAGAGTTAAATCCCTGAAATGGCAATGGGCTGGACATACTGCCAGAAGGACAGATCATCGATGGACAGCCGAAATTTTAGATTGGATTCCAAGGGACAGGAAAAGACCCAGAAGAAGACCACATGGGAGATGGGTGGATGAAATTCGAAAGTATGCAGGGGTGACATGGAGGAGACTGGCACAAGACAGACCGTTGTGGAGGAAACTTGGGGAGACCTTCGTCCAGCAGTGGATTGATAATGGTTGACAATGATGATGATGATGATGATGATATACATATATATATACAGTATATACACATTCACCTGATAGATGTTGCATTCCACTGCATTTCTGCCATGATGTGATGCAGGACAAACCAGTCGTATCTAGCTAGCCCTATGATGAAGCCTCTGGTAAAGGTAACGGTGCTATGGTAGGATTCCCGATGATGTTGCCCACACATTCTTACTTTTTATGTGTGCTTCTGCCACCGAGATCATTCAAATCAGTGGTCCACACAGCCAACTAATACAGACAAATCTTGCTACGAGAGCTGTTTTCCTTTTCATCTCTCTCACTCATAATGTGATTAGTTTACAACTGCAATCCTTAACATAACTTAACTATCATCACATACCAATCAATTTTCATGATGCTCTGTCAGATACTTTGTGGTCAAGCTTTTTTTTTTTTTTTTTGTAGCATTTTTGGCTGAAAAATGTGCATGGTTTTTATTCATGAAAATGTCTCTAAGATTTGATTTAGAGGTCTGCATAGCTTTAATTAGAAAATCCTGGTCCGGCTCAGAATTTCCAGTTTATCGCCAGGCCTAGCAAAGCCCAGCACAGGGTAGCCCAAACCGATCCATTCCAAACTTTCACCAAATGTTCTCTGCCACTTATTCCAAATAATGCAAGGTTTCCTCTGGACCATGAATCTTCAACTCGTTGCCAGAGGGGAGTACTTTTTAATGCCCTGCAAGACTTCAGTGAAGGAAGCTCTAAAATGGAAAATAATACATTTTTGAAATGGAAAAATGAATATCCAGGTACTTTGGGTGAATGGACTTTGAATTCCCAAATCTGCTATGAGAAAATTATACTGCAATAAATTATATAACTGAAAATTTTACAGTACTAAAAACGTAAAAACAAATAAAAAATTCTGAAAACATTAACTTTTTTGTTGCATAGACATCATATTAACTTCATAGTTGTTTTCTCAAAAGTCAAGTTTCAGGATTCAAAACCTCTCTGAAATAATCGATATTCACAATAAACAATATTTTTACTAGTCTTTTTCATGTGGCCTGTGAGTCCTCTTCCCCATTTTGTCAGGTTCAATTTTTTTTTTTTTAAGATTTAAATCTCTCAAGTTACATTTGACTGCATTCTTGATTTGCATTCATTTGGAGGCTTGGATAAAGTTGTCGCTACACCGCTGTTCGCATCTGATTGTGTGGTATCGCTGGTATGGCTGATGTACTTGCATTGAAGGCAGAATTAGAAGTTTCTACTGATCAGTGTACAAATGTTTTGCCCTTGGCAAGTGCAATGGAAAAATCTGATGACAGGAAAATAATTTTGCCTTTTCTTTTTCTGCAAGATGTACACTGAAGTGCCAGAAAAACTGGTACAGATAAGCTTATGCAAAATACATAGCAACGTCCCCTATGCGCGTACTCGGTTGTGTCTGCCAGTGCGTATATATAAAGCGATAGACACCCTTGCCAGCTGTCAGAGCTGTTTTCGGCATGAGAATAACAAGTAATAACGATTTAGCGATTTTCAACGCGGTGTCACAGTTGGCGCTCATGAGATGGGTATTTCAGATTTAGAAATTAAGTTCAGATTTTCACGGACAACCATTGCAAGGGTGTACCGTGACTACAAGAATTCCGACAAAACCTCCAGCTGGTGGGGGGTCCGTAATGGTATGCGGTGTGTTTAGCTGGACTTAACTGGGACCCCTGGTACATCTATAAACGTCTGTGACCGGCCAACGATATGTGGGCATCCTTTCTGACGAGGTACACCCGTTCATGTCCTGCATTCATGCTGATGGGTTGGGCCTGTTGCAACAGAACAATGCACCTCCACACAAGTATTAGAACGCCATATTATGGCTAGAGGAGCATTCATCTGAGTTTGGGGTGTTGCCATCCCACCCAAGTCCCCAGATCTGAACGTGATAGAACACATTTGGAATGCCATGCAACGCGCTATCAAACACAGGAATCCGAGATTTCGGAATACACCCAAATTGTGGAACGCTCTGCAGGAAGTATGGTGTGCATTGCCTACAGCATATTTCCAGAAGCTAATGGAGTCCATGCCCTGTCGTATTTCTGCAGTCCTGCGCTCCCGTGCAGGACATACCAAGTATTAGACTGGTGTACCAGTTTTTCTGGCACTTCAGTGTATATACTTGTATATCACATTTTTCACCTCTTTTTTTTTCTTTCTTTCTGTCGTTTAAACTTAATGACCACCTTGAGTAGCTTTAAGGGCTATAAGTAGCCTTCCACCCCTAATTTCAGGCTGCCGATTCCTGCAAGAGACAAAACCACGAGACAAACAAACCACCCATGCCTTTTCTAGGATTTGAGCCTTGGACCATCTTGGACAAACGGTCAGAAGCCAGAACTTCATACTACTCAGCCATTGAGAGGTTTTGCATGTACAACTCCAGTTACTGCGTTGTGTCAAATGTTAGGTCCTTCATCAAATGGTTATTAACACACCAACAATGCGCTTCATATCGCCTATGGATTATAAGGTACGTAATAGTATTTAGGTCCATATGTGAAGATATATTTTTCTAAATGGACATTTGTGAAGACTTATTTACGTTGAACGATGACTGACAGGCTCCGCTAAGACTTACTGCTAATATTTTTTGTTGAAAACTACATTCTTGATAAAATTAATATTAGCAAGCACAGATTCTGATAGAAGCTGCTAAAGCAACAGTGTCCATATGTATTTTAAATATTGAATTTCTGAATTGTAACACTGAATAGGAAATGAAATATGCTTTCAAAAACATGTTTATTTGGTAAATGTGTAGTTTAGCATCCTAAATTATTTGGCTGAACATTTTGAGAAAAAAGTTATATACATATTTTAAAGTACCGTAATTTCGGGTAAATAAGCCGCACTGGCGTACGCCGCAGCGATAAAAAAAGGGGCGAAATGAAAAAAAATCACCAGAAACGCTGCACTTTCGCAGTAAGTTGGGGTAGTACCATGGCGGAATCTTGAAAACATTACGTAGATAAAAATATAGTAACGCAAGGAACTGTACACCAACTATACATAAGATAGTACAACTATACTAGTTATCCGAATTTATTGGCGTATACAAAATCAAGGTTTCCAAGCTTTCGCACATCAACCAGATGGCTTTCTCAGGAAGGTAGACAGCAAACTGGATAATAGAACGTTTCAACAATTTGAACGCGGTGGGTTGACTTGACAATAATCGAAGAGATGCGAACATAATTATTCAATAAAAACAAAAGACATCATGTTCGTATTGCACGCGGAATTCTTGGAGGAAAACAAAAGGCATTCATTATTTAAAGAATTGGTTCCAAATTCGTGGTAATTCTAGCGAGACGCTATCATTGCAGGCCTCATCGTTGGTAATGATCTCCAATGTTTCCCGAATGGCAGTGGATTTAGGAGTAGAGTAGGCAGCTAATTTCTTTATGTCGTCCCACATAGGATCGGCGGACTTGAACTGGACTTCTCTGGATGGGGCCGTGGTTAATTTGCCATTCTTTATGTCCCTCTTATGCTCATTGACTCCAATTCTAAATGAACGTTTAGTAATCCCAATGTAGTATCGCTTGGAGCCATGCGGATATTGTAGAGGGACAGCATAAAAACCTGCTTCGTTGGAAAGTGGGAGCTCGTCAGTATTTCGCTTAAGCATAGCATATAAAGGTGTTGGAGATCTTATGCCGACACCGAGGTTCATCTTTCTGAGCGCGTTCTTGAGTTTATAGGAAACATTTGGTACGTAAGAAATAGATCCCAGATAGCGTAGCCGCGGCATAGAAAGATCGGCATTCCTCTTTTTGTTTCTTTTGATATATCTATGTACCATGTTCGGATCGTATCCTGCCTCGGTCGCCAAATCGATAACGCTTTTTAATTCGCTTTGTCTAGAAGGAACATCGGAGGAGATGTCGAATGTTCTTCTGATTCGAGAACGGAATAAAGCTGTCTTGTAATCAGCCGGGCAGAATGAGCTACGGAGCATCAGGTTCGGAACGGAAGTGGGTTTGTAATAGACTTTTGTACGGAAGTGATTTTCAGGCGATTTACTCAGAAAACATCCAGATAAGGCAATGCATTATTCTGTTCTAACTCCATAGTGAAATTGAGCGTAGGGTGTATATCATTGATTTTATCCAGGAAGAGCAGGAGTGTCTCCTTTCCATGAGGCCATATGAAAAATATGTCGTCAGCATATCGGAGCCAAGTGGTAGGTCTTGGGGTAATGCTGGTGAATACGTGCTGCTCGAGTGGGCAAAGGATGGCTTCCGCGAGAATTGCTGAAAATGAAGATCCCATCGGAGCGCCATTTGTTTGTTTATAGATTTTTCCTCGGAAACTATAGTAACTAGAATTTGAGACTAAGTCCATTAATTTGAAGATGCTGTGGCAAGATTCTTGCAAATAAAGTGCTGAATTATATATAGCTTCTTTTAATGTTCTGATGGCTTCCGGCATGGGGACCAAAGGATAAAGAGAAACCACATCGAAACTACCGATAACGTCATGCTGTTGGACAGAGATTTGCTTGATTTTCGTGATAAAATCTCGAGGGGAAGTTATTATAAAGTCCGATTCAGGCAGGTGATTGGCCAGAAATTTGCAGAGTGCCTTCTCTAAATGGTACGTCGGTGCTGATCTCCTTGACACGATGGGTTTCAATGGATTATCGGGCTTGTGGTGCTTAAGTCTTCCAAAGAGCTTCGGGATCTGGGGGCCTGGTGGCAATTTGGCGGCTTTCTTGAGATCCTCCGGGATAGCGGTCAACCTGGCAGCTCTTTGTACCTGGGCAATCCAACAATTTAAAGGGTTCCTTCGTAGTACTATAGATCCAGAAGCGGAGATGAAGTCCTCCAGTTTCTGATTGTAATCCGCAGCATCCATAATCGCTATCTGACTGGATTTGTCCGTTAGGGTTAATATTATATTACGGTCATTTTTAAGGTTCGAAATCGGTCTCTGAATATTAAATCCATTGGACGATTGTTTTGTATTGTAAAGCGATCGAAGCCTAGAGCAACAGAGGTGGCGTAGTTCGTCTTTGGCGTTTTCCAGAAATTGCGATATAATGCTCTCCAACTCCGAAATGATGGTTTTTGGATTCGGTCTCGTTCGGAAGCAGAACTTTGGTCCAAGTTCCAAAACTTTCTTTTCTTCCAGTGTGAGCGTCCGGTTTGAAATATTGACGAAGGGAATAGTGATAACTTTAGGATTTGGATTCTGGGATGAATGACCCAATCACTTTCAACAACCTAACCCTCGGAGTGGACATGTTAGTCGAAAGACTCCAAACTTCCTTATCCTCCAGACATAGAAAGAAGCTGGATTACATGAAATCATCCCAGAATCCAAATGCTAAAGATATCACTATTCCCTTCGTCAATATTTCAAACCGGACGTTCACACTGGAAGAAAAGAAAGTTTTTGATCTTGGGCCAAAGTTCTGAGTTTGAGGATATTAAAATTATTAAGAGCTGTAAAAATGAAAGGCAGTTAAGAATTGCAGAGTCAGTGTTAATTGAAAAAAACAGATCAAGATTATGCAACATTAATGAGCCTAGCAACTTAAACGAACAATGGAAGGCATTAATAAAAATTGGACAACAGCTTAGAAAGAAAAAAAGAAAAGAGCAGCAATGATAATAGATGGCACCAGAGACACAAAGATTCAGAGATTGCGACTGGAGATCGTGCCTCGATGGCTCTGCTCACTTGAGCTGTGGTGGTCGGGTGAGACACACCTGCCTCCTGAGGACGACAGTAGCCTGTTGAAAGTGCTAGAGGATTGTATGTGAAGGGCTGAATGAGTGTGACACTTGCGGTGGGAATAGCACGGGTTTTGAAACAGATGGAGCATTTTGTTACTCACAGTTGACAAAGGTTTAACCACCTGTGAATGTAATGTTGTGTAAATATGTACATAGTTTTCTTATTTGAATGTATGAATGAGTAGTATGCTTGTGTGGTTTTTATGGAATTGACGAGCTATGGTTACATCTCATATGGCTAAAAAAACCAGTGTTGTTTTTGTCTAGCAAATAATAAAAAAAAAAATACGAAGTTTCATCCTTGGAAGAAAGAATCGTAAGCAAGATGTCTGTAAACCTTTGAAAGCCAACAACATTATGATAATTGACGTGTTGTAGATGGAAATTACCATTATCTTTAGGGTAAATAATTGGTGACTTTTAATGGTATATCACTGTTTTTTTTTTTTTTTGTTTTTTGTAATCCACTGAAAAACTGAGTTGTAATGCCCTTTCTACAGTCAATAATGGTAAAAATGGTAAATTTAGAGCTCTTCCAGAGCAAAGGCTTGCTCCATCTCGTTGTTTTCCGCCCATAAAATAGCCGCCCCAAAACAGAAGGTAGTTTCGACAACATGGCACTTCTGGGGGTAAGCTTGCCACAGCATGCGTTTACATTGCCATACTTAAATTAGTAAATTTTAAGGTAAAACATTTTTAAATGCTTTGTAAAGATGAAATTATTCTGCCATTTCACATCAAATTACATATTTTAAAAATGTATATCCTTTTTCTTCGAATTTTCAGCCAAATAATTTAGGATGCTAAACTACCCATTAACCATTTATTTTTTAACAATCAGGGAAGATATTTCATATCAGTAAGATTGGAAAATCATCATGTGACTTAATATCAATAAGTATTCGTACTCATAGTTATTAAACGAGGAATCGATCAACACTCATACCTAATTTCCCTCGGACAGAAACAATTAAAATGAATATAAATTATTCGGATCCAAAACTTTGGAACTCTTTGCCTTGTGACATAGCATCTATTAACAATTTTGACTTATTTAAAATAAAATTCAAACACCACCTTATGAACAAGTCTCTCAATTAATATGAAATTGACCTGTGCTGGTCACTGGATTGATTTCATGACTTATGGATAGACCTTGTATCTATATACACTTATGTATTTATTTAATCTCTCAGTTATATTCAATATGCCTTCGACTTGTCTTTTGTATTGTTCTTTGTGTCTTTTTTCTTCTTAGTATTAGGGGTGGGAGGGAATATCTCAGGGCTTATGGCCTTTTCCCTCCTCCTCCTGGTTGCTACATTCTTTGTAATTGATTATATTGTTTGTATTTTGAGCTGTAATATGTGGCAACTGAAAAATGAATAAATGAAAATGAAAAAAAAATGTATGAAATAAAGCTTCACCGTCTACGTACGATATTTAATAAAATACGAAAGATATTTACGGTTAAAATACCCCACTAGCACTTTCGGGGTAATATTTACCCATCATAAGGTAGAACAGAGGCAATGCTGCACTCCTTTATATAGTAGTTCAACGATGCATTATGGGTATAGGTCATCAAGCGTCGCATGGGTAATGACTGTTGCCATTACACTAATGTAACGGGTACAATTTCACAAATTATTAGTTTTACATATCAATACAAGAATTTCGTTACAAATACAAAAACTTACATGCAATGACTTTACGAGGCGTGCGATCGGAAATTTGGTATAAAGGAAACGGCTCAGAGAGTGTCCTGACGATTAGAGCAACTGCATTTTGACCAGATGGCCCTGTGATCAATCCTAGCTATGCTGAGATTCTCTGAGCCACTGAATATTCACCACATATTGGATGGATAGGTTACACAGATTTTAGTTATAATGGTGGCATTGGACCACCATAATGAAACAAGTCCGCAGTTCCTTTCCTTTGCCATCATTCTCTCCCATTGTGAGTGCTTGTTATGACACGACAGTCAGGCACTCTCAACTCATACTGCCAACAATAACTAGTATCACTGTGCGGCATATTTAGACGCAGGAGAGTGGGAACCTTGAAGGGGGAGGGGGTTATGGGAGAAATCTTCGCTCTGTCCGATTTCCAGTTTTGGAATTTTTCCTGTTTTCAAGCTGAAATACAAACACTTATGCAATAAAATATTATTTAACAATAATACTGGACAGAGGTAATGTGAGAAAAAAAAATTACGATTACGGAAAAAATCTGAACTCTGTCATCCTTCTGTTTTCAAAAGTTTTGTAAAGACAGAATTCCGTCCTCCGAACATGCCCCCCCCCCTATTCTGCTCACTTGGCTGTTGATCACGTGAATGACCAAAATAATAAGGAAAATGGCAGAATTCATCGAATTCGCGGAAGAAACCTGTGCCTAAAGATCATGGAGAAATTTTCGCAGCGTCTAACTTCCATTTTCGCAAATTGCTGCCGACAGTTTCAAGTTGAAATACAAACATTTGTACAATAACATGATATTTAACAGTAATACTGGACACAGAGGCAACACCGAAGTAAAAAAAAATTACCATTACGGCAAAAATTTTTACTCCGTTTAACCATTTTCTAGAGTTTTGAAACATGAAATACCATCCCCAGAAAGGAAACGACCCTCTCCCCACCCCAAATTCTTTTCAGTTTTGCATCAACCTTGAGCATGATCTAAATGATGACAAAAAAAAAAAAAAAAAAAGCGGAGATCCGCAAATCCGCTTAACTATCTCATGTATATCATAAAATACTAGCAAAAAAAAAAAATTCAAAATGAAAATTCCTAGAATCCATAGTTTTGACGATGAGTTCTGTAGTCAGACAACTAAATCCGTAGAAACTACAGACATTCCGTAGTAGTTGGCAGGTTTTCCAACTATGCAAACTTGCACTTTGGATCTGTCACTATTACTTATCTTACCTGTTTATCCTCTGCTGTACCTGAGCTTTTGGGTTCTATCTAATGTAACCTCCTTTCGGAACAGGGAGTTGCGTCTAAACCAATCATGTAGGTGCGACGAATACGAGAAATTGAGTGCTCATTACAAGATGAAGCCGATTTTAATGACTTCATTCTCAACTCATGTGCGACTAACTCATGTGCGAGTGGTGCAAGAACTTGCTTCTGCCTATATGTCTGAGCTTGGTCTGGGTTCAAATCTTGGTCATTGTCTCTTGGTGCTGGCTCTCTCCATTCCCTGGAAACAGTGGCCCTAACATTAGGGATGAGCAACTGCTTATATTCAATAGAATTGCTCACGATGGTGGCTACCCCTCCCCCTAAAATAGGACTAATTTATACTGGATGGACACCTGGCACAGTATAATTTGCCATGGTATACATTGCAAATAATTATCCGTGCCACAGATAGGATGTACAAATGTAGCAGTGCCATAAACTGCATTTTCCTTTTATCCACCACACTATGCAAGTTTGTTTTTATTAGAGGTTTAACGACCAGCATGAGCAACTCAATGGGCTATAAAGCAGTTCCCCGTCCCTAATTTGGGACCACTGGCTCCAGGGAAGGGAGAGTTCCAGTACCACAAGACAAACACAACATCCATGCGTCACCAGGATTTGAAATCAGACCCTTCACGGACGAATGGTTATAAGCCAGCGCTTAGACCACTAGGCCACCGGGGCGGCCTATACAAGTTTCCGTTATCATCAATCTCATTGAAAAAATCACTAGGACACGAAGCTGCTTTTCAGATTCGTTACATGTGCATAGTATAAATATGAAGAAAAATTCTGCACGTTGAGTGTTCCCTCACAAAACTTCAGACCTGTACAAATATATCAGCAGCAAAGAAAAGCTGCCAAAATTAAAGGGATACTGTGTAGCACATATCTTTATTTACAATTATCTATAATTATTTTTATGATGTCACTGCTTTACAAAACCACTTTACACCAGTACATTTTGAAGTCCATTTTAGTGAGCAAATTTGAAACTGAATATAACAAATCCATGTCTTTGAAACAAAGTTGGTGTGTATTGGAGGCCAAGGAGTGCAACAATTCAAGTTTGCATCATCTTTTTTTTTTTTTTTTAGTCTGAAGTAAAATTAGTGGGTGTGGAGTGCAATTTAAGTTCGCATTTTCTTTTTTAACCTTTTTAATACTCCTAGGCCGTCTTGGTGGCGCAGTGGTCTAAGCGACAGCTTCTGATCATTTGTCCGAGATGGGTCCGGGTCCGAATCCCGGTGAGGCATGGATGTAGTCTTTGTCTTACGGCTCTGGCTCTCTCCCTTCCCTGGAGTCAGTGGCCCTAAATTAGGGACAGGCGACTGCTTATAGCCCATTGAGTTGCTCACGGTGGTCATTAAACCTCCAAGCAAAAAATAATAATAATAATACTTCCAGCATTTGTGCTCCTGAGTCTGCATTTTTTTGTTTTTTTCATCCCCTCCCCCACTAATTCTACTTCAGACTAGGCCTGGCTGCAACCTATAATGACATTACCCACAAAAATGTGCTCTCAACCAATGTTCCTTCCAAGTTGAGCAGCCAAGCAGCGACTTAATTTCCAACGTGCAAACTTCCACACAGTAAGCATTTTAGATTAAAATTCCCAAACCCCTAATTAATTTTCATAAATAGATAATCAATTACCAGCAAAAATAATAAGTAAAATTCGGGCTCTCAAAAGTCAAAACAACACTTTTCTTAGATGCAGTTCGCCTCCTTCCAAGTTTGTCATATTGCCCTCTTCATTCTCAAAGGCTTCTTTTGGGGTTGGAGGTTTAACGACCACCGTGAGCAACTCAATGGGCTATAAGCAGTCGCCCGTCCCTAATTTAGGGTCACTGGTTCCAGGGAAGGGATAGAGCCAGTGCCGTAAGACAAACACAACATCCATGCCTCACCGGGATTCGAACCCGGACCCCTTCTGGATGAATGATCATAGGCCATCGCTTAGACCACTGTGCCACCGGGGCGGCCTCAAAGGCTTCTTGCGAAGTAGCTTTGTACGAGCAGATAATGAATGCGAGAATGTGGATTAGTAATTTTTTCCATGCCAAAAAAGAGGCAGATATTGAGTCTCTTTTCCAAAACAACACATCAGCACCAGCCAGTCACAGCAAACTATAACCAAGTTCGGTAAATGTGTAGATTAACATTCTAAATTATTTCGTCGGAAAAATTTTAGTACAGTATGGGACCCCAAATCCAGAAAGCTTAGGAACAAACGAATTCTGGATTTTGGGTCCACATGCATCAAAGTACTGTATGTACATGCAGTGCTAGAATTAGAAATAAATCTTCTACTGGCCCAGTGGACCATTAGAATTTGCAAACCACTGGTCCATAAAAAAAATAATAATAATTATAAAAATTTAAGGACATTTATAATATATGTAAAAAATAATGTATATCATTTCAATGGAAATATCTCCCATATTTGTTTTTAAACCTATCATTAGTTTATAGCCTGAAAAGAAAACCATACAGCAAGGTAAAAAAATCGAAATTATTTTTGACTTGTGACAAGTTGGAAAAAAAAACTGGCCCTCAGGGCCAGTAAAAACAATAGTTCAGTAGTCCGACAAAAGTTTTACTGGGCAATGGTCAGCGGACCACTTGGTACTTCAAACACTGCTATGTACATATTGTAGTTGCAGCCTTTTTTTATATGTGTGAAAAATTGAATAAACAACCAAGGTTAAAACAATCATTAAGACACTAACCACCTTAAGAAGCTAACCAGTCATTGCCAGCATTCAGAAGGAAGAAATGTTGGGTAGTTGCTGCCCTTTTTAACATGTGTGAAAAACTGAATAAACAACCAAGGTTAAAACAATCATTAAGACACTAACCACCTTAAGAAGCTAACCAGTCATTGCCAGCATTCAGAAGGAAGAAATGTTGGGTAGTTGCTGCCCTTTTTAACATGTGTGAAAAACTGAATAAACAACCAAGGTTAAAACAATCATTAAGACACTAACCACCTTAAGAAGCTAACCAGTCATTGCCAGCATTCAGAAGGAAGAAATGTTGGGTAGTTGCTGCCCTTTTTAACATGTGTGAAAAACTGAATAAACAACCAAGGTTAAAACAATCATTAAGACACTAACCACCTTAAGAAGCTAACCAGTCACTGCTAGCATTCAGAAGAAAGAAATGTTGGGTAGTTGCTGCCCTTTTTGACATGTGTGAAAAATTGAATAAACAACCAAGGTTAAAACAATCATTAAGACTCTAACCACCTTAAGAAGCTAACCAGTCACTGCTAGCATTCAGAAGAAAGAAATGTTGGGTAGTTGCTGCCCTTTTTGACATGTGTGAAAAATTGAATAAACAACCAAGGTTAAAACAATCATTAAGACTCTAACCACCTTAAGAAGTTAACCAGTCATTGCCAGCATTCAGAAGGAAGAAATGTTGGGTAGTTGCTGCCCTTTATTGACATGTGTGACAAATTGAATAAACAACCAAGGTTAAAACAATCATTAAGACGCTAACCACCTTAAGAAGTTAACCAGTCATTGCCAGCATTCAGAAGGAAGAAATGTTGGGCAGTTTCTGCCCTTTTTGACATGTGTGAAAAATTGAATAAACAACTATGATAACAAACAGGTCTTTTTGTTTTCCCTGCTCAGGGACCAAGTTCACTGGGGGTGCTTGTGAGACAGGGAGCTAGGCAATGAGGTTAGAAGAAGAGGAAGTGAAGGGACCCATTTTGAGTGAAGCCAAAACAGATCAGCTGTTTCTGTCCTCTCTCTGAGGTGGTGGGAGTCTGTGCTACGGGAGTTCGGGAACGTGACGTCACTTCCTTTGGCTTAAGCAGTTTTGCTTAGCGCATGCAAACCAAGAATGGAAAGAAGGAATATTTCGGACTTCTTATTTCTTAACATTAGGCTTTTGGTTATATTTTAAACACGATTACTTGCACATGGGCAGTAAGTAACCATGTGCACTATGCACTTCCGCTCAAAAAATCATTACTTTGTTCAATTTTTTAAAGAAATACCAACACATATTTTCCTATTTCTTATGGAAATTTTTTATTATGGGAATGAATATTTCAGCCTCAATTTTTTTTCATGCCTGTAGGGTAGAGTAAGGGTCCGAAAAACCCGTTCAAAATTGCGATTTTTCCATAGAGATATACAGGAGATTCTTAGGTTGGGCACATTGGCATAGTCAGCTGATAAAAAGTGGCGTCACGCCAGAAGCACAGGGAGAGAGGCTGTTGCCACCTCCTCTTACTTCTAACCTCTTTGGAGCTACCAATGTATGTTACTGTTATTTGATTTGAGGCATCTTGATGGTGGAAGGAGGAACAAGTTGGACAGGAGAAAACAGAAAGAGGTTTTGTAGTGTGGCACCCCGTCCCCCCAGCAGAGGCAGGGAATTTAAGAAAGATAGGGAGATAACACCAGCAGGGGTCCCGCTCTTCCCTCCCTGAGATGGATCCAGTCTTTGCTGCTGACTACAAAAAGACTCACGGGCTGTAAGTGGTAGAGAGTTTCTCCCCTTTAAGCTCATTTTCTTCTTTTCAAATAAACATAATGGTTTACCGAGTTCCTTCACGCTGAAAGCTAGGACTTTTAACACTGGCACCAGTCTTCAGAAAGAATACATAAAAACTTGCTAACAACCCATACTAATGGAACAATAAATATCTGATTTACTTAAGCTTGCTTTAAAGCATTTCACTTGTAGTATACAGTAGGTATTCCAATGTAGAGGTAATCTGGGATTTGTGGTTTGCATGTGAATAGACAGGACGCAATTTTTCTTTTTTTCGTTAAAATAGTGAATATAAATAAACAATAACTCTAAAAACTGTAAAATATATGTCCAAAAATATAGTATTAAAAAATTTCCTGGAAAAAAAAATTCCGGATTTTGGGTCCTTCCGGATTCCGTATTGCAGGTCCTGTACTGTACCTGAAAAAAGTGTGGTGTACAGATTTTTGAGTATGAAAACTAATGGCAAATGGTATGAAATTTCCTATTTTAAATGTCTTTTAAAGATTTTTATCGTAATATTTACCTATAAGTACGATGCTGTGAAGAGAAGCTGCGGTAGGCCTAGTGCATCGCTTCGGGGACAAATTGAAGCTTTGCTCCGTAAAAAGGTAGGTTCTTTGCTGTACCAAAATAATGCACGTAAGAGTACAAGGGAAAGCAGTTACGTTGTTGGCAAGAGAGCAATAAACATTGTAGTGATAGGCTACAGAAAATAGGTCCACATTATACACCCTTTATTTTGTTGTATCCTGTATGTTGTTGGCAGGAAAAACCAGATGAAACCTCTTTGATTTGCAAAGATACATATCAGTGAGATAGAAACTGACCTGTAAATAAGGTATTAACAGGAGAACCAAAACTGCACTGGCACAGCAAATCAGCTACGAATGGAAACCGTTCTTCTCCACTTTTTGTACAAAATAGAAAGGCATATTCGTACTTTCTATTTCGAATCAGGGAATCGTATGCGAAGGAAAGAAAAATTTCTCAGCACGTGCTTTAAAAACAATGACAAAACATGAACAAACTATATTACGTAGCGTATGAGTACAACATGGTTCGCTCTCCTAGCAAGAACGTATGCGGTTGCACTTGTAGTCATCCGCGTGTGAATTACACACTGCAGCATATCTTCCTTTCAACAGAGCAAAGCTTCACATTGTCACCATAGCGATGCGTTGGACCTACTGCAGCGAATCTCCCTTTCAAAGGAGCAAAGTTTCACATCGTTGCTGTAGCGGTGCTTTAGACCTACTGCAGCGTCTCTTCACAGCATCACTCTTACAGGTAAATATGATAAAAATCTTTAAAAGACATTTAAAATATGAAATTTCTGCATTATTTGCTATTAGTTTTCATACTCTAAAATCTGTACATCGACATTTTTCCAGGTACTAACATTTCTCCAACAAAATATTTTAGGATGCTAATCTACATATTTACCCCAAGTTCATTTTACTGCACCCATGCTAGTTGGCGGGAGGAAGGCATTTCGGTCAGTTAAATTGTAAGTTGCTGGTAAAAAGGTTTTGCTCAAAACTTTGTCAGATAATAAGGCAGGTATCTTCCAACATCAAAGACACCCAAATTGTGTGTTCAAGTTTATTTTGGGGTAAACCTTTCACGTTCGGCCCAAAAAGTTTTATGAAGCAACGATAGATGGCAACACGTTATCGCTACATCGTGAAGCGTTTCGTTACATTGTGAAAGTGGCAAAGGAAGTGAATAATATGGATGAAAGGTGGCGCTTAAAAGGACCTTTTTGAATGTTGATTGTGGCATATGTGTGAAATATTAATTTTCACGGAAGAATATGAAACTGTGTAGCTAGCAGAATAAAAACAAGGAAAGTTTTATCTGCCAGGGAAGAACTGTCTGATCGCAGGAATCAGGACTTCAAAGCAATGTTCAGAGGAAAGACAGCAATTCCGTCGGAATAAATATTCCAGAATATGGTCTGCCAAGTACATTTACATTGCCAGGCTACCATTAACTGTGCGACTAGTTGTCTGCAAAACGAATACCAGTCACTAACTGTCTCAGTGGATGTGAGGTTTCTTCAATCGCCTCATCGTAAGACAATCCTTTGGGGAAAAAATATGTGAGAATCATCACTCTATCAATAGGAATCTCAGCATAAAAAAACATGTACCAAGTGTGCGGGAAGAATACTCATCATTCCCTGAATCGTACTTCTTCCGACACATGAATTGTCCTAAACGATGAGACGCATTGACACAAAGAGTCACGAGAAGGCTGAATGCATTTCACGTGCGATAAGAGCGGAGGATAAGTGAAGTGCTACCGTGGCGCCATCTATTATTACTTTTGGAACTAGCAGGGGCCGAACGTGGAAGTTTATTTATTTTTTTTTTTTTTTTTGGATTGGAGGTTTAACGACCACCGTGAGCAACTCAATGGGCTATAAGCAGTCGCCCGTCCCTAATTTAGGGGTTTTTTTTTGATATTTTGATATGCAAAGAAACAGTGTATTATGTATAAACATGCTTTCTCCAATTTCAAGTGTTTTTATTCCAGAAATAAGTTTGAGCTTTTAGATTTTTATATAATAAAAATTTTAATTAATGAAATGTGTTTAACTTTTTTTATTTAAACTCAATTGTGAAAACGACAGTGATAAAAATAGAGGGGGGGGGGGGTAGAAAAATATGGGTTCCAACTTCCACTGCATTGTAAGAGAAGCTGAGAAAATAAAAAAAAATTGCGTAAGTGGTTTTGCTGCCTGCCTAGCTTATTGGATAAGGCGTGCACTGCCCATGGAGGTTGCTTTGAGGTTTTTTTTTTATTGGAGGTTTAACGACCACCGTGAGCAACTTAATGGGCTATGAGCAGTCGCTCGTTCCTAATTTAGGGCCACTGACTCCAGGGAAGGGGGCCAGTGCAGTAAGACAAACACAACAACCATATCTCACCGAGATTCGAACCCGGACCGATCTCGAACGAATGGTCAGAAGCCATCGCTTAGACCACTGCGTTACCGGGACCGCAGAGGGAATATTGCTCCAAACATTATAGCACCATTTGGGTGAAGGCCTTTTCTTTTACTAATATATAGCCTACTGCTCCCTTCCACAAATCCAGGTTGTTATAGGAATGGTTTGATGAATAGGGCCTGGAAGAATTCGACTGGATTTCAGAATGCGAAGCCTCAAGCTGTATCTCGAACACGAAATCAACAGAAACATAATAAGGTTCTCACACCCACCCAACTTACATGACAGAGCAATCGACACATTCAACTTTGCGTGAAACTTACCCATTTAATGGTCCTCTGTAAAGTGGTCAAAAAATATCATGTAAGGGCAACTTCTAAGTATACCTCATAAACCCCATTATTATTATTTTTTTCAAGTTGCGGTTCGGGTTAAAGAAAAGAATAAGATATGCGACACGCATGTTCACAAAACCTGCAAAGAAATTCTTTAGAGGGTACTCAACGTTCCGTGATTGGATTACGTAATCGCGTGACTTGTACATTAAAGAAACAAACAGAAAGAGACGAGAGCGGTGATCAACAAAGACCTTTAAAGTACACAGACTGGAAAACCGTAAGTTAACCGGGCGACATTTGAAGTCCAGCGTTGTACGGCAAGAATCTGTCACATCTCGCTCTTTACTATAGGCGTTCGTGTGTTTATATGAATTACGTCTAAAATGTATAACCAGTAAGATTTAATTTTTTGTTTTTATAAATAGTGTGTGTATATTGTAAAGTATTTCAGAAAATAATATAGCCAAATTTACTGAGCTAAACAGATTTTTAAAACGGTTATATCTTGCGTAGCGTACGGATGTACCAATAAACAAACAACTGGCCAGCTGACACTTTCATTTCGTAGGTTTCCTCATAATAATTGTGATACTTTGGGGAAGTGGGTAAATGTTCTAAGACGTGCTAACTGGAAACGAAGCTAAGCCAAACCAAAATGTGACGATTGGCATTTAGCAAGAGGTATCACACACCTTTGTGGTCTCACTATACCGGTATCCCGTCTGGAAATAGAAAAGAGAAGTGCGACGACCAAGTTGTCCCAAGAAAAAAGCGTGAGAAAAAAAGGAAACATATTCATATTTTCATCCGGATTTAAGTCCTAGTCACAGTAATGTTGCCGTGACTTGCAGTTTCAATTTAGGCTTCTCACCTACTTTCCTGATCTTTCTCTAAAAATAATAAAGATGTTTTTGTATTTTAAGTGTACGATAGTTAGCTAGTAACCTTTTGCACTTACTTTCTCCCTAAATATTAAGTTGAGGGACTCAGTTTTTACTAGAACCTTATACCATTCACCAGTCTGTGTATGGCTCTAAAGGGAAGGTTTCTGGTTAAACCTGCACATGGTTTGTTAACTTGTGTTTTTTTTTCCAGACATTTCATCCTCGAGATTTGTAATTGTCTAAACTCTAACTTGTATGAAGAGGGCATTTCTTTCTATCATATTTAATTTTACTTATTTTTTCGTCCGTTGAGTAGCTATTACGAATTTTAAATACTGCGGGGAAAATTTCCGAAATTAAGTTTTGCTCTCGGCAATTTCTCTTAAGAATAAACAAATGGCCACATTAAAATGATTTTTGACATTACTTAGAGTGTGAAATACGAATTTCACGCAACTAAATCACGCAGTTTGCAAGCAACTTAAGCCGAAATATATTTTACACGTTGGACAAACGACTTTTCCCTTCTTAATTCACATGACCCAAAATTACGATAATGATGTTTTCTTTAATCGTAAGTTAAAAGGCGCAAAGTCTAATTTATAAAAAAAAATTAATACGCAGTATTAAATTCTTTCGCGCAAGTAAAGGAGCTTAATTGACGTTGCTTACATAGGACACATGCCGTTTTATCCGTACAAGCTCTGTGATCAAAATGTCGCCAGCTGCTGCCACTCATTTGCACAAGAACTTCCAGTCTATGTATCTTAAAGGTCTTTTTTTTTATTGGAGGTTTAAAGACCACCGTGAGCAACTCAATGGGCTATAAGCAGTCGCCCGTCCCTAATTTGGGGCCACTGGTTCCAGGGAAGGGAGAGAGCCAGTGCCAAAAGACAAACACAACATCCATGCCTCACCGGGATTCGAACCCGGACCCCTTACGGACGAATGATCAGAGGCCATCGCTTAGACCACTGCACCACCGGGGCGGCAAAGGTCTTTGGTGATCAATATCAACATGGATTACAATGTTACAATAATAACATCAAATTTTGAAGATGACAACCCGATTTTTGGCGTAAATGTGACAAAGATGGTAAGTCAGATAATATCCGAAAACTTGGAAACATTTTAGCATACCCGGGCGTTTTCTGGGAGACGCAGGTTGGAGTCCCGCTCCAGGACGATGAAAATTTTCAAGTTTTCGGATATTATCTGACTTACCATCCTTGTCACATTTACGCCAAAAATCAGATTGTCATCTTCAAAATTTGTATTATATGGCGTAATCCCGCATTTCTTTCATAATAACACCGAGTTTTCTCGAAACTTACGCCCATAAAATTATGCAGTTAGGAAAGGAGGAAGAAAAAATTTTAGTTGCTTCTTTAAAATAAAATTACTGCCAAAAGAATCAGTCGAAGTAAGTTTCTGGCAAGTTTCCACACTGATATTCACCTAACAACACATCTACCAACAACTATACAGCGGCCTACGGCCCGATACGTTATAGCTTTTCCGGTTTAAATGGCCATGGTAGCTGTTGCTGTTATTGTTTACTTCTTCATTTATATACCTTACTTGGCCGATTCCTATACTCGCTTTGCTTGGGGTCTTCCAAAGTGCGGTCAAAGGCAAGGCCGATTATGCATCTTTTCTGTTAGTAATGTTCCATATTGTGGCGCCATCTATTTTCTTTATTATGTTTTGTTGTTAAATATTTATTCATTTGTAGGATTGAAACTTTTTTTCTCTTTCAATCAATATTTTCCATTGTTCTGTTATTTTATATAGTTCATTAAGGTGGTTCCACCTAAAATCTCTGCCTTATGTTTCCAATGGTAAAATTTCTTTACATATTTTCTTCGCAATTAATGTATTCCCAAGGATGAAAATATGCACATCGATAAAACTAACTTTAAGTTAAAGCAGGGGATACTTATTACTTGCTAAAACATAATCATAATCAAATTAAAAATCAATAATTTTTTTTTTTTTAATTGGAGGTTTAACGACCACCGTGAGCAACTCAATGGGCTATAAGCAGTCGCCCGTCCCTAATTTAGGGTCACTGGTTCCAGGGAAGGGAGAGAGCCAGTGCCGTAAGACAAACACAACATCCATGCCTCACCGGGATTCGAACCCGGACCCCGTTCGGACGAATGGTCAGAGGTCATCGCTTAGACCACTGCGCCACCGGGGCGGCAATAAATAATTTTTGTTTGAGTAATGTTCAGACTTGTTAATGCCGCCCCGGTGGCGCAGTGGTCTAAGGCGCTGGCCTATGATCATTCGTCCGTGAGGGTCCGGGTTCGAATCCCGGTCAGGCATGGATGTTGTGTTTGTCTTACGGCACTGGCTCTCTCCCTTCCCTGGAACCAGTGACCCTAAATTAGGGACGGGCGACTGCTTATAGCCCATTGAGTTGCTCACGGTGGTCGTTAAACCTCCAACCAAAAAAAAAAAAAAAAAAAAGACTTGTTAATAGATGGCGCGACCAGTACATTGATGACGTCAGTAGACAAACAAATGTTGGATTGCTTAATTATGGTTATATTTTAACAAGTATAATACCTTAATAAATATTGCGAAGAAAATATGTAAAGAAATTTTACCATTGCAAACATAGCCGCCCCGGTGGCGCAGTGGTCTAAGCGATGGCCTCTGATCATTCGTCCGGAAGGGGCCCGGGTTCGAATCCCGGCGAGGCATGGATGTTGTGTTTGTCTTACGGCACTGGCTCTTTCCCTTCCCTGGAACCAGTGACCTTAAATTAGGGACGGGCGACTGCTTATAGCCCATTGAGTTGCTCACGGTGGTCGTTAAACCTCCAATAAAAAAATTGCAAACATAAGGGCCGCAGTGATCTAAGCGATGGCCTCTGATCATTCGTCCAAAAGGGGTCCGGATTCCAATCCCGGTGAGGCTTCGATGTTGTGTTTGTCTTACGGCACTGGCTCTCTCTTTTCCCTGGAACCAGTGGTCCTAAATTAGGGACGAGCGACTGGTTATAGCCCATTGAGTTGCTCACGGTGGTTGAATCACCCGTATTACATATTATACTTTCAGGAAAACCCAATTTCGAAAAATTTGTAGTTTATGAAGGAGTAGTATGACATTTTATTGAATACGCATACTTAGTGTGTGGCGCCAGCTAAAATGCACGCCGCCCCACTGGCCTAAGCGCTGTTTGACCGCTGATCCGGGTTCGTCATGGATGATGTGTTTGCCTTACGGCACTTATTCTCTAACTTTCCGGGAACCAGTGACCCTAAATTAGTGACGGGGACTACTTATAGCCCATTGAGTTGCTCACGGTGGTAGTCATGGGTGGCCTAGTGGGCAACGTTCGTGACTGCCACAGAAAGGACCTCAGGTTCGATCCCAAGCAGGTACGAACTCTCGATCCACTAAATATCCGCCGTGCGTCGGACGGACCACGGGTACTGGCCCCCGGTAATAAATAAGGGCGTCTTCCTCCCCTTTTCTACTTCGCTTCCGTGTCACTCTCCTATCAGGCACTCTGGCCCAAATTTCCTAGCTTATTATTTCTAAGGGTTGTTTAAGACCTGGGGTCAGACACTCCCTTCCTAAAATCCTCTACATATGATCATTTGATCACGGTGGTGTCAAAACTTTAATCAGAAAAAAAAATGCGTCACGCTTGTCGCAAAACACAAAATTTAGAGAAACCTACCTTAACGTCAAGATTTTTCCACTTTCAACTCAAATATAATTGATTACGGTTACTCAAGATCAATCTCTTATTTTTATAATTTTTTTCCTATGCTCCCCGCATCTTTCATTTCAGGCATAACTCTACTCTCATAAAGTTCCTCACGAAATCAATGATATTTTTTCTCACATCTAGGATCTGGTTCAGCCAAAAAATCCTTTTTCTTTACCTCACAGCTTGATTAACAGCATAGTCAGGTGAACCAAATATTTTTTTGCGTCCATGTTAGTGAAGCAGTCATGGTTAGTAGTTGAATTTTTTCACTCGAAATGGATTTCAATTTGACTTTCGATATATCTACAAGCTTGCCCATACGAGCTGCTTCCTTTCTTCTTTTGATTGGAGGTTTAACGACCACCGTGAGCAACGCAATGGGCTATAAGCATTTGCCCATTCCTAATTTAGCGCCACTGGTTCCAGGGAAGGGAGAGAGCCAGTGCCGTAAGACAACCACGCCATCCATGCCTCACCGGGATTTGAACCCGGACCATTTTCGGACGATTGATCAAAAGCCATCGCTTAGACCACTGCGCCACCGGAAAGACAAGAGTTGCTTTCTCTTCTGCAAACTTATGTGTTTTGGCTTCTTTTGTTGGAATCTCAACCTGTAGCACTTCTTAATTTGCTTCATTTACCAGAAATTTTCCTAACTTTGCCCTTCTACAAAATGCCTTACTATGTTCACCAAGGGCATGCAATTTAAAATGGCACAACTTACTACCGTGAGCACCTCAATGGGCTATAAGCAGTCGCCTATCCCTAATTTATGGTCACTGGTTCCAGGGAAGGGAGAGAGCCAGTGCCGAAAGACAAACACAACATCCATGCCTCACGGGATTTGAACTCGGACCGCCGCCCCGGAGGCGCAGTGGTCTCAGCGATGGCCTCTGATCATTCGTCCAAACGGGGTCCGGGTTCGAATCCCGGTGAGGCATGGATGTTGTGTTTGTCTTACGGCACTGGCTCTCTCCCTCCCTGGAACCAGTGACCCTAAATTAGGGACGGGCGACTGCTTATAGCCCATTGAGTTGCTCACTGTGGTCGTTAAACCTCCAATCAAAAAAAAAAAAAAAAAAAAAAAAGAACTCGGAACCCTAACGGACGAATGATCAGATGTCGTCGCTTAGGCCACTGTGCCACCGGGCCGGCAAAATAGCTTTTGCCCTGATTTCACTTTAAATCTCTCCTTTCATAGGTATGTATTTGTATCGCTGTACAGTCACCACACGTAATAATTTTCTAACAGATCTCCCTTGTTTTTGAGGGGATCCAGGGGCGGCTCCTGCTATGGGGTTGTGGGGCTGCAGCCCCTACCCAACGCAGTTTTTTTTCATGCTGTACCAAGAGAGAAAAGTTTTGTGAACACCGCTGTAAGTTTTCCCAGCATAATGCCACGACTGCAGTTTTCTGAACTGAACTGGAAGTTTTCCCAGCATAATGCCACGACTGCAGTTTTCTGAACTGAACTGGAAGTTTCCTGCATAACACCAGGGGGAGCGGGAAGAACGTTACGGACTGCGCTTCTCGCAGCCCTGACGGCTATTGAAACCAACTCATGTGAGAAACTCTGCCTATTCCCACATCAGTTCGTTTCCTTTGAATAAAACTTCCCTGGGGACTGCATTCATGGCAGCTCTTGCTAGCAGGGTTGCTCTCGAATGCAGTCTC
This sequence comes from Macrothele yani, assembly GCA_039090855.1. Taxonomy (NCBI): domain Eukaryota; kingdom Metazoa; phylum Arthropoda; class Arachnida; order Araneae; family Macrothelidae; genus Macrothele; species Macrothele yani. The sequence goes on along the minus strand of CM077009.1, from coordinate 132,967,350 downwards.
TCGTTGGGGGTGGGAATGCATCGCCGGACCTGTGTGCTTTGTTGATTAATACGGTTTTTGTGCTTCCGAATAAGACATTAAATAGGGGAATGAATTAAAAATAACGACGAATGTTGAAATAAAGTATTAAATAAAGTACGTTTGAATGTATTCCTCAACCTGGGTTTTTTTTCTTCCAATTTTTGGTTTGTTCCTGCTTTTATTCAACGTAATAATTCTAACAACATTGTTGCTCCCATCTAGTAACAAATACTCAGTTGCCGGGACTTTTGCAAAAAAGTTTTACTTATATTTTCTCTTCTGGTTAAAATGGACATGTGAACAAGTTGCGATAAAAAATAGAGTTCAGTATTGGATAAATTGAAAAAAAAAAAAAAAAAAAAAAAAAAAAAAAGAGAGATACTAATTTCTGCAGCGAAATAATTGTACAAAATTGATTTCTTCACTTACCAAGCACAGCGAAATTTTCGCTTTTAAACTCACGTTAATTTTTATTCACCAAAAATCATTGAAGTCACTCCACTGGATACATTTTATTTTTCTGCTGCATCCCCTCCCTCCCAAAAATCAGCTGCGCATTTCAATTGAGGTAGTGTACTTAATTACTTTGAAAAGAACATTTAATCAGATATCATTGTTTAGAAAATTTACGAAGTTAGTAAATTTTGGAAAACAAAGTTTTCTACACTAAATTGTTATCATGATGGCTTCAGAATTAAAACTGGACTGAATATGTTTGCAATCCGTTTTTATTGAAGAGAATGCCGGTTTGTGAGTATCGCAATAACAACTCATCGCGGAATTCTGGCAGACCCTGCAAAATTCCACAAAATGTTTTTCATCGCCGTCCAAGTTGCAGTGGTCGGTATCAAGTCGAAGTTTCAAAGGAAGTGTATCAGAAGAAAAAATATTTATTGTCATATTTCTAGGGGTCACAATGAGACACTTGAGAACGCTTACATGACCTTGAGTGTTTCTCTGCTACCACCGGCCCACGCATTAATTTTTTGTCCTTATATATATATATATATATACGTACAGTATATGCATATATATATAATTTGCAACCACTGTCAATCCACTGCTGGATGAAAGTCTCCAAGTTTCTTCTTCCACAACAGTCTGCCTTGAGACAGTTTTTTTCATGCTCTCGAATTTCATGTACCCATCTCCCTCTTGTCATCTTCTGGATATTGTTTTTTCCCTTGCTATCCAGTTCAATATTTCAACTCTCCGTCAGTGGTTCTTTCTTCTAGCAATATGTCCATCCCATTGCAATTTCAGGAATTTTGACCATGTCTTCCACTCTTGTCGTTTTCCCGATCCACGAGTTCCTATTTGTATTATTCCAGGTAACAACAAACATGCATCTCTACATGCCTCTTTCAGTTGGCTGCAACGTCTGTCTGTCTATTTTAGTTGAGGTCCATGTTTGTGCTCCATGCGTAAGAACTGGAAGGATGCACTGATTAATCAGTTTCTTTTTAAGAAATAATGTATCCGACGAAGTTTTATAGGTCGATTATTTTCTTCATAAATGTGACAATGTGGACATCGCTTAATATCTGTCGCCTAATTTAGGTATCGGTACCTTTACATTTTCCCTATCAATCGCTAAATATAAAATCTAAATATTAATTTCTTGTAAAAAAATGCACTTTCGATCAGTATATATATTATTGTTATTATTATTATTATTATTATTAAACGGACAGTATCAGCACAGGCGCAGTAACTTTGCTTTCGAAGTGGTATCGTGATATCTACAAAATTGAGATGCAGCCCCCCCCCCCATCTCAGCTTACGACGAGCCGCCACTGAGGGGATCACAACATACTTTTTGAAGCACAATAGTGTTCCACAGTTAACACATTATGTTTTAATAGTGTGTTAACTGTGCACCATTCATCCATTCACACACACACACAATGTGTATGACCAGTAAGTACACAATACAATGCGAATATATTATTGGTAACCGATATTATTACTATCATTTCTTTTGGAAGTAACCTCTACATTGAGAGCATAGCTTTTGCCTTGGTTTTATTTTAAATTCTTTTATTAATAGGTATTTACATTGCTGCAGAGTAACTACATGCACCGATTTTCTCACAGGTTTTTTGTCTTTTCTGTGGGGATCACAACATACTTTTTAAAGAATTTAAACCTTTCTCAAAAATGCAGTTTTACTGTGGAAACAAACGGTCCCTAAATTTTTAGTAGTTAAATTTTTGTTTTTTGATTGGAGGTTTAACGACCACCGTGAGCAACTCAATGGGCTATAAGCAGTCGCCCGTCCCTAATTTAGGGTCACTGGCTCCAGGGAAGGGAGAGAGCCAGTGCAGTAAGACAAACACAACATCCATGCCTCGCCGGGATTCGAACCCGGACCCCTTCCGGACGAATGATCAGAGGCCATCGCTTAGACCACTGCGCCACCGGGGCGGCCAGTTAAAATTCAAAAGAATTCTATTACCTACAGTGAGGCCTGCTACATTGTCATTATTTGTTTCTAACCTCAACAATTTTGAAATGTCAGAAACAAAAATTTAATGAAAACGTTAGGCCTACACTCTGAAATGTTAATTTTCTGACATTTATGCAACAGTGTGCATTTTTCACTTTTTAAAGACAAATAACAAACATATGGTGCTCAATACCAAAAAAATAAATAAATAAAAAAGATCACCAAGAACAAAAATAAATAAATTTTTAAGCTTTACAAATTTGCCACAGGTTTTTATATATAGCAGCCAGTGCGACACGAATGCAGAGGGTGCTAAGAATCACCGGAGGATCGGACTATAGGCTCTCACATGATGCTGATCTTGGCTACTTTCAATGGACACTCCGTATCTTCTGATTAAAGGCTCCTTGAATTGGAAGAGGAACTACAAAGGATCAAGTGGGACATCGTCGGGCTAAGTGAGGTAAGGAGATCTCATTGAACTGAAAAGTGGACATCTCTTCTACTGTCGTGGGACAGATACTGGCAGAACTAGTTGAATTTAAATAAACAAGAAACTGAAGGATAAATTTGTAGAAGTTGAAAGTTCTTCTGAAAGAGTTGCACGACTTGTTATCCAACTCTCGAGAAGATACCTGGCTCAGATTATTCAAGCTTATGCACCCATCACAAGCCATCCTGAAAAAGAAATTGAAGAATTTTACGAGGAAATTTGTCATCTAAATAATAAAGGTAAACATCACTTGAAGATCATTATGGGATATCTCAATGCGAAAATAGGGCAACGGCAAGTCGGCAACAGAAAGAAACTTCAGTAGATAAGTTCGGTCACAGCAACTGAAACCAGCGTGGAAATACTCTCGTAGAGTTTGCAGAGGCAGAAGGGTTTTTCATCATGAACTCCTTTTCCAAGAAATAAACCGCAAAGAAAAATGGAGCATCTCAATGGATTGACAAGTGAAACTGATTTTATTATGTGTAACAAGAAATTTGTCATGGAAGACTGCAGCAGGCAGAACAAGTTCAACACAGGTAGTGCCCATAGAATAGTAAGATGTACCTTAATGCTGAACTCGAGCGTAGCAAGCTCATAAAGCAAACAAAAGTGTATTGACATGACCAACCTTAAATAACATCCCAATTTCTTCAAATTGGAACTGATTCTGTGCTCTACAAAGTCTAACATTGGAAGAATGGACATCTCTGAAGTTAACAGAAAACTAACCAAAGCTCATAGGAAAACAGCAACAAAATTAGCTGGTACAAAAACCAAGTTACATATGAACAAATTATCAGTAAAAACCAAACTTCTGATGCAAAAAAGAAGAGAGATGAGGACAACTAAAGAAGATGTGACTTCCAAAGTGGAATGTATAGAGCTGTGCAAGATAGTACGAAAAAGTATCACTGAAGATGTAAGGAAATTCAACTGTGAACTAGTGAGGAAAGCAATTGAAAACAACCAAAGCCTGAAGAGAGCAAAGGGACATCTCAGTAAGGGAAGAAAACAAATTATGGCACTGAGAAAAGAAGATGGTTCTGTAACAAGAAATAGAGCCGAAATTTTGATAAGAGTGAAAGATTTCTGCTCAAAACTATATGAAAGGGATGATTCATGTACTCCAGAGATTACGAAAGGTACCAGTAACAGAGTTCTTCCAGTCCTCCCAGCAGAAGTTGCACATGCAATCAATAACATGAAACGGGGAAAGCTCCAGGAGATGAAATTACCATAGACATCATACAAGAAGCAAGTGGAGAAATTGAAACAATACTCGCCCAAGTTTTTACTGGATGCCTTAATGAAGGGAAGATTCCTGAGGATTGGGACAATGCTACAATGATCCTACTACTTACAAAAGGCGACATTGAGGATCTCAGGAACTACAGACCTATCAGTGGTTTATAAAATCTTCACTAAAGTTATTTCACGCCGCTTGAAGGTAACACTGGACATGGCTCAACCGAGAGAACAAGTTGGATTCAGGAGTGGCTACAGCACTATAGATCATATCCACGTACCGAGAGAACTAATTGAAAGAGCAAGAGAATATGAACTTTCATTGTGCATGGCTTTCATCGATTATGAAAAGGCCTTAGATTCAGTGAAACCATCAGCAGTTACAATGGCTTTGAAATATTGCAGTATTGAAGATGCATACATTAATAACATCTGTGAAAATGCAATGCAAAAATTCGGCTATTTGAAAATATAGAACCCATAACAATTGGAAAGGGAGTGAGACAAGGTGACACCATGTCTCCCAAACTCTTTAATGCCACATTGGAAAATATCTTTCAATCACTGAACTGGGAAAACAAAAGGATAAAGATTAATGCCGAAGTTAACAGAAAACTGTTAACTTCTGCATTAATCTTTTTTGCTGATGACGTAGACATTTTTGCAACTACCCCATTAGAGCTGCTCACAAGAATAAAGAAGTGAGTTTAAAGAAGGGGAACTTGCTCACAAGAGTAAAGAAGTGGGTTTAAAAATGAATATTCAGAAGACAAACGTGATGTACAATGCTTTTACAAGAAATGAAGATTTATCGATTGATGGGGGAAAGCTGGAGATAACAGACACGTGCATTTATCTTGGACAGCAGATATCAAGTGAGGGTCACATTGATGAAGAAATTAATTGGCATATAAAACTTGCCTGGAGAGCTTTTGGAAGAAACAGTATTATTTTCAAGGGCAATATGCCATTATGCCTGAAAAGAAATGTTTGATCAATGCATCCTCCAGTGCTTACTTACGGTGCCGATACGTGGACCTAAACTAAAAGAAACATACAGAGACTGCAGACAACTCAAAGAAGCATGGAGTAACTAGGAGAGATAAGAAGAGGAACTCGTGGATCAGAAAAACGATGAGTGGAAGACATTATGATCAGATTAAAATCCCTGAAATGGCAATGGGTAGGACATATTGCCAGAAAGGCAGCCGATATTTTAGACTGGATTCCAAGGGACAGGAAAAGACCCAGAAGAGCACATGGGAGATGGATGAATGAAATTCGAAAGTATGCGGGGGTAAAATAGAGACTGGCGCATGACAGACTGTTGTGGAAGAAACTTGGATATCTTTGTGTAGCAGTGGATTGATAATGAATGGTGATTATATATATATATATTAGGTGTGCAAGTTAATTCTCGGCCACAGGCACGAAACGTTGACAGCAAATTATAGCAAATCGAATACGTACCTAATCAGGGAAATAATCCCTGTCGTGTTGAATATGTTTCAGTCATCGGTCACAGCTGCGGAAAAAAGAGGGCTGTTCCAAGTTGATAAAGTCATCAATACTTGTGTGGACCTCCTCGACAGAAGTGAAGTGCATATTACTCAGGTGATGTTGCAGGGAGCAAAAACGGTGATAATCCGACAGGGCGAAGTCTGGAGAATACGCTGGATGGGACAAAATCTCCCATCCCAGGTCGGTGTTCGTGTTTAAAGTCGTTTTCGTGGTGTGAGGACGTGCGTTATCCTGAAGCAACATGACCTACCTTCTGCCCTTGCCGGTGTATGACCTTTTCGCTTCCATTGCGTCACTCACACGAATGAGTTGCTGACAATAACTTAGCTCAGCATTGACAGTTTCACCAGGTTTTCGTTTTATTGGATTTTTAACGACCACCGGGAGCAACACAAGGGCTATAAGCAGTCGCCCGTCCCTAATTTAGGGTCACTGGTTCCAGGGAAGGGAGAGAGCCAGTGCCGTAAGACTAACACAACATCCATGCCTCACCGTGATTCGAACCCGGATCCCGTTCGGATGAATGATCACAGGCCATCGCTTAGACCACTGCGCCACCGGGGCGGCACCAGGTTTGAGCAACTCATAGTGTACGACACCGCGCTGATCCCACCATATGCACAGCAACAGCTTCCTGGCATGGATATTCGGTTTGACGGCACTGGTGGTAGGCTTACCTGGATAAACCCACGATTTGCGCTGCTTAGGGTTACCGTAGAGGATCCACCTCTCATCACAGGTCAATCTTTTTCTTTTTTTGATTGGAGGTTTAACGACCACCGTGAGCAACTGAATGGGCTATAAGCAGTCGCCCGTCCCTAATTTAGGGTCACTGGTTCCAGCGAAGGGAGAGAGTCAGTGCCGTAAGACAAACACAACATCCATGCTTCACCGGGATTCGAACCCGGACCCCGTTCGGACGAATGATCAGAGGCCATCGCTTAGACCACTGCGCCACCTGGACGGCATCAAAATCTTGTGGAGGAAATCCTTCTTGAATCTGGAGAGTAAGGACACGGCAACATCATAGCGCCTAGACTTTTTTTTTTTTTTGATTGGAGGTTTTACGACCACCGTGAGCAACTCAATGGGCTATAAGCAGTCGCCCGTCCCTAATTTAGGGTCACTGGTTCCAGGGAAGGGAGAGAGCCAGTGCCGTAAGACAAACACAACATCCATGCCTGACCGGGATTCGAACCCAGACCCCTTACGGACGAATGATCAGTGGCCAACGCCTTAGACCACTGCGCCACCGGGGCGGCCGCCTAGACTTGTTCGCAGCTGTGAGTAGATGGGGCACCCAACGGCCCTGCTTGTAAATCCGTCCAAGCTTGTGCAGGCGCTTGGCAATGGCTTGCCGTGTTACTCCGAGTTCCTGGGCGAGCTCTGTGCGTGACAGGGATCTGCGTCCAACAGTTGTTCCAGTTCATCATCGTCAACTTTCTGTGGCTGTCCCGGACCTTCTGCATCACGGAGATCGAAATTTCCCTGCTCAAACCGCTGGAACCATTTCTTAGACGTACTGTAGGACACAGCAGCCTCACCCAAAGCAGCACAGATCATTTGTTGGGCTTCCGCGGCACTTTTTCAGCTAAAACGCAAACGGGATGCAGTGCCTCAAATGTTGCTTCTTGCACGACATTGCTTTCACAATCATCTTTCGTCCCTTCTGTCGCTACAGCTATTAGTTATGGTTGCCTGGAAAGCTGTTGGCTGGTGCTGCAATCAGCCATTATTGCACACAGCTATTTGTATTTGCCGAGCCGACGTTCTATGATCGCTTGCTGTTAGGGGCAGAGAATTAAGTTGCACACCTAATATACATATACGTATATTCCATTATGCATGGCTTTTATCGATTATGAAAATGCCTTTGATTCGGTAAAACCATCAGAAGTTACAATGGCTTTGAAATCCTGCGGTATGGAAGATGCATACATTAATGTTAATAACATCTATGAAAATGCAAATATTCGGCTATTTGAGAATACAGCACCCACAAAAATTGGAAAGGGAGTGAGACAAGGTGACACAGTATCTCCCAAACTCTTTAATGCCACTTTGGAAAATGTCTTTCAATCACTGAACTGGGAAAACAAAGGGATAAAGATTAATGGAGATTATCTAACTCACCTTCGTTTTGCTGATGACATAGTCATTTTTGCAACTACTGCATCAGAGCTGCAGAGCATGATCCAGGAACTTGCTGACAAGAGTAAAGAAGTGGGATTAAAAATTAACTTTCAGAAGACAAAAGTGATGTACAATGCTTTTACAAAAATTTTTTTTTTTTTTTTTTTTTGGTTGGAGGTTTAACGACCACCGTGAGCAACTCAATGGGCTATAAGCAGTCGCCCGTCCCTAATTTAGGGTCACTGGTTCCAGGGAAGGGAGAGAGCCAGTGCCGTAAGACAAACACAACATCCATGCCTGACCGGGATTCGAACCCGGACCCCTTACGGACGAATGATCAGAGGCCAGCGCCTTAGACCACTGCGCCACCGGGGCGGCCTTTTACAAAAAAAAAAAAAAAAAATGAAGATTTATTGATTGATGGGGAAAAACTGATGATAACCAATACCTACATTTATCTTGGACAAGATATCAAGTGAGGGTCACATTGTTGAAAAAATTAATCGGCATATAAAACTTGCCTGGAGAGCTTTTGGAAGAAACAGTATAATTTTCAAAAGCAATATGCCATTATGTCTTAAAAGAAAAGTGTCTGAGCAATGCATCCTTCCAGTGCTTACATATGGTGCAGAGATGTGGACCTTAACTAAAAGAGACATACAAAGACTGCAGACAACTCAAACAAGCATGGAGAGGTGCATGCTTGGTGTAACCAGGAGAGATAAGAAGAGGAACTCGTGGATCAGAAAAATGACAAGAGTGGAAGACATTATGATCAGAGTTAAATCCCTGAAATGGCAATGGGCTGGACATACTGCCAGGACAGACTATCGATGGACAGCTGAAATTTTAGACTGGATTTGAAGGGAAAGGAAAAAACCCAGAAAAAGACCACATGGGAGATGGGTGGATGAAATTCGAAAGTATGTGGGAGTAACATGCAGATTGGCACAAGACAGACCATTGTGGAAGAAACTTGGGAAGACCTTCGTCCAGCAGTGGATTGATTATGGTTGATGATGATGATATATATATATATATATATATATATATAGGAGATTTGGATTTTGAGTGAAGTTGAACTTTTCCAAAATTAGAAAATACAAAATGTTTGCAGAAGGAATGAAAAAGTCATTAATTTTATTCGTGGGTATGATGGAACATATGCCCATTTAAAAATATATGTTAGGGCTATATCTCTCCTTTATTGATAATTCATTTTTTTCGGTAAACCATGTTTTCTGCAGAAAAAATTAAAGCCAAGAAAATTTTAATTTCTTAGTAGCTTAAAACAGACATTTGGAGTGTTCACATATTTTTTTCTGAAATCCTCATGCTTTCATTGACAGGCCGTAAAATTTCAAGAAGATTAAATGATTTGTGAATGAAATGAAATCTTGATGTAGGATTACATCTAACTCCGCGGACAGTATGGGGTGACTTAAGGCCAACCACCTGCGACAAAACTAAAAATAAGTGCCGGACACTAGTCGTGTTAGCACGTTCGTAAACAGCGTGGAGTCTGATTTGCGTACTGCACAATACATCATGCACACGACGCTCTCTGTGCGGGGGGGGGTCAATGAAATATTTCTGGGTGTGCTGCCGCATGAGACTCAGCTTATCCGTCAACCGTGAGCGCAACACAAATGTGAGTGGCATCGTTTTAAAGCTCTTGACAAGATCTTTTTTTTTTCTTTTTTTGATTGGAGGTTTAACGACCACCGTGTGAGCAACTCAATGGGCTATAAGCAGTCGCCTGTCCCTAATTTAGGGTCACTGGTTCCAGGGAAGGGAGAGAGCCAGGGCCGTAAGACAAACACAACATCCATGCCTCACCGGGATTCAAACCCGGACCCCGTTCGGACGAATGATCAGTAGGCCATCGCTTAGACCACTGCGCCACCAGGGCGGACAAGATCCATTTAAATGCATAAAGAACATATAGCAGTGGTTTAAACTAAAATTAAAAAATAAAAATGTTTTTATGTGAACGGGTTGACATTTTCGACAATGCCGTGGAATTTGCACAATGAACGCAAGCAAAAGTGGAGAAAACCAAAAGGAGAGGCAAGAGCAAGTGATGAGGAATGTAAGAAACCTAAGAAGATGGAGCACCACGTTGGGTAATTCGTGTATCAATCTGCTTTGTGTTTGCAATGTATCCAGCATTATTTGCAAAAATTATGTAAGCTACTTTTCATATCATAGACCTGTGTTGGCTATAACAAATTAAATAAACGCTTTTAAACCATACTCAACTAGCTCATCACAACTCTCCGATCTGCAAGCCATAGTCCTATGTCCCCAACTGGCGGCTCAATCAGAACTGAGCCTACCTGTACATTTTCTTTTTTTTTTTTTTTTGTAAGAAAGTGTACCTTGCACACAAAAAAACATTGGAACAGTAAAAAATGAGAACTAACTGAAAGTTTCAAAAGCTGTAAATTTAAAACCAGATGAGCTACATGGAAAAAAAAAATGAGAATTCAGTGAAAGTTTTAAGAGCTGCAAAATTAAAACCAGATGAGCTACATGGGAGAAAAAATGAGAATTCACTGAAAGCTTCAAAAGCTGCAAAATTAAAACCAAATGAGATACATGAAGAGAGAAGAAAGAAAAAAAAAGAGAGAGAGAGAGAGAGAGAGAATTCACTGAGTTTCAAGAGCTGCAAAATTAAAACCAGATGAGCTATATGAAAAAAAAATATGAGAATTCACTGAAAGTTTCAAGAGCTGCAAAATTAAAACCAGATGAGTTACATGCGAAAAAATATGATTTCTTACCACTATGGAGAGATTTAGTATACCAAGTGTTTTCAAAATCTGAGAACATGGATGTCATGGCCTGGTTGAATTGATGTGGAATGACTCCCACACTTACCAGAAGCATTTGCAAGCGCTTAACTTTAGATGAGAGACACCTCTGGTAAACAACCTGGGGAGGGCCTTAAATGTAGTGCTTCACCAATCATTCTTACAATTTGATAATACATCTTTAAATCTTAGCAATAAACATCATGTAATTACTTAAAATACATTTCAGTCACACTGACAAAGACTGAAAATACAGTTGAAAGCCTCTTTTTATTGTATTGAAATTTAGGCATACTTTTATATTCACTCTTCTTTTCTTAGTGTCTCCTATGTTGCCTTCAGCATTCCAAATCAAAAACACAATTTGCACACAGTCTTTATTTACATTCTTCATAATTTAAGATAAGTTCCTTACAAAAGAAGTTTTTCTCTAAAACATATTCAATTGTGGCTGATGTGTTAAGTGTGGATTATACTGGTAATTATATCTCCTTTGCCTTTCATCCAAAATCACTGGCTCTTCTGGTTGTGTATCATTTTTATTTTTAGAAAGTAGCTCCCTTGTTCTTTCTTTTTCAATCCTTTCCCTTTGTAATCTTTCAGCACGAAGCTGTTCCATTAACATGGGAGCCTTTATGGAAGATTTAGAGCACTTCTCCGATTTATGGCTTTTAAGAGTCTTTTTATCCTGCAATGAAAAACAAAGTAACAAAATTAACAAAGAAAAAAACAGGCAAGTATCTGTACCTGATGTTGAACAACATCTAAGGAACACTTCTAACACGTTTTATTAGCAGTTTAACCATATCTAAAATTGCCCGTATTCCTCAGTCTAGTAAACTAATAATAGCAGAAGGTTCAGCTATCAGTTTAGTTTTTTCTGTTTGGCATCCATTTCGTGAATTTTGGCAATAGTTTTATCAGAAAATATGTAAATTTGTACAAGAGAGAAAGAGGTGAAAATTGAAGTTATTATGAAACTGCAAAATTTTTAAATTAAATTCTTAGAGTTCTCAGGAGTCTGAATGTGCGTATGTAAAAATATGCTGACAGGAAAAAAATACTTTACGCCAGAAACAAACAATGCACATCAGTCAAGAAGGGAGTAAGAGGCATAAAATTCTGTCCTGCCAAGAACAAACAGTGCACATCAGTCAAGAAAGGAGTAAGAGGCACAAAATTCTGTCCTGCCAAGAACAATCAATGCACATCAGTCAAGAAAGGAGTAACAGGCATAAAATTCTGTCCTGCCAAGAACAAACAATGCACATCAGTCAAGAAAGGAGTAAGAGGCATAAAATTCTGTCCTGCCAAGAACAAACAGTGCACATCAATCAAGAAAGGAGTAAGAGGCATAAAATTCTATCCTGCCAAGAACAAACCATGCACACGATAAAAATGGCAGAAGAGGGAATGTGCAAGAAACTCTACGTACACAGTAAAGTGAATTTTTACTTAAAAATTATCCATAAATTGAAGACAATTTATGAGGAACACTAAATGAATAGTTCCAATATATATATATATATAAATATCCACGTACTGAGAGAACTAATTGAAAGAGCGAGGGAATATGAACTTCCATTGTGCATGGCTTTTATCGATTATGAAAAAGCCTTTGATTTGGTGAAACCATCAGCAGTTGCAATGGCTCTGAAATCCTGCGGTATTGAAGATGCATACATTAATATTATTAATAACATCTATGAAAATGCAAGTACAAAGATTCGGCTGTTTGAAAATACAACACATAAAAATTGGAAAGGGAGTAAGACAAAGTGACACCATATCTCCTAAGCTGTTTAATGCCACATTGGAAAATGTATTTCAATCACTGAACTGGGAAAACAAAGGGATAAAGATTAATGGAGATTATCTAACCCACCTTCATTTTGCTGATGACATAGTCATTTTTTCAACTACCCATCAGAGCTGCAGAGTATGATCCAGGAACTTGCTGACAAGAGTAAAGAAGTGGGATTAAAAATGAACTTTCAGAAGACCAAAGTGATGTTCAATGCTTTTACAAGAAATGAAGATTTATTGATTGATGGAGAAAAGCTGGAGATAACAGACACGTACGTTTATCTTGGACAACAGATATCAAGTGAGGGTCACATTGATGAAGAAATTAATCGGCGTACAAAACTTGCCTGGAGAGCTTTTGGAAGAAACAGCATAATTTTCAAGAGCAATATGCCATTATGTCTTAAAAGAAAAGTGTTTGATCAATGCATCCTTTCAGTGCTTACGTATGGTGCAGAGACGTGGACCTTAACTAAAAGAGACATACAAAGGCTGCAAACAACTCAAAGATTCATGGAGAGGTGCATGCTTGGTGTAACTAGGAGAGATAAGAAGAGGAACTCGTGGATCCAAAGAATGACAAGAGTAGAAGACATCATGATCAGAGTTAAATCCCTGAAATGGCAATGGGCTGGACATACTGCCCGAAGGACAGACCATCGATGGACAGCGGAAATTTTAGATTGGATTCCAAGGGACAGGAAAAGACCCAGAAGAAGACCACATGGGAGATGGGTGGATGAAATTCGAAAGTATGCGGGAGTGACTTGGAACAGACTGGCACAAGACAGACAGTTGTGGAGGAAGCTTGGGGAGACCTTTGTCCAGCAGTGGATTGATAATGGTTGACAATGAATATGATGATGATGATATATATATACAGTATCTACCAACAAGTAATTGGACACCCCTGCAATCGACAATATATGTGGTCCTGATACACGTCACGGCCGCCGCCGTTAAATATTGTGTGGGAAACAACAACGCAACCAGTCGCATGCAAGATGCCACGCAGTTTGGAGTTCTCTGATTTCGAGAAAGGTGTAATCGTCGGGTATCACAGAAAGGGCCAATTCATACGTGAAATATCCAGCTAATTGAAGTACCCAAAATCGACAGTGGCCTACGTGATTGGCAAGTGGAAGATGAGAGGTGACTGTCGGAATGTGCCCCGACCCGCCAGACCCACAAAACTGGGAGTTAGTGACTGACGGGTGCTGGCCAGAGATATTCGGAAGAACCGCACCAAATCGATGGGCCACATCCGCGAGGAGTTTCAACAGGCATCCGGGAGTGTTCTTTCGATAAATACCATCCATAAGGAAGCCCATCTGCGTGGTTATCATAGACGTGCTGCCGCCCACAAGCTTTTGATCACCAAGTCCAATAGCGCTGCTTGGCTAACGTGGTTGCAAAGAACGTCGACAGTGGACCGTTGAACAGTGGAAACAGGTTCTCTGGAGCGACGAATCAAGGTTCACCCTCTACTGTTCGGATAGCAGGGTCTGAGTTTGGCGTTTGCCTGGAGAACGCCTCCTACCGGAATGTATTGTGCCAACTGTGAAGTTCGGTGGCGGTGGAATTATACTATGGGGGTGTTTCTCCTGGTATGGCACGAGACCATTGGTCGCAATTTCTGGTAGACTCAACACCGAGACCTACTGCACCATTTTGGATAACCATGCACTTCCTACGTTGTGGCAGTTTTACGTGGTGGACCCATGTTACTTTCAGGATGAAAATGTCACCTGTCATGTTGCGAGGTCCACCATGGCTTGGTACGGTGACAATGGGGTTAATCGAATGGACTGGCCTGTGCAGAGCCTGGACCTTAACCCTATCGAGCACTTCTGGGATGAGTTGGAGCGTTGACTTAAGGGGTGCCCCCACTGTCCAAAATCAGTGAAGGAACTGACCTGTGTTCTCCAAGCCGAATGGAAGAAAATACCGCTAGCCGTCGTACAATACCTGGATGAGAGTATACCCCGGAGGGTCGCAGCTGTAATCGCCGCTCGTGGAGGCTCCACCAACTATTGAAGGTGAATAAACTTCGTTTTCCTTTGCTATCACAGGTGCCACATTACTTGTTGGTAGATAGTGTGTATCATCATCATCATTGTCAACCATTATCAATCCACTGCTGGACGAAGGTCTCCCCAAGTTTCCTCCACAACGTACTGTCTTGTGCCAGTCTCCTCCATGTCACTCCCGCATACTTTCGAATTTCATCCACCCATCTTCCATGTGGTCTTCTTCTGGGTCTTTTCCTGTCCCTTGGAATCCAATCTAAAATTTCGGCTGTCCATCGATGGTCTGTCCTTCTGGCAGTATGTCCAGCCCATTGCCATTTCAGGGATTTAACTCTGATCATGATGTCTTCCACTCTTGTCATTTTTCGGATCCACGAGTTCCTCTTCTTATCTCTCCTGGTTACACCAAGCATGCACCTCTCCATGCTTGTTTGAGTTGTCTGCAGCCTTTGTATGTCTCTTTTAGTTAAGGTCCACGTCTCTGCACCATACGTAAGCACTGGAAGGATGCATTGATCAAACACTTTTCTTTTAAGACATAATGGTATATTGCTCTTGAAAATTGTGCTGTCTCTTCCAAAAGCTCTCCAGGCAAGTTTTGTATGCTGATTAATTTCTTCATTAATGTGACCGTCACTTGATATCTGCTGTCCAAGATAAACGTACGTGTCTGTTATCTCCAGCTTTTCTCCATCAATCGATAAATCTTCGTTTCTTGTAAAAGCATTGTACATCACTTTTGTCTTCTGAAAGTTCATTTTTAATCCCACTTCTTTACTCTTGTCAGCAAGTTCCTGGATCATACTCTGCAGCTCTGATGGGGTAGTTGCAAAAATGACTACGTCATCAGCAAAACGAAGGTGCATTAGATAATCTCCATTAATCTTTATCCCTTTGTTTTCCCAGTTCAGTGATTGAAAGACATTTTCCAATGTGGCATTAAAGAGCTTCGGAGATATGGTGTCACCTTGCCTCACTCCTTTTCCAATTTTTATGTGTGTTGTATTTTCAAACAGCCGAATCTTTGCACTTGCATTTTCATAGATGTTATCAGTAATATTAATGTACGCATCTTCAATACCGCAGGATTTCAGAGCCATTGTAACTGCTGATGGTTTCACCGAATCAAAGGCTTTTTCGTAATCGATAAAAGCCATGCACAATAGAAGTTCATATTCCCTCGCTCTTTCAATTAGTTCTCTCAGTACGTGGATATGATCTATTGTGCTGTAGCCACTCCTGAATCCAGCTTGTTCTCTCGGTTGAGCCATTTCCAGTGTCACCTTCAAGCGGTGTGAAAGAACTGTAGTGAAGATTTTATAAACCACTGATAGGAGGCTGATAGGTCTGTAGTTCCTGAGATCCTCAATGTCACCTTTTTTATGTAGCAAGATCATTGTAGCGTTGTTCCAATCCTTAAGAATCTTCCCTTCATTAAGGCATCGAGTGAAAATTTGGGCGAGTACTGTTTCGATTTCTCCACTTGCTTCTTGTATGATGTCTACATCTTCTCCTGGAGCTTTTCCCCGCTTCGTGTTCTTGATTCTATGTGCAACTTCTGCTGGGAGGACTGGGAGAACTCTGGTACTGGTACCTTTCATGATGTCTGGAGTACATGTATAATCCCTTTCATATAACTTGGAGTAAAAATCTTTCACTCTTGTCAAAATTTCGCCTCTATTTCTTGTTACAGAACCACCTTCTTTTCTCAGTGCCATAATCTGTTTTCTTCCCTTACTGAGATGTCCCTTTGCTATCTTTAGGCTTTGGTTGTTTTCAATTGCTTTCCTTACTAGTTCGCAGTTGAATTTGCTTACGTCTTCAGTGATACTTTTTCGTACTGTCCTGCATAGCTCTATATATATTCCACTTTGGAAGTCACATCTTCTTTAGTTGTCCTCATCTCTCTTCTTTTTTGCATCAACATTTTGGTTTTTCCTGATAATTTGTTCACATGCAACTTGTTCTTAGACCCAGCTAATTTTGTTGCTGTTTCCATAAGAGCTTTGGTTACTTTTCTGTTAACTTCAGAAATATCCACTTCTTCTGATGTTAGGCCTTCTAAAGCAGAGAACCTGTTCTTCAGTTCCAACTTGAAGGTATTATGGTGTTTTTTAAGGTTGGTTATGTCAATAGATTTTGTTTGTCTTATGAGCTTGCCACGTTCAAGTTTAGTGTTGAGGTGCATCTTACATCTCACCAATCTATGGTCACTACCTGTGTTGAACTTGTTTAGCACACTGCAGTCTTTTATGACGAATTTTTTGTTACACATAATAAAATCAATTTCACTTGTTGTCCCATTTGGATGCTTCCAAGTCCATTTCCTGTGTGGCTTTTTCTTGAAAAAGGAATTCATGATGAAAAACCCTTCTGCCTCTGCAAACTCTATGAGAGTATTTCGACACTGGTTTCTGTTGCCGTGACCGAATTTATTTACTGAAGTTTCATTCTGTTGCTGTTGCCCTATTTTTGCATTGAAATCTCCCATAATTACCTTTAAGTGCTGCTTACCTTTATTATTTAGATCACAAATTTCCTCATAAAATTCTTTAATTTCTTCTTCAGGATGAGTTGTGGTGGGTGCATAAGTTTGAACAATCTGAGCCTGGTATCTTCCCGAGAGTTGGAAAACGAGTCGTGCAGCTCTGTCAGAGGAACTTTCAACTTCTACAACTTTATCCTTCAGTTTCTTGCTTATTATAAAACCAACACCACTAGTTCTGCCAGTATCAGTCCCATGAAAGTAGAAGAGATGTCCACTTTTCAGTTCAATGAGATCTCCTTTTCTCCTTACCTCACTTAGCCCGACGATGTCCCACTTGATCCTTTGTAGTTCCTCTTCCAATTCAAGAAGCCTTGAATCAGAAGATAGGGAGCGTCCATTATACATAGCCAAGGTCAGCATCAGATGGCAGCCTAGTCCGGTCCCCTGGGGATTCTTAGCACCCTCTGCCTTCATGTTACACTGGCCGCTGCCTTGGTCAGGTACATTCCAGCTGCCGGAGACTGAGGGCCAAGATTTAAGTTGTGGAGTCATTTTGGAGGGGTTTGGCCATAACTCACCACGCTGGCCAAGTGGGTTGGTGAGTGTGGGATAGCATTTTCTCTAATCCCGATGGTATAGTTATACCGCTATTGGCGCTCGTCAGAGCCCCTTTAGTGGGAACAGGATGTACCACGAGAAGGCGGGGTTGACATTTGTCAAGGAGAGGTTGTGGTGTTACGCATCACCTGACCTTACATCCCGATAGTGTGTGTGTATATATATATATATCCAGTCCTCCCAGCAGAAGTTACACGTGCAATCAAGAACATGAAGTAGGGAAAAGCTCCAGGAGAAGATGGAATTACTGGAGACATCATACAAGAAGCAAGTGGAGAAACTGAAACAGTACTCGCCCAGATTTTCACTCAATGCCTTAATGAAGAGAAGATTCCTGAGGATTGGAACAACGCTACAATGATCTTGCTACATAAAAAAGGTGACATTGAGGATCTCAGGAACTACAGACATATCAGCCTCCTATCAGTGGTTTATAAAATCTTCACTACAGTTCTTTCACACCGCTTGAAGGTGACACTGGAAATGGCTCAACCGAGAGAACAAGCTGGATTCAGGAGTGGCTACAGCACAATAGATCATATCCACGTACTGAGAGAACTAATTGAAAGAGCGAGGGAATATGAACTTCTATTGTGCATGGCTTTTATCGATTACGAAAAAGCCTTTGATTCGGTGAAACCATCAGCAGTTACAATGGCTCTGAAATCCTGCGGTATTGAAGATGCGTACATTAATATTACTGATAACATCTATGAAAATGCAAGTGCAAAGATTCGGCTGTTTGAAAATACAACACACATAAAAATTGGAAAAGGATTGAGACAAGGTGACACCATATCTCCGAAGCTCTTTAATGCCACATTGGAAAATGTCTTTCAATCACTGAACTGGGAAAACAAAGGGATAAAGATTAATGGAGATCATCTAATGCACCTTCGTTTTGCTGATGACATAGTCATTTTTGCAACTACCCCATCAGAGCTGCAGAGTATGATCCAGGAACTTGCTGACAAGAGTAAAGAAGTGGGATTAAAAATGAACTTTCAGAAGACAAAAGTGATGTACAATGCTTTTTCATGAAATGAAGATTTATGGATTGATGGAGAAAAGCTGGAAATAACAGACACGTGCATTTTATCTTGGACAGCAGATATCAAGTGAGGGTCACATTGATGAAGAAATTAATCGGTGTATAAAACTTGCCTGGAGAGCTTTTGGAAGAAACAGCATAATTTTCAAGAGCAATATGCTATTATGTCTTAAAAGAAAAATGTTTGATCAATGCATCCTTCCAGCGCTTACGTATGGTGCAGAGACGTGGACCTTAACTAAAAGAGACATACAAAAGTTGCAGACAACTCAAAGTAGCATGGAGAGGTGCATGCTTGGTGTAACCAGGAGAGATAAGAAGAGGAACTCATGGATCAGAAAAATGACAAGAGTGGAAGAAATCATGATCAGAGTTAAATTCCTGAAATGGCAATGGGGTGGACATACTGCCAGAAGGACAGACCATCGATGGACAGCCGAAATTTTAGATTGGGTTCCAAGACAGGAAAAGACCCAGAAGAAGACCACATGGGAGATGGGTGGATGAAATTCGAAAGTATGCAGGATTAACATGGAGGAGACTGGCACAAGACAGACCGTTGTGGAAGAAACTTGGGGAGAGCTTCGTGCAGCAGTGGATTGATAATGAATGAATGATGATGATGATGATGATGATATACATACAATGTCCAGTCACATTATTGTGACCACCTCCTACTTTTGATGTCAGCAGCACGTAGCCAATCAAAGAAGGCAAGTGTCATGAGCTGGCTTGGAGGGTATATAAGATGTGCTGTAGGCAATCTGAAAACATATTACTCATTGCTGTCATGGATAAAAGGAGCGATTTATCAGATTTGAAAAAAGGGACGATTATTGGTTTCGGGCCAAGGGTGGCAGTATTTCTGAAACAGTGCAGTTTGTGAACTGTTTGCATGCTGCTGTGGGTAAAGTGTATCATGATTGGAGAAACTGCATTGCTGCGAATGCGCGATGTGGAAACTGAGGAGCACCATGTGCCATTGATGTGAGAGATGAACGTCAGCTTCACTGGTCAAATGAACCAGGGGGATACCGGACATGTGGCTGAAACTACAGTTCAGCGAACCCTGCTTCGTATGGGGCTCCGATGCAGACAGATGGTCACTGCTACTAAGCTAACGAAGATGCATCAGCAGAAAAGGCTAACATTTGCACGGCAGTATCAGAATTGGAGCTCGGCTGATTGGCAAAGGATTGCCTTCTACGATGAGTCAGGTTTTCTGCTTCATCGAACGGATGGATGTTGGCGTGTAAGGCGAGAAATATCGGAGAACAAACACTCTTCAACCATTGCTGGCAGAATATAAGCTGATGAGGGCAGCGTTACAGTCTGGGAAATGCTTTCGTGGCATGCTCTGGGTCCACTCATACCTGTGGAAGGCACTATGGATTGAATTAGTCATGAATCCATCCTTGCATAACAAGCACACCCATACATGCTGATGGTCTTCCCTGCGGTGGATGGGATCTTCCAGCACAACAATGTGACGTGTTACACAGCGAGAAACGTTTGAGAGTGGCTGAAAGAGTATGATGGAGACTTCAGAGTACTTCCCTGGCCCCCTAATTCCCCAGACTTAAACCCAATTGAGGATCTGTGGGACCACCTTGATTCTGTTGTTCACTCTATGGATCCTCCACCACACACCCTCCAGCAGCTGTCAGATGCACTGCAGTCAGCATAGCTCCTCATACCTGTGAACACATTCCAGCACCTTATTGAGTCACCCCTAGCCAGTCTATCTGCTGTCTGCACTACACATGGAGGTTACTCTGGATATCAGCTGGTGGTCACAATAATGTGACTCGACCGTGTGTATACATATTTACATTAATTTACCTCAAAAATCAATTATGCTCTGATGGAAACCTTTCACAGTAAATAAAATAAGTGCTTACATAAACTGGAAGTTGCCCATGGTTGCCTTCAAAACCCCAAAATAAAAAGATTTTTTTTTCCTCCAATGAACAACAAGAAAAAAAAAACCCTGTTCATTGCAGGAAAAGATTCTAGTACTACTCTAGGAATGTATGCAAAAATACAAAAAATTAAGGATTTTCCAAGCTCTGGAAACGGAATTAAAATTTCAGAATATTTTTGGGATTCCATGGGCTGTGACAACTCTGCACGTCGCCAAAGACACTTAGAGATCCAAAACATACTGAAAAAATCATGGGGAAGAAATCCAACAATATTAAAAACATTCAAGAAACGCTCTCCAAAATGTTTAATGAATGAATGTCAGAATCTACAAAATATGAAAATAAACTTTACGCACATCGTTAAAAAGGTCATTTTACTGGGATTTTTATTTTCGTAGTATATCTGATGCTTTCCGTAATCCATAGCGAACTGACGATTTCCGTAGTGACCATGAAGAATCCATAGTAGTTGGAATCTATCCATACTGGTATTGTATGTATTGAATCATACCTGAATACCCAAAACTGAGTGTTCAGGCTGATGAGGCAATACACAAATGAAAAATTTCATAGCAAAATAAAATTTAGCGGCAATCACCTACAAACTTTCTTAAGTTCTCTTATAAAATTTTCTGCCTCTGACAAATCACTATCAGTCACTAATGGAGAATTTTACATCACTGATCTATTTTGTTCTAGGTCTTCCCTTCGGTCTATGACTAGCCACCTTACAATGTAATATCTGTCATGAATATCTATCATCTCTAATATGATACACATGCCAAAACCACCTCAATACACTGCAGAAGCAAATGTTTAGAAACACCTGTGTACTGGGCAGCCATAGGTGTTCAAAACAGCCTCGATTCAACGAGGTGTTGAAACTGTTCTACAGGTATGTTCAACCAAGTGGATGTGATAACATCTATTAATTGCCTAATGTTGGAGAAAGAACTTTGTTATAAACAGCTCACTGAATCACATCCCACAGGTGTTCAATAGGGTTAAGATTTGGGGACTGTGGTGTCATTTGAACACTTTGAAATAACTGCCATGCACCTGAAACCACTGAGTGATCCCAGCTTAGTGGCATGGCATATTATTCTCCTGAAAGCAGCCTACTCCATCAGAAAACACAATACATATGTATAGTTATGCCTGGTCTGCATGATGTTGAGATACCTTCCCAGCTGTTGGAATTGATTCGGAACACCAGGCAACTTCTTTTTTCAGGGATGCACCACTGAGCTCACTCCAACACGCAAGACAGCACAATAACATAGTATGAATTAAGGACTGCGCTCACTCTGACACTTAAGACAGCACAAGAGCATAGTGTGCATTAAAGACTGCATCACTGTGCTCACTCCAACACGTAAGACAACACGATAACATAGTGTGAACTAAAGACTGCACTCACTCCGACACTTAAGACAACACAAGAGCATAGTGTGCATTAAAGACTGCACCACTGAGCTCACTCCAACACGTAAGACAGCACTATAACATAGTGTGAATTAAGAACTGCGCTCACTCCGACACTTAAGACAGCACAAGAGCATAGTGTGCATTAAAGACTGCATCACTGTGCTCACTCCAACACCTAAGACAGCACGATAACATAGTGTGAATTAAGGACTGCGCTCACTCGACACTTAAGACAGCACAAGAGCATAGTGTGCATTAAAGACTGCATCACTGTGCTCACTCCAACACGTAAGACAGCACGATAACATAGTGTGAATTAAGGACTGCGCTCACTCCGAGAATTAAGACAGCACAAAAGCATAGTGTGCATTAAAGACTGCATCACTGTGCTCACTCCAACACGTAAGACAGCACGATAACATAGTGTGAATTAAGGACTGCGCTCACTCCGAGAATTAAGACAGCACAAAAGCATAGTGTGCATTAAAGACTGCATCACTGTGCTCACTCCAACACGTAAGACAGCACGATAACATAGTGTGAATTAAGGACTGCGCTCACTCCGACACTTAAGACAGCACAAGAGCATAGTGTGCATTAAAGACTGCATCACTGTGCTCACTCCAACACGTAAGACAACACAATAACATAGTGTGAACTAAGGACTGCACTCACTCCAACACTTAAGACAACACAAGAGCATAGTGTGTATTAAAGACTGAACCACTGAGCTCACTCCAGCACATAAGACAGCACAATAACATAGTGTGAATTACGGACTGCACTCACTCCGACACTTAAGAAAACACAAGAGCATAGTGTGCATTAAAGACTGCATCAATGTGCTCACTCCAACACGTAAGACAGCTCGAGAGATTAATGCACTATACTAATTAATTTTTCAGGGCTGCACCACTGAACTCACTTTAACACATAAGACAGCACGAGAGCATAGTGTGCATTAAGGTCTGCACCACTGTGCTCACTACAACACGTGAGACAGCATGAGAGCATAGTGTGCAGTACTAATTAAGAAGAGCAGTCAGTGCTTAATTTGTGGATGGGAATAGGGGAAAAGGAGTGATTTGAGCAACTTTAAACATGGCATGATAGTTGGTGCAAGGTGTGCTGGTTTGACCATTTTCAAAATGTCCATCCTCCTGGGCTTTTCACATACAACTGCAGCAAGGGTTACAGTGAATGGTGCATCTCTTTCTCTCTTACACACACACACACACAAGAGTCAAAGGAGACTGGTGATAATCATTCAGGTGAACAGGATCAGAAGAGCTAAGGGAGACTGGTGAAAATTGTTCAGGTGAATTCAACATTGGTGTGCTGAGGATCATGTCTGAATGTATCACATATCGGATCATGTTGTGAATGGGCTACAACATCCCGTGACGTGCCTTCCTCAAAGGTGATGCACGCATCAAAACAGAGAGTTGGAGCGATAAGCTTTCATCGGTGCAGTTTAAGTGGCAGAATATTTGAGTCCAGAGAAAGAAAATGCAGGTTGGAATCCCATCACCTTTAAATTTGGGCTTTTATGTCATAAGCCAACAATCGTGTCGCAAGTCTCCTTTGACCCACTTGATTAACTATCCGTTTTCTTCCACAGAATTATCGAAAGATGAAAGTTTTTTGCGTACTACACTACTCATAGATAATCCTTGGTGCAGTTGTGCATGAAAAGCCCAGCTGGATGGTGATTCGGGAGATGCTCGAACCAGCACACCAGACGCCCACTATTATGTCACATTCACAATTGCTCAGATCACTAGTTTTGCCCATTCGTACCATCAATTGAATGCTAAGTGATGCTTAATGAACTGATTGGCCTGATTTATGCCACAGGCAGTGCTCACATGCTGTTTTATGCATTTGGAGTGGGCAATTAAGTGATGAGGGCAGGTATACACATCTCAGTATAGATCATACTGGCACCTCAGTATAGATCATATTCATGTACTTAAACTTCAGTGAAATCTGCTCAAGATTAATATGATTTCCCACTTAATACACATTTTTCATGAAGTCCCTAGGATTGAGAGGCAAATAAGCACAAAAATACCCTATTTAATATGCTTTGAATCCTACTTAATAAGCGCTTAGTTTTGTAGCATCACGTATATTTGAATTCCGGTGAATAGTAATACTACACAAGAAATGGGTCAGTCGCGTGTTAGACGAGTCATTGGATGTTTGCTTTGATGAGACAGGAAACTCCCCTATTCCTCGCCACTAGCTAAACAGGCTTGTCGTGGGCACAGCTTGTGGCTTTCAAGCTTCAGGTGTGGCTTTCTCACGCATAAGGGATTAGATGACCTCACTCTTAATCACAGTGAAAAATACTGCAGGTCATAGTAGTAGTTGTCCTAATGAAACAAAAAAACCAGTCAAACCTTGGCGTACTGTCATTATTTGTTACATTTCAATGTGGCGTTAGATCAAGGGTGGCATTGCTGTTACATCAAATTTCCAATTATTTTTAAATAATCCAAGTTTGGTTATTTATGGTTCTACAAAAATTATAATTAGCATTAAATTAAAACATACTTATTAGAAAAAAAAAATGCAGTTATATGCTGTATACTTAGTGTGCACTCAAATTCAAAGTGTCATTTCCATCTCAGAAGTTTCTGGTATACATTAAATGCAGAAATTTACTGTGCATGTTAGGAAGGCAAAGTTAGCATTTTAATTATAAATGAATTAATAAAAAATCATGTTATGTTACAAAAACTTTTGTCATGGAAACATTAATTGCATTACACAAAATCATTTCATACACCTTTGTTTCTTTTATAAAACCGGTCTATTTTCATTTAAGTTTTAAATTACAATCCAATTACTTTTAGAGCGCAATTTAATTTAACATGTGCATTTGAAATATCACCATCTTGTGAGTTTGCTTCAAAGAATCTTAATGTTAAAAGACACTGATTTACATCTTTGATTCAATCAGTGTCTTTAACCTAATTTATGAAGTGTGCTTGAAATGTCCATCCTGGGAGTTCACTTCAAAGAATCTTCTTAATGTTAAAAGACACTGATTTACATCTTTGACTAAATCAGTGTCTTTAACCGAATTTATGAAGTGCATTTGAAATGTCACCATCCTGCGAGTCTGCTTTAAAGAATCTCCTTAATGTTAAAAGACACTGATTTACATCTTTGACTCAATCAGTGTCTTTAACCAAATTTATGAAGTGCGTTTGAAATGTAACCATCCTGTGAGTCTGCTTCAAAGAATCTTCCTAATGGTAAAAGACACTGATTCAAATCTTTGACTCAATCAGTGTCTTTAACCTAATTTATGAAGTGTGTTTGAAATGTCCATCCTGGGAGTTCACTTCAAAAAATCTTCTTAATGTTAAAAGACACTGATTTACATCTTTGACTAAATCAGTGTCTTTAACCGAATTTATGAAGTGCATTTGAAATGTCACCATCCTGCGAGTCTGCTTTAAAGAATTTCCTTAATGTTAAAAGACACTGGTTCATATCTTTGACTCAATCAGTGTCTTTAACCTAATTTATGAAGTGCGTTTGAAATGTAACCATCCTGCGAGTCTGCTTCAAAAAAATCTTCCTAATGTTAAAAGACACTGATTCAAATCTTTGACTAAATCAGTGTCTTTAACCTAATTTATGAAGTGTGCTTGAAATGTCCATCCTGGGAGTTCACTTCAAAGAATCTTCTTAATGTTAAAAGACACTGATTCGCATCTTTGACATCAAGGTTTATCACAAATGAATCATGGTCCAAAAAGAATGAACAGAATTCTCACACAGCTTGCAAGTGGTGGTACATCAAGTATGTTTTCTGTTGGGAAATTCGGGTTGGCGTAGTAATATGTATTGGTGGATGCCAAGGGCGTAGCAATATATCAAGGGATGTTTTATATAGAGCACATCTGTTCAGACCCAAAGAGTGGCATTATGCAAGGATGGCAGTAAATCAAGGGGTTGTTCATTGAGGGATGACTGTATAAGATTACACTGATTTCTTATCAAAGTATTTCCCAAAGTCAGATTTAGCACAGATTGAATTTCGTTATTGTGCGGTTGTACGCTTTAAAACTGTACAAATTTGACTGATAAAAATGGATCAATTTTTGATTTTTCTGTGCTAAAGGACCTTTCCACAAAACTTCCATGGGTACAAAGAAAAGACTAAATTAACTGCAAGTACAACTTCACTTTTGGATAACATTGAAGCATTTTATGTCTCAGCAAACATTTGTGACTAAAAGAAAACATTTTTTTGGCATAACAATATAAAAAAAGCTGTATATTTTATAACACATACACATCACCTACTAGCTTATTAAGTAAATAGGCAACAGGAAAACTTCTCAAGATTAAATAAGAACCAACTTTGGGAAACAAAACACATGACGATGACGGGCAAAGCATATAACAAGAAATAACAAATAAAGGTAAGTAGATCACGCTAGTTACGTTAAGAGCTTAGAACTTTAACAAAGGAAGTTCATAAACTCGGAGCTTTCAACCTCGTCTTAGGTCTTCAACATGCCAATGGAGGACTAACACAATTTCCAGATTCTACGTTCGAATTTTTAAATTTTTTTTGCCAGATCTTGAAATTGATCTCCAGATCATCGGAATATAGAGTGGAAATTCTGAATTGCAAGTCTTTGGGCTGGAAAGAATTTCCAGGCCTTCACAGTAACAGAGGGTAAATTGATTGTCAAAAGAAGCAATACGTTTTGCTTCATTCTAGCAGGGAATTGCAGAAATGTCTTCCATTGTCTACATGCCGAGGATCTGGAGATCAATTCTAAGATCTGGCAACAAAAATAACAACAAAAATTCAAACGTAGAAACTGGAAACAATTTTAGTCCTCCATTGGCGTGTTGAAGACCTAAGACGAGGTTGAAAGCTCCCAACTAACGAATTTTCTTTGTAAAAGTTCTAATCTCTTAGCGTAACTAGCGTGATCTACTTACGTTTATTTATTAACAAAATACTTTGTTTCTTTTGAAAACATCAATTGAAATACCACTTTAACTCGACATATAAACATCTTCAACAAGTGTAATTGTTGGCACAAATGTGCCATATTTTCACTACATGGAAACAGTGAAAATACGGCACATTTGTGCTGACAATTACATCTGCATTGCCTTCCATGTATTTGTGAAAAATTATTTCTTCTGGAAGATTCATTTTTAACTTATATGTATGATCTTCAACAGGTTTTTGTTAAGGACGCTGTCCACAGCTGCATTTAAAGTTCAGATGAAATGTTACAAACCTTCCTTGATGTGATGCTTGCTTCATCAGCACTTTGTTTCTTATGACTCAGAAAGTGTTTCATATCATTTAAAGGGTCAATGCTAGATTCGTGTTTACTAGTGACTGTGTCTCCATCACTGAAACAATTAAGAACAATGATGTTATGAGACATATACAAGTTTGCATATATATATACACATGAGCACTAAATAATTTTAAGCAATAACAGAGCTACATTAAGCAGCTCTGTTATTGCTTTGTCTACTACTGACAAGAAAATAAAGCATAAATAAAATATTTTTTTTCTTATCTCCCAACTTCTAGGCAACTTAAGTGTATTAGTTTTTTGTGATTAAAAACAATACCAACACTTTGCTTCATTTCCCTTTTCAGATTTTGCCATGTCTTTTAAGTATTAGGTGTGCAACTAAATTCTCGGTCACAGGCACGACACGTTGACAGCAAATTATAGCAAATCGAATACGTACCTAATCAGGAAAATAATTTCCGTCGTGTTGGATACATTTGAGCCATCGGCCAGGGAGCTGCCGAATGCCACTGCGGAAAAGAGGGCTGTTTCGAGTTGATAAAGTCATCAATATTTGTGTGGACCTCCTCGACAGATGTGAAGTGCGTATCACTCAGGTGATGTTGCAGGGAACGAAAGAAGTGATAATCCGACGGTGCGAAGCCTGGAGAATACGCCAGGTGGGACAAAATATCCCATCCCAGGTCGGTGATTGTGTTTAAAGTCGTTTTTGCGGTTTGAGGACACGCGTTGTCCTCAAGAAACAGGACCGACCTTCTGCCCTTGCCAGTGTATGGCCTTTTCGCCTCCATTGCATCACTCACATGAACAAGTTGCTGACAATAACGCTCAGCATTGACCGTTCCACCAGGTTTGAGCAACTCCCAGCGTACGACACCATGCTGATCCTACCATATGCATGGCAGCAACTTCCTGGCACTGATATCCGGTTTAGCGGTACTGGTGGTAGGCTGACCTGGATAAACCCACGATTTGCGCAGCTTAGGATTATCATAGAGGATCCACTCCTCATCACAGGTCAAAATCTTGTGGAGGAAATCCTTCTTCTTGAATCTGGAGAGCAAGGACACAGCAACATCATAGCACCTAGACTTGTTTGCAGCTGTGAGTTGGTGGGGCACCCAACGGCCTTCCTTGTGAATCCGTCCAAGCTTGTGCAGGTGCTTTGAAATGGCTTGCTGTGTTACTCCAAGTTCCTGGGAGAGCTCCGACTGTGTGAAACAGGGATTCGCGTCTAACAGTTGTTCCAGTTCCTCATCGTTATCATTCTGTGGCTGTTCCGGACGTTCTGCATCACGGAGATCGAGATTTCCCTGCTTAAACTGCTGGAACCACTTCTTAAATGTACTGTAGGACATAGCAGCCTCACTCAAAGCAGAACAGATCATTTGTTGGACTTCTGCAGCACTTTTTTCCAGCTGAAACCCGAACAGGAGGCAGTGCCTCAAATGTTGCTTCTCGAACAACATTGCTTTCACCGTCAACTTTCGTCCCTTCTGTCACTATAGATGTCAGTGGTTACGGTTGCCTGGAAAGCTGTTGGATGGAGCTGCAATCAGCCATTATCACACACAGCTATTTGCATTTGCCAACGTTCTATGCTCACTTGCGATTAGGGGCCAAGAATTAAGTTGCACACTTAATAATTCTAAAACAATTCATGAAACAACAAAAGTACTGTACCTGCAACTGCTAACATTATCTTTCATTCTTGTTTTTCTTGGATGAAGATACCATGGCGCATCTATAGAGAGAAAAATGGGTCTTAAAAATTCATCTTGGCATAAAACCTGAAGCATCTATACAATACAATTTACAAAAGAATTTAGTGGTTACCTTCAAACAAAAATGCATTTTAGTCCTTTTCATATGCCAGAAAGCCAATTTCTATTGCTATGTTCTTGTTGAAGTAGTTGAGATATTAAACCTATTCTCTTTCAAACTGACATAAATATTTAAGACATTAAAATCACTTCACATATGCAATCAGTAGACAAAACATTAGAGATAGGGGTGATGGGCAGTTGACATGGGCATTCCCAGCGCAGAGTGGAAAAGGCCCAAACCGAATGCAGGCAATAAATAGGCAGACAGCTGGGCTCCCAACGGTGTATCACAATTGACGAACATGGGTACAAGTGGTGATCTGGGTGGTTTTGGTCATGGAAACATTGTTGGTGCAGGAGAGATGGGTCATTCTATCACCCAAGTGGAAAGAACCATAGGATACATATATCAAGGGTGTACCATGAGTATACCATCGGCGGATGCACCAGCGCCCAGAGAGTGAGCACTGGCCAACCACATGCCACTGATGACTGGCATTGATGCAGAATATCCAGGCTTATATAGATCAACCACTTGGCAACGGCACTGTAAATCACATCCATGTTAAATGTCGGAGGCTAAAGCAGCGTCAGCAAGTGAACGGTATGGCGCATGCTGCGTACCCTGGGCCATGGGAGCGGATGCCCTACTCATGTGTCACTATTGACTGCATAACCTGGGCTATGGGAGCGGATGCCCTACTCATGTGTCACTATTGACTGCATAACCTGGGCTATGGGAGCAGATGCTTTACTCACGAGTCACTATTGACTGCATAACCTGGTCTATGGGAGCGGATGCCCTACTCATGTGTTACTATTGACTGCATAACCTGGGCTATGGGAGCGGGTGTCCTACTCACGAGTCACTATTGACTGCATAACCTGGGCTATGGGAGCGGGTGCCCTACTCATGTGTCACTATTGACTGCATAACCTGGGCTATGGGAGCGGATGCCCTACTCATGTGTCACTATTGACTGCATAACCTGGGCTGTGGGAGTGGATGCCCTACTCATGTGTCACTATTGACTGCATAACCTGGGCTATGGGAGCGGGTGTCCTACTCACGAGTCACTATTGACTGCATAACCTGGGCTATGGGAGCGGGTGCCCTACTCATGTGTCACTATTGACTGCATAACCTGGGCTATGGGAGCGGATGCCCTACTCATGTGTCACTATTGACTGCATAACCTGGGCTGTGGGAGTGGATGCCCTACTCATGTGTCACTATTGACTGCATAACCTGGGCTATGGGAGCGGGTGTCCTACTCACGAGTCACTATTGACTGCATAACCTGGGCTATGGGAGCGGGTGCCCTACTCATGTGTCACTATTGACTGCATAACCTGGGCTATGGGAGCGGATGCCCTACTCATGTGTCACTATTGACTGCATAACCTGGGCTATGGGAGCAGATGCCCTACTCATGAGTCACTATTGACTGCATAACCTGGGCTATGGGAGCGGATGCCCTACTCATGTGTCACTATTGACTGCATAACCTGGTCTATGGGAGCGGATGCCCTACTCATGTGTTACTATTGACTGCATAACCTGGGCTATGGGAGCGGGTGTCCTACTCACGAGTCACTATTGACTGCATAACCTGGGCTATGGGAGCGGGTGCCCTACTCATGTGTCACTATTGACTGCATAACCTGGGCTATGGGAGCGGATGCCCTACTCATGTGTCACTATTGACTGCATAACCTGGGCTGTGGGAGTGGATGCCCTACTCATGTGTCACTATTGACTGCATAACCTGGGCTATGGGAGCGGGTGTCCTACTCACGAGTCACTATTGACTGCATAACCTGGGCTATGGGAGCGGGTGCCCTACTCATGTGTCACTATTGACTGCATAACCTGGGCTATGGGAGCGGATGCCCTACTCATGTGTCACTATTGACTGCATAACCTGGGCTATGGGAGCAGATGCCCTACTCATGAGTCACTATTGACTGCATAACCTGGGCTATGGGAGCGGATGCCCTACTCATGTGTCACTATTGACTGCTCATCATTGGACATTACGCCTTGCCTGGTGCCGGGAACATCGAAACTGGAACTATGCAGAATGACACTGCATTATGCGGTAAGATGAATCCCATTTTTAGCTGTACTGAGCTGACAGGTGGGTGTGGTGTGGCATTGACAGCATGAGGCCATAGCCCCGTCATGCCCGATCGGCTCTGTGACGGTTTGGGGAGCCTTTTCATGGGATACGTTACGTTTCTCAGTGTGTCTGTAGAGGTCTTTAACCGCTGCACACTACCAGCTGCGGCCAATGGTCTGCTTCAGAACAATGTACCAACCCACCGGGCTCTATGCGAAGCTGTGGAGTGGAAAATCAGAACCATGGATCCTGGTCCAACATCTAGGACAGAGTTGTGGACAATGCTGCCACAGTCATGGCTGGCATTACCTCTGGCAGCTCGTGGAGTCGAAGACTTGGCATGCACAGGCTGTTATTTGTGCCAGAGGAGGATCAACATGCTATTAGGTAGGTATCTAATGTTTTGTCCATTGAGTGTATTAAGTGCATATAGCTACATACCGTCAGTTACTTATTCTAGAATTCTCAGAAAATCACGGGACCCTACATAAAAGTGAATAAATATATACACTGAAAGGACAAATCATTACATACACCCACCTAATAGTGTGCAGCACCACCTTTTGCACATAGGACAGCATCCAAATGTTGTGGTATGGATGTAACAGACTCTGGTATCGCTGACTAACAATCTAAGGAATGCTTGGGGTACAGCAGGCAGAGATGTAGGTGGTGATGGTTGATCATGAGCAGTTTGTTCCAATATGTCCCATAAATTCTTTACGGGGTTGATGTTCAGTGAGCGAGGGGGCCATGCAAGTGTGGTAAGCTCACTGCTATGCTCCAGGAGTCAGTCGGTTGCTAGCCGGGACCGATGGGGTGGAGCATTGTCCTGTTGAAAGATTGGAACTTGGTTCAGACAGAGGTGCATAATGAAGGAGTGGAGATGGTAGGCCAGGAGCTGTACATAGCTGGAACCAGTGACAAAGACTCAAAAGGTACCAAGGGACCCATGCCGGACCACACGGAAGCTGCCCAAACAGTTACACCACCTCCACCAGCCTGTAGCAGCTCAACTTGGCATGCGGGGTCCATAGCTTCGTGTGGTGTATGCCACACACGCTGCTCGCCATCAGCATGATATGGAATTCGTTAGACCATATGATGCGTTTCCAATCATCCATGCTCCAATTTTGATGGGCCTTCGCAAACTGCAGCCAAATCATGCTATGCTGTGACATTAACATCGGGACACAATGTGATCGTCGATTGCTCCAGCCGAGTTGTGCCATGTTTCAATGAACTGCCTGCGAGCATAGGCTCGTGGATGCTCCTTCATTAAATTCTGACAATTTGCTGCAAACAAGCCTTCCAATTCATCTGTACGATGTGGGCCAATTGCCAGTGCTCTCGATCATCCAATGCACTTTTACAATCACATTTCATCCAACTGCTAGCGGTTTTGCCGGCTTTCATATACTCTTGGTGCACACTTGCTACAGTTCGTCGCAGAATTTCTAACGGTTTTGCCATTGCACTGATTGAACATCCGGCCTTCCTGGCTCCCATGATTTGACCTCGATCAAACTCACTTAAGTCTCGTCCTCGACCCATGCGGGCAGTTGATGGAATGTATTCCTGTGTGTACCAACTGACTCTATTTATAGCCCCAACCGGTTTTCCTGCACACCGTGATTTGCTGCTTTGTGTATTTTCACTGCTGGGTGTATGCAATAATCTGTCTTTTCAGTGTATATAAATGAATTTCACATGCAATGATACAAATTTGGCACTTCTTAAAACCTTTTTTTTTACGCTTTCCAACCGTAGGTTGAAGAAGTGTATATGCTCCAGCTTCGTCTGTCTGTCTGTCCGTCCGCATGATAACGTTTCAATCTCAATGAAATTTTAGTATGTGGTAGGGGACAACCTGGGAAGGAACCCTACTGAAAATGGGCGAAATGGGGTCAAAGGTCAGGACATACGAGGGAATCCATTCCATCGCCCTATGAGTCATAACTTACATAAAAGTACTTTGATTGCACCAAAACGTCATCATGTTGTTCTGGAGATGTACTGAATTGGTTCTGTTTAACATAATCAAAATGGGGTCAAAGGTTAGGGCACAGAAGCTAGATTTATTCCACAGCCATTATCCTCATAACTTGAATAAAAATGACAAGTTCCAAATGTCTTTTTGGTTCTTTTTCCTCTGAGGTTTTTCCATCTAGATTCAGATACACCCATGTTGGAAATGTCAAAGTTTTTCGTGCACAATTTGCAATGAGCTCTAGATGTTACTGGTACTGGGTGACAGCCAACCTGAAAAACTATTTTCTAACCAAACTTCTTGGAATACACATTTCCCAGCCATACTCTGAAAGAAGGAATAAAACAATCTGTAGCCAACAACTGAACAACAAACCACAACCTCGTTGTTAAATGAACAAAGTGAAAAACAGGAGCAATGGAATGGAAAACACAAACCGGTGAACACAAACAAACAATAAAAAAATGGAGCTCAGGCTAGGATGGAAGTACCTGATGACTAATGTAGATTTTTTTTTTTTTTTTTTTTATTGGAGGTTTAACGACCACCGTGAGCAACTCAATGGGCTATAAGCAGTCGCCCGTCCCTAATTTAGGGTCACTGGTTCCAGGGAAGGGAGAGAGCCAGTGCCGTAAGACAAACACAACATCCATGCCTCACCGGGATTCGAACCCGGACCCCTTACGGACGAATGATCAGAAGCCAGCGCCTTAGACCACTGCGCCAGACTAATGTAGATCATGAGCGTTTCTCGGGAAATGTGACACAGTGTGCACTGGGCAGGGATTGGTTATTGAGCCCAAGTGGTCAATACCCACTGCTCAACTTCAGCAGTGCAGACAAGGTAGTTTTATTAGAGAATGTCCCCCTCTCCAATCACCGCTTTCACCTCCAAATTCCTTTTTAGCCAGTCAGCGTGTGTATGACTGTTGCCTTGTACATGCTGGACAGTTTTCCCTTCAAGGCCACTTTGCATTCTTTTTTTTTTTATTGGATTTTTAAAGACCACCGTGAGCAACTCAATGGGCTATAAGCAGTCGCCCATCCCTAATTTAGGGTCACTGGTTCCAGAGAAGGGAGACAGCCAGTGCCGTAAGACAAACACAACATCCATGCCTCACCGGGATTCGAACCCAGACCATGTTCGGACGAATGATCGGAGGCCATCGCTTAGATCAGTGCGCCACCGGGGCGGCTCACTTTGCATTGTGGCAGATGTGGGAATTCTGGAGCAATAGCCTGGGCTCTGGCCATCGGATCTTTCATTGCCCACTTTTATGGCACAAACAAAGAGAGGGCAGCCATGATAATAAGAGTTACTTACCAAGTTTTACGGTGGGGGGAGGGGGAGAGGGGGGCCTTTGCGTTTCAAAATAACATCTGATATCAAGGACTATGCCAAAAAATACAATTTTGCAGGACTCCATAACAGCAAATTATGTACTATTCTCAAGAATTTCCAGGCCTGAAAATTAAAAATTTAAGTTTCTAGGACTATCCAGGATTTACAGGTACCTTCTTGAGAAAGTGAGAACAACTTTACTAATTTCCAGATTGTTAATCAAATGCCCTTACACCTTTTAGCATTGTTTCAATATTTTTTCAGGAAGATTTGGGCACACTACTGAAATGTGAGAACAAAACTGTAAGGCTGGATGAACTTGTTTATACAGTTTCAAAATTTCTTTAAAAGAAAAGAGACCAGATGCACTGCAATTTCAAAAATTTTTACCTGGTTACATACACTCCCAAAAAATTACCATGTTCCATAGTTTCATGATGAGTTTTATTTTGATATTTTAAAATGTGGAACTATATGTCTTGCATTTCATGACCGATCTACAAGGAAGAAAAATAATTGCTTATATGCAGGTTTCAACATAAATAAGATGAACCTGCTATGAATTTAAATCACTAACTACCATAAAAAATTCTAAAAAAAAATTAACTGAAAATAAAATCTCTACATTTAATGAAAATCTTAACTAGCTCACTTCTGTGGGTAATGCAAAATGACAAAACATAATCATTAGCAGAGTTTGTATTTAAAAAAATATCAAGGTACCAGAGGCATCAACCAAGCTCTGGCCAAGGCATGTCAACAAGCCCATCTGTTTCTCAAATTTTTCCTTTTCTTGCTTCTTTTCCAGCTCATACTCTTTATTTACCCCTTGTCCCTGATAACATAAATAAACACATTTAGAGACATTCCATTCAACTGACTTATTATTATTATTATTTTTATCACAGACAAGAAAATTAAATGCGAGAAAACTTTTAGCTAAATGGAAGATACTGCTCTTAAGTAATAGTATTTCTTTAGCATTTGCTACATTAAAAAGAACTAATTTTGAAACCAATGAGCCCGGCAAAATACTCGCCTTTGGTGGTGGAGAGGGGAGGGGGGGCTTAGCCTAAGATGGTACATGTACTGCTATATTTTTATTAGTGCAATAACTTTTGTTCCACTGCAGGCATGTGTGTTTGTTTGAGCATTTGAAGTAAATCTATTTGTAAGGGTTGTTCAATAAGTAGTGAGACTCATTGGCTGGAATGCATTCGCACTTCCTAATTTTGTCAATGGGTGGCGCTAGTGTACAGGCGATTCAAAGGCTATGCAACTGCATTGCAGCTTGTTTGTTATGGAAGCCATGTAACATGTACAGGCCTAGGATTGCCATTAAGTATATAATTCAAGACTACCCACTTGTGATGTTGATTAAGAATAACTTATCAACATTTATTCACAATTAAAAGCTTTATTAGCATCAACTATAGTTTCGCAGAGCTTCTGGCTCGGCTTCATCAGGACGAATGATGCCGAGCCAGAAGCTCTGCAAAACTATAGTTGATGCTAATAAAGCTTTCAATTGTGAATAAACATTGATAATTTATTCTTAATTACCGTTAAGTGTCGAAAAAAGTTAGTTTGTAGACTAAAAATTAAAAAGAAGAGAGTTTGTAGACTAAAAATTCAGAAAAAAAAAAAAAAAAAAGGAGACTTATTATGTGAGTTATTAAAAATTAGTTAAAACTACTAGATTTGGTTTTCTCATTTCTAGGTAGTGATATATACCTTTCACATACTTTGGTACCTTGAAATCAACTGACATTACAAGAAAACTGGTCAAGAATCCTTAATTTTGAGCACATATACAAAATTATTTCACACCACTTGCCGTAGCCTTAGACTGGAAGATTCTTAGTAAAAGAAGGTCTCTGTAAAACTTTGTAAGTTGATCTATCTGTGGCAGGGAGCTAAGATAGCATCAATCTCCTGGAAGGAAAAAGAAATCCAGAGAGGACAGATCTGGTGATCGTGGGGGCCAAGCGATGGATCCACCTCGGCCAATCCATTGGCCTGGAAATGTGACGTTCAAGTAATCACGCACCTGAGTGCCGAAATGAGCTGGCACTCCCATCATGCTGGAACCACATTCTACTGAGGATGGCTGCTGGTACATGCTGGATCAATTCAGGCAAAGACTTGTTGAAGAAAAATAAGGTACATCCTCACATCCAGACGTTCCGGTAAAAGATACGGTTCTTTGCATTGCGAAAGACGGTGTGTGTGGAGAAACGGAAAGCGCCCTCCAGCGCCTAACCGCATAACTTGCGACCATGCATTTTACGACAAAAAGTGCTTGTTTCTGTGTGTTCTATCATGCCTTAAAGTTTGTTCCATTAGTTTTGAAACACCCTGTATATAAACTTTCTGCAAACAGAGTCATAGATTTTGTTTTAGTCTTTAATAGTATATAGATGTCAGTCCCGGTTTTTACCAGACATGACAGCGAAGTTGCAGATGAGTTCGTTCTAACATTATACTGGTGCTCAGACACTTGGATTCTTAAATTATATAGTGTTGAGCCTATATACCATTTATCATTGTCCTGGTTGGTATCGCACTTTGGTGGCACACAGTAAATGCCACATTGGTCTTGGGGCACACAGTAAATGCCGCATTGGTAAAGCTCATGGTTTTGTGTTAAATAATATTTGGAAACATCAAAAAGCCCATCAAGGAACACCAAAATACAGCAGCTATATAGGACACTGACATGTACCTATGGTTTTGTAGGAATGAATGCAAGACATGGAACACCTGGAAGCAAAATCTATGAATGCTCAAGATCTTTGAAAAAAGAAAGAACTGAGGCATTAATCTGAAACCTTGATTTCACTGCACCAGTCAAAACAAACGTGTCTCTTATTGTAGTCCAATGTCTATATTAGTTATCCCATGTGTTTTCCAACTTGATATTTACTCATTTGCTGGTGATCTAACGTAGCTCTACAATGAGACACGTTTGTTTCAACTGGTGCAGTGAAACCAAAGTCTGATGTTTCAGATTAATGCCTCAGTTGTTTGGATTTTATTGTCCTGAGTGGTGTAATGGTTAGCATGCTTGAGCGCAAATCGGGAAATGCAGGTTTGATTCCCGTTCCAGGATGATTAAACTTTCAAATTTCTGTGGTTATGTTACGTGGAAAGAACAGCTTGATTTATACATACATACATACATACATACATACATACATACATACATACATACATACATACATACATACATACATACATACATACATATCTCTAAGCTGTTCCCTGAGATTCAGAGGTTAGCTCCAAAAAGAAATACAAACTTCCAGATATTTTTACTTATTGTTGTTGTATCAAACTTCGCCATTTACAGTGATCTTGACACACAACTCGTGCTTCACTGATATCCATTACACGCCGTACACAAGATCTTTTATACTTCATACTGATAATCTTTTTCTCATGCAGACACTCCTGAATCTGATCCACCCAT
Organism: Macrothele yani; assembly: GCA_039090855.1. Classification (NCBI taxonomy): domain Eukaryota; kingdom Metazoa; phylum Arthropoda; class Arachnida; order Araneae; family Macrothelidae; genus Macrothele; species Macrothele yani. Next base: position 132,929,255 of record CM077009.1, on the reverse strand, counting down.
GTCTTCCTTGGCCTTCCTCTGCCTTTCCTTCCTGCCACTTGGGCTGAAAAGATTTTCTTAGTAAGCATTTCATCACTCATTCTTTCAACATGGCCAAACCACCGAAGCATATTGGTCTCCACCTTGCTAACAACATTTTGCTTTACATCACACAACTGCAATACATCTTCATTTCTCACACAATCAGATCGCGTCTTGCCACAAACCCCACGTAAGTAACGCATTTCTCCAGCACACAAACGACTCCTATGCTTCTTCTGCAGTACCCAGGTTTCACTGCCATACATCAGAGTAGAAACAATTACAGTTTCATACACAGCCATGCTGGACTCTCTAGAGAACCCATCATTCCTGTGAAAACCTCCCAGAGCAGCTATGACTTTCAAAGAAGAATTCACTCGCCTACTGATTTCACCATCCAACTTGTTCTCTCTGTCAAACATGCTTCCTAAATACACAAACTCACTCACCTGGTCAATCACAGTGTCATTTATACTTACATTACATTCAGTGCTACCCATTCCTCTCTCAAACACCATAACTTTGGTTTTTCCCTTATTTATACTGTTTGAATTTCATGCAAACTTCGTGCATCCGAGTCAACATACTCTGCACCTCACTTTTGCTCTCTGCCAACAGGACAGTGTCATCAGCATACAGCAATCTGCACACACGGATATCACCAAGACATAAACCACTATTATCTATTTTGGCCTCACGCATGCATGCATCCATAAATATATTAAACAGCCATGGTGACATTACACAACCTTGTCTAACTCCTGCACCAATGGAAAACCATTTTGATAAAACACCATTCACTCGTACACAAGCTCTACTACCAGCATACATGGCTTTTACACTATTAAGTAGATTCCCAGTAACACCATATTCATTCCATACCTTACACAAAAGTGTCCTATTGACTCGGTCGTAAGCTTTCTCTAAATCTATGAGGGCAGTAAAAACTTTCTTCCCAACAGCCAGATACTTTTCAATCATCATGCGTAATGCAAAACTTTGGTTAGTGCAGCCTTTACCAGGCATAAAACCACTCTGAATATCCCACACTTTCAATGATGTAAGATTCCGTACTTTTTCAATAACAACCTTACCAAACACTTTCCCTGGCACACTCAGTAGGCTAATACCACGAAAGTTCTTGCATTCAGTCTGATCACCTTTCCCCTTACACAAGGGAACAATAATAGCATCCTTCCAATCCCGAAGGACTATTCCTAACTCCCAGCACAACTGGCAAATTTCAGGTAACCAGTCAATTATAGAGTCACCACCATACTTCAACATCTCTGCAGTTATGCCATCAACTCCTGGAGCCTTACCATTCTGAAGAGATTTTAGAGCTTTACACACTTCTTCTCTTGAGATCCCTCCTGTGCTTTCATCCCTCATTGTGACATCATCTGCACCTGTCTCGGAATTATCTTTGCTTTCCTGATCTAATAACTCACAGAAGTATTCACCCCATCTGTCACTTAACTCATTGGGCTCCCATATCATTTCCCCAATCTCATTCTTCACACAACTTACAACTTTGTTTCCCCTATTTTTCCTGAGTCTCATGCACTTCCAGAAGGACTTTCTATCTTTCCAAAAAGCCAGTTCATGCCTTTCCACTTTCTCCTTCCTATCTTTTGCCTTACTGTGGCGAACCAGCTTAGCAGCTTCACGCTTCTTACAGCGATATTCATCCACAGAGACTCTACCTTGCAACATCCCCAAATAGGCTTCCTTCTTTTTCTTTACTGCCTCATCAATCTCACTATTCCACCAAGCATCACCTCTATTGTTACCCACTATTGTGGTGCCACAGACCTCTTTAGCAGCAGTGACAACACAGTTCTTAAAACATTCCCACTTCTTTTCTACATCCCTCTCACAAGATTTCAGATCCTTCAGTCGTTCTCTAAGTAAGTCAGAGTACCACTGATGATCTTCAAGGAGCCTATCAACCTTTATTCTTTCTATCCTGGGTCTCTTCCTATTCCTTTTCCTCCAACTAACATTAAGTTTCACTCGTGACACTACCAAGTAATGATCAGAACCAACATCCACACCTCTCATCACACGGGTGTCAACAACTAAGTGTTTCAAACGCTGATCGTAAACAACAAAATCTATCACACTCTTTTGACCAAGAGTACGATTTTCCCAAGTATATGTGTGTATATACTTGCGGTTGAAAAATGTATTAGATACACACAAATCATTCTCAATGCAGAGTTCAATTAATCTTTCACCATTATCATTCACAAAAGGATCATTAAACTTACCCAGAACATTGTCAGAAATTGCATTCTGCACACCTACTCTAGCATTGAAATCCCCTACTATTATAACTTTTTCTTTAGCACCAAACTGGCTCAAAACAGCTTTTAGCTCATTCCAGAAATCTTCTTTCTTATCAGAAGGTTCTGAGTCACAAGGAGCCTACACTACAACAATTACAATTCTCTGAAGTTTCACTTTCAAACGAATCCAGAGAATTCTCTCACTTATGCAACTATAGTGAATTAAGTTGTTCTTCATCTTTTCACTTAAAATCACACCTACACCAGCCTGTCCTCTCATATTATCCAATACTCCAGACCACACACTCACCGTGCCATTCACTTCTTCTACCCCAATTTCCTTCTTTTTGGTTTCACTTACACACAGCACATCCAGTCTATACTTATTCATCTCCTCAATCACCTCACTCATCTTGCCATTTATACCTCTAGTATTCCATACACCAATCTTCCATTCACTCAGCCGAGATCGCTTTCTCATACGCCATTTAGAAAGTCCAGGTCGATTCCGTGGTGGATCGTCCTTCTCAAGTGTGGTAGGTCCACCATATCCCACACTTGAGTCATTCTTAATATTTCTTTTTGTCTTTTTAATCAGGTAAGTACATCAGTGTGGGGGATTAGCCCACAGCTGAGGGTTCCACTTGGTTATTCAACCTAAGGATTCTGGAACAAAACCCAGTGAGTTGGGGTCTTTTTCGCCAATGTCACACAGAACTAGCTCGCACCTCTCCAAGATTCACAGAGGCCTAGTTGCTGTTGCGTGTGCCATTGTTACCACGGAGCGTCCCGAGGAGGCAAACCCATCGCTCACTACGACCGCCCGCCTTGATTTATGTCTATAATAATTCTGTTGCTTTTCACTCTGAAAGCTAGGGACTATGTTTCATAGTGGAGGTAGCTGTGCTGTTAAATTTCATGATAAAATGCATTTAATTTGACTTGTAATATATGCGTGTGACCAGACCAAGGGCAAAGCAGGAAAACTGTGTGAGGGAGCTGCGAGAACAACAAAGAAATAAATAACTGGCTAGAGAGTACTCCTGGAAGACAGAGAAGTCTGGAGGCAAATGTTGGAAGTATCACATGGTCACCCTGGACCAACTGTGTCATGATAATATTTTTTCTTCTGGTGTTTAATGACCCTTTCAAGCATCTATGGATAAATGAATTACCCATCCTTAACTTTGGGCCACTGGTTCCAGGAAAGGGAAAGAACCAGTGACATAGAAAAACACACTGTGTATGGTTCATTCAGAACTCCAACTCAACCCATAGGATTACCCATTACCCAGAAGCTCTGAGCACTCACCAGAGGGGTGATTAGCTCTTTCTCACAGTCCAGAAACAGATAACTTATGGACAGTGTACCATTTAAGAACTAGGCTATGGATATGAGACTAAGGCTATGTTTGATAGGGAATTGAACTCATAGCATTACCCATAAATTACAGGATTTACAGAACTATTTATTAATTGAACTTTATTTATTTGAATTGTATGTATGACTATTCGACAACAGTTGAGTTGGAGTTCATTCAGAACTCCAACTTAACTCATAGGATTACCCACTCCCCAGAAGCTCTGAGCACTCACCACAGGGGTGATTAGCACTTTCTCACAGTCCAGGAACAGATAATTTATGGGCAGTGTACCATTTAAGGACTAGGCTGTAGATATGAGACTAAGACTATCTTTTGTAAGGAATTGTTTAAAAAGAATTCAGGAAAAATACTGAAGAATAGCTAATAAAATGTGAAGGTATATACAAAGTACGATCTAAAAGTTCCAGGACTGAATCCGTAAGCCCATAGACATACTGTAGTTCCCACTCTTTTTCCACCAAAAAAATCAAGGACTTTTCAAGGACTCACAAAAATTTTCAAGACTATATTCATGCCCAATAAGAACTCTCATTGAACACTAAAATGAGTTGAAACAAATAGTCAAAAAGTTCCATTATACATTGGTGAGGTATTATTGTTCCACAAGACCTCTTTTGCACAGACCTACAGATATAATATACATTGGCGTGCAAAAATTAAGGACGAGAGGGTTTTTCGAATGTAACGTCGTGCAGAAGTGCTCCACATCGACTCAAATCATACCATAAGATCCCAAAGATGTAAGAATGTGGGACAAGTGAGCAAAACCGTCCAAACAAGGAATTCAAAGGACACAAAGGCACTTTATAGAAAAGGTAGCTTCGAGCACAACTGGACAGAAGACAGAAACGTCCATGTGACAGGCGGCTGCCAAGAAAAATCCAGTCTTTAGTAGGGGATATGATCACCCCTGACTGTGTTGCAGGATTTACAACGTCTGTCCATGCTGTGGATGAGGTTGTCAATGAACTGTTGAAGCATCGCGGCCCATTCCTCTTGTAGCGCCAATCGCAGCTGCGGAATCCTTGCTGGCGTCTGGTGACGTGCTGTGAAGCATATCCCGAGAAGGTCCCACACGTGTTCGATTGGATTTAGGTCTGGGGACCTTGCGGGCCAATCCATGCATTGAATATCTTCACTCTCCAACAGCTCTGCGACAACCACTATACGATGAGGTGTAGCGTTGTCGTCCATGAAGAGGAACTCCGGACCCACAGCACCTCTAAACAGACGCACGTGAGGCAGGAGAACCTCAGTACAATAGAGGACACTAGTGACTGAACCTCCTTGGAAGATGTGGAGGTCAGTACGTCTACCAAGCATGATAACGCCTCAAACGAGAACTCTGCCACCTCCAAACTGGTCCCTTTCGATGATGTTGGAGGTGTGATTGCGTGTTCCCTGCTCTCTCCAAATGCGCATACGTCCAGTAGCGCACGTCAGACTAAATCGGCTCTCATCCGTAAAGAGAACTCAACACCATTGCTGATGTGTCCAGTTCTTGTGTTCCTGGCACCACAGAAACCGCCGTCTCCGATGAGCAGGTGTTAATGGCACACACTGTACTGGTCGTCATGCAAATAGACCACCTTTGTGCAGCCTCCTGGCCATGGTAAAACGCAATAACGGACGTCCAGTTGTCTGTTGCATGTGCCTTGTGATTTCTCCCGCTGTCTGCCATCTGTCTCTTCTCGCCTGTAGAACAATATACCGATTGTCCGCCGCCGTGGTTGCTCGTGGACGACCACTGCTAAACTCTCAGGCAGCAGTTCCTGTCGTTTGAAATGCTCCCCGAGCTCGTGAAACGATGCTGTGAGCTATACGGAACTCCTCGGCTACACTAGTCACACTTCGATGTTCTTCTAACTTCCCAATGACGCGACCTCGGGTAAAGTCATCTAGATGTCGTCTACTGGATTGCCTGTTGGCCATATCACACGGTGGCAGCAACTCGACGTCGTTCAAACCGATGTACACTGCGCAATAGCTTTCACCGACTTGCTGAGCATACACCGCCCATGTGCTTTATACCCTTCCGACACTCCCCTCCCTAAGTCATGCTGCATATATGCACATGCCCTACCATACCGGACCCTAGTCTAACTCCTGAGTGGCCTTTTGGTCTGTTCTGCCTGCTCGTTCCGCTGTTCTGCTAATTTCTCCTCTTCGTCCTTAATTTTTGCACACCAGTGTACATATATATTCTGTTAGGCTGGTTATTAAGTAGTGTGTGAGATCACGTTTTATTAATGGGACACAATTAACTAGAGTTTTTATTTAAAAAAACTATTTTTTCAGTATTTAAAAGTTTCAGGACATAAGTTTACATATGGCTTTTCTTTTCATTAGGATAGATTTTCACTTTTATTCAGTAAATTAATGTCTTCTATTTGTTTGGTAAAAATTGGGATATTTATTACCCTACTTATGTGCTGTTTACTAAAATTCTCTTGGAATGGTTATTTTGTGTGTGTGCGAGTTGGACAATGTGATCTAGTTTGCTGTTTTGGGGAGTTTTATCGTTTTTAACATCAGTTGAATTTAATCTTAAATTTAATTAGTCCATAAAGAAAACTAGATTAGCAGAAATCCACACGTTTCTGGTCTTTGTAGAAAAGTGAGTGATTTTTTTCATGCTTGCCCCTGACGAAGCCATAAAGGAATCAGTCATTGGTCAACATCTCTGTGTTTTTTAGGTTCACTTTTTAATTTTTTTTTCTCTGATTTGTTTTTGGTTTCTATTTATTTTATTTTTCCTCTTCATTATTTTATAAAAAAAATTTTCTTTCTTCGAGTTTTGCTTGTTTCTGCATTGCGGTTTGATCTTTCTTTTTTGCAGCCTTTGGCACATTAGAATTTCAAATGTTGTTTTTTGTTAGGGTCTTCTTATATTTATATATATATATATATATATATATATATATTGGAGATAACAGACACGTACGTTTATCTTGGACAGCAGATATCAAGTGAGGGTCACATTGATGAAGAAATTAATCGGCGTACAAAACTTGCCTGGAGAGCTTTTGGAAAAAACAGCATAATTTTCAAGAGCAATATGCCATTATGTCTTAAAAGAAAAGTGTTTGATCAATGCATCCTTCCAGTGCTTACGTATGGTGCAGAGACGTGGACCTTAACTAAAAGAGATATACAAAGACTGCAGACAACTCAAAGCAGCATGGAGAGGTGCATGCTTCGTGTAACCAGGAGGGATAAGAAGAGGAACTCGTGGATCCGAAAAATGACAAGAGTGGAAGACATCATGATCAGAGTTAAATCCCTGAAATGGCAATGGGCTGGACATACTGCCAGAAGGACAGATCATCGATGGACAGCCGAAATTTTAGATTGGATTCCAAGGGACAGGAAAAGACCCAGAAGAAGACCACATGGGAGATGGGTGGATGAAATTCGAAAGTATGCAGGGGTGACATGGAGGAGACTGGCACAAGACAGACCGTTGTGGAGGAAACTTGGGGAGACCTTCGTCCAGCAGTGGATTGATAATGGTTGACAATGATGATGATGATATTGTATATATGAAAGATATCATGATCAGAGTAAAATCTCTGAAATGGCAATCACATGGACATATTGACAGGACAGACCACTGATGGACAACCGAGATTCTAGACTGGATTCCTGGGCTAGAAGCATTCAGCAGATCACAAACCCAGTTTGATATGCTAGTACCTTACCCCTCGCATTTGCTTATTGAATCATAGTTCGGAATAACAACAGCGATCAACAGCGATCTTATTGATCATAGTTCGGAATCACAACAGCGTGAAAACCGGAAATGTGATAGCTACACATTCCTGATTCCAAGAGAATGTTCAACGATACAGCGCAGCAAACTGTGACATTTTGGCAACAGCTTGTCTTCAATGAAGTGCAGCTATTCTGAAATTTGGTCAACAGGAAAAAAAAAATCAAGTACTTTTGAAGGTTTTCAAGGACTCTTACAAAATTCAAGGACTTTCAAGGGCCCTTGAAGAGGAAAATTAAATTCAAGGAGTTTTCAAGGACTTTCAAGGGCCCTTGAAAAGGAAAATTAAATTCAAGGAGTTTTCAAGGACTTTCAAAACCCTGATAGTTAGTTAAAAACCTGAAGCACATTTTTCTTCAAAAGAAGACCCTCACACTTCTGCCAGTGGCTATAGAGTTTGTCAAAGCACTTCTGGAACCCATTCTTTGCAATGTCCTTCAGTGCAACCAGTGATGCATTTTTCACTTCTTCTATGCTCGAAAACCGACGACCCTGAAGTCAATATGTCATCTTAGGGAAGAGGTGGAAGTCACAGGGGGTAGGGTCAGGTGCATACGGTGGGTGTGGAAGGACAACAGTTTTTGTTTTGGAGAGAAACTCACGAACGAGGAGTGACCTCTGTGCTAGTGCATTGTTGTGCACAGCATTCGTGATTGATTGTCCCACAGTTGAGGCCTCTTCTTGCAGATCAACTCCTCATTGACAGTGTGTTCTTCAGGGATAAATTAAAGATGAATAATACCCTGGGTGTCTAAGAAGACCTCTAGAATGATCTTGCCTTAGTTGCGATCTTGGCATAATTTCTGCTTGTGTGGAGATGATGGCGATTTCCACACAGTTGATGCTCGCTTAGTCTGCGGGTTGAAGAGGAAGCACCATTTTTCATCCCTTGTTATGATTCTTCTAAGAAATTGTGGGTCTTGGTAGGCAGCAGTTACAAGATTGCCTGCCATTTCCATCCACATGGCCAACTGATCTTCAGTTAACATGTGTGGGACAATGTGTTAAACACCCGGTGTGGGGCTGCCGGCCTATCACACCCAAGAAAATAGTTGCTTTAGTAGCCACTAATGGTAAAAATAGTAGCCTAAATAGTTGCCTTAAGAACTTATGTTAATGACTAAAATAGTTTCCCAAAAAAGTGTATGAGATTCAGAATGTAAGTGCTCTACAGTAAAAAAAAAAAAGTTTTATTTCTTTTTTTTTCTTTTTTTCAAACCACGGTGACAAAATTAGCATATGTTCACGTTTTGGTGAAAAAAAAATTAAATATATATATACACACACCCACACACTACAAAAAGGGCATCTAAGTTTCAATATAATGCTATTTAAGACACTCAGAACTACAAAGGTTATGGAAAAGTACACCCAAAAAATACTCTATTCAATTATATATCAGAAACCACTTACATAAACTAACCTGATACAAACTTTGGAATTAGAAAACACTTCCTTCTTTGTCATTATTCTGGAGGTCAGATGTTCTCATCTGTATCAAGTCAGTATGGAGAGCTTTCTCCTGCTTTTATGGTTGATAAAAAAATATAAGATTTCCCAAGTGGGCTTCATACACTGTGTTGAAAAAAATGTATTTCTTCTTTCATAGGTCATAGTTGTGTTCATTCAGTGTTATGATGATCCCTTGTTTTGTTTTGTAGACATAATCGTAGTTATCTGATATGAGGTATAAAGAATCTCATTAAAATACATAATCAATCTCTGCCGTATTCCAAACAGAAAAACGGGACACTTATTCGGCGGAATATCTTGATTTGTGTAGGTCGTTCCTCTAATCACACGTGGGTCTAGTCTATACTTGCAATTGACTTTACACCATGATACTTGCAGTAGAGCAGAAAGCAATGAACTGAACAAAACATATCGATATTGATTCAACACGTACATATCGATATCAAAGTTGATATCCATATGTATCAATATTAAAACTGATGTTACACAAGCATATTGATACATGCAATATAAATTATGGGTTTTTTTAAATAGTAGCCTTACAATTAAAATAGTTTAGGGTTTTTCTGAAAATAGTTGCTTTTGGCTGTTTTTTGTAGGAAATAGTAGCCATAGTCACCTATTAGTCGCCACTGACAGCCATGCCGGTGCATCTTCAAGTCATCTGTTAGTATCTGTCGACACATAGTCTCTGATATTCCAGCGGCCTCTGCTATTTGCTTGATTGATTTCTGTTTTTTCCGTATGATGGCCACAACCTTTGAAATGTTTTCACCCATGCAAGCTGTCACTGGCTGCCAAATTTGTCATTTTTGACTTCCTGACTGCCTTCTCTGAAGCATCAATACCAATCGAATGTTTGTGACTGTGGCAGGGTGTTTTTGCCATACATTTGCTTTAACATCTCGTAAGGTTAACGTGCTGCAAAAGAAACCCCATTTTTCATCAACTGCTGAACACTGCATAAGTTGCTTACAACACCCAGATGTATCACAGCGAATGCATGACATAGGTGGATGAAACCATTTTCCCTGTGAGGGTGGATAATGTCATAATGTAATCCAACAATCACCGTGGGTATGCAATACACATAGATGCCAAGTAGTATGGATTTTCCGTAATTTTACGGATTTTTGGTTGCTGTTACGGAAGTACGGAAACCCCGCTGAAATTACGGAAAATCGCCATTTGATTTAATTTTCTGAGATAGAAAGCAAATTTTCATCAACTGAAAAAATTTTGTTGGTTCTTCAAGTTTTTCTGGGGGGGGGGAATTAAATGCTACATTCAGGGCTGCCAGACCTGCACCAATTGCGCCAGCCCGCGCCAAAACGTTGTTCTTGCGCCATTCTGCTAAAAAAACGCCATTTCGACGAAATCTGCGCCAATTTTGCGCCAAAAGTTAAAATTTACCGGTCATCGATATTTTAGCGTTATCTTTACGACATTCGAAATCGATTCAGTGGTTAATTCGTACGTGAGATTCTTCCGCGGATTCACGGAGTCCCGTCCGGTTTTTTTTTTTTTTTTTTTTCATTTTCGAGATCGATGCAAAAGTGAAGAAAATTTCGGGATATTAGTTGGAGGGGGGTCATATTCCGTCTGGGGACGTTGTTTTGTCTTTTTAAACGTTCGGAAACGGAAGCTAAACAAAGTGCAAATTTTTCCCGTAATCGTATTTTTTTCTCTCGCGATGTTATTTCTGTTCAGTATTGTTAAATATAATTTCATTGCATAATTTCAGCTTGAAATTGTAGGCAACCATTTCCGAAAACGGAAGTTAGGCCGCCCGAAAATTTCCCCTTAATCTTCAGCGACGAAAATCTCACAGATTCGAGGAATTCCGTCCTTTTTTGTTATCATTAGGACCATGTACGAAATCGATGCATAACTGAACTTAAATTTTGGGAGGATTGGTGGCTACGGGGGGGGGGGGGTCGTTTTCTCCGTCGGAGGACGGAATTTCATCCTTCGAAAACAGAAAGTAGATGGAGGTAAGATTTCTCTGGTAATCGTAATTTTTTTTTCTCGCGTTGTTTCCTCTACCCAGTATTGTTAGATATCATTTTATTCCATAAATATTTGTATTTCAGCTTGAAAATGTTGGATAAATTTCCGAAAACTGAAGGCTTGAAAAACAGTTATTTCAAGCCATGTTTCCCGATTTAGCGATCGCAAAAACATAGTCGTGTGGAAGAACCAAGGCTACTGCACTAATTCAGCACATGGCCAGTGTTTCTACAAGTAACATCGTATCTGAAGTTAAAAAAAATCCTTTTTCTCTATCTACGGACGGAAGTAATGATGCTCAAGCAAATAAACTGTATCCCATTACAATAACATATTTTGACGAAAAAATTGGGAAAAATTCAACTGTTTTGTTATCATTGGTTGAATCAAGTAATAATACATGTGAAGGAATATTCAACGTTTTGAACAATGAGTTTGTTAAAAAAAATATCTCATGGAGCAACTGTGTGTCATTTTTCCTGTGCCAATGCTAACACTATGATAGGTCAAGTAAAAGGTGTTGTTTCTCACATAAAGAAGGTTCAGCCTGCAATCATAGTGCAGCGATGTTCATGCCATTTAGTAAATTTAGCTGCACAGAAATCTGCTACTTAACTGAAAGGATTTAATGTTGAGCAGTTTCTGATACAGTTGTACTTTTTTTTGGAGAAAAGTTCAAAGAGGAAACACTTGTAATCTAAAACTGAGTCAAGCTGTTTGTGGTACTAAACCACACAAAATTCTAAAGCATGTCAATACTCGCTGGTTATCACTTTTGGAATCCATTGACAGAATTTTAGAACAGTGGGAGGCTCTAGAACATCATTTCAGTGACAATGAAGAAGCTAATTCACAGTATAAAAACCTTGCACGTATGATTGGAAATCCTTCATCTAAACTTTATTGTCTTTTTTATCTGCTACTCTTCCTTTGTTTACATCTGTTAACGTGTCCTTGCAGCAGGAAGCTCTGCTTGTGCATGTATTAAAAAGAAAACTTCATAGTCTGTTATCTGAATTGCTTGTATGATTTATCAAGCCATCGGCATTTGATGTGATAGCAACATCTCTTGCACATGGAAATTTTGAAAGAAGGAGAAATCAAAAAGAAAACTGTGATCTCGTAATTGGGTCAAAAGCGAGATCTTATATAGGTACAACTGCAGATCTGAGTGAAGACACAGTGGCTACTTTTTATTCTGAGGTAAGGGAATTTTACAAGGCAGGCTGCAATTACATTTTAAGAAAATTTCCACTTAATGATGAATTTTTGAGTCATGCTGTAATTGCAGATGTAGCATTAAGGCAAAGTGTTTCTTTTGCATCAGTCCAATATATGTGTTCCCTGTTTCCAGTTTTGAAACCAGAAGAATCTGACAAGGTGGAATCTGAATTTGCTCACTACCAGTTTGAAAATTTTAACTGTGCTGTTACTTCTGAGAGAATGGATGAAGTGTGGCACAGAATTTCTTTAATGAAAAATGAAAGTGGACAGTTGAAGTATGAATCATTAAGCAAAATTATGAAAATGATTTTAACAGTCCCTCATAGCAATGCAAGTACAGAAAGAATTTTCAGTATTGTGAAAAAAAAACAACCCATGAATGAATTCAGACCTAATTTAAGTACTCATGTGCTGTCTTCTTTATTAGTAGAAAAAATAAACAGCATTGCACACAGTGAACTATGCTATCAGAAGAAGTTTTCGCAAATTGAACTAAGGAATGCCAAAATGGCAACTACAGCCAGTTTACCATAATAATTTGGCCAACATTCCAAAAAATAATTTTTCTTCATGTCTTATTATATTTTCCTGGTAGACAGTATTTTAAATTTTCCCACTAGCAAATTAGTTTTTATTGTATTATTATTATTATTATTATTTTGTTAATAGTTCTGACAGATTAAAATTTGTTGCAGTGTTAAATACCCAAATTTGCCGCTGTAGACTGGATTACTGAAAATTACTGAAAAAAAAAATTGTTACTGAAAATTACTGAAAAATGAACATGTTGGTTACTGAAAACTACTTTTAGAGGTTGGCATCTATGGCAATACACATACTTTGCTGTACAGGCGCAGTCCAGGAAATTTTGGACCTTACTCCATAGATGTATACCCACGGCCATCTTAACACTTTTGGGAGCCCTGGGCTGTCATATTTTCAAGGCCCCTAATCTTATATATACAGAACATATACAACATATGGTATTTATTACAATATGTGGTTATTTTTTATCCACATATGGCATTATTACATTATATACAACATATGTATATATATACAATGTATGAGAATTATTATATACACCATCATCACCATGTTATCCCTACGAGAAGAAATATTCAATATCCAGTAACTTTTTAAATACCACTTGAATGAAAAATGGTACATGACAAAAATTGTAGAACTTCATGAAATGTACCAAATGCATTCACATTTTGTTGTTTAGCAAATTACAAGAAAATGAGTGCTGAAAGATATGTTTCTTCCCCATTCTACAAATTATTCAATGAAAATTATTCATTAAGTTTACAGAAGAAAGAAGAAACTAACCAGTGCTGTTTCCAGACAATATGATGCACCAGACGAAAATGCTAATATGCGGTCCCCCGTCATTGTTATTTGTGTAAACAGTGACGATGGAAAAAATATATAAGTAGCCCAGGTGGGAAAACCCCAGTGATAAACATACGTGCACTTTTTCATATATACTGCATAACAAAGGGCCATGGATGGCCTAGTGGTCAGCGTTCGTGACTGCCACAGAGAAATCTCAGGTTCGATCCCAGCAGGTACGAACGCTCGAACCACTAAATATCTGCCATGCGTCGGATGGGCACGTTAAGCCGTCGGGCCCCGGGTACTGGCCCCCCTGGTAATAAATAAGGGCATCTTCCTCCCTCTATCTACCTTGCTTCCGTGTGACTTTCCTATCGGGCACTCTAGCCCAAATCTCCTAGCTTCCTATTTCTAAGGGTTGTTTAAGACCTGGGGTCAGACACTCCCTTCTTAAAATCCTCTACATATGATCTGATCTAATAAGAATGTAATGTAAAAGGAAAAAATGTGATTTGTGTGTGGCTCTCACCGCCCTGCCTCACCCACACTCGGGATCGGGAGGGAGGTCGGCTTTCTTTGTTTCTTATTTTGTCACAAAAGATCCATTCTAACACCTAACTTTTTCCCTGCCTCCTCGGGAAATTGAAGCTACGAGCAAGGTTTTTTTAAAAAAGGCAAAACTTCTAACTTTCTGGATTAGTGTTTCTTCTTTTCTTTAAATAAAAAACCACTGCTGGTGAGTGGTCAAAGAGTTTGACTTTTGTAAGCCCATAAGACTCTTGGGGAGTTGGGGGCCCCAGTTCAGGTGGGGCCCTGGGCACTGGCCCCATTGGCCCACCCCTTAAGACATCCATGTGTATACCACTTCATGCTGAGTAACTGGGCCACTGTTTATTTTTGTAGTATTTTTCCCCTGCCACAATATGAGAACATAAAAAAAAAAAAAAAAAGACTGACCTTGGCTTCTTCAATGTCCTGAAAAAAATTTAAATGATGAAGCTTTTGGTTGTCATCCAATTCTGGAGTTCCTTCATGATGACTTTTCACAGAGTGCCTCAGTCTTGCCCTTTTTCTAAGAAGAGAAGTCCTGGCTTCCTGTTCCTTAAATAAACAATAAAACAAAAATCATTATTGTAAATGTGCTGTTACTACTATTCACATACAGGGTGTACAGGAAAGTCCTTAAACAGGGAAATAACTTTTGAATGCAAAATGCTAGAGTTGTGGAAGTAGTGTGCACATGTAGTAAAGTGACTATGTTCTATCAGATGAGACCAATTGTAGCACCCCTAGTGGTGAATTTTGGAACTTAGTGATCCTATCGCTAGAACCAAGAGAGATAGCGAAAAAAAGTCAGTAGCAAACGTGTAGAGCGCCACCGATTTAGTGTGAAATGACGCCCTACATTCACCAAAAACTCCAATAGAAGTCTGGAAATGCAGATCTCTCGGTATCCAATCACCGGCATAAATGTCACTCATCGCGTGCAGAAGTGTAACATTATAAGGTGATGCAAATTTACTAATAAAACTAATACATGTACGTGTCAGCAAAGTACAA
Source organism: Macrothele yani (assembly GCA_039090855.1). NCBI lineage: Eukaryota > Metazoa > Arthropoda > Arachnida > Araneae > Macrothelidae > Macrothele > Macrothele yani. Next base: position 132,914,181 of record CM077009.1, on the reverse strand, counting down.
TTTATTATGTACTGTACAGTTTTAGTAGGAATTTCATTCAGCAGTAGGACATTATGAAGAAGAAAAACACAAAATAATTTGAATAAAGCTCATGTTGAGAAATGGCTTCCTAGTTTAATTGAATTAATAATCTAAAGCAACTTATGGGAATTTACTAGGAAATTTTTTCATTAATAGCAAATTTTCGGAGAAAACTCTTCTTCTTCTTCAGGCTGTCTTGTTGTTGTCACTTTTTGCTTGTCACTATCATGGTTACGGTTTACCTTGACGGTTACGGTTAACCTTGACGGTTTAGGTTATTTTTCAACAAATCCTGCCAGATGTTAGGCAGGGAAAATCCTTTGCAGTCATTGATGATGGAATTTTGATTTTTCTCAATCTCTATTCCTTCTTTCAGTTTTCTTTTTTGGAAATTGCTTTGGAAACTGATTACTTTAAGGGAATTCCAATCCATGCTGTGCCCAGTTTCTCTAACATGCCTATCTAATCCAGTCTAGTTGGAGCAATTTTTTATAGCTGCTTTATGCTCAGCTATACGAGTTTCTAGTCTGCGACCTGTTTCACCTATGTAAGATAGTCCACAACTACAATTTACTTCATAAACTACTCCTTGCATTTTTAAAATATCTTCTTCTCTTTGAACTATTTTAGGGAAAAATTTTTTAACTTTGTTCTCTAAACTTGGAGCTAGCCTAATATTATATTTTTTACTAATTCTCTTTAAAGCCTCAAATAAACCTTTGTGGCACAGCATGGATTGGAATTCCCTTAAAGTAATCAGTTTCCAAAGCAATTTCCAAAAAGAAAACTGAAAGATGGAATAGAGATTGAGAAAAATCAAAATTCCATCATCAATGACTGCAACGGATTTTCCCTGCCTAACATCTAGCAGGATTTGTTGAAAAATAACCTAAACCGTCAAGGTAAACCGTAACCATGATAGTGACAAGCAAAAAGTGACAACAACAAGACAGCCTGAAGAAGAAGAAGAGTTTTCTCCGAAAATTTGCTATTAATGAAAAAATTTCCTAGTAAATTCCCATAAGTTGCTTTAGATTATTAACACAAAATAATGTTCTAGAAATACAAAATGTCAGTATTAATACTTAATAATTCACGATGTGTCCACCATTGGCAGCAATACACATCTGTATTCGAGCTAGAACTTCTTGTTGGACGTTCTGCAGCATTTCAGGTGTTACGTTACCGCATGCTTGGATAATACGGGGTTGTAGAATTTTGCCATACATGACCAAATGTAAGGCCACACGTCGCATACTGCAGTGTGGGTGGGCTAACGCATAGGCCAGGACGTTCACTGGCTGCAAGTGCCGGCCTACCTGAACGGGAACGACTTGTAATGCTCCCGGCTTCTCTCAGCCGGTGAACGACCTTGAAGATAGTAGCCGCAGTAGGACGAGAACGATTAAGGAAACGTAATGCATATTGGCGTGCTGCCTCTCTTGCCCGATGACCGCATTCTCCGTACAACATAACCATCTCGCAGTACTCTTCGTTGGAATAACTAGCCATGTGTAGACTCGAAGATCCAGTCCACGCACTGTCTGACAAACAAACCTTCCCTGACCGCCAATGTATGCTTCCCGATGAGGTAGGACGTAGCGTTTCCATTTGCATACTTTCATCCATCCTTCACTGTTTTGCAGGCGAAATTCGTTTACAGATTTTACGATTTGCGATGTCATTCGTGACGTATTTAGGCCGGTGATCGAATACCAAGAGATCTGCATTTCTGGACTTCTATTGGAGTTTTTGGTGAATGTAGGGCATCGTGTCATACTAAATCGGTGATGCTCTACACATTTGCTATTGACCTTTTTTCGCTATCTCTTTTGGTTCTCGCAATAGGATCGCTAACTTCCAAGATTCACCGCTAGGGGGTGCTGCAATCGGTCTCATCTGATAGAACATAGTCACTTTACTATATGTACACACTACTTCCACAATTCTAGCATTCTGCATTCAAAAGTTATTTCCCTGTTTAAGGACTTTCCTATACACCCTGTATATAAGACAGTGTACCCTTATAGACAGTGAACATATTCCAAGCATGTGGTTTTTCATGTGTTGTTATTTTTGACATGCATCAAGTAAATGCCATCCTATGGGAAATTCAGAAAACTTGTAAACTTCAGTGTGTTTAAACAGGAGCTGGGCATGAATCAACTAATTTTTCAATCTAAGTCTGCAATGCATAGCACAATGCCTTATCAAGCAACTCAAATACCTGAAGGTGAATTGTCAGCCAGAATGCATTAGCAGAACCCCCTTGCTCATCATAACAGCCACCATTTACTCTGATAACATGCTTTCCCATCAGAAGTTACCAGTTTGATTAGATGAAAAATATCTAGGAAATTAATCACTCTCGCTGTGCCAGAGTAAGCTTTTCTTATCTGGAAGGGCAAAACTTAAAATGTCTCTTCAAATCCAAACATTCCCCACTTTCACTCAAATGATATGCAGAGTTTACTTTCTCGTATCTCCATTACGGAAAAGTATCATGATCATATAAAAACCATCCTTCCAGTTTTTGACATCATTTTACCAAAAATATTAACACTAGGTAAATACCCAACAGCCACAAGCTGTAAATATCACAGAAAATGTAAAAGTTATGTTAATACTGACAACACAACACTCTGGAGAAGTGCACAATGAAAAACAAATGAATATAAGATAATATGAAGATGCTTTTGGGCTAGAGCTTGGGAAAATAATATTTAAGGTTACATATAAACACTCACGGGAGGAGGGGGGGTGCGATTGAGCACAGACTACTGATCAGCTCTTCATTCCTACAGAATATTAGGAAAGGTTTACGATGATCAGCATATCCTCATATTGCTTATATGTATCACTCCACAGTTTTGAACAATTCTTTTCATGCATATGAAAGGTCCAGACCTCACAGAGTAGGCTACTCAGTATCCTGGTTAGCTGCATGGAATACTGCATGTGGCTAAATAAATCCTTTAAAAAGCAAAATACTGAAGCATATAACTTTCTCAAAATAGTATAACTATACTAGTTAAATTTCTTGGCGTAGAATAGAAATAAAACTTTTCAAGCTTTCGCACATCAACGAGATGGCTTTTTCAAGGAAGGTAATAGCAACGCCAAGAAATTCGAATCACTAGTATAATTACGCTATTTTGAGTATAATTGGTGTACAGTTCCTACTTATTAATTACTTGTATATAACTTCCTTTTTCAGTTACAATCTTCAATACACTTAGTCACATGCTCTACATTTCTATGTTTTAGGCTCCTCAGAGCATGAATTTAAGCCCCTAGTATGACCATTCTGGGGGAGTGAAAGCCACCGGGCTTTCCTGGTAGCTATGGTTCCAGACATGATGTTTAGAAAATAAGTTAAATCAGGGCTGGAGAAACACCCGGCACCTGGGCTAGAAATTAGGCACTGGTACCAGATTTTTTTTTTTTTTTTTTCACTTCAAATTTTATAATTTTCCGTAAATACTGTAGTTTTAGACATATAAACCAGTGACTATTTGTCAAAAGTTATGAGCTTATGTTAAGCAAATAATACATCACTCGGAAAAAAAAAAGTTTTGGAGGCAATTGATTTTTTTTTAAATATGTGATGTCAGGATAGCTGGTAATACTGGAAAAGTATTAAAAATGAACTAATAACAGGGAAATGTAATGCAATACACAGGGTAGAGAGCTGCAAAGAAAGAATGAAAGTATGTTTTTTTTTTGTTTTACTTATGAGCATTTTAACAAAAAATGTGATACAATAAAGGTAGTACTACAAAAGGCAGTACTGTATTTGTGCTCGCAGAAGGCTATGTGGCAACAATTACATACTGAGCTATTCCACAGTATGTATTTGTAGCCTCTCAGTAATATATCAGATCTGTTAGTTTTGCAGCAACTAATTGCATTAACTCTTTAGTTTTTTGGAATTTTTTCAGAAATGCCAAATACTATGGATTTTTAAGTCAAACTAATGAACCTAAGACACCTTTTTATTCTTTACTCTCTTGAAAACAACACAAAAGTTATGCATTTAAAAAAAAGCAGTTACTTTTTTGAATACGAAGACAGTTTCTTTCTTACTTCTTTGGACTTTTGGGTCACCCTATGAATAGTGACTTTGCTGCCCCGGTGGCGCAGTGGTCTAAGCGATGGCCTCTGATCATTCGTCCATAAGGGGTCCGGGTTCGAATCCCGGTGAGGCATGGATGTTGTGTTTGTTTTACGGCACTGGCTCTCTCTCCCTTCCCTGGAACCAGTGACCCTAAATTAGGGACAGGCGACTGCTTATAGCCTATTGAGTTTCTCACAATGGTCGTTAAACCTCCAATTAAAAAAAAAAAAAAATAGCAACTGTTCTTTTAGAAATTATGGTTTGACATCAACACAACAGGGGCGGGTTTTACAACAAATTTTTTTCTTTTTCTTAAATCTCATAGTCATATATATATATCATCATCATCATCATTGTCAACCATTATCAATCCACTGCTGGACGAAGGTCTCCCCAAGTTTCCTCCACAACGGTCTGTCTTGTGCCAGTCTCCTCCATGTCACCCCTGCATACTTTCGAATTTCCTCCACCCATCTCCCATGTGGTCTTCTTCTGGGTCTTTTCCTGTCCCTTGGAATCCAATCTAAAATTTCGGCTGTCCATTGATGATCTGTCCTTCTGGCAGTATGTCCAGCCCATTGCCATTTCAGGGATTTAACTCTGATCATGATGTCTTCTACTCTGGTCCTTTTTCGGATCCACGAGTTCCTCTTCTTATCTCTCCTGGTTACACCAAGTATGCACCTCTCCATGCTTCTTTGAGTTGTCTGCAGCCTTTGTATGTCTCTTTTAGTTAAGGTCCACGTCTCTGCACCATACGTAAGCACTGGAAGGATGCATTGATCAAACACTTTTCTTTTAAGACATAATGGCATATTGCTCTTGAAAATTATGCTGTTTCTTCCAAAAGCTCTCCAGGCAAGTTTTGTACGCCTATTAATTTCTTCATCAATGTGACCCTCACTTGATATCTGCTGTCCAAGATAAACGTACGTATCTGTTATCTCCAGCTTTTCTCCATCAATCGATAAATCTTCATTTCTTGTAAAAGCATTGAACATCACTTTTGTCTTCTGAAAGTTCATTTTTAATCCCACTTCTTTACTCTTGTCAGCAAGTTCCTGGATCATACTCTGCAGCTCTGATGGGCTAGTTGCAAAAATGACTACGTCATCAGCAAAACGAAGGTGGGTTAGATAATCTCCATTAATCTTTATCCCCTTGTTTTCCCAGCTCAGTGACTGAAAAACACCCTCCAATGTGGCATTAAAGAGCTTCGGAGATATGCTGTCACCTTGTCTCACTCCCTTTCTAATTTTTATGTGTGTTGTATTTTCAAACAGCCTAATCTTTGCACTTGCATTTTCATAGATGTTATTAATAATATATATATATATATATATATATATGTCACTGTGGATTATATGAATAATTTTTTTCCCTGAATTTCCAGATTTACAGATTATATGAAGGAAAATATGGTACTTTGAGTTTGCATGTACACATTTTAACTTCAACAGATTACATTTTAATAAAATCAAAACCCAAAATTAAAATTTTTTGAGTGCAGCGACTGGAAAAATGGGAAAAAAACTATGGACCAAATTGGAATTTATTTAGAAATTAGACGTTTTGGGTTTAAAAAATGTCAACAAATACAGTATATTATTTTGCGTTCCAGCATCATGACCACACATTAAGTTTTCATGTTATTCTTTGAAATTTGAATTCCTTTCACCTGGCTCTTAGATATGGAACCTAATTTTCGAACTGAAATGCAGATGCTGGAATGGATGTGAAGTGTTATCAGAGAGGAAACAGTTAGTCATCAGAAAGGGAAAAGGTAGGAATTAGAAGCACAACAGTTAGCATGCAGAAGGCATGCTAACTGTTGTGGATGCAGTAGGGTACGACTGAGGCAATCCCCCCCCAGCAGGTTTTTCCGTTTCAAATGGCCAATCACAAACAATATAATTTCCTTTGTCTGAACATTTGTCCCACTTTGGTGGTGCAGTGGGAAGAGCACTAGCGTGTTTTAATTATCAAATCCCTGCCTCAAACAATTTACCTTTTTTTTTATTGTTGTAATGTTTCATGAAACATACTTTCAGATTTGGACATCACAAACAAAAAGAACACCTGGCTATTAACAAGTTACTCTACATATTTTAGCCCCTCCCCCCCCCCCCATCATTATTGATGGGCTTTCACCCAGAATCTAAATAATCAACGCATTTATTTTTAAAAAATTACTACAATAAACCCACAGGTTTTCATAATCACTAAAATTTGCTGTAAATTTGGAGATAAATGTTCTGTTTTAGCTTCAGCAGAAAAAAAAAGTTCAGAAACGGAAAGATGAAGTGAAAAGAGACGTTGACCGATCGTGAAAAGCAATGGGTGGGCATTTTTCTGTTTTTTTTTTTTTGTTTTTTTCAGCATTGTCTGGCATCATTAGTAATTGGGAGCAGAGAAAGTCACCTTGGTTGGGCCATAAACAAAAACCAGTAAAAATTTCCAAGCTGGAAATTTTTCTATTAAATTATCCCACCTGAACAGAAAGGATCAAACTTTATTTTGAAAGATTTTATCCAGACTAGAGTTTTAAAAAGCATTTCCTCGAAAAGTGGGCAATTGAGCACAATGGAAAGAGTGGCAATTTTTTAGTCCTCGTTTACAGTTTGTGATTTAAAATTTTAGAATAATTTTTTAATGGAAGATTTTAGAAAGCCTTGTGATGCGAGGAAGGGAAGCGCTGTAAGTTTATAGTGTGCCCTCCACAAAGCTTCTCTCTGTTTTTTAAACGAGAGCAACTGCCACACTAAGATGAGCTTTTAGATCTGCTACTGACTGAAGGTGGTTTCAAAGGAGTCTCAAGAAGTCATATTGTGCAGATACAACCATAGGGAAAAGAATGTGCCTGGAACAAACTTAAAATGAGACACATGAACAGTTTAATGACACAAAGTGAACAAATTTCAGCAGCACGGTAACACATGACACAACTGAACGGGGAATGGGAACATAAACAGTGACTCCACCTTTTTTGTGGAACTAATGACACTGCACAAGAAGAAAAGTAACAGGGCATCGTGCACTCAGTGGCGTAACTAACACCCCCACAGCTGAGGGGGGCGCAGGTAATGGAGGGTGTATTGGAGCTGACAGTTATAGTTTTATGAAAAAATCCATACATGCACAAAACAAACAAATAATTAACCCAAAGATTCATATTTTCCTTTAAGATATTTAAATAAATGTCAAGTTTCACTTTTGAAACACTAGTTGCCCCACAGATTAAAGTTATCCGGTCCTTGGGTCCATGTTATAATACGATCGCTCTGCAATGGGGTATGATGCGATCACTCTCCAATCGCCCTCTCTCTCTCTCTCTATGCTGCTGAGAAAAATGCAAGGCCACACGGGGATTCCACGTGGAGGAAATAGAAAACAGTCACATAGGAATACGCACACGACAGGTGCGAACGCATTTATTCACAGCAGTCACAGATCTACCATGCATACAGGGTGATTTCTTATTGTTTTAGTTTTGTTTCTTATTGTTTTAGTTTCTTATTGTTTTAGATTTCTTATTGTTTTAGTTTTGGGGAAAACAATTAGATGATATGGCTTTTAGTTCTTCATTATAGTAAATATGTCTATCTCATTTACTGTGTGGAACCTTTAATATACTAGGAAACGACATCCATTTGCAAAATGTCACAAAAGTATCCAAGTGTAGCACAGCATCGGTAAAAGAAAAGAGAAGGAGAGCGTGCGAAGAAACTTCCCAAACTCGACCAGTTCTTTTTCAGCAGAGTCAGTTAAGCTCAAGTGCTGTTTCTGATGAAAAGAATGAAGATTTGTTTAGCACATCAACTGTTTAAAGTTTAAAAAGCAGTCATTTTAAAAAACCAAGAACTTCAGAAACAAGTGAAAGTAAAATGGGTGATTATGAAGTCTCATAATAATTAACCTTAACCATTTAAATATATTTTGCAGAATTCGTTCCTAGCGATAAAATGTAGATTCATGTTCATGTATCGGTCCGCGCACCGTGTTAATCCCGATTGGCTGATTAATAACTTTTATTACGTATTTCTGTTTCAAAAATTACTTAAAAAGTTGTAACTAAAGGGCTCTAGGTAACCCCCTTACTTTTCCAGACTTGGGAAAATTACTGTGCTTAGGAGTGCTGAAGTAAATCTTGCTTGGGGGCGCACATTATGCTAGCACTGCTGATGAACGATTGTACATATTATGACTATTAATTTGAAAAGAAGAATACAAAAGACTTTTCTTCTATCCATTACTACTACTACGCAGAATCCAATGGGATGCAAACTTACATTCACCCTTTAAAGAATAGCTTAATATTCACGAAAACCATAAAAAAAAATACCTTTTTTTTATTCAAGAAATTTAACATAAAATGTTTCTAAATGAAATACACGATTATTTTTAATTTTTGGAAGAAATTTAAGCTATTATATATAGAAAGATACTAAATTTCACAGGAAAGCCCTCATGCTGGGATTTTTTTTTATTGGGACTTTAACAACTACTCTGTGAGCAACTCAATGGGCTATAAACAGTAGCCCATCCATAAATTAGAGAAACTGATTCCTTTTTTTTTTTTTAATTGGGGGTTTAAAGACTACCGTGAGCAACGCAATGGGCTATAAGCAGTCGCCCGTCCCTAATTTAGGGCCAATGGTTTCAGGAAAGGGTGAGAGCCAGTGTCGTTGACAAATACAACATCCATGCCTCACTGGGATTCGAACCCAGACCTATTTTGGACAAATGGTCAGAAGCCAGCACTTAGATCACTACACCACTGGGGGCGGTCATGCTGGGACTTAGCGCTTAAATGTTGGTTAATGTAAAGAGGGGGCTGCTTTCTAACTTTATTAGTTTTAAAATTTCTGGAGATAATATATCAAGAAATATCATTATGACAAATATTGATTAGGTATTAATAATTCCTTTATGTGTGATATATAACAATATGGCTTCAATTCATCACTGCTGTCATCAGTTATATTATCTGAACTATCATGAAATTCACTCATTTCAGAATCACTGCTGGATTCATTAATTCTAAAATTATTATCCAAATTGCTTGCATTATTTGATTCCATAACGCGTACAAACAGGAAAAACAGCATACTTTTTTATAAATCAACAAACCATGTATGTTCCGCCGTCAAAATAAAAGAATCTGCCAAGCCACCGATAATCACAGAGATATTCTCTATAATAAAACACATACATGCTAGTGCTACTATCTAGTGTTATGGGCACAATAAATCAGCTGTGTTTGTACTATTAATTACACAACTTCTGCAATGCTTTATCTTGGCAATATCATGGGCATGAGTAATGGGGATTAAAACCTCAGCCCGTCATATTGACAGGAGCGATCAGTAAGGGGTTAAACAGATCATGAAGCAATGAACATGCAAAAAAGCCACATAGTTAATGTCACAACATCCAGCTAATACATTTACAGAAGATGAAAACAGATACAATATAAACATAAACTTCATAATAAATTACCTAACTATGATTGCATTACATTTTTTTCAAGTTATTAAATTGAATAAAAAAATCAAGTAATGAAAAACATTCTCACTTTTAGTATGGGAAAAAAATAAACAACGCAATTAGTAAATTTATATAAATCAGCAACACATACTGCCAATTTAATTCTTTGCTGCAGCTTTTTTTCTTGCTCATGAGCTTCAGCTTCATCTCTTCTAACTCTTGCAATGTTTCCCTTAGTACGGACGTGCCATCTGAAATAGATTAAATATTAATCCAACATAGCACATCCCATGCCACAGCAAAAATATACCACAGTATATTTCCAAGAAAGTGCTCTCACTCTAACAATCAGTACACTAGTTAAAATCTCTAACGATAAACATGATACTATACAATCTTGCTTTCACAGGAATGCCTAAAGATCATCACTCTCCCATAATTAACACAGGAAGAGCATCACATGTTGAATGAATAGTTTAGATTTAAGTCTAATCACTGTACACCTAATCAACACAGGAAGGAGCATCACATGTTAAATGGATAGCTTAGATTTAGGTCTAATCACTGTACACCTAATCAACACAGGAAGAAGCATCATATGTTGAATGGATAGCTTATATTTAGGTCTAATCATTGCACACCTAATCAATACAGGAAGAAGCATCACATGCTGAATGGATAACTTACATTTAGGTCTAATCACTGTAGACCTAATCAACACAGAAATGAGCATCACATGTTGAATGGATAGCTTAGATTTAGTTCCAATCATTGTACACCTAATCAACACAGGAAGAAGCATCATATGTTGAATGGATAGCTTAGATTTAGGTCTAATCAATGTACACCTAATCAACACAGGAAGAAGCTTCATATGTTAAATGGATAGCTTAGATTTAGGTCTAATCACTGTACACCTAATCAACACAGGAAGAAGCATCATATGTTGAATGGATAGCTTATATTTAGGTCTAATCATTGCACACCTAATCAATACAGGAAGAAGCATCACATGCTGAATGGATAACTTACATTTAGGTCTAATCACTGTAGACCTAATCAACACAGAAATGAGCATCACATGTTGAATGGATAGCTTAGATTTAGTTCCAATCATTGTACACCTAATCAACACAGGAAGAAGCATCATATGTTGATTGATTGATTGGAGGTTTAACGACCACCGTGAGCAACTCAATGGGCTATAAACAGTCGCCCGTCCCTAATTTAGGGTCACTGGTTCCAGGGAAGGGAGAGAACCAGTGCCGTAAGACAAACACAACATCCATGCCTCACCGGGATTCGAACCCGGACCCCTTACTGACGAATGATCAGAGGCGAGCGCCTTAGACCACTGCGCCACCGGGGCGGCCATCATATGTTGAATGGATAGCTTAGATTTAGGTCTAATCACTGTACACCTAATCAACACAGGAAGAAGCATCATATGTTGAATGGATAGCTTATATTTAGGTCTAATCATTGCACACCTAATCAATACAGGAAGAAGCATCACATGCTGAATGGATAACTTACATTTAGGTCTAATCACTGTAGACCTAATCAACACAGGAATGAGCATCACATGTTGAATGGATAGCTTAGATTTAGTTCCAATCATTGTACACCTAATCAACACAGGAAGAAGCATCATATGTTGAATGGATAGCTTAGATTTAGGTCTAATCAATGTACACCTAATCAACACAGGAAGAAGCTTCATATGTTAAATGGATAGCTTAGATTTAGGTCTAATCACTGTACACCTAATCAACACAGGAATGACCATCACATGTTAAATGGATAGCTTATATTTAGGTCTAATCACTGTACACCGAATCAACACAGGAAGAAGCATCACATGTTGAATGGATAGCTTAGATTTATTGTGTTGTCAAATTGGCACCCGATGGTGGTTGGACAATTTTGGGAGTACTAGAGGCACGCGTAGCTCAGTTATTGCTATGGCATTCGACAGGTGCCAATTCTAGCTGCAGTCTAAAAGGAATAATGAACGATTTGGTTGATTTGCGGAGATTTGACATCAAGTTGACGATGGAAGACCAAACTGTGCATTTTCGCCATATTTTACTGTTTTACTTCCGTAAAGGGAAGAACGCACGTCAAGCATGTGAAAAGTTGCGTAAAGTGTACGGTGATAATACTCTACAAGAACGTCGGTGCCAGCGGTGGTTCACAAAATTCCGTGCTGGTGATTTTGACCTCAACCATGCTCCTCGGTCCGGGAGGCCAACCGAGGTTGATGATGACCAAATCAAGGCATTAATCGAGTCAAACCCACGTTACACGACACGAGAGATTGCAGACACATTGCATATCCATCATTCAAGCATTAACAACCACCTGGAGAAGCTGGGATACGTAAGCAAGCTCGATGTGTGGGTTCCTCAGGAACTCAAAGAAGCTCAATTGACGGTGTGTGTGAACAACTGCGATATGCTCATTAAACGTGAGGAAAACTATCCTTTTTTGAAGCGACTGATAACTGGTGACAAAAAGTGGATTGTGTACAACAATGTGCTGCACAAACGGTCTTGGTCCAGACGTGCTGCTTCACCTCAAACGGCATCTAAAGCAGACATTCATCAGCAGAAAGTTCTGGTCTCAGTGTGGTGGGATTTTAAAGGTGTCTTGTTTTTCGAGCTCCTACCATGGAACCAAACAATCAATTCAAATGTGTACTGTCAACAATTGGACAGTTTGAACGAATCCATCATCCAGAAACGTCCAGAGCTTGTTCATCGTAAAGGTGTTGTGTTCTATCAAGACAACGCGAGACCACACACAAATTTGATCACCCACCAAAAATTATTGGAGCTTGGGTGGGATATGTTGCCACACCCAGCATACTTGCCTGACTTTGGGCCGTCATACTTCCACTTGTTTCGCTCTCTTCAACAGTCCTTGCGTGGTATAACGTTCAATTCAGATGAGGCTGTAAATCAGCACCTTGTACAGTTTTTCGCCACGAAAGACAGGTCCTTCTATGAAAGAGGCATTCTGCAGCTCCCTGAAAGATGGCAAAAGGTTATCGAGCAAAACGGGCATTATACCATTGATTGATCTTTGTTCTTTCTATCAATAAATGACCTTTGCAAAACATAGCTAAAATACGTCATGACTTTTCCGACAACTCAATAGGTCCAATCATTGTACACCTAATCAACACAGGAAGGAGCATCACATGTTGAATGGATAGCTTAGATTTAGGTCTAATCATTGTACACCTGATCGACACAGGAAGGAGCATATGTTCAACGGATAGCTTAGATTTAGGTCTAATCATTGTACACCTGATCGACACAGGAAGGAGCATATGTTCAATGGATAGCTTAGATTTAGGTCTAATCATTGTACACCTGATCGACACAGAAGGGATCATCATATCACAGGCAGTTTACTAACACAGACTGGTTAAAAAGATCTCTATCATTTGAGACAAATTTTCCCCATTACTTTCAGTCCATCACAAAATTCTCCGAGTCCAACACGATGCTTCCTCAATCACTAGCAGCTTACCTGACATACTCAATCATCCTTGGACATACTTAACCAACGGTGAACACATTTTGTTTTCAAAAAACCATGAGGAATAACCACTCACCATAAAGATCATGGTAACCTTCAATGGACCACACACTTCCAACACGTCATTCATCGTGATGTAACTGGGCTTCTACAGGTTTACAGACTTCTTGCTTACATTTCTTATTTTCGGGTGTGAAACATCGTTTTTTTCTTTTTTCCTTTGCCTTATAATATGTTACTATAATGCTTGTCAATTCGATAAAATCACACATACACTCATTCATACAATTCAAGTAAAAACCATGTACATAAACCTTACATTCACAGGTGATTAAACCTTAGTCAACTCTAATTATGGAACTCCTCCTTCTGTTTCACAACCACCTGTGAATGTAAGGTTTATGTACATGGTTTTTACTTGAATTGTATGAATGAGTGTATGTGTGATTTTATCGAATTGACAAGCATTATAGTAACATATTATAAGGCAAAGGGAAAAAAAAGAAAAAAAAACGATGTTTCACACCCGAAAATAAGAAATGTAAGCAAGAAGTCTGTAAACCTGTAGAAGCCCAGTTACATCACGATGAATGACGTGTTGGAAGTGTGTGGTCCATTGAAGGTTACCATGATCTTTATGGTGAGTGGTTATTCCTCATGGTTTTTTGTCATTTATGAATTGCACGTAAACTATGCGCACTTTGCAAGAGGTTAATACCTTAAAAGTGCAAATATAATAACATTTTGTTTTCATTGGTTTTATTTTACCTTTGTAAACTCTTGCTTCTGCTGTTTTATAACCTTGCAGTGAAGTTAGCTGAGCATGTCCCTTGTTCGGCAACTTGTTATTTTACAAGGTATCATCTTTCTCATATTTTTTTTTCCACTGGAAAAGTAACCAGTTAAATTCTAGTGTCCATATTTTTAATTCTGTTTAGCCCCTAAATCCATACATTTTCTCCCCTGCTATTATTCCAACTAGATAACACTATACACTACGTTTTATTTTTTGATCAATTTTTTTCTTAGTGATCATAGTTTTACACATTTGCTGACCCCTTATTAAGTAAGTTTTTCTGTCTCCTCAATGACCGTGCTCAAATAATTAATATCTATTACCAGTTATAATCTGTTTCTTGCATTATGGCAACAAAATTCTTATAGATATATGAGGTAACAACTGCACTTCATTGTGAGACTCAGAAAACTTCATCAGCCTCCTTGAGGAAAAATTAACCCTTGCACATCTTGCCAAAAAATGGCAATAGTTACCACACAACCCAAATGTCAGGTTTCTACAAGAGCTTGGCACAATAGAGGAAATCTATAATTTCTTTTAGAACAACAAGCACCTTTTTCTACAATGTTGCATTTGTAAAGGGGAAAAACATTGGCCATCAAAACAGATGCTGAATGTTTTGTTCACAAAGCAAAAGCAAACAAAACAAAACTAAATACTATAATGCATGTGCATATAAATGCTTATAATGTTAAAAAAACCATCTGATTTCTTCCCAGCGAATTCTTGTAGCACACTGCGAGATACCAATAGCCCAGCCTATAAGCTTGGCAAAATTCTTACAACAGTCAGGATAGGAATACTGGCAAGTGGTTTGAGATTAATGCAGCTGGTTGCTACTTTTTGTTAACGAGAAGTAGCTAGTTGCTACTTTCTGTTTGAAAAATTTGTAGTGATATTCTACCAGTTTATAAGTTGGCTTCATGCTTATTCACCTTTAGAGAGTCCTAGTCCATTTTGTGGTATGTGTTAATTTAGCTGTGTTTTATTGGATGCATTTTAATAAGAGCTTTATGTTCATTTAACCTAGTCAATAATTTGCACTGTTTGTTCTATACAAACTAATCTGCAAAAGCATTTTAAACTATACGCAACTCTTTTCTGAAGTAAAATGTTCTTTTCTGTTTTGCTGATGGTCATTTTTAATTTGTGTGTGTGTGTGTGTGTGTGTGTGTGTGTGTGTGTGTGTGTGTGTGTGTGTGTGTGTGTGTGCGTGCGTGCGTGCGTGCATGCGTGTGCGTAAACCTGTAGCAATTTAATGCTGCATTTTTTGCTTACCTTCTTAAATTTTCCAAATGGTCTCTATAGGATGTAAGTTTTCTAGGAAATAAAGGATTACTATTGCTTGTTAAAATATGCCAATATTTTGGTTAACCATTCATTAATATGTTTGAGAAGCTTGTTTTGAGCTGGTATGTGCTAATTTTCATTAATTTGCCAATTACTTTTAAAGTTTCATTGCTAGCTAGCAAGATGGATTTCAGATTGCTTTACCTTGCAGTTTTATACAGAAGCGTCAGAACATTACCTTTCAGGGTATGTAAATCTCATGTCTGTAATGAAGTCAACTTTTAAAATAAATACCAATGGCATGTACTGCTGAAATGCAAAAACACTTTTCACACAGCTCAGTATATGTGTTGTTACATTAATTTTTTAAAAGATTACTGTGTATTTTATTTGAGACATTGAAAAAACATCTTTTAATTTCTAGGAAATTATTTTGTGTGACACTTCTACATATCTGACTACCAGAGTCTGAGGGGCTGTAAATGAAGCCTTGTGGCGTGTCATTCTAAGTTTATTTATGTACTTACCCTCAAGTGAGAGGATCCAAACTGCAGATGTTGAATATGAGCTGAAGCACTTTCCATTCAGATCCCAATCATTTCAGTTGGGGACATATCAGGTGATCTTTCAGGCCATAGAACATTCATACAAAGCCTGATAAGGTTGGTCATATGGGTATGGCTAGTAGCGTGGCGCAGAATCTTGTGGTGGGCCCCACCATTCCATAGAAAAACAATGTGTCCAGCTGCAAGTGTCAAAAAAAAAAAAAAAAAAAAAAAAAAGGGCATCTGAAAAGTACCGGGGTTTGCTCCCAGAAGGGCATAGCCCCATTGGGGGTTTGGGGGCAAAGCTCTCGTTTTTGAATTAAAGGTGCCAGTT
Source organism: Macrothele yani (assembly GCA_039090855.1). Lineage (NCBI taxonomy): Eukaryota > Metazoa > Arthropoda > Arachnida > Araneae > Macrothelidae > Macrothele > Macrothele yani. The sequence goes on along the minus strand of CM077009.1, from coordinate 132,898,039 downwards.
TTCATCTTAAATCTATTTTTAACATGTTTAAAAAGAAAGAAATATACATTTTTTTCAAAATGGCCTCTTCACTCCATTCCGTTCCTCTCAGCTCCATTTTTTTTTTTTTTTTTTACGTTTTTAAAAATTCATTTTTTATATTTATAATTGATTGTACATAAAATAATATACATTAGCATAGGTATGCCAAATACATATAAACTGAATACATTTTATTAAAAAACTTCAAACCACTTAACTTTTTTAATGCACGACCTTTTTTTATCAAATAAAAAAAGTACATTATGACATAAAAGTATGTATAAAAGCAAACAATATAATATGCAAGTTGGTTAAATTTGAAAAACATAACATACGTAATCTTTCCTTATTACTTCCTTATTCATTTTTTTCCCGATTGAAGATTTAATGACCATTATGAGCAACTCAATGGGCAATTTAAGAAGAAGGTAGTGTAAAACCCGCTAAGTTACGCATAAAAAGTTTAAGGCAAATATATTTCAGCCATTACTATGGCCTTCATCAGTGCGACTACGCACTGATGAACTACCACTAATTTATAACTCAATGGGCTATAAGCAGTCACCCGACCCTAATTTAGGGCTACTGGTTCCAGGAAAGGGAGAGAACCAGGGCTGTAAGACAAACACACCATCCATGCTTCACCGGAATTTGAACCGGGATCCTTCTCGGACAAATGGTCATAAGCCAGCATTTAGGCCACTGCGCCACAGGGCTGGTTCCTTATCCTTTTTTGTGCCTTTTTCTGTATAAAAACAAAACCTTTAATGTTTTTCCTTTACAAAAACAGAAGAGGATAACATATTTTGTTTAATCATGTTTATTACTTGCTCTTAATTTTGTAGACTGATGTTCTCAAACTCACTGAAAATAAAGGACTAATAAAGTACTTTATGAGTAGTCACAGTTTTAAAGGACAGTCCTTTAAAAAAAGGACATTTGGACACACTGGAAGTACCATACAGTAAAGACAGGTATACTTAAGCGTACTGCTTCGAATTTCATTTCACATACAACATTTTCTTACATACTATGCTAGTGGTAGCTCATCATGTATCAAAAGTATAGAATGTAAAACATAAGGTAGTCTACTAACCTAATAGCACTAAAAGCAGGGGTTAAATTGGGCCAGAGCTCACTGGAGTACAGCTCCTGTACTTCATTTTTTGCAAAATATTAGCTGGAGCCTACTGGAGCTTGGAAAAACACATTTCTTTTACATGCCCGAATGCATGAGCGAGATCGCGCCATCAAAATCAACCCTCTTTTTACTGAAGACTTTGAAAGTGCAATTTCTGTCGCTAATTCTACCTTTAATAAGAAAAATTCTACCTTCAATAATATTGCAATTTCAGTCACTAATTCTACCTTTAGTAAGAAATCGTGATGGGCAAACTTAACAGATTTCAATAACTGTGGATTTGCTGTGGTAGTATTGCGTACTGTTCTCATCCTGCATTTAGGGTTCCTGCATTTTTTTTTTTTTTGTTAGAAATTAAGCCCTGGCTAAAAGAAGATTCTCCTTAATTTCTCAATACTGAATGAGACATGGTTACACAGATGTCTGTTATCAATATGGTAGCTGGTAGCCCACTGACTGTGTAGCTGCCTAGAACGTATGGCAGTATGTGAATGATCAATGGCCCAGAGCATGTGAACAAGGTATTGTTTCTGGCAGTTGGCAAGATGAAAAGCATTGCATCATGCATAAGGAGCCTTATTGTAGAACGCAGCTCAAGCGAGGGGGAAAAAAACAGGAAAAACGTGCGTTTTCAGAGTTATTTTTGTAACAATCAAAATAACTGATTCAACCTAACGATCGTTGAGTGTTTGGTAAGAGCAATTATTGTTTTTCAGTCTCATGCTTTATCTCATTGAATACTGCTCGATAATTATATTACTACTGTCTTCCATTGGCGTATTGTGGGATGAATTTCGAGTTTCACCTTAGAGAAAGTCATACAAAACTCATTCTGCAATCAAACAGAAACTGTATGGTTATCATCAGTTTTTCATTGCTATTTTCGTCCTTTCTGTACCCTATTGTTAGCCAGCAATGGGCCCTCAAAAGGCCGTGGGCCCTAGTGCAACTGCACCATCTTGCCCTATAATACCTATGTCACTGGGTATGGCACTACTCACATTTACTATAAAAAAAAAAAAAAGGAGGAACTTCACGGTTTTTTATATTATGGGGTGTTCATAAATGAAGTATATAACTTCAGTATGCTATTTAAAAAAACTACAATAAACAACTTACTTTTAATGTCAAAACACACGGTAACTGCGAAAGTTTATTTTAAAAATGTCAGTAGGTCTCCACATGTGCTCTGTTGGTAGCTCGCAGGAAGTCTAAATGATAGCCCAGTTCCACCCACATACGCTGCAGAATGTGAGGTGTAACAAAGAGGAAGGCAAATGCATTCTTTGAGCTCAGTGATAGATGTAACCTTTTTCTTGTGCACAATGTCCTTAATAAAGTCCCAAAGAAAAAAATCACATGGGGTAATATCAGGAGAACAGGGTTGCCATGCCGTCAAACCCTCAAGTCCAATCCAACACCCTGAAAATGGTGGTCTAAAGATCTGAGTACATCCAAAGACCAGTGTGGAGGTGCTCCATCTTGTTAGTAAACATGTCTTGAATATCCTGGAGTTGTGGAATCGCAAACTGTTTTGACATGTACGTTACGCCAGTAACAGTTGGTTCAGCGAAGAAAAAGGAGGGCCCTATCACTCTGTCTTCCATTTGCATTTGACCAGCCCTGACTTTAACTTTTAGGCTGTCTCTCTCATGTGCTAAGACCACATGGGGATTTTCCATGCCCCAGAAACAGCAGTTATGTTTATTCTCTCTGCCAGAAACATGGAATGTCGACTCATCACAGAAACTGATCCGTGAAAACAGTGTGGGGTCTTCATCAATGCAATGTCAAATAATCAACCATATCAAAAATACTTTTTGATATGGTTGATTATTTGGTCGAAGTTTCTGCACTAACTGCACTTTATAGGTATATAGGCATAGATGTTTGTGCAGAACCTTGTGAACTGTTGCTCATGGTATTTTGAGTTCACGACTAGCGACGTGGACAGATTTCTACAGGCTCCTTACGCACGTCTTTCACCTTTCCATCCGAAACGGAAGGTCTCCCAGTGCTTTTGCCTTTCAAGACACTTCCTTTGCTTTGAATTTATTTAGCCATTGTTCGATGCTCCTTCATGTCAGCAGCTGTCTCTTGTACTTTGTTCTGAACTTACGCTGAACTGTTGTTAGAGATTTTGACTCTGCAAACGAAAACACATTCACTGTTTTCTCCACTGGGGAAGCCATGTCTATTGTATTTCGTGTTTGACGAGATTTTTCATCACATGAGACACCTGGCGCCATCTATCATCTGACTTAAACTTTAACAGTTGGCACGTCTCTTACATTTAAAGTAAGTTATATTTTTTTAATGGCATATTGAAGTTGTATATTTCATTTATAGACACCCTGTATTTTCAGCATCACAGTCAGCTGTTCACATGTTCTTCACAAACATAAAAGTTGCACTCTCTTAAAAAACAGCTTCCAAACCCCTTAAATTGTGAGATTACGATGCCTCCTCTCTCTCCTTTTATATCCTCTGATCTTTTCTTTCCCATTCAGCTAACTTTAATAACATCTGATCTTTTCTTTTCTTTCTCATTCAGCTAACACTCGAATACCAAAACAAAGAAGCAGCTCTTCCTGTCAAATACTCCAAGCAAGATTAACACGGAGGACCCAGGGGTGCTGTCAAGGCCTGGCGCTGACCTGCCCCTTTTTCCCTAGTTAAATTGGACTCTTAGATTTATTTATTCAATCATCGCCCATTCAAATCGACAATTTTTTAACACAAGCAATCTTATCTGAGTTTTTTCACCTTCTCTCTCTTTGTATTTGTTTATTTTACTCACAGTGACAATGCACAAATCCGTATACTTTTAATTACCAAAACCACCTCACAAACAGCCAGAGAAGTAGGTACCAGAAAGTATACAGGGTGTTCAGTTAATGCAGCGACAAACTCAGAGGATTGTTAGTAGGCAACAAGAGGAACAACAAAAATTGAAATGGAACATGGTGTCGCAAACCACGTTTAGTCGGTGGAAATCACGAAAATACGTATGCAGGCTCTGACTCCAGAGGAGAGGGAAGGCGGATGTCAGTTGATCGGCTCTGACTCAAGAGGAGAGGGAAGGCGAATGCCAGTTGATCGGCTCTGACTGCAGAGGAGAGGGAAGGCGGATGTCAGTTGATCGGCTCTGACTCCAGAGGAGAGGGAAGGCGGATGTCAGTTGATCGGCTCTGACTCCAGAGGAGAGGGAAGGCGAATGTCAGTTGATCGGCTCTGACTCCAGAGGAGAGGGAAGACGGATGTAAGTTGATTGGCTCTGACTCCAGAGGAGAGAGAAGGTGGATATCCGTTGATCGGGGAAGGCGGATGTCAGTTGATCGGCTCTGACTCCAGAGGAGAGGGAAGGCTGATGTTAGTTGATCGGCTCTGACTCAATAGGAGAGGGAAGGTGGATGTAAGTTGATTGGCTCTGACTCCAGAGGAGAGGGAAGGCGGATGTCAGTTGATCAGCTCTGACTCCATAGGAGAGGGAAGGCGGATGTCAGTTGATCGGCTCTAAATCCAGAGGAGAGGGAAGGCGGATATCACTTGATCGGCTCTGACTCCAGAGGAGAGGGAAGAAGGATGTCAGTTGATCGGCTCTGACTGCAGAGGAGAGAGAAGACGGATGTCAGTTGATTGGTTCTGACTCCAGAGGAGAGGGAAGACGGATGTCAGTTGATTGGCTCTGACTCCAGAGGAGAGAGAAGTCGGATGTCAGTTGATCGGCTCTGACTCCAGAGGAGAGGGAAGGCAGATGCTAGTTGATCGGCTCTGACTCCAGAGGAGAAGGAAGGCAGATGTCAGTTGATCGGCTCTGACTCCAGAGGAGAGGGAAGGTGGATGTCAGTTGATCGGCTGACATCCACCTTCCCTCTCCTCTGAAATTAGCATAACAGCAGAAAGAGCAGGCAGAATGGACCGAAAGACCACTCAGGGGATAGACTAGGGTCCGGTAGGGCATGCGCATATATGCAGCATGACATGGGGGTGGGGGAGGGGAGTGTCAGAAGGCTATAAAGCACACGGGCATTGTACGCTCAGCAATTCGGTGAAAGCTATTGCACAGTGTACATCGGTTTGAACAACGTCGAGTTGCTGCCACTGGGTGATATGGCCAACAGGCAATCCAGTAGACGACATCTGGATGACTTTACCCAAGGTCGCGTCATTGGGAAGTTGGAAGAAGGTCAAAGTGCGACTAGTGTGGGCGAGGAGTTCGGGATCGCTTACAGCACTGTTTCATGAGCTTGGAGAGCATTTCAAATGACAGGAACAGCTGTCCGAGAGTTTAGCAGTGGTCGTCCACGAGCAACCACGGCGGCGGACGACCAGTATATTGTCCTGCAGGCGAGAAGAGACATACATCAGACAGCGGGAGAAATCGCAAGGCACATGCAACAGACAACTGGATGTCCGTTATCGCGTTTTACTGTGGCCAGGAGGCTGCACAAAGGTGGTCTATTTGTACGACGACCCGTACGGTGTGTGCCATTAACGCCTGCTCATCAGAGACGGCGGTTTTTGTGGCGCCAGGAACACAAGAACTGGACACATCAGCAATGTGGTCGAGTTCTCTTTATGGATGAGAGCCGATTTAGTCTGACGAGCGATTCTGGACGTATACACATCTGGAGAGAGCAGGGAACATGCAATCACACGTCCAACATCATCGAAAGGGACCGGTTTGGAGGAGGCGGAGTTCTCGTTTGGGGCGATATCATGCTTGGTAGCCGTACTGACCTCCACATTTACCAAGGAGGTACAGTCAGGTGTCCGCTATTGTACCGAGGTTCTCCGGCCTCACGTGCGTCTGCTTAGAGGTGCTGTGGGTCCTGAGTTCCTCTTCATGGACGACAACGCTACACTTCATCGTACAGTGGCTGTCACAGAGCTGTTGGATAGTGAAGATATTCAACGCACGGATTGGCCCGCAAGGTCCTCGGACCTAAATCCAATCGAACATGTGTGGGACCTTCTCGGGAGACGCTTGGCAGCACGTCACCAGCCGCCAGCAACGATTCCGCAACTGCGATTGGCGCTACAAGAGGAAATGGGCCGCGATGCCTCAACAGCTCCTTGACAACCTCGTCCTCAGCATTGGACAGACGTTGTAAATCCTGCAACGCAGTCAGGGGTGAACATATGCCCTACTAAAGACTGGATTTTTCTTGGCAGCCGCCTGTCACATGGACGTTTCTGTCTTCTGTTCAGTTGTGCTCGAAACTACCTTTTCAATAAAGTGCCTTTGTATCCTTTGGATTCCTTGTTTGGACAGTTTTGCTCACTTGTCCCATATTCTTACATTTTGGGGATCTTATGGTATGATTTGAGTCGATGTGGAGCACTTCTGAACGACGTTACATTCGAAAATCCGCCTCGTCCTTAATTTTTGCATGCCAGTGTACTAATCCTCAGTTTTCTGCCACTGTTTCATTTTTGATGAGGCCAGCTTTATGCGAGAAGGCATTGTCAACACGCACAATGCACACATGTGGTCGATGGAAAATCCCCATGCTAGTGTCCCATGGAAACCTCAACAGAGGTTCAGTGACAACATGTGGGCAGGAATCCTCGGTGATTCTCTCTTGGGGCCGTACCTTCTGCTCGAATGCCTGAATGGCACAACGTACCTTGTTTTCCTGCAACACGTCTTCCCGGAATTGCTGCAGAGTGTGCCAGCCACAGTGCAGTGAGGCATGTGGCTCATGCATGATGGTGCCCCAGCACATTTTTCCTGCGACGTGCGTAACCACCTCGATCTACATACCCAGGGAGGTGGATTGGACACGCCGCACCCGTTGCTTGGCTTCCACGTTCGCTGGATCCCAGTTTGTTGGACATCTTCCTCTGGGGTCACCTTAAATCACTCGCTCATGAGATGCCTGAGGACACACCGGAGGATCTCATAGCGCGGATCATCGTCGCTGCAGTAGACATAAATAGCACACCCGGTATCTTCGAGCACTTTCGGGAATTGTTTTTACGTCGTTGTAGACAGTGCAATGACGTCCACTGCCGCCACTTCGAACAACACCTGTAATAATTATTTTCACATCATTCTCATCGTTCCCTTTCCAGCATTGTACTGTGCACAACAACGTAATAATTTCAATGTAATAATTTTTATCTACACCTGAAATAATTCCGTGCACATAATTCTCATCGTTCCCTTTCCAGTGTGGTATTGTGCACCACAAGCTGTGTTGTAAACTTGCTGTCAAATAAATCTTTCTGTAGTTATTATTGTACTTTTTGTTTTCCACGCGTGACGTCAGAATCTGCATACATAGTTTTGCAATTTTCACCGATTAAACGTTGTTTGCGACACCACGTTCCATTCCAATTTTTGTTCCTCTTGATGTCTACTAACCCCCCTCAGAGTTTGTTGCCGCATTAACTGAACACCCTGTGTATATATATATATATATATATATTCAATCTCAAAGGTCTCTTGCCCCCCCCCCCCCTCCATCTGCTAGATTCGATTTCAATAAATTCCTGGGCCTGTTTTCAAAGTGCCAGGCCACTTTTTTTTTCAGGACTGCATCACTGCATGGATCACTCACAACATTTATTGTCATTGGAAGCAAACTCTATAGGGAGCTTCAGTAAAAAGTAAATATTATTTGCATGTTACCTAAACTAAAAGGCACAGAAAACTCATATTCCAGAAATACAGATATGTTTAAATGTTTGAAAAAAAATAAATAGTAAATACTACTTAGATATAAACAAACCTAACTGTTATACAGCCAAACCTCTAATTACAAACTGCCATAAAACAAATAATTTGCATTTACAAACATTACACAGACTAATAACATGTGGTTTTTACTTCATTTCATGAACACAAAACCCCATCGTATAACATGTGGTTTTTACTTCATTTGATGAACACAAAACCCCATGCGCATAACATGTGGTTTTTACTTCGTTTGATGAACACAAAACCACATGCGTGTAACATGTGGTTTTTACTTCCTTTGATGAACACAAAACCCCATGCGTATAACATGTGGTTTTTACTTCATTTGATGAACACAAAACTCCATGCGTATTATATGTGGTTTTTACTTCATTTGATGAACACAAAACCCCATGCGTATAACATGTGGTTTTTACTTCATTTGATGAACACAAACCCCATGCGTATAACATGTGGTTTTTACTTCATTTGATGAACACAAAACCCCATGCGTATGAATTCGTCGTACTGAGACGACCAAGGGATAAAAAAGCTGAAATTCTTTACCAGGTGAAAAATCAGAACACGCGGCGAGAAAGTGTAATAATATAACACAGCACAAGCAAGATGTAGTGTTCCCCTTAGGTCGTTTTAGCAGGGCGCAGCACCCAGCCCATTTTTGGCATGTTAAAATTAGCCCTGCCCCCCCCCCTTTGGATGGTAAAATGCCAGCTGCCCTCCCCTAATTTTTACCCTGCCCTTGCTGTTCTGCAGCTTGCCATGCCCACAATCACAGCATGTCAGAAACATACCAGTGTAACTGTATTGCTACGTGTAGATACCCACAAACCTTACAGTTAATGAGATCTCGTAGATATTGCAACATTTGTTTTTCATTTGGAGGTGTAGCAACCGCCGTAAGCAACTAAAAGGGCTATAAACTGTCACCCGCCCCTGATTTAGGACCACTGGTTCCAAGTAAAGATAAAAATTAGCAGTCACCACTAGCAGCATGGCGACTGGACAAAGCATAGTGGCCGGTATGAAAAGTTGCTTTACTCACCAGGCTTGAAAATTTGCCTCTCCATATGGTCTGGTGGTCAAATTATTTTTTCATTACTAAAGAATTGATTTGCATTTTTCTAAAACCTCCTATAAATTTGCAAGGCATTTTCTATTGTCTAACTCACACGTGGGAAAAAAAGTGCTCCACTGAGTAAATAAGTGGGTGCAGTCTATTTACAGATTCACTCTTCAAGAAAGGGGAGACTTTTTTCCCACCATTGAAGTTTGAGTATGAAGTAACGATAAAGGACATCTGAGCTTCAGCTGGAGCTCTGACATCACAAACCAACTTCAGCAGCTCGCGTTTATTAAGTTTTTCTGAAAATGCATGATTTCGCATTGATTAGTTACTTGCTGCTTATCAACAGACAAAGAGCAATAATTATTACTTTTGTTAACCAAAGAATTGAAGTTCAAAATGGGAACTTTAACTGTCTGTCGCTGTTTCTGTCCTCCATTGAGTCGCGTTTCCTCTGCACGATGAGCACACAGTAGTTTCTTTAGAACATTACTTTGCTCTGCTCTTAACACAACAAAATGTTACTACAGATTGAGAAAACATGCTTTAAGTGAAATTAAATGTAAAAAATCGAAACTGCGTTGCTCACTCTGCCGTAATAATAATTTTATCGGTTACAGAAATGACAGATTCCATCACGGATCAATTAAGTACCAATTTTAAAATTGAATTTCACTTTGAAAAAGGGAAGGGGCAAAATGTTTACTATAATGATTGGTTGGTTTTGAAAGGACTGTTAAGAAATATGCATTTCATTAGGAAAAATTCTTAGAAAAATATCAAGTCTCTCTTTATCACTAATTGCAAGATATTAAGAATGAGGAGTATTATCAGAAAAACAAACAATAACAATATAATCACAAAGTGAAATGAGGGGGGAAAAATGAAGCTTGGTAAGAAAATTTAGAAATTCTGAAAATCTTGGACCATTATCATCTGCGCTTAAAACAATCACTTTCGGACTGCAATCAAATTAAATTGTGAAGTTTGTTTCCCTGAGCAGCAGAACACTGGATAATTCAAAAGAAAGGATTAATTTCCATGTTTTATCTTGGTTACCAGTGAATTCAACTCCAGTTAGAAAATAAGGGCAATTTGTTGGCTATCAAATCAAATGCTGATTTTTTTTATTTTATTTTTTCTTTAAGCAGCAAAACAATGCTGGATGGAAACAGGTTTTCTTTTTTATTTTTTTATTTCAGTCATTTGGTTCAAATAAATTATCTTCAAATAATTTTAATGTATTTTTCATGCATTTAATAATCGACTGATTAGAAGTATGGTAAGAAGCGTTTACTTTTTATCTATGAATAGGAAACTAAAAAAATGCTATGTTGTTCTGGTTATGGAAGAAATAGATCAGATTCTTATTGAGTAAATGAATGTTGTTAATGAAACCATTTTAATATATGTTTTGAAATCAATTTTAATTTACATTCTTTGGTTTTCATGAAAAAGATCTATTAAATGAAAAAAAAATTACAAAAACCATAGAGTTTGTTGTTCAAAAAAATATTCCTACTTCACCACTGTATATAATGGTATTATGCTTAGGATGAGAACAGGGTCAGAGGTTGATTTCAAGAAGGTGGGATAGTGGGGTCTAAAGTTATTAATACATAAAATGCACCTATTTTCCAGATATGACCTGTTGTCATAACAAAGTGCCCTTTTTTTCTCAGATCTTAACGTTTTGCACACATAACAGGCCCTTTTTTTTGTTTTATACAAATGTGCCCTTTTTCAGAAAATTATCCAGCCCTTTTCAATTTCTAGGGTGAACAAACACTAAGATGGAATTGTTTGTTGTAACTTACTTAAATGTAAATATTAAACTGCAACATCACTCTATTCACAAAATAAAATTATTGAATTTAAAACAAAATAAAATGGTTTTAAAAAGTATTGCTTCAGACAGTTTTTTTTTTTTTTTTATTTCACTTACTAGACCATCAGCTCAATTTTTCTCGTGTTGCCTTCTTCTGAGCAAGTTCCATGGCCATATATCTTTTGTTAACTCTACAGCTGCACAGCATTTTTTGCTTCATTTGCATTTCTGTTGATATAATTCCCTTTCAATTTCTTCATCATCGCTTTTATTCTTTTTTTTTTCTTTATTCCCTCAGATGACAATAATTTATCCATCATGCTGAAAGAACTTTCAGCCTGAGGACCTTGAATTCATGATATTAAAGGTTTCACAACTTTAGGTAAATGGTATAACTTTCAGAGTATGTACACTTTTAAACACCTTGTATCAACTCTTACAAATTTTTAAACTTCGTCACTTCAGTTTTCAGAAAATTTTCCCTCCCTTATCAAGTCTAAGTGCAAACACTTATGGAGAAAAATAATATTTAACAACAACATGGGATAGGGAGAACATCGTGGAAGAAAAAAATATGATTACGGGAGAAATCTTCCCCTTCGACCGACTTCCGATTTCGGGAACTTTTCCCTCCATTTTAAAGCTGAAATTCAGTAATTATGGAATAAAAGGATATTTAAGAACAAAACTGGGCAGAAGGCACATCACAAGAAAAAAAATTACAGGAGAAATCGTCACTCCATTTAACTTCCATTTTCAAAAGCTTTGAAAGAAGAAAAACGGTCCCCACATGGAAAACGACCCCTTCCTAAACCCCACCCAAAATTTTTCTTCAGTTCTGCATCGATTTAGTGAATGTCCCAAACGACGGCAAAAAAAGCTGAATTTAGCGGGAAAATCTTGTGTATGATATTTTTACTGTTTTTTCTGGTTTGTTTTTTTTTTGGTTGGAGGTTTAACGACCACTGTGAGCAACTCAATGGGCTATAAGCAGTTGCCCGTCCTTAATTTAGGAAAACTGATTCCAGGGAAGGGACAGAGCCAGTGCTATAAGACAAACACAGCATCCAAGCCTCAACGGGATTCGAACCCGGACCCCTTCTGGACGAATGATCAGAGGCCATCGCTTAGACCACTGCACCACCGGGGCGGCATATTTTTACTGTATGAAGTTTGCTGATATTTCACAAATGTCATTATCATTATCAGCACAAAGGTACCGCATTTACACATTTTACCATGTAGCCAGATTATATGCATCTTTGTGCCGATAATCCTTCCATGTATTTGCAAAGAATTACATTTATAGGGGAATTCATTTCCCACTGATACCTAAGATGGTATTTTGCAATGAGAAATAGAAATGTTTGGAAATAAAAAAAAAAAAGGCCAACAACAAGAACCGATGCTAGAGAAAAACAGTTTATTTCTGGTTCACAGGATTCTAAAGAGCAAATCACCCAGGAAGTTATACAAATGGACTGGGGCTGGACTTGGAAATAGACGCTTCAGATGTACAACAGTTGATTGCTACTTTCAGTTGAACTTAAAATAATGACCTGATGGAAATACAGAAGGAACTCAGCGAAGGCCTAGCTTCCAATTATCAGTGAATAAAAATGTTCTGCACCATTTTGTGCAATTTTTTTGTTTCAACTGGAATGCTAATAAGCAGCAGTTTTGTAAAGAAAAAATAAAATGTTTTATAGAAATGAAATGTTGAATAATAAATAATTATTTATTGCCAGTTCCTTTGCCCTGTTAACAGAACTGCAGTCGACCCTTGATGTTCCGACCCTAGATTTACTGCTACCCTTGCACAACGCCATCCCTTTGGGCTGAATAGTGCTCTATATAAAATATCCCTTGATATATTGCCATACTCTTGGCATTGGCCAACCACCAAAGTATATCACTGCGCCAACCTGCCATTCCCAACAGAAAACACACTTGATATACCGCCACTCGCAAGCTGTGAAAGAATTCCCTTACCAATTTTTCATTCCATCATTCAACCATGATAATTAACACAGCAATCATAGATCGCCAAATTGACTGTAATTACTGTTTCACACGTAAATTAAATCACATCAGACAACTGGAGATTTACTTAACAATGCTAGATGGCAGCAGAATCTGCACTGAATAAGAATGCGGTCGGAGAATATTCCGATGCTCTCAACACACAGATACTTGCAAAATTCGCCGTCATGGGTGGTGTTACGGATAGCGCGCTCAAGCGGTAATCTGGAGATGCGAGTTCGATTCCTGCTCTGCAGCGATGAAATTTTCAAGTTTTCTGATGCGATTTAATTTACATGTGAAACAGTAATTACAGTCAATTTGGCGATGTCTGATTGCTGTGTTAATTATCATGACGTGTTTACTACGTATTATGAGAAGAATACATCTTCAACTCTGAATACCATCATTCAATTGTGGGAAACCTTAATGTTAAAGATACAGATGCAATCGAAGATGTGAATCATTGTCATTTAATATTACTAATATTCTTTGAAGCAAACTTGCAGGATGCTGATCTTTCAAAAGTGCCTGTTAAATTTGATTCTGTTCTCAGAATATTTGGATTGAAATTTAAAACACAATGAAAACAGGCTAGTTTTATAAAAGAAACTAAGGTGTGTAAAAGGATTTTGTGCAATGCCATTCATATGATAAAGTTTTAGTAACGCAACAGGACTTTTTATTCATTTCCTTATGATTAAAATGCCAACTTTGTTCTCTACTGTGCAAGATAAATTTTTGCTTTTAATGCATACCAGAAGCTTCCGAGATAGAAAAGAGCACTTCGAACTATGAATACGACATATAACTGCATTTTTTTTTAATAATTAACATGTTTGTAATATAATGCTGATTATGATTTTCGATGAAACATAATTAACAAAATTTGGGTTACCAAAGATAACTGGCAAATTTGACATAACGCCACAATGTAATGTAACAGCCGGTGGTGGTCCAGGGTTGACTGTACTTGATGCATTGATAATTTCAGGAAATTTTGTTAGAATTTTTGTTTGAATAGGAACACTAATTAGTAGTTTTGTAAAAACAAATTAGATTTGCTTCATAGAAATGAAATGTTGAATAATTAATAATACGATTATTTATTGATAGCTTTTTTGCCCAGTTAACAGAACTACTTGATGCGTTGATCAATTCTGCACATTTCATGTGAATTTTTTGTTTGAATTGGAAAATTTATGAGTAGAATTTTGTAAAGTTCATTTTCTTCAGTAAACTGATATTTATTACTGTTACAATTCCAACAACAAAAAAAAAATTGCACAAACTGACGGCACTCCAATGTCCCATAAACAAAGCGGAGCAACGCATGGTATGGAACTACTTCATGCACTGATAACCAGAAAGCTATTCCAGAGAACAGGCAGAAGATGAAGACAACAAAAATAGCATGAACAATCTCACGATTTTGATAGTCAAACTTCTTGAAGATTTTTTGACCCGTTGTTGGCCATCACACTTTAAGCATCGGTAGTTGTACATGAGGGTCTCCTCCCCCCTCCCCCCACTACCTTTCTCTGCTGCTTTAAGTAGCCTACTCAATAAAATAACATTTCATGATTCTTTCTCGGCAAGAAATATAATTAATATATATTAATTATATATCAAATTACGCAAACAATGCACTTGTATTATACATTATTTATAGAAAAACAAAATACAAAAGTCAGTGGAAGCTTGATGAGAGAAATGTTCACACGAAGCAAAGAGCAGACTGTTTGCAGGGGTCGATTCAGGCAGCATTTGATGCCTTGGGCGGTAGCTTCATAAAAATATTTTGGCATAAGTTTGAATGCCACACACACAACACATTAGTTAAAAACTACAAAACATTCAAGGTTCCTCTCATGCCAAAATATTTTTGTTAAGGTGGGTCCACCTAAAATCCTTCCCTTACGTTTCCAACAGTCAAACTTCTGTAGATATTTTCTTCACAATCAATACGTAGCTAAGGATGAATAAAGATAATATTTCAGCTAAAACTACACTACACTCACGGACAATGAAATTTGTGCACGAAGAAGGAAGCATCAGATTGGGCTCAAAGTTTATGGGCATAATGATACACATGATGGCAAAAACTGAGCTGCAGAACAACTACAGAGGGATCTGTGGCACGCAGTCCGGTCATCTTCAATAGTGCGTCGCACGGCCTCGTGTGGTGATACCTGCTTCAATACGGGCCCCAGCATGGTGGCGGAAAGGCACCTGATGATGTCCTGCAACAGACTGGCCCACACTTTTTTTTCATTTTGATTGAAGGTTTAACGACCACCGTGAGCAACTCAGTGGGCTACAAGCAGTTGCTCATCCCTAATTTAAGGTCACTGGTTCCAGAGAAGGGAGAGAGCCAGTGATGGAAGACAAACACAACATCCATGCCTCACCGGGATTCGAACCTGGACTCTTCACGGATGAATGATCATAAGCCAGTGCTTAGACCACTGCGCCATTGGGGCGGCTCCACACGTATTGGTAAAGATCCAGACTCACAGTCGCCAGTGGCGATAAACTTCATCGTCGTGGCGACTAAAAATGTTTGATTAAATCGCCAATTCTGGTGACCTGTATGGGGAAAACGTTTATTTTATTTAACTTGTATTGTACGGAATTTTTTTTTTAACTTGTACGGAAGCCGCACGTTTTTGAAAAATTTTACTCCAAAAGTACGGAAATCGCACGAAATGGCACAAAATTTGAGTTGTACGGAAGTCGGCCATCACCTTTTTCCTTCTGCTTGAACAGCAGAAAAGAAAAAAAAAGTTTATAAAAAATGTGAGAGCGTTGGTTTTTGATCACAAAGAATGTGCCAAGGCGGATGGTTCATCGTAGGGGAACGAGGTTGCCGTGGGAATGAAAGCCAGTAGTGGACAGCTCAACGTCTGCATCCGAAAAGTCCAACTAGGAGAAATTCTTATTTAAAAAAATTCTCTAATTTTTTAAACAACTGAATGCAAATTTAACAGTAACCAAGACACGTCAAAATAAACTCCTATGTGAAATTTCGTCAAAATCAGATGAAAACTTTAGAAGTTAGGCATTTTTTTTCATTATTTTTAGTGAATGTTCGCTGAAAGCCTGCATATTCCATAGGAAAATTCTAAAATTCGGAATCGGCATAGTCCGAATCTCCGGACGATTCCGGATTTTCGAGGTTGTACTGTAATAATATTTCCATACCTGCGAACTAATACGGAATGTCCATAGTTTCTACGGATTTAGTTGGCTGACTACGGACCTCGCTGTCGAAACTACGGATTCTACGAATTTTCATTTTTTTTTTAATATATTTTATTGTTTTATGATATGCACGAGATTCTTAATCGGACTCGCGGAATCCTGCGTTTTTTTGTTTTTTATTTTGTCATTTAGATCGTTCTCAGGATCAGCGTAAAACTGAAGACAATTTGCGGGTGGGGAGTTCCGTTTGGAGATGGTAAGTGTCTCAAAACTTTCGAAAACGGTAGTTGAATGGAGTTACAGTAATCGTAATTTTTTTTCTCCCGATGTTGCCTTAGTGTAAAGTTTCATTGTTAAATATGATTTTATTGCATAAAAGTATTTCAGCTTGAAACTAGGCAACAATGTGCGAAAACGGAGGTTAGACGCCGCAAAACTTTCCCCGTAATCTCAGACATCAGATTCTTCCGCAAAATCGAGGAACTCAGCCTTTTTCGTAATTATTTTGGTCATTCGCGAGATCAATGAACCAGTGAACACAATGGGGGGCGGGGTGACAGGGGATGTTCGTCGGAGGACGGAATTTCATCTCTACAAAAATTTAAAAATCGGAAGGTCGACGGAGTTCAGATTTTTTCCGCAAACGTAATTCCTTTTTTCTCGCGATGTTGCCTCTGCCCAGTATTATTGTGAAGTAATATTTAACTGCATAAATATTTGTATTTCAGCTTGAAAATAGCGGGAAAATTTCCAAAACCGGAAGTCGGACGGTGCAAAGATTTCTCCCGTAAACACACTCTCCTGCATTGTTTTATTACTTCAGTTTCAACTTTTAAGAATACTATAACTGAAATATGCAAAATAAAACATACTGATATTATACTAAGCAATTTTATAAAAATAATTTAGTATGAAATATACAATTTGATTTTTTTTTTCAAAGTTTGGCCACCGAGTTTTTTTTTTTTATGGCCACTAACAATTTTGGTCTTGGTGGCCAATGTCTACTAGCAAAATTTGTAAGTCTGGATCGTTACGTGTTGGACAGTGTGCTCCAAATCCTGGATGGTGCGGCACGATGGCAGCTGGCGTTTTAACTGGTCCCACGCGTGTTTGATAGGGGCCATATCCGGGGAGCAGGAGGGCCATGAAAGTGTCTGGACATGATAAAGGCAGTCCTGGGAAACTAGAGCAGTGTGCGGGCGGGCATTATACTGCGGGTATAGCGCACCTGGAGTCTCGGCCAGGAATGAGAGCACATGGCGCCGTAAGATCTCATCCACACACCGCTGGCCCATCAATGATCCATGTACCACTACTAGAGCTGATCGGCTATCATAGGCAGTGGCTCCCCAGACCATAATGTTTGCAGTGGGAGAGGTGTGGTGCTTGACAGCGAGGTTGGGATTGTGCCGTTGACCTCCACACCTGGACACGATAATCATTTGTGCCAAAACGAAGCAGCACTCATTGCTAAACACCACACATCGCCAGTCTGTGGCGTTTCACGTCACTCTGGCCTAGCATCACTACAAACAGAGCCAGCGATGTTCTGGTATTAATGACAGCACACATAAAGGGTGCTGGGATCGCAGATTCGCATCCGCGAGGTGTCAGGAAATGGTTCGTGAGCACACAGGAGCAGCTACATCCAGTGGCGCCCATATGAGTAATGGGGGGGGGGGCTAAGAAAAATCCTTACTTTCATCAAGGATGTCAAACATTTCAGTAAATGTACAAGATACGAAAATATTTTTAAAAATGCTTTAAAAAAATGTTTCATCTACTTTAGTGTTTTAAATTAATCAAAACTTCGGCTATACCAACAGCTTGGGGGGGGGCCTCGAACTGTGCGATGGCATTTTTGATTTGATTGAAGATTTAATGACCACCATGAGCTACTCGATGGGCTATATGTACTCGTCCAGCCCTAATATTAGGCCACTGGTTCCAGGGAAGTGAGAGAGAGCCAGTGCCATGAGACAAACACAACATCCATGCCTCACCGGGATTCGAACCTGGACCCTTTACGAACAAATGGTTATAAGGCAGTGCTTAGACCATTGCACCACCAGGAAAGTTCTAATCTGATAATGATGATTCTACCTATGAATCCATAACACTTTGTTTTACATACACAGCCAGACAGTTGGATTTTTTACTTAATATGCCCAGACATATCATTTTGATGACCTTTGTATCTGAGCAATGACATTTTGCAAGTTCTGATCTGATAATGATGATTCTATGAATCCATAATACTTTAAACCTTCATGTGCTTTTGAGGAATTGTTTTTTTTTATTTCTTGTTAAAGTTGTTCTAAGCTGCCCCGGTGGCGCAGTGGTCTAAGCGATGGCCACTGATCATTCGTCTGAACGGGGTCCAGTTTCGAATACCGGTGAGGCATGGATGTTGTGTTTGTCTTAGGGCACTGGCTCTTTCCCTTCCCTGGAACCAGTGACCCTAAATTAGGGACGGGCGACTGCTTATAGCCCATTGAGTTGCTCACGGTGGTCGTTAAACCTCCAATCAAAAAAAAAAAAGTTGTTCTAAACATAAAAACAGATAAAAATTTCACAAAAATATGTAAATTTCTCTAAAACACGCAGCATTTCACAAAAATGAGTATTTTCTTTAAAAACCTGGATCAACCCCTGCTTTAGTCAAAAATGCATCAGTCCTTATTAGAACTGATAACAGATTGTTTAAGAAAATTTTAAAAGTGTGCTAAAGATTGGGGGGGGGGCCCAAAAGTTACTTCTAAATAAATGGTGCTCTATATGTGAAGCGCGAGAGAAACGCTCATAAAGCGACCAAAGTCAGGTTAAATTTCAGAGAGTTGGCCCACTACACAAGTGTACAAAGAAATAAAAAAAAAATGTTTTGTGTAACTAATGCCTAAGCCATTCTTCAAGAAATTTGGAGAATCCTAGCCTTATTAAATCTAATAATCTGGGGCCCAGTACCATACAACTGTACAATACCTATGTGTAAAAAATGTTTTTAGAATAAATTTAATTCTATTCAAATTATATATTTTTAAAATAAACTTTTCTTTAGAATACATAAATTCTTTTCAATTATGCATTTTCATAACTTTTGTACGAAGTTAATTTATTCCAGAAGCACTTTTACAAATTTCAATATCTAATGAAAAAATTAATAAATTCATAGTACCAACATTCAACTTACAAATACATTGGGTTTGTAAGTTGGGGTTAACCTGTATAATGAACACATTAATGTTTGAAAACAAAGTGTTACTTTTTTTTTTTACTTTTTTATACTGTACAACACACGTCGCTGACCCAAATGAATTCCTGATACAGAATATTGAAATGCCAGTAAACCTTGATATCAGGTTAAGTGGTATTACCATATCACCATTTGCAACATCCATTGCTTCACACAGGTGTTCTTATTTTCATGTTGGGCATTGTTGAATGAAGCCAGGTTTTTCAACATGGTTACAGTTATTCACTATTCTGTTGAAAACAGTGTTTTTACTGAAAATTTACTAGAACACAAAATCATCTTCAGAATATCATATTATACATTCACAGAAAATTCAGACTATAAAGTTATCATCAGACATTTGAACAACAAATATGAAGATTTGAAAACATGTCACATTTAATCACATTTTCTAAATTTTGTCTGGAAGTTTAACAACCACCACGAGCAACTCAACAGGCTATATAAAACAGTCGCACATCCCTAATTTTTGGGTTGGGGCATCAGAGGGTGTAGTGGTCAAAGTTCGTGGCTACCACAAAAAGTCTCAGGTTTGATCCCAGGCAGGTACGAACGTTCGAACCACTAAATATCCGTCATGCACGTTAAGCCATAGAATCCCGGATACTAGTTACCGGTTATAATAAGGGCGTCTTCCTCCCACTTTCTACCTCACTTCAGTATGATTTTCCTGTCGGCCACTGTAGCCCAAATCTCCTACTTCCACAAGTTGTTTAAGACCTGGAGTTAGGCACTCCCTAAAAAAATCCTCTACATAAATCTCTGATTAAGGGGCACTGGTTCCACGGGAGAAAGCCAGTGCCGCAAGACAAACACACCATCCATGTCCACCCCGGAACCATCTCAGATGAATGATTAGAAGCCAACAATTCCAACTACTCCCCTAACTCACATTTAACTACATAAAATGATCAGACAAGATTCGTTAATTGAAAACAGAATCATTTTAAAAAGGTACTGTGAGCCACCAGATAATTTGCTTTTCTCCTTTTTTTTTTTTTTTGATTGGAGGTTTAACTGACCACCGTGAGCAACTCAATGGGCTATAAGCAGTCTCCCGTCCCTAATTTAGGGTCACTGGTTCTAGGGAAGGGAGAGAGCCAGTGCCGTAAGACAAAGACAACATCCATGCCTCACCGGGATTCGAACCCGGACCCCGTTCGGACGAATGATCAGAGGCCATCACTGAGACCACTGCGCCACCGGGGGCGGCTGCTTTTCTCCTTACACTTTACTAAAAGGCAACACTCAAGTGAATAAGCACAAAAACATTTCTGCATTAGTAGAAACTACCCAAGATGATGTTACAACTCAAACACGCACACCTTGCATGCAACAGTTGAAAGCATACTAGCATCCATAAAACAAACCTTTTTTGGGGAAGAATATTCATAATTATGATTTCCCTAAAAATAATCCACTCCCGAAGCCAAGCGTAAACAACACATTCGAAATGAAAATATCACTCATGGGACCTGATTGTGTTGACTTGAGTTGAATGACAAACAGTGTTGCCAGAGCCTCAGTTCCCAAAATCAGTAGAAATCACTTCTAAATATCAGTAGACATTTTTCTTTTTTTTTGAATGGATGTTTAACGACCACCGTGAGCAACTCAATGGGCTATAAGCAGTCGCCCGTCCCTAATTTTGGGTCACTGGTTCCAGGGAAGGGAAAGAGCCAGTGCCGTAAGACAAACACAACATCCATGCCTCACCGGGATTTTTTTTTTTATATTGAAGGTTTAACGACCACCGTGAGCAACTCAATGGGCTATAAGCAGTCGCCCGTCCCTAATTTAGGGTCACTGGTTCCAGGGAAGGGAGAGAGCCATTGCCGTAAGACAAACACAACATCCATGCCTCACCGGGATTCAAACCCGAACCCCTTTCGGACGAATGATCAGAGGCCATCGCTTAGACCACTGCGCCACAGGCGCGGCTCACCGGGAATCGAACCCGGACCCCTTACGGACGAATGATCAGACGCCATCGCTTAGACCACTGCGCCACCGGGGCGGCCACCAGTAGAAATCAGTAGATCTTATTTTTTCCTTCTGAGACGTGAAAATAACATAAATACCGCATATTCAATGGTTCTATTAAAAACATTTTGATACAAACATTATTTTTTAATATTATAAAGCATTATTTATTAAAAACTATTATATGCATAAAATGAGCAAAGCATAATGAACGTTATGGAAATGTTTTTTTATTATTTTTTATTGGAAGTTTAACGACCACCGTGAGCAACTCAATGGGCTATAAGCAGTCGCCCGTCCTAAATGTTCAACGAAAGGTCTATGCAATAAATCTATGTACACATTTTCAGCCACGTATTTATATACATACTGTTTGTTGTTGGATATTAGACTTGCCAAAACAAAACAAAAATAGCATGTGAGAGCACTTGAAAAATTATTTGTATAAAATACTGATGTGAAATGGCCCAACTGAACGTTTGAAGATCTAATCTAGTGCATTGTAAAGTATGAATTGAAAAAGTACATAAGAGCAACATAGAGAAATATTTCATTTATTCCTTTTATATAAAACTACGATCAGAATTAAAAATAGGAAACTTAATAGTTATTTCCATTCCATACCATTTGCCTTCATCATGACATACAAATTCAAATTCCAGATCCTCTTGCTCATTGGTATTGTAATTTCGAAAGAGAGATACGCAGTCACAGATCACAGTTACAAATTTACAACTCTTGAAGGACTCATACCCAGTCACAGATTACACTATTGCAGATACACTGACGGTCACGCTCCCAGGCTACTACAACCAGCAGGGAGATCATAAGTTCACAAAGCCAGAATATCAGGCTGATGTCACAGATGATATGCCTCTACTAATGATAAACCGATACATCACTATGGGCAGAGCAGATGCAAACATTGTGTATTTTGAAGTTGTCAGAAATTTGTGTAACTGATGCGGAAATAAAGCAGATATAAACATAGAAGCCTGGTTTGTAACTTGTTTTTCCGTGAACTTCATTTCACCAATGCGGAAATAAAGCATACCCAACAAATAACTATTTACTATGTTTGCATCTTGTTCCATTTCTTTGTCCCCACGTTCCTATTATTAGCATTGTTCACTGAACAGTCATACGTGAGCAGACCTAACGGTACTAGACAACATTGCTTGGGCAACCATCTTTTAAATCACTTCTTAAGAAAAGCTGGTTTTTAATTTGCAGGATTTCAGTAAATTCCTGATTCTAAATATTTTTCCTATATTTTATAGATTCTGATTCGCGACAAAGTTACAAGTGTAGCTGTTTTTTGTTAATGTCTAGTGCATACCATAGATTGCGACATACGTAACCTTGAATAGGGTGTGCTGAAATTAAATAACTTCGGATAATTTTTTAGTCGCGCTGCTTTTGTTTTAATGAGAATAGTAACCCGGTAATTCACATGCAGACCACTATTATTAATAAAACCAACGCCATTGTAAATTATATACATATCGGAAATTCCACTAAAATTATAGCAAATAATTTTTAAAATGCATCTATTAAGATCAAAAATTGAAATATTTGTTCTTCATATCTTCATCAAAGTTGAGTAAACCCGGAGCCAATTAAAAAGGTGTGAAACTGTATTTTGGGAACGTGAAACTTCTGACGGATTAAATAATTTTGGTTATTCGAGTTTCGACTTCAGAAAACTACCGGTAGATGTCGCGGCATGAGATGATTTTTTTTTTTTTGATTGAAGGTTTAACGACCACCGTGAGCAACTCAATGGGCTATAAGCAGTCGCCCGTCCCTACTTTAGGGTCACTGGTTCCAGGGAAGGGAGAGAGCCAGTGCCGTAAGACAAACACAACATCCATGCCTCACCGGGACTCGAACCCGGACCCCGTTCGGACGAATGATCAGAGGCCATCGCTTAGACCACTGCGCCACCGTGGCGGCCAGGAGATGATCTAAAAACTTTACAAAGCTGTCTGACATGATTTCATATGAAATAACGTCATTGTTAACATTATTATTGATGTGATTAGTAATTACTCTATTATAAAAATCCGTAATAACACAGTAAAATTTAATTTGCGATGTTTGGCTTAGTTTAATTACCGCAACATATAGAGTACGAATACCCCACTAGTTTCAAGTCTTTCAGCAGTTTTTCGCACTCTTCCTCCGATTCCAAATAAACAGAAATGAAGCCATCTTTATCAATACTGTAATCGCTCAAAAATTACTGGAAAACATCATTTAATGAATCTCGCATAATCTTCAGAGAAACTTCGAAATCGCTAAATCCTAATGTATGCTTCGTTCCAAGATGCACCATCTGATAAAGTTTATCGATTGCTTGTATATCGTTTTCGTCATCTTTCACCCCATTGATGATGCCGTACACGGCGTACAGGAACTTGAGTTGGAGAGCCTTCCTTCTCGATTGCAGAAAGGTCATCTTGAAGAATGTCAGAAGGTCAGCAGTCGGGATGTCCGCTATATAAACACCGGTCGATTTATAAGAAAGGTGTCAAAGAAACTTTTCCTGAACTTTCTCAATTTCATTTACTAGAGTTACTTGGCTAGGACTCCAAATGATTGCCGCGTATTCCAGTGAGGATATGACCGTAGTCTCAAAAATGCGAATAAGTGTCTGAATATTCGAATAATACACTGGCATGCAAAAATTAAGGACGAGACGGTTTTTCGAATGTAACGTCGTGCAGAAGTGCTCCACACCAACTCAAACCATACCATAAGATCCCCAAGATGTAAGAAAATGGGACAAGTGAGCAAAACCGTTCAGACAAGAAATCCAAAGGATACAAAGACACTTTATTGAAAAGGTAGCTTTGAGTACAACTGGACAGAAGACAAAACCGTCCATGTGACAGGCGGCTGCCAAGAAAAATCCAGTCATTAGTAGGGTATATGATCATCCCTGACTACGTTGCAGGATTTATAACGTATGTCCTGCTGAGGACGAGGTTGGCAAGGAGCTGTTGAGGCATCCCGGCCCATTCCTCTTGTAGCGCCAATCGCAGCTGCGGAATCGTTGCTGGCGGCTGGTGATGAGCTGCCAAGCGTCTCCCGAGAAGGTCCCACACGTGTTCGTTTGGATTTAGGTCCGGAGACCTTGCGGGCCAATCCATGAGTTAAATATCTTCACTATCCAACAGCTCTGTGACAGCCACTGTACGATGAGGTGTAGAGTTGTTGTCCATGAATAGGAACTCAAGACCCACAGCACCTCTAAACAGACGCACGTGAGGCAGGAGAACCTCGGTACAATAGCGGACACCAGTGACTAAACCTCCTTGGAAGATTTTTTTTTTTTGATTGGAGGTTTAACGACCACCGTGAGCAACTCAATGGGCTATAAGCAGTCGCCCGTCCCTAATTTAGGGTCACTGGTTCCAGGAAAGGGAGAGAGCCAGTGCCGTAAGACAAACACAACATCCATGCCTGACCGGGATTCGAACCCGGACACCTTACGGACGAATGATCAGAGGCCAGCGCCTTAGACCACTGCGTCGCCGGGGCGGCCCTTGGAAGATGTGCAGGTCAGTACGGCTACCAAGCATGATACCGCCCCAAACCAGAATTTCGCCACTTCCAAACCGGTCCTTTTCGATGATGTTGGAGGTGTGATTGCGAGTTACCTGCTCTCTCCAGATGTGTATACGTCCAAAATCGCTCGTCAGACTAAATCGGCTCTCATCCGCAAAGAGAACTCGACCCCATTGCTGATGTGTCCAGTTCTTGCGTTCCTGGCACCACAGAAACCGCAGTCTCCCGTGAGCAGGTGTTAATGGCACACACCGTACTGGTGGTCGTGCAAATAGACCACCTTTGTGCAGCCTCCTGGCCGCGGTAAAACGCGATAACGGACGTCCAGTTGTCTGTTGCATGTGCCTTCAGATTTCTACTGCTGTATGCTGTCTGTCTCTTCTCGCCATTAAGACAATATACTGGTCGTCCGCCGCCGTGGTTGTTCGTGGACGACCACTGCTAAACTCTCTGACAGCTGTTCCTGTCGTTTGAAATTTTTTTTTTGGTTGGAGTTTTAACGACCACCGTGAGCATCTCAATGGGCTATAAGCAGTCGCCCGTCCCTAATTTAGGGTCACTGGTTCCAGGTAAGGGAGCGAGCCAGTGCCGTAAGACAAACACAACATCCATGCCAGACCGGGATTCGAACCCCTTACGGACGAATGATCATAGGCCAGCGCCTTAGACCACTGCGCCACCGGGGCGGCTCGCTTGAAATGCTCTCCAAGCTCGTGAAACGATGCCGTGAGTGATCCCGAACTCCTGGGCCACACTAGTCGCACTTCGACTTTCTTCCAACTTCCCAATTACGCGTCTTCGGGTAAAGTCATCCAGATGTCGTCTACTGGATTGCCTGTTGGAAATATCACACGGTGGCAGCAACTCAACGTCGTTCAAACCGATGTACACCGTGAAATAGCTCTCACCGAATTGCTGAGCGTACACCGCCTGTGTGCTTTATACACTTCCGACACTCCCCCCCACGTCATGCTGCATATATGCACTAGCCCTACCGTACCGGACCCTAGTCTATCTCCTGAGTGGTCTTTCGGTCCGTTCTGCCTGCTCGTTCCGTTGTTATTCTAATTTCTCCTCTTCGTCCTTTTTTATTGCACACCAGTGTACTTGGAATGTCGCGTGATAAATCCAAGTTTGATGTACGTACAATTCTTTTTATATGACTTTTGAAGTCCAAGTTCGAATCAAACGTAAATCCCAAGTCCCGGACTTCGTTTGGCCGCGTAAGAATATAGTCGCCAGCTTTGTAGTCAAAAAGAATTGTTTATCTTTTCCGCGAAAAGGAAACGACATGACACTTGGAGATGTTGAGGTGTTGGTTAAATGTACACCACTGAAGCAGGTTATTGACCTCAGTTTGAAGAGCAAGACAGTCATCAGGAGTCTGTACATTGCGATAAAGCTTGATAACATCAGCAAACAAGAGACATGGGGTGTGAATGCAAAAACGAAGGTCATTAATGTATATGGAAAACTCGGTTGAAAAGATAGGACTTAAACACGGACATCAGGTTATCACTGAGGCCAAGACGATTCAATTTCTTGAGTAAAATGCCATGATGAATTTTGTCAAAAGCTTTAGAAAAGTGAGTGTAAATAACATCAACTTGTGATCCTCTGTCACGGTGTACGATAGCACATCGTACACCATGTTCTCTGTCAATACATGACGTAATATCTTCTGTGATGTGGAATAAGTTGGTAACTTGTTTTTCCGTGAACTTCATTTCACCAATGCGGAAATAAAGCATACCCAACAAATAACTATTTACTATGTTTGCATCTTGTTCCATTTCTTTGTCCCCACGTTCCTATTATTAGCATTGTTCACTGAACAGTCATATGTGAGCAGACCTAACGGTACTAGACAACATTGCTTGGGCAACCATCTTTTAAATCACTTCTTAAGAAAAGCTGGTTTTTAATTTGCAGGATTTCAGTAAATTCCTGATTCTAAATATTTTTCCTATATTTTATAGATTCTGATTCGCGACAAAGTTACATGTATAGCTGTTTTTTGTTAATGTCTAGTGCATACCATAGATTGCGACATACGTAACCTTGAATAGGGTGTGCTGAAATTAAATAACTTCGGATAATTTTTAGTCGCGCTGCTTTTGTTTTAATGAGAATAGTAACCCGGTAATTGACATGCAGACCACTATTATTAATAAAACCAACGCCATTGTAAATTATATACATATCGGAAATTCCACTAAAATTATAGCAAATAATTTTTTAAAAAATGCATCTATTAAGATCAAAAATTGAAATATTTGTTCATGTCTTCATCAAAGTTGAGTAAACCCGGAGCCAATTAAAAAGGTGTGAAATTGTATTTTGGAAACGTGGTTAAATGTACACCACTGAAGCAGGTTATTGACCTCAGTTTGAAGAGCAAGACAGTCATCAGGAGTCTGTACATTGCGATAAAGCTTGATAACATCAGCAAACAAGAGACATGGGGTGTGAATGCAAAAACGAAGGTCATTAATGTATATGGAAAACTCGGTTGAAAAGATAGGACTTAAACACGGACATCAGGTTATCACTGAGGCCAAGACGATTCAATTTCTTGAGTAAAATGCCATGATGAATTTTGTCAAAAGCTTTAGAAAAGTGAGTGTAAATAACATCAACTTGTGATCCTCTGTCACGGTGTACGATAGCACATCGTACACCATATTCTCTGTCAATACATGACGTAATATCTTCTGTGATGTGGAATAAGTTGGTAACTTGTTTTTCCGTGAACTTCATTTCACCAATGCGGAAATAAAGCATACCCAACAAATAACTATTTACTATGTTTGCATCTTGTTCCATTTCTTTGTCCCCACGTTCCTATTATTAGCATTGTTCACTGAACAGTCATATGTGAGCAGACCTAACGGTACTAGACAACATTGCTTGGGCAACCATCTTTTAAATCACTTCTTAAGAAAAGCTGGTTTTTAATTTGCAGGATTTCAGTAAATTCCTGATTCTAAATATTTTTCCTATATTTTATAGATTCTGATTCGCGACAAAGTTACATGTATAGCTGTTTTTGTTAATGTCTAGTGCATACCATAGATTGCGACATACGTAACCTTGAATAGGGTGTGCTGAAATTAAATAACTTCGGATAATTTTTTAGTCGCGCTGCTTTTGTTTTAATGAGAATAGTAACCCGGTAATTGACATGCAGACCACTATTATTAATAAAACCAACGCCATTGTAAATTATATACATATCGGAAATTCCACTAAAATTATAGCAAATAATTTTTAAAATGCATCTATTAAGATCAAAAATTGAAATATTTGTTCATGTCTTCATCAAAGTTGAGTAAACCCGGAGCCAATTAAAAAGGTGTGAAATTGTATTTTGGAAACGTGAAACTTCTGACGGATTAAATAATTTTGGTTATTCGAGTTTCGACTTCAGAAAACTACCGGTAGATGTCACGGCATGAGATGATCTAAAAACTTTACAAAGCTGTCTGACATGATTTAATATGAAATAAGGTCATTGTTAACACTATTATTGATGTCATTAGTAATTACTCTATTATAAAAATCCGTAATAACACAGTAAAATTTAATTTGCGATGTTTGGCTTCGTTTAATTACCGCAACAGATAGAGTACGAATACTCCACTAGTTTCAAGTCTTTCAGCAGTTTTTCGCACTCTTCCTCCGATTCTAAATAAACATAAATGAAGCCATCTTTATCAATATTGTAATCCCTTAAAAATTACTAGAATACGTCATTTAATGAATCCCGCATAATCTTCAGAGAAACTTCGAAATCGTTAAATCCTAATGTATGCTTCGTTCCACGATGCACCATCTGATAAAGTTTATCGATTGCTTGTATATCGTTTTCGTCATCTTTCACCCCATTGATGATGCCGTACAGGAACTTGAGTTGGAGAGCCTTCCTTCTCGATTGCAGAAAGGTCATCTTGAAGAATGTCAGAAGGTCAGCAGTCGGGATGTCCGCTATATAAACACCGGTCGATTTATAAGAAAGGTGTCGAAGAAACTTTTCCTGAACTTTCTCAATTTCATTTACTAGAGTTACTTGGCTAGGACTCCAAATGATTGCCGCGTATTCCAGTGAGGATATGACCGTAGTCTCAAAAATGCGAATAAGTGTCTGAGTATTCGAATAATACACTGGCATGCAAAAATTAAGGACGAGACGGTTTTTCGAATGTAACGTCGTGCAGAAGTGCTCCACACCAACTCAAATCATACCATAAGATCCCCAAGATGTAAGAAAATGGGACAAGTGAGCAAAACCGTTCAGACAAGAAATCCAAAGGATACAAAGACACTTTATTGAAAAGGTAGCTTTGAGCACAACTGGACAGAAGACAGAACCGTCCATGTGACAGGCGGCTTTATGGCAAAGCATTGGACTATGAACCTTATAAAAACAAGAGACTAATTAAAGAAAAAATTTATATCCACAAAAACAGTTCCATTAATGAACCTTCAAATATTACCAATAGCATTTTCAACAAGTTAATTCAAGAATAGTAGACTTACAAAAAAAGATACATAAGGAAAAGATCTTAATTTAATAACTGGAAAGTGCAGAAGGAACCAGGCAATGAAATTGAAATTCTTTCTGTGTAAACGAAACTTTTGTTAGTTCTATACATTGTGAAACAGATCTTGACAAAATCTAAGAGGCCAGAAACATCTGTAAAAACAAAAGTTCAAAAATGTTCTTAAAAAGTCTGTAAAAACAAAAGTGAAAAATAATTGAAAGTTCAAGTTAAAATAGAATTAAGTATATTAATCTGAGTAAAATCTTGAGTATGTGTTTTAATTGCTGTAAATAACATTTTTATTTTTAATCTACAAGCAAAAACTATCAGCAAAACCTGCTAATAATTTGGAAATTATCCAAAATATGTACTGCTAGTTATATATTTAAATATATATACATCTATATTATACTGCTACTCCGGTCATCTCTTCAATAGAAATGAGACTAATTAATATTCTGTAATATTTCAGAATGAAACTTAAGAAACCATTACAGTCAAATCAAACTATGAGAAGTGGTTATACCTGCAAAAACTATGCCATATTGGTAATCTGAATACATAAAATTAAGAGAAAAACAGACAAACCGAAAAAGTGATAACCATTCGAACAAAATGGAATTATTAGAACAAACGAGTTGATGGGTATCTTGGAAATTTACAGTCATTCAGATTTTTGTTTTGGTTGAAAGTACTGATTTCAGTTTTTCACAGAATTGGGGGGGGGGGGGGACATCTCCAAATCAAATTGTTATTTGAACAAAACAACAAATTTCTTGTAGAAAATTTTTCCACAAGTTTAGCTTCACAAACAAATTAAAAAATTGCAAATCATTTGAACATTCAGGGCCATCTGCAATTGATTACAGTAGTACACTAAATTTGTTTAGCTTACTTTTCATGTTTCACCTCACTGTTGACCAAAAATCAAGTTCTCAATCCACATTTACATATTACTCATTTGCTCACATTTGATATTTCTTTATCACCTAGTTGTTTTAAGTGTTATGAAGTTTATTAAGAGAAAGCACAACATTTTCCCCCAATTACAGATGACACTTCCAATGTATCTGCTAAAGAATAAATAAGGATGCACACGCTTCAGATTTGCGGCCGACAGTGTACAAACTGAAGTCTTTTGGATCTTTTGCAAAAAAGCTACAACAACTTCTATTGCATTAAATATCATGATATGCGTAGTAATGAAAAATAGTTTAAACAACACTGCTGGGATAAATCAATACATCAAATATTGAATTCATAGCATTACAGAAAAACAGCTCTAGAAAAAGAAGGAAAATATGTTTTCTGGTATAAAATGCCAAAAACTGAAGTTCTTAGCTCACAAATTGAAAACATCTACCAAATCAAAGTCATGAACCAGTAAGATAGAGTTGCTTAAGTAAATAATCAAACAAAAGCATGAAGATCAATTAACCAATACTACACACACAAAATATGAAAAATACCTTCTGATTGATCTAAGTGATAAGTATAACGCAGTAATGATTCAACCAGACAAGTCCAATCAGTCAGCAATTCTCGATTATAATGATTATATTTTAAAAGTGAATGACACTTTATTAAGTCTCTTGATGTTACAGAAGTCTTCCAAGATATGACTGTTAAAATAATCCAAATCCTTGCTGCACTTAGAGAAATCACAGTAACTTTCCAATGCAATGAATGAATTGCTTTATACTGATAATGTTTGAAAAAATTAAACTACACAAATCTGTTAAGCCAATTAAATTTATAAGTTAATAAAAGTACTGCACTAAACATTCATCCAAAAACAATCTATTGTACACTATCTACCAACAAGTAATTGGACACCCCTGCAATCGACGATATCTGTGGTCCTGATACATGTCACGGCCGCCGCCTATAAATATCATGTGAGAAACAACGCAACCAGTCACATGCAAGATGCCACGCAGTTCGGAGCTCTCCGATTTTGAGACAGGTATAATCGTCGGGTATCACAGAAATGGCCGATCCATACGTGACATATCCAGTGAGTTGAAGTACCCAAAATCGACAGTGGCCTACGTGATTAGCAAGTGGAAGATGAGAGGTGACTGTCGGAATGTGCCCCGACCCGGCAGACCCACAAAACTGGGAGTTAAGAGACCGACGGGTGCTGGCCAGAGAAATTCGGAAGAACCGCACCAAATCGATGGGCCACATCCGCGAGGAGTTTCAACAGGCATCCGGGAGTGTTCTTTCGATTAATACCATCCGTAAGGAAGCCCATCTGCTCGGTTATCATGAATGTGCTGCCACCCACAAGCCTTTGATCACCAAGTCCAATAGCGCTGCTCGGCTAACGTGGTGCAAAGAACGTCGAAGGTGGACCGTTGAACAGTGGAAACAGGTTCTCAACGAATCAAGGTTCACCCTCTACCGTTCGGATGGCTGGGTCTGGGTTTGGCGTCTGCCTGGAGAACGCCTCCTGCCGGAATGTATTGTGCCAACTGTGAAGTTCGCGGCGGTGGAATTATGCTATGGGGGTGTTTCTCCTGGTATGGCATGGGGCCCTTGGTCGCAATTAATGGTTGACTCAACACTGAGACCTACTGCACCATTTTGGATGACCATGCGCTTCCTACGTTGTTGCAGTTTTAAGGGGTGGACCCATGTTACTTTCAGGATGACAATGCTACCTGTCATGTTGCGAGGTCCACCATGGCTTGGTATGGTGACAATGGGGTTAATCGAATGGACTGGCCTGTGCAGAGCCCGGACCTTAACCCTATCGAGCACCTCTGGGACGAGTTGGAGCGTCAACTTAAGAGGTGCCTCCACCGTCCGAAATCAGTGAAGGAACTGACCTGTCTTCTCCAAGCCAAATGGAAGAAAATACCGCTAGCCATCGTACAACGCCTGGTTGAGAGTATGCCCCGGAGGGTCGCAGCTGTAATCGCCGCTCGTGGAGGCTCCACCAACTATTGAAGGTGAATAAACTTTGTTTTCCGTTGCTATCACAGGTGTCCAATTACTTGTTGATAGATAGTGTATATTACAGTACTTAAATCATTGCTTAAAAATCAGGAATTTACCCTTGAAAATGTTACAGAAGTGAATAAAATGGTAAGTGAGGTAATAATTGATGACATGTCTATTCCTAGACTCAATGCATTGCACACCAAAGAGCAATTGAATTAGAGATACCTGTCTAGTAACGTGTAGCACCACCTTTCGCCCTGATGACGACGGCGATTCGTCTTGGCATGGACTCAACATGACACTGGAAGCGTTGGGAAGCTATACGGATCCATGACCCCCTGAACAAGCTCCCACAGTTCACGAAGATTTGATGGAGGGGGGGGGGGTCAGAGCCTTGAACATCTCTTTGGATGGGATTGAGGTCAGGTGACCTAGCTGGCCAAGGAAGCGAGGTCACGTTTGTGGAGTGTTCATCCAACCATTCGGATACAATTCGGGAGCGATGGCACGGTGCATTGTCTTGTTGCAGGATGAGGTCCCCAGTGGGATGTTGAAGACGCACAAACGGGAGCAAATGGTCGTCCAGGATATCTCGGTAACGTTGACCTGTAAGGGACGATGTCACATGTACCAGGGGTCACATTTCAGTCCACGTAAACAGTCCCCAGACAAGAATGCCACCCCCACCAGCTTGAAGAGTACTCTGCTGGCAAAAAGGATCCATCGCTTCATGTGGTTTGCGCCATACTCGTATCCTGCCATCCGTATGTACCAACGTGAATCTTGACTCATCAGTCCAGGCAACATTTTTCCACATGTCTAGGGTCCAGTGGCGATGTTCCTGCGCCCATGTTAATCTTTGCACCCTGTGATGTGCGGTCAGCAGCGGTACCCTCGTGGCATGATGGCTTCTATACCCCAGAACGAGGAGATGGTTCTGGATGGTGTGGCTACTTACACGTTTTTGTGCTCCAGCGTTAAATTGCCAAGTGATTTCTTGCACTGTTACAATGCGAGCTAGCCGACGATCACCTCGCTCATCCACACGCTATTGTCCACGACAGTTAGCCCTTGCAGGGACAGTTTTACCGGATTCGATGTACTCACAGTGCACCCGTGACACAGTGGCTCGTGAAAATCCCAGTGCCTGCAGGACTTATGAGATGAAGTGACCCATTCGTCGGGTCCCGAAAATTTGCCCTAGATCAAATGTGCTTAGATCCTCCGTCTTACCCATTCTGTGTCCGACTCTTACTGATTCTCGCCGCATCACTCCTTATATTGTCGGATTGCTGCATACGTCATGTCGTTTACGTTTAAAGGGCCCGCCCACAGCGCCACATTTGCATAACGCCAGCTGTCTCTAATCGAATTGCTCTTCAGTGTGTGTGTATATGTATATATATATATCATCATCATTGTCAACCATTATCAATAAAAAGAAATTAGTCAATTTTCAGGTAGCACCCCTACGCTTCCTCAGGACTACAGTTGTAGCAGGTGTTCTACTATAGCTCTAGTCCTGAAGAAAAGTAGGGGTGCTACTCAAAAATTTGGCATACTATTTCCATTTATTCCTGCAGGGGTGGGGGTGTGTGTGTTGAAGGTTTAACAACCACCGTAAGCAACTCAATGGGCTATAAGCAGTTACCCGTCCCTAATTTAGTGCCACTGGTTCCACGGAAAGGGAAGCACCAGGGCTGTAAGATAAACACAACATCTGTGCCTCACCAGGATTCGAACCTGGACGAATGGCCACAAGGGCAGCCTTTTATTCCGTAAAAAAAAAACCCCATAATTTGGAGATATTTATAATGTAGGTAAATGAGTACAACTCAAGAGGTCATTCCTTGTTCTCACTAGATTGGATATTGTCCCACAGGATCTCAATGCATCCATTATTTCAGCAATTTTTCTTATAGAAAGGTCACTTATAGAACAAAAAATACCTAAGGATAAAACATTAGAATTATTGCAACATTAAATTTATTATAGTGGATAAACTAGTTCTGACTGAATAAAACCATCTACCAGACAGTTGCATCAATAGAATCAGCACTATCTGGTTTACTTATAGAAATCATCGTGCAAAACAAGGGATGAAAAAATATCCTGAAATAGATCCTTAAAAATACTTAACCTATATGTTTGATATGTGGATGATATTTTTATTATTTGGAAATATAACACTAACTACAGAAAGCAGCTCATTAATATATAATCTAGTTCTTACATCCTTCCATTTTAGTTACAGAAGAGATACAACAAAGTCAGCTACCATTTCTGGACATTTTATTTGTCAGTAATACATGTTCTAACATTGAATATAAAGTTCATTATAAAACTACATTTGTATCTGCCATTGTTCCAGAGAATTACCATCCAACCAAGTATAAATGAGCTGCTTTTGTGCTTTTTTTTTAATTGGTGGTTTAACGACAACCTTGAGCAACTCAATGGGTCATAAGCAGTCGCCCATCCCTAATTTAGGACCATTGGTTCCAGGGAAGGGAGAGAGCCAGTGCTGTAAGACAAACGCAACATCCATGCCTCAACGGGATTCACACCCATCTTGGATGAATGGTCAGATGTCATCGCTTAGACCACTGCGCCACATGGGCAGCCTTTTGTGCTTACATTATTCAATGAGCATTCTCATGTACATCTAACATAACCAGTCAGTCATCAAAGAAGATTCATCTTGGATTGAAAAAGCAAAAAAAAAAAAAAAAAAATTGCTGAAATTTTCAGATAGAACACTTAAGTTTTGGATCATATCATAAATAATATTAACAACAAAACAACAACCAAAAATTGCATGAACTTAAATAGGAGCAACAAAGAAATTACCAAACACTGTGGGAAAATACTTCATCATAAACCTATAAATAAACCTGTTGAAAATGAACGTTAAAAAAAAAGAAATTCTCATTACAGTCAATGAAGTTAAAAACATTGTGAAAATGTTAACACAATGTAAAGAAAATGCCTCCCTTTTGGAAAAGGCAGAACAGTATAAATTACTAATAGCACAATCTCAGGAATCTAGGCCAAAAGGATATATTGGCAGCACGAAAAGGAACATTGGAGTCAGACTTAAATAACATTTGAGTGGCTGGAATCTTAGATGTAAAAAAACATTCCTCGTGAAATGCTGCATAAAGAACAAATCAATAATACCTAGCTATGAATATGCTGATCATATATGTATGCACAATAAACAAACAAATCTTATTAGCAGAACCTATAATAATTGAGCAAATGAAGGACATTAACTACAACACTGACCTTATGAACTGCCACCTTCCAGCAAATACCTTGTGCATGAGCAAAAATACTGAAAATGATCTAAAAGAGGGTAATGCTCATGTCAATACTAACCATAGATGGCACTGATGATTTTGACTACAGTGTAGAAGATAATGTCAACCACTCGAAAGCTGCTATGCAGCAAACACAAAGTGAATTGGTGAACTGTGAACATCCGTAGCAGTAGTGTCTTCAACAAACACTAAAGAAATTATCAGTTGAGATGCATCTTTTTAATACTGACTGGAGACTGTTTTAGCACAACTCTGGACATTTGCAGCAATATTTATACTCTAAGTTTTACTTCTCCACATCTTTAACCTGTATATCATTTTACTTAAGACTAATTCTTATCTCTTCCACTCTTTAACACTTACATCCTTTCTTCACCTCATAAATGGATGATACATTATAACAGTGGCCTCAAGTAAACATACCTGGCTATCAGTAAGTAAAAGTTTGGAGGACACTCAAAAATTGAAACAGTATACATACTTAATATAGATCTTTCTTTATTCTATGGAACCCCACCTTGACTTCAAGAGTTGCATTTCTCTTTTTCTCATTTGTTCAATAAGATTCCATCATTTTACAGTTGTCAATATTACTATAACAAACATATACACAGGTGTCCAAAAGTTAAACATAACTGGTAAAACATCAAAAATAAAGGGTTAACAGAATAAACAAAGACATTGCTCTTTCTACATTTTAGCAACATACAGCAACCAAAAAATTGCTATTCGGTTACTGCAGAGGAATTGAACCCCAGATCTCTCAAAATCTAGCCAAGCATGTTAGCCTTACACCACAGTGGCCAACAATCCATGGCGCTATGTGTTTTGTGCCGTTAATGCCCACCAGATGGAGAAGTCTCAGTAGCTGAGCCCATCTTACGGATTTATGATGTCAGAAGCTGACAGATAAACACACATAGCGCCATGGATTGTTGGCCACCTTGGTGTAAGACTAGCATGCTCAGCTAGATATTGAGAGATCTGGGATTCGATTCCCCAGTGGTGACCGAAAAACAATTTTTCAGTTGTTGTGCGTTACTAAAACGTGGAAAGAGTGATGTCTTTGTTTATTCACTGATGCCACGCAATTGGAGAATTTTCACTTTGGTTAAAACAGAAGATATTGATATTAGATTAGTCACACACCAATAGCAGTGCACGGTCAAATAATGCCTGCTGATGTTCAATATGCAAATATCTCGCAGTTCCATAAAAACAGCTTACTCTACCCTGAATGTTTTATTCCCTTTTCTTGCAATCCCCGTCAGAAGAGTTGTTGCCATTGGTAATCAGGAATGTACAGTCACAGATTGTGGTCTCCAGAGCACTGAATGTGCTGCAAAGTGTCATCTACAGGCTTTGGAGAAGGTTCCAAGACACAGCAGAGGTCGGATGCCAACCAGTATGACTTCATCCACGAGTCACAACTCCTGAGCAGGACCGGTACCAGTATCTTGCATTAACTGCACAACATCATAGGACAATGTTTACCAAGCAACTCTCTGCAGAGTTTGGGGACACCTCAGCACCAGGAGTTTTAAGACAAACAGTTTACAGGAGGCTCTGGGCAACTGGCCAATACGCCAGACATCTAGTAGTTTGTTTTGCTCACTCCTGCAAACAGGACACATTTAAACTGGTGCAGAGAACATCAAAACTGTACACAATCAGTGGAGCAATGTGTTCATTACTGACGAGTCCAGATTCAGTTTACAGACCGATTCTCATCGAAATACTCTACAGAGAACGTAAACTTGTTGCAATCCCAATAACGTCAGAGAAAAAGACCAATTTGTTGGCAGTGGAGTCATGACATGGTTAGGCATCATGTTGAAGGGGCGAACAGAGCTCCACATCTTTCACAGAGATACCGTTAATGCTCTGAGGTACACAGACAAGATATTAGGAAAACATGCGAGACTCTTCAGAGGTACCGTGGGTCCAGAGGAGGTATGAGTGGATGCTAATGCACACCCCATAGAGCTCAGGTGGTTGATGACTTTCTCCAAAGTGAAGATATCAAGCATATAGAGTGGCCAGCAAGGTCTCCAGATATGAATTTGATAGAGAATGCGTGGGATACTACAGGGAGGTGAATCATATTTTGTCAGAATCCACCAAAGACCATTCCTGAGCTCAGAACTGCTCTTTGTCAGAAGTGGGACTTGTTGCCTACAAAACTCTTGAACAACCTGATAAGCAGCATGAGGAATCATGTGAGTCTTGCATGACACACCACATCCTTTATAAATCATGATGCACCAGCCTTTTCTCAATTTTATGTACTCAACACAAAAATCACTGTTGATTTTTTTTTTTTTATTGGAGGTTTAACGACCATCGTGAGCAACTCAGTGGGCTATAAGCAGTCGCCCGTCCCTAATTTAGGGTCACTGGTTCCAGGGAAGGGAAAGAGCCAGTGCCGTAAGACAAACACAACATCCATGCCTCACCGGGATTCGAACCCGGACCCCGTTCGGACGAATGATCAGAAGCCATCGCTTAGACCACTGCGCCACCGGGGCGGCCTGTTGATTTTCATAAATTTGCATAATGCAATTAACTTTGTTCCATGTCTAGTGTTGTCTGCTGTTGTACTTGCAGCATGTTATTACACAAGCATACCCAGTTTTGCGCCTTTCCGATGATTGGTTCTTGAAAGATTCACATGTATACTGATTACGCTTAACTTTTGGACATCAGTCTAAGTGTGTTCAGTTTTAAAAATCCTGTGTATTTTATACACAACTTATTCTCTCGTTGGTTAGAAATTTTTATTTTTTCGAAAAGTGGTTCATTCTTTTTTTTTTAGGCAGTACTAACATAAAGCTGTTATTTCTCGTCCCCCCCCCCGAATGGAATTTTTTTTTTTATTGTTGGTAGGTTTGATTGGAATGTAGTTGATAAATTCCCGCATTTTAAAGCATTTTTTTTATCTTTGCCTACAAAAAACACATGCAAACTGTTCATCAAATCTAAATCAGACTTACCAAACAATGAATAAAAAAGGAGTTCTAAGTAGAGGAAGCACGAAACTTCCTTGGAAACACAGATTAAACAAACATAAATAACTGGACAACATTCCAACTGTGAATAGCAGTTTTAATCTGGTGATTCTGTATCCAGTGTTTGGCAATCCATCTGAAAGAGACCACTGAGACTGAGACATAGTAATTTGATATTTTCACATTATACCTTATCAAAAGATTCATGTCAGAAAGTTACTGGAAACCTTCACATAGTAACAGATCTGAAGCACAGTATTTTGCAGAAAACTGCATGTACAAGAAACTATACAACAAATACAATAGGCATGGATAAAGATTTATGTTATTTACTAAGTTTACATCACTGTACAATTGCTCAAAATGCAAAAATGTTATGGTGAAGTCAGACTTAGG
Organism: Macrothele yani; assembly: GCA_039090855.1. Classification (NCBI taxonomy): domain Eukaryota; kingdom Metazoa; phylum Arthropoda; class Arachnida; order Araneae; family Macrothelidae; genus Macrothele; species Macrothele yani. Next base: position 132,859,019 of record CM077009.1, on the reverse strand, counting down.
TTGCAGAATTTAATGAACAGTAAGTCTGCAACACACACAGAATCTTAACTTAGACACACCCTCCTGATAAACAGGGCAGTAATTAATCTGTAGAAACTGGAACATTCAGTGATGAAAAGTGTTTTTCTGTGTGTTAAGTCAAGACCTATTAATATATATTTGTAAATGATTTATCTTATTGTTGTTGGCATCACTTTTATTCTCTCTTACTTTCACGATGTAAATAAAGAAGTTGAGTTTGTTTCTGATAGAGATTCAAATATGTTTTTGTGCAGAATGTGTGCTTTTACTGCCCTCTGTGTTGCATATATATATAATGTAGTTTTAGAATGACTTAGAGTGTACATTGAATGAACGTGATCTTCACAAAATTCTGGCTCTTCAGATTACTATAAGAACAACATTCGAACCTGTGCTGGCTGGTAGCTAGCATCTGATACTGAGCAAACATGCACATAAAAAAACCACAAGGGCAGAAGAAAAATTAAAGTATTCCAGTTTTTATTACAGGACACCTTTCATTTGTGAGCTTTTCACCTGAACAAGCAAGAAAAACTTCAAGATTAATTTTATGCCAACTTTTCAGGCATCTTATTTACATATATTCTTAAACCTTCCTTTCTTTGAGTGACTAAATATGTTATAAGCAAACAAATTCCAGATAATATCTTGTGGAAAATTATCTTCCAAGGATGTTTTTCAGCTTCATTAATTGTATGTGGCACAAAAAAGCTAAATTTGAGTACAGATTTCTTGTGACACTTCCTGAATTTCTAAGTTTTTTCTGCCAGTGTGTATCAAGCTTGCATTTCACTGCAAAATTCTAAAGGCACATTTGTGTGTGTGTGTGTGTGTGTTTTTTTTTTTTTTATATTCAAGTAAAAACAGACTTGAAATATTGGTTTTCCGGGAAATTTCTGCTGGAATCTTTCACATTCATACAAGTTCTTCCCCTGTGTGAGTAAGCAAATTGTATTAAATATGATTTTTCCAAATTTCTTCTAGTATATTCAAACACCTTAGTTTTTCTTTTAGTTACTGAGTGAGTAAATGGCCCAGAGATGTGTTTTCCAAAAAAAATCTTACAGCACCTTTCAAAACATGTGGGTTTTCACTTGAGTTGGTTAATGACTAAGCTTTAAGATCAATTTTCACAGAAAACTTTTCATGGCAGATTGGTTGAAAGATTATTTTTTACAGACACTCCACATTGATACGGATTTGCAAAACACTTCACAATGATGTAAGAGCTAGTGGATTGAAAGATTAGTTTTAAGAAAATGTCTTACAGCTCAGTTCACACTCTGGATTTTCACCTGTGTGACTAAGCAGATGCTTTTTAAGATAACTTTTTCCTACAAATTTCTTCTGGAACACTTCACACCCGTGTGGCTTTTCACCTGTGTGAGTGAAATGATGCCTTATAAGATCACCCTTTGTTACAAATTCTTTATTGCAGACCTCACACTTGTGTGGTTTTTCACCTGAGTGAAAGAGCAGGTGGGTAGTAAGATTGCCTTTTTGAGAAAATTTCTTCTGGCACACCTCACACTTGTGTGGTTTTTCACCTGTGTGACTGAGCAGATGCCTTTTAAGATCACTTTTTCTTGCAAATTTCTTAAGGCAGACATTACAATCATGTAGGTTTTCACCTGTGTGAGTGAGAAAATGAATTGACAGACTGCTTTTATGAGAAAATTTCTTCTGGCACACCTCACATTTATGCGGTTTTTCACCTGTGTGACTGAGCAGATGATATTTAAGATCAGCTTTCCTTGCAAATTTCTTATGGCAGACATCACACTCGTGCGGGTTTTCACCAGTGTGAGTGCGAAAATGAATAGAAAGATTGCTTTTCAGAGAAAATTTCTTTTGGCACACTTTACACTCGTGCTGCTTTTCACCTGTGTGGGTGAGCAAATGAGTTTTAAGATTGCCTTGTTGAGAAAATTTCTTCTGGCATGCTTCACAGTCATATGGTTTTTCACCTGTGTGACTCAGCACATGCATTTTAAGATGACCTTTTCTTGCAAATGTTTTCTTGCACACTTCACACTCATGTGGTTTTTCACCTGTGTGGCTGAGCAGATGCTTTTTAAGATCATCTTTTCTTGCAAATTTCTTATTGCAGACATCACAATCATGTGGGTTATTACCTATGTGAGTTAGAAAATGACTTGAAAGACTGCTTTTCTGAATAAATTTCTTATGGCACACTTTACATTCATACTGCTTTTCACCTGTGTGGAGGAGCAAATGAGTTTTAAGATTACCTTTCTGAGAAAATTTCCTCTGGCACGCTTTACATTCATGTGGTTTTTCACCTGTGTGACACATCAGATGCTTTCTAAGATCACCTTTTGCTGCAAATTTCATCTGGCACACTTCACATTCATGTGGTTTTTCACCTGTGTGACTGAGCAGATGCTGTTTAAGATGACCTTTTCCTGCAAATTTCTTATCACAGATTTCACACTTGTATGGTTTAACACCTGTGTGGGTGAAAAAATGAATTGAAAGATTTCCTTTTTGAATAAATTTCTTATTGCACACTTCACATTCATACCGCTTTTCACCTGTGTGGGTGAGCAAGTGAATAGTAAGATTGCCTTTCTGAGAAAATTTCTTATTACACAGTTCACACTTATGTGGTTTTTCACCTGTGTGGCAGAGCACATGATTTGAAAGATCACATTTCCGTAGAAATTTCTTATTACAAAATTTACACTCATGTGGTTTTTCCATCTGTGTGGGTGTACAAATAAGCTGAAAGATTATCTTTTGAAACTTTCTTCTGGCATATTTTGAATTCCTGCAATGCCACTCTTAAATCTAGAATGAGTGTGAGTCTTGGATGACATTTGTTCCAGGTGAATGTTTTTGTTGCATATTTCACATGGTTTTTAAGATCACTGAAATGTAGAAATGGTCTGTTGTATAGAATTTTATTTGTGGAAAATTTCCATGAAAGAGATCTGGTGTTTGTGTGATCCCTCCCTCTCTTCCATAACATAACGACCTTTTATCTTTGTATTTCTTGACGAGTGATGTGGACTGTTTTAATATATCACACTGGCATCAACTTATCTTCTGTTTGAATTCACAGTCTATCACAAAATTAGATACCTGTTCACGAAAAGAGTTTGGCATGAATTTCTCAGCATATTTCACATTTAAATCAAATTATTCAGAAAGATACAGGATTGTGCACATATGAAATGAAAATGTATTACACACACATTATTTGGTATGACACCCATATATTATATGTCTACATTTTATACTTGTATAAAACTATCGTGAAGAATATAAAATAAAAATGAAGTTCAAATCGAAACAGATTCATCGTAATTTTGTCCGTACCCTATATAACACAAAATTATAAATAAGAAAATTTTAGGATTTTTAATAGGACATACCAGTTCATTAATAAAGTTAACACATATCAAACAAAGATCTTCGCTCTTTCCATGTTTATAAGTGAGTCACGGAAAAATTCTTATTGGCCGCCACCGGGAGTCGAACCCAGGGTCTTCCAGTTATGCCGGATATGCTTCCGCTACACCACAGCGGCCTCGAATTCCTCCGGACTCACACACGCTAACTGCCAAGCCAATTTGGCAGGTTGCTTCTTGGAGCCCCGCACAATGCTGGGGATTCACTAAAGATGGTAAGCAGCAACTGAAGAAATAATTAGAAGGTGAATGAATAATTAATGCAGACATTTAACGTGGACCAGGAACATCAAACAAAGATCTTCGCTCTTTCCATGTTTATAAGTGAGTCACGGAAAAATTCTCATTGGCCGCCATCGGGAGTCGAACCCAGGGTCTTCTAGTTATGTGCCGGGTATGCTTCCGCTACACCACAGCGTCCTCGAATTCCTCCGGACTCACACACGCTAACTGCCAAGCCAATTTGGCAGGTTGCTTCTTGGAGCCCTGCACAATGCTGGGGATTCACTAAAGATGGTAAGCAGCAACTGAAGAAATAATTAGAAGGTGAATGAATAATTAATGCAGACATTTAACGTGGTCCAGGAACATCAAACAAAGATCTTCGCTCTTTCCATGTTTATAAGTGAGTCACGGAAAAATTCTCATTGGCCGCCATCGGGAGTCGAACCCAGGGTCTTCTAGTTATGTGCCGGGTATGCTTCCGCTACACCACAGCGTCCTCGAATTCCTCCGGACTCACACACGCTAACTGCCAAGCCAATTTGGCAGGTTGCTTCTTGGAGCCCTGCACAATGCTGGGGATTCACTAAAGATGGTAAGCAGCAACTGAAGAAATAATTAGAAGGCGAATGAATAATTAATGCAGACATTTAACGTGGACCAGGAACATCAAACAAAGATCTTCGCTCTTTCCACGTTTATAAGTGAGTCACGGAAAAATTCTCATTGGCCGCCATCGGGAGTCGGACCCAGGGTCTTCTATTTATGCGCTGGGTATGCTTCCGCTACACCACAGCAGCCTCGAATTCCGGACTAACACACGCTAACTGCCAAGCCAATTTGGCAGGTTGCTTCTTGGAGCCCCGCACAATGCTGGGGATTCACTAAAGATGGTAAGCAGCTACTGAAGAAATAATTAGAAGGCAAATGAATAATTAATACAGACATTTAACGTGGACCAAGAACATCAAACAAAGATCTTCGCTCTTCACGTTTTTAAGGGAGTCGCGGAAACGTAACTGGAAGACCCTGGGTTCGACTCCCGGTGGCGGCCAATGAGAATTTTTACGTGACTCACTTATAAACGTGGAAAGAGCGAAAATCTTTGTTTGATGTTCCTGGTCCACGTTAAATGTCTGTATTAATTGTTAACACATATAGTTATTAATGCACAAGCACACACTGAACTAATTACGTTTACGCATTTCCTTTAAAATTTGATGCACTGTTTACTTTTAGTATCATTGCAGAGTAAGACTAGCAGTTTCTTTCCAATTTTAGGGGAGTCTGTTTTCTGTGTGTTTTATGTCATCATTGCAACCATTATCAATCCATTGCTGGACGAAGCTCTCTCCAAGCCTCTTCCACAACAGTCTGTCTTGTGCCAGTCTCCTCCATGTTACTCCCGCATACTTTCGAATTTCATTCACCCATCTCCCATGTGGTCTTCTGGGTCTTTTCCTGTCCCTTGGAATCCAATCTAAAATTTCGGCTGTCCATCGATGGTCTGTTCTTCTGGCAGTATGTCCAGCCCATTGCCATTTCAGGGATTCTACTCTGATCATGATGTCTTCCACTCTTGTAATTTTTCGGATCCACGAGTTCCTCTTCTTATCTCTCCTGGTTACACCAAGCATGCACCTCTCCATGGTTCTTTGAGTTGCCTGCAGCCTTTGTATGTCTCTTTTAGTTAAGGTCCACGTCTCTGCACCATATGTAAGCACTGGAAGGATGCATTGATCAAACACTTTTCTTTTAAGACATAATGGCATATTGCTCTTGAAAATCATGCTGTTTCTTCCAAAAGCTCTTCAGGCAAGTTTTATACGCCGATTAATTTCTTCATCAATGTGACCCTCACTTGATATCTGCTGTCCAAGAAAAACATACGCATCCGTTATCTCCAGCTTTTCTCCATCAATCAATAAATCTTCATTTCTTGTAAAAGCATTGTACACCACTTCTGTCTTCTGAAAGTTCCTGGATCATACTCTGCAGTTCTGATGGGGTAGTTGCAAAAATGACTATGTTATCAGCAAAACGAAGGTGAGTTAGATAATCACCATTAATCTTTATCCCTTTGTTTTCTCAGTTCATTGATTGAAGACATTTTCCAATGTGGCATTAAAGAGCTTGGGAGATATGGTGTCACCTTGTGTACAAAAGAGTAACTCAGAAATGTTCTTTCCAACTATGCTTTTAGATGCTGAAATTGATAGCACTTTATTTACAAATCGAGACAAAAGTTTGCATTCAAATCTGCAGAACCGGAAAATAGCTTTTGGAGAAATACCAGGATTTCTTTTGCGATGGAAACCAAGAACTTTTTATTTTAGTCTAAATTGCTACAGCCTACACAAAACGGCTATACTTCCGTATCTAGCCTGCATCATTTGCTACAACAAAGCAAGTGCCGATAGGTGGCGCTTCCGCTGCTTTACCACCGAGGCTGGTAACTGCGTTATTTCACCTCCATTTGCCACATGCGTGAAGTCCGTTCGCTTAATCGGGTTTAGATATTTTCTTAGCTTGTATTGCCAATGATTCTGTAAGTGCTGCTTCGCATTTCTTCTGTTGTTGTTCTTTCTGCGTGCATTTTTACCATGTGGAATTGGAAGCGCTTTTTCCAAGAAGTTGCCCAGGACGAGGAGACTTGTGTTTTGTGGTGTGAGCGGCAGGGATTGACTCCAACCAGTAGAACATGTTTGGAAGGTCATTCAATTACTTTCAGAGTCGATCGGTCCTATCATTATGGACAATCCAGTTGTCAGAGGAATCACGTTTCAGGGAAATCTGAGCAGTCTTTCCGTGCACTTGAGACATGAGGAGGCCGAGTCCTTGGTATCTTTAAATGTGATACGAAGCGATTCTGGGTCGAAATCTGCCCTGGGAATGACAGATCTGCGAGCACATTGCTGCAGCTCATATACAAACATGTATAACCAGGAACTCCTGTCATGACAGATCAGTGGGCTGCATATTGTAACCTCAGGAGCTGCAGATACAAACATCTCACAGTTAGCCACTCACTTAACTCTGTGGACCCTAGTACTGGGGCTCATACCCAAGGTGTTGGGAGCAATTGGCAACCTCTCAAACTTAGTTATGGAACTCCTAACTTTATTTGGCAGACCATATTCTAGAATATTCATTCCAACGGAACTGTCGTCTTTAGTCACAACATTGCTTTGAGGTAATGATTTGGATCATAAAACAGTTCTTTCCTGGACGTAATTAATTTATTAGACTATATGCTACAAAGATAGGTTTTAATTCTGCAAGAAACACATCTCTACCGTCCCTGTAAATGTTTCAGAACACGAACAAAATCATCCTTCATGAAATGCCTTTTTAAGGGCCAGCCAGAATATTCATTTCATGAATACACCGCACGCTGTGTTTTTATGTCGACCAAAAGATGGCAGAACCCTATCACTCTAGGAATGTCATATTACATGTGATTCCACTTTGCTGTATTGCAGCAGATGATGCAGGCCAGGTATGGAAGTGGATCCCATAAAACTTCCTTTAATGGCATAAAATTAACACACAGTTTAAGCTGAGCTTTCAGACTCCATCAGGAGGTTTCATTTGGGCTAGATTAACCTTCTTAGAAGTTGGAGGTTTCATTTGGGCTCATTTGCCTTCTTAGAAATTGTGCTACTACTGTATTTCTAAGAAGGCTTTGATAATCTAACCCAGATGAAGCATGAAAGCTCGGCTTAAACAGTATGTTAGTTTTACACCATTAAAGGAAATATGCATATCATGAGACAAATCCCTAAGGACTGTCTTATGGTAAAACGTGCTTTAGATCATATAAATATAATATCAAAGGTATTGCTTACCTAATATTAAAAGGTGTTTCGCACATTTTCGCTCTGCGGGACATGTGCTCCTGCCCCAAGAGAGGCCTATTTGTGCGACGGTTTTTGTTAGTTGAAAGAATGTATTTATAAATAAAACAATTCAGGTGAATATTAACTTACCAGTTTTCAGTTAAACACTCATTCAATAGCACAATCATATATTTAAAACTTCTATTAATTAGAGAAATCGCATTAGAAAAGGCTATACTCATCTGGTCCGGAGACATGGCTCACGTGAAAACTCTTAGTCTATGGATCTTGGCGAGCACGTTCAGTGCTCCAGGAGCATTATCTTCAGGCCATCAACTATCTACACGCGGGTTCCTTGCGTGTTTGTAGCCATAGAAGTTGCATGTCAGGAAACAAAGGGAGGGGGGAGGTCTGCACTGCATGCTAGGTGAATCTTCTCAGGTGCTGCCATCTATTGAGTGAGTTGGTAGTTATATCTATTGTAAGTACAATTCTTTTTTAATGTAGATATATTGAATTATTACTATTTATTTATGGAAACAAATGTATTATTGGGTGTGATTTTTGTAATACTCTTTTTTTTTTTAATCCTTTTTATGCATTTTTTCTCGTTTTATGAGTGACTTCCATGCTGTATCAAGAGTAAGTGAGGTCCTGTAAATTGCATATTTCATCCTTTTTTTTTTTTTTTTTTTTTTTTTTATTATAACACTTTCTGAAATCCTTAATTATTTTTCATTTGTGTGAGTAGTTAACAATTCAATATTTTCAAAATCAGGGTATTGTTTATGATTAATGCAGTATTGAATAAGTGCAGTTTTTTCTTCTTTTTTATTCGTTTTTTATATGTTGATGTAATCTTTTTATCTATTTTTTGTGCTACCAATGTAAAAGATGTGGTCCCCAGAACCCTGTGAAACAATAGGAATTTCATATACACCTGGTGATTGTAGTACATTTCTGTTAGATTTTTTCTTTATAACCAAGACACCTAAAGAAAAAAATTATAACCAAGTCACCTAAAGAAGAAATTTATAACCAAGTCACCTAAAGAAAAAAATTATAAACAAGTCACCTAAAGTAAAAAAAATTATAACCAAGTCACCTAAAGAAAAAAAAAATTATAACCAAGTCACCTAAAGAAAAAATGTATAACCAAGTCACCTAAAGAAAAAATCTAGCAGAAATGTACTACAATCAGCAGGTGCATATGAAATTCCTATTGTTTCACAGGGTTCTGGGAACCACGTCTCTTACATTGGTAGCACAAAAAATAGATTAATAAAAAGATTACATCAATATATAAAAAACTGGAATAATAAAGAAGAAAAAACCGCACTTATTCAATACTGCATTAATCATAAACAATACCCTGATTTTGAAAATATTAAATTGTTAACTACTCACACAAACAAAAAAGAATTAAGGATTTCAGAAAGTGTTATAATCAAAAAAAAAAAAAAGGATAAAATATGCAATTTACAGGATCCCACTACTCTTGATACAGCTTGGAAGTCACTCATAAAAAGAGAAAAAATGCATAAAAAAAGATTAAAAAAAAAAAAAGAGTATTACAAAAATCACACCATATAATAAAGGACTGACAATAATACATTTGTTTCTATAAATAGATAGTAATAATTCAATATCTCTATATTAAAAAAGAAAAAAGAATTGTACTTATGATAGATATAACTACCAACTCATCCAATAGATGGCGGCACCCGAGAAAATTCACCTAACATGTAGTGCAGACCACGCCCCTCCCTTCGTTTCCTGGCATGCAACTTATAATGCTCCTGTAGCATTGAAAGTGCTCGCCAAGACATTGTAGACAAAGAGTTTTCATGTGAGCCATGTCTCCCGACCCGGTAAGTATAGCCTTTTCTAGTGCGATTGCTCTAATTAATAGAAGTTTTAAATGTATGATTATGCTATTGAATAAGTGTTTAACTGAAAATTGGTAAGTTAATATTCAACTAAATTGTTTTATTTATAAATACATTCTTTCAACTAACAAAAACCGTTGCACAAATAGGCCTCTCTCTCGGGGCAGGATAACATGTCTCACGGAGTGACAACGTGTGAAATACCTTTCAATATTAGGTAAACAATACCTTTGATATTATATTTATATTAAAGGAAATGTTGTAGTTTATACATGATGCAGAGTTTTTTGTAATTGCTTGGGCTATTTAACCCATTACCATAGAGAAATAAATTTCTTTGGGGTGGAATTAAGTTTACGAACACCATGTGGGTAAAAATACTTAGCTGCCAAAAAATATGCATTTAAAGCATAGATATGACACTTCTGCAACTTAAATACAGTGTTGGGATATTTCATGGCATTGTTTCATCTCTCTGCATATACACTGGCAGATTGCTAGTAGTCGATGACTGACAATTAACCCTTTAAACGGCTGATATAACAAAACCAAATTCTGCGATCTTCAAACAGAAATGTTTACATAGCTGCAGGGTTTTATGAAAGCTACAGCAAGATAATTCCTTTCTTGTTTTCAGTCCTTGTTTCTCTGTCCCATCCTATAATCCTTTATTATCTGCTCCAGTATATATACTATATTCTCTGCTCTTTCTGATCTATTCTCTGCTCCATTTTACAGACCTTTACTCTCTGCTCCTTTATATACCCCATTATTCTCTGCTTCACGACTCAAGGCATAATGCGGAAGGGCAAGTCCTCCTGACAGGCGTGTCATGACCCTGGACAGAAACAAGTGACTGAAACATCTTCTCTCTCTCCTTTCTTAGGTTGGTCGACATTTTGATAATTTTTATCGTATTTTTTTAGCAAGAAATCAGTGAGAAAAGATTTATGCCAATCATTCCATTTAAATTACCACTTTGAAAAAGAAAGTTAGGGGGGAGGGCTTTCTGATGCAAAGGTTCACTCATTCCAGCCCACTTCTTAGATAGCGAATATATTCGTCTGAACTGATTTCGGCACATTTTGCTAACCACGAGTCAATTTGTTCCAGCCAGTTAAAGGGTTAACTCATTAAGGCACTTATGGTAACATGTTCATAGAAGAGTGATGGTCCTGTGGAGGTGATGTTTCTCTGTATGATCTGGGATGGAGGGCTGGAAATCTGTCAAGGTGATAGTTACCAACAAGAAACCATTGAAGTAATAGCCCCTCAAGTTACATTGTACTTCGCATACAATCTGGAGTTGTGATCCCAAAAGAAAGTGGCCAGAAATGGATTGTGTAATAATCATCATGTTTTCATGTGCCACTAGAGAAAAAGCTCTGGTGAACAAAATGCATATGCCAAATGTAGACTCATTTCGGTTTTAAAATCTGCAAGTAATAAAGTGCACAAAATACAGGGTGTCTGAGAATTATTGGACACATTACAAAATTACACAAAACAAAACATTTAACATATAGAAAGAAACTGACTGTACTAACTTAGAATGTAACTACACAAGTTAATAAATTTCGATGCGAGATCCCTTGGTTGCTCGTAGTACGACCAAGCGATACTCGATTTCATGTCATGTATTTGGCAAGCATCTGAGGAGTTATGGAACTAATAGCAGCTGTGATACGCTGCTTCAGTTCCTGCAAATCAGTCCTTCACATAACCCCACATGACAAAATCCAATGGAGTTAGATCTGGAGAATGAGGAGGCCATGGAATGGGACCACCACGCCCAATCCATCTGTTGGGGAAATGCTCATTTAGGCACGTTGACCAATGCGGAGGTGGTGCCGTCTTGTTGTACACACGTTGACCAATGCAGAGGTGGTGCCGTCTTGTTGTACACACGTTGACCAATGCAGAGGTGGTGCCGTCTTGTTGGAAAACAACACTGTCATATCTTTTGATCTGGGGTATAGCAAAATTGTCTAGCATATCCAAGTAAATGTCCCCATTTATGGTATTTTTGCAGAAGAAGAAAAGGCCAATCACTTCTCTTTTTGATAGGGCGCACCACACATTCACTTTTGAAGAATCACGTTCCAGTTCAATAGCAGCATGAGGCGGTTCACTGCCCCATATCAAACAGCTGTTACGATTCACAATACCTGTTACATGAAATGTTGATTCATCACTAAAAATTACAGTACTGAGAAAGTTTTCGTCATTTTCCCCTCGATTCAGCATATCCACAGCGAAATCGTATTGCAGAGTGTGATCATTTACATGCATCTTTTGCACTATTTGAATTTTATATGCATGGAACTTTAATTTCTTGTGCAAGATATTGTGAACTGTCGATTTCAGAATGCACAGTTCTCCGCTTGCTTTACGAACGGATTTCCTGGGGCTTTGGCAGAAACTTTCATTAACTTGGTCAACCGTCTCACCGCTGAAGCTAGGCCATCACTAAAAATCCACGATGTTCCACATCGGCACCTCCACGATGTTCCACATTGCCAGTTTCCTTAAACTGTTTCATCCACCGCTTAATTGAATTCGTTGACAGAGGATTACAACCATACTCTGAATGGTACCTACCGTCTTTTAACTTTAATGACAGACTTTAATTTCGCAAGCCATAACACACACATCACCTTCTGCTGTACAGATGACATGACTACTAATTGCGCATTTCTCATACATTCCTCATCAGGCCATACCTAGAGCCATCTATCGGATTCTGGGAATAACAATTCTGCAAAACAAAAATATAGAAACCGTGTTAGTAATATGTGACATAGAAAAACAGATAATGCTCATAGTTTCTTTTGTACATAATTTTGTAATGTGTCTAATAATTCTCAGACACCATGTTGGTTTGCTAAGCATTTCATTGTAAGATAAAAATCAGATTTTTGGCTTTTTCATGGCGATAGCAAGATTTCCTGGCTGATGTGTGCGTTGTGTATTGTCGAAAGGAATCTTGCAAGTCAAGCTTCATAAAGAAGGCTAACCCATCAGACCCTTGGTTGGAAATACAGTTTCTCTGGCTTCTATTCTGGAAAAGAAATCTGTTTAAAAAATGTTCTGTCATTACTGATAACCACCAGCACTCTAGAATCTCATCCATTCAAGAATTTGTCAACTGGCTTCCAAATTCATTAGCACCCAATTAATTCATGTTCACTCTAGATGTCATGTCTCCACTTCTCTCTGTGCCATTGTTTGATTCACATATGCTTCTTGTTTACAAACTCAAGGACCTCATGGATATGTCTAGAAATCTTATCAAGTATCTTTATGACTGCTTGCACACTTTAAGGAATAATTGTCACTTCACCTACAATAACAAATATAGTTTTTTTTTAATCTCATACAATAAGGAGTCCCTGTAGGATATTCTCTGTCACCTCTTCTTGCAAAAATCCTCCTACAACATATTGAAAATTCTGTCACTGCTAAACAACATCTTTAACCTACTGTATAGCTTCGGTACCTTGACGATATTTCTTCAATCTGGTATCAATCACCCTTTTCAAGGTTTACTGGATCTCAATGTAAGAATCACTAAATTTTTCCCTTCCATCAAGTTTACTGTGGATGACAATGGCAACAATACCTTTAACTTCCTTGCAAGGGTTCGTAGAACGACTGAATGTTCCATTTTTCATACACCTATTGCTCCTACCAATATCATACCCTTCATTTCGCACACTTTTGATGCCTACAAATTTTCTGCACTGCCCTCGTTTTTTACTCGTGCCAACATTATCTGCAATAGTTGATCTTCTTTCGCTTTTGAATACAGATATATTAAAACCATTGCTTCTCACCACCATTCCTATTGGGTTGGTGGACAAACTCAAAAATAAGTTTGAAGTCAAGCATTTAACCACACTCCACCCTGAGGTCAACAGACAATTGCTATTTGCTGGACGTACCCCATTTCTTGACCAGTCTACCTATCAGCTGCAACAAATTTTAAAATCCTACAGATCTTTGATCGGTAGCAAACCTAACCACACCATCATGAAACTTATTCTGCTGGACAGCGATAATGTTAAACACCACAATGCTCCTCACATGTACAAAATTCCTATTTCCACGCAAGTTGATACAACAGTTTATATTGACTGCACATTTTGCAGGATTACTAAATAAACCAATGAATAATAAAGGTATCACATACCTATTATTGAAACATATGCAGCTCATTACAAACTCAGTGAAACACGTGCTTCCGCCCCGAGAGAAGCCTAACATACGTAACTATTCTTTGTTAGTTAAAATTTTTACAAACTAAAACTTTTGTTTAAAATTAATTTATAACTCTCAATTAAAAACATACTTCCACAAGCATTCATACGTCTAAATATATCCAGTGTTTAAAAATTAACACTTTAGAACAAAGAAAACTCATTGGGTTGGGAGACACCATTCATGCAACAACACTCCTTCAATGTTATACTGGCAAGCGCTTTTGTGAACTTGTAGTTCTTCACATCCTCAGACCACCAAACTGCACGAGGACTCCCTCGCGCATTTTTAGCTTATGACGTTCCATGTCGGGATTGAAGGAAGGGGTGTGGTATGTTTGCCGCGTATCTAAGTGAATCACCTCAGTGCCGCCATCTATTGGAAGTTACATGAAACATCATAACAGTCATATGTAAAACTTGTTTGCATTTAATATAGAGATAAATATAATGTTATTATCCATTAGTTAAACAGTATAATTTTTATAAAAATCTTTGTCTTTTATAAAAAGTGAAAAAATGCATAGGAAAAGACAAAGATTTGTATAAAAATTATACTGTTTAACTAATGGATAATAACATTATATTTATCTCTATATTAAATGCAAACAAGTTTATACATATGACTTATGATGTTCCATGTAACTCGTCCAATAGATGGCGGCACTGAGGTGATTCACTTAGTACGCGGCAAACATGCCACACCCCTTCCTTCAATCCCGACATGGAACATCAATAAGCTAAAAATGCGCGAGGGAGTCCTCGTGCAGTTTGATGGTCTGAGGATGTGAAGAACTACAAGTTCACAAAAGTGCTTGCCAGTATAACATTGAAGGAGTGTTGTTGCATGAATGGTGTCTCCCAACCCAATGAGTTTTCTTTGTTCTAAAGTGTTAATTTTCAAACACTGGATATTTTTAGATGTATGAATGTTTGTGGAGGTATGTGTTTAATTGCGAGTTATAAATTAATTTTAACCAAAAGTTTTAGTTTGTAAATATTTTAACTAACAAAGAATAGTTACGTATGCTAGGCTTCTCTCAGGGTGAGAGCACATGTTTCACCGAATTTGTAACGTGCTGCATATGTTTCAATAATAGGTATGCGATACCTTTATTATTCATTGGTTTACTTAGAAGCATGTTTAGCCACGAGACTCTCCTTTGGGGTGAGTTTCATTATGTGCATATGGATTACTAAATGTTTGGTTGAGCACAAAAAGGCCTAATTCTTCCTCAGCTTTGCTCACTGTCACTGATACTTCAGCAGTACCTACATGGGAGAATACCAAGGAAATTGCTCCTTTCGTTAATAAGAGGGCTTTACGTTTTTGGGAGAGCATTGAAATTTCCACCTCTTCCAATAGTATTACCAAATATCCTTATTTTGTCCCCATAATTTGGAAATCCCTCTTACTGTTTGGCAACAATGATAGTCAAGAACTTGAAAACCAAATCTGGCAAACCAGTCTAGCTCAACTGTTTATAGGCAATCAAGACCCAAGTTGCAAAGCTTCTGTATGTATGCAGTTTCTTTGGAATGCACCATCGCACGTTCCATTACAACCTATGTTTATCCTTTATGTGCAAATTGTATCATATCTATTTCTGTAAACAGATTGACGGCACTCAGATGGGATCCTCACAGAAGCAATCATTCACCCAACTGGGCAGTACATATTCTCCAGAGTCCCCACAGCCTTCACCTAACAATGATATTGGGGATGACATGTTTTTCATATGGCTTAATGGAAAGGAGAATCTCGTACTTTTCCTCAATAAAATGATTAAACACCCTACACAATTGTAATGACCCTCGCTCCATTTTAGCTCTTTCTCAACATAGCCACAACTCTGCAAGAGGTCACAATTTTGTTGGTTCATTCCCAAAAGAATCACTGCTTACAAAAATTTTATAATCTGGAACCCTTGTAACAATAACAAAACAGACAGTTTATTATGCAAAAACAATGTGGCTTGGGACTTCTCTAGGGCTGGTTAATGGAATGCACAACAGACTGCATTCCCACCCATGCTATAGACACTACACCTGAACCTTGTGTCTCCCATAAATCGTCAATGCTACTACGTGACCCAAATCAATCGCTCTGTGAAAAACAAATAGTCCTCAACATCAATCTAAGACCTGACTTTTCTCACGAAACTTAAGGTCCTGTCTCTTAAAACTTCAGAAAACCTCCACTTTCAGATTTTCAAATTAATTGCCTCTACCTGGGGATACTTATCACACCCTTTAAGTTGTGTTTCACTCCTTAATGCACCCTTCAGATAATCCCATTGCCATTTCCAAATACTTGGGGTTTTTTTGTTTTGTTTTGTTTTTTTCTTTGATAGAAGGTTTAATGGCCACCATGAGCAACTTATTGGGCTATAAGCAGTCGCCCGTCCCTAATTTAGGGTCACTGGTTCCAGGGAAGGGAGAGAGCCAGTGCCGTAAGAGAAACACAACATCCATGCCCACTGGGATTCGAAACCCAGACTCCTTTTGGATGAATGATCAGAAGCCATCGCTTAGACCACTGCACCACCGGGGCGGCCAATTACTTATGTTCTAAGCAGATTGTGATGTGGAAAATTGCATGCATCTGACAACAAAGCCTTAAACATGCTGATTTCATTTGCTCTGCTCAGAAACGGTGATTCCACCTGGGGAATGAATATATACATTCATAATTACAATAATTTTTTGTAACCTAGGGGCTAGCAAATTTTACAATGATCAATTTTACTATGGAGCCTGTAATGACCCTCGCTCCTTAGCTCTTACTCATCATGGTCTCGATCCAGCGAGAGCTGTCACATAATTTTGTTTTGGTTCGTTCCCAAGGTAGAATCCCGCACTTAAAGAAAAATAGAAATCAGGTTCTTTTTTAACACTAACAAAAATGGACAGTTTATTTCACTAAACAATTGGTTTGGGACTTCTCAGAGCTGGTTAATGGAATGCTTGATGGACTGCATCCCATCTGTGCTATCAACGCTAGACCCGAACTTTGTGTTTTCCATAAACTGTCACTGCTACTACGTTACCAGATATCGATAGCTCTCCTGAGAAAAATCATCTCCTACGTCAACTCCCATACCCGACCACCCTTTCCTAAACTCTGCTCACGTCTGTCTCGCTTCCACCACCAAAGTCAAAAGTCAGTTCTCTCTTAAAACTTCTGGAAAACTTAGCTATCGGTTTCTGAGTTAATCTCCCCGACCGGGGGCTACCTGACACACCCTTAAGTTTTCGCTTCACTCCTTAATGTGGCCTTGAGATAATCCCATTGCCACACAGGACAGGTACAACACACTTCAAATACTTATACTAAGTTGATTGTAATGCAGCTAATTGCATGTAACTGACAGCAACAGCCATAAACATGCCAATTTCGTCCGCACTGCCTGAAAATGGCACGAACAAATAAATTCCACGTGAGAATGTACATAGGCACGCATACATGTCTACAATTTTTTGTTAGACTTGGGGGCTAGCAAATCTTACAGAGCTTGAACACAACAAACACAACAATGCCTTACCTTATCTGGACATTTTACTCAGCAAATTACCTGACAACCACATTTGTACAGAAGTCTATTATAAATCCACGTCTTCCCACCCACTTGATGCTCCACAGAATAGAAGACAGCTCAATTTTTTGTTAGACTTGGGGGCTAGCAAATCTTACAGAGCTTGAACACAACAATGCCTTACCTTATCTGGACATTTTACTCAGCAAATTACCTGACAACCACATTTGTACAGAAGTCTATTATAAATCCACATCTTCCCACCCACTTGATGCTCCACAGAATAGAAGACAGCTATCTTCTAGTCTTGAATTAAAAGAGCCCTCGCCATCTCCTCTCATGCCCATTCTAAACAATGCAAATTAAAAAGCCTTATCAAATTGGCCACTGAGGCAGTGTACACTTCAAATTAAATATATAAGTTAACTGAAAATGCCAAAATCAAATGTTTTAATCTTTCTATGTCACAACTACATTACATGGGCTCAATTCCCTATAAACAGAATGTTTGCTACCAACCCAAGAACACATTCAAGAAGATGAACTATGGTGTTGGCATAAGGCCTCCTGCAATTTTATATTCCGTACCAGGGGTTCCCAAACTTTTTGAGACCCCACCACCCTTCACATGTCACATTTTCCGTGAGACGCCCCAGTAAAAAAAAAAATGCCCAGTTAGAGTTTGTGGTAATTTTTAAAAAGTCAATTGTCATTTAAGTTACTAGCTCGTATTCTTTTTAATGTAAAAATAGGAAATTTGAATAAAATTACAGAACTGAATAAGAAGAAATTGATGAGATAGGCATATTTTTCACAATGCTAACACTCTTCATTTGGCTTTCACATTTTTACAGTAATTTTAAAAACTACCTAACAGAGGTATTTGCGTCTTAATGGGATGGAGGAATCTGTTTCTTGTCACACAAAACATTGAATCTAAGGACAATGTTCGATACAGCTATGCAGATCCCCTTATAACTTTGCTTCTATATCTGGATTTTATTACCACCAGAGCTGAAAATCCTGCCTCGCAAAGGTAGGATGGGTAAGATGTAGCAAAAGGGAGAATTACTCTCATGGCTTTCTTACTCAACTCTGGGTATTCCTTTGCTACACTGTTCCAAAATGGTGGCAGAGTTCCGAAAGAGAATGTCAGTTACAGTGTGGTGTGTTTTCTTTTTTCTTTCACATTCTTTCTTATAATTCATTCTTTAAAATATGTTAACATCTTGAAAATTTGCATGCTCTGTTTCACTATAAATTATAAATTTCAGTTTTTCCTTATAGTCACGACGCCCCAGACCAAGACTGGCGAAGCCCTGGGGCGTCGCGACACACAGATTGGGAACCTCTGTCCCATACTTAAGAGAAATGCTGATAAGTCCCTTCTTTCCAATGAGACAGGTGTTTATGAAATCCCTCTACAGTATCCAGATGGCTCCAAATGATACATGGGAATGACTAAGCATTTGTTCAGAATTAGAAGCAGCAAGCACAAAAGAGACAAAAAAAGGAAGGTAAAATAACTATAGCCCTACCTGAAAAATCAAATTCATGTCTGCTGCTCTTATGTGGGATGATACAGTTGAACCTGTATTTAACAAAGTTGAAGGGAGAGTCAAGAACACCCAATACATGCGAATGTCATTATAGCTGGGCAGATAAAAAACAAACTATTTTTGTAATATTACATTATGTCAGGTTAAAATTATTTATCAGTTAATCAAAAGTAAATAACAGTTAACTAAACACTATAGCCAGGATAATAATGTGAGTGAGATCTGCAATAAGCATACCATTTAACAAATATAAATACAGTATGGGACCCAAAATCCAGAAAGCTTGGGACCAAATGATTTTTGGATTTCAGGATTTTGGGTCCTCATGCGTCAAATTATGGTATGTACTTTAATCCGTACATCTACATTCTGGCACTCTGGTTTTGGCTGTATAAAGAAATTAGCTTTCTACTTCACTCTTAAATCTGTACATCTACATTCTGGCACTCTGTACATCTACATTCTGGCACTCTGGTTTTGACTGTATAAAGAAATTAACTTTCTACTTCACTCTTAAATCTGTACATCTACATTCTGGCAATCTGGTTTTGGCTGTATAAAGAAATTAGCTTTCTACTTCACTCTTAAATCTGTACATCTACATTCTGGCACTCTGGTTTTGGCTGTATGAAGAAATTAGCTTTCTACTTCACTCTTAAATCTAATCATTTGGGGAAACATTAGAAATAATTACCAACAATGAGGCTTACAACGTTAGTGCCCCTCCAGAATTGCCAAAAATTTGGAACCAGTTCTTCAAAGAACGCCTTTTTCCTATCAAGATATTACGTCCACCAATGTGATGCCTCGCATCTTTCAATGAAATTACATCCACATCTATCAGTTTATTGTCCAGTCAAGTCACCACTGCATTCAAATTGTTGTTGCACACTATCATTTAGATTGCATTTTTTTCTCTGCTTTTCCTGAAAAACACAAACACATCTCTGGTTGATGTGCAAAAGTTTGGAAATGTTTATTCTTACACCAATAAATTGGACTACTAATATAGCTTTATTATATCACACATCATAAAGAATATAGAGTAAAAATAAAGTTCTAAATGAAATTTGTTATCTTGTCCGGCATCACCGAACAACAAGCTTGTGTGTGTGTGAACAAATTTGTACTTGTAGTAATATAATCAACAAATCTACTCTGTTACACAAAATTATAACAAATGGGAAAAATTAATACATGTAGGTTTATCAATCTAAACATAGACAGACCTATAGGGGAGCCTTGGCTACATGTTTTCTAGGGGATGGCCTTAAAAAATGTATAAAAGAAATCAATGCTAAATACTATTGTAAAATTTTCAATGCCTCCAAAAGAAAAAAAAACGTGTAAATTTTGTTTCTGGTAATGTATAACATAATACATATAGAATTACTTTGTTACGTGGAAGCAAGTGCTTTATTTCAGTTTATTTCTTTTCAAACAGAAAACTCCAACTTGAAAAAAATAACAACATCTAAGACATTGTTTTCCTTCCACTTTGAAGCAATATTTTTGCACACTTTTAACAGCGCTTCCATTTCCACTACATTTATACTGCATGTCGTTCTGGAAGCTGATGGTGGCAACTTTCCCTTTTTTCTTTTTTTTTTTTTTTTGGCTTCCGGACAGCCTCGTTTCAGTTATATTACTGCGTTTCTTTTACAAGAGCAAAATCTAATCTTTTACGTGTTTCCAATGTTCCTTTCTCTGCTTCCATGGCCAAGTGCCACTGCAGAAGTTGACAGTCATAGCTTTTCTCTCCCCCCCCCCTCCTCCTATTTGCTTTCAAATAACTTCATCTCAGATTTTTTTTTTTACAAAACCCATATTTTACGCAGTTTTAACATCCCCTCCATTTCCACGGCCACATTACGCAGCATTCCTGAAGCTAACTGACAATTCTTTTTTTATACGATAATTAACACAGCAATCAGACATCTCTGAACTGAGTGTATTTACTGTTCTTCACGTAAGATCAATCACATCAGAAAACTTGAAAATTTCATTGCCCTGGAACGGAAATCGAACCTGCATCTCTCGATTACCATTCGAGCATGCTAACTGTTACACCACCAGGGCTTGAAAGACACTATGACCGAGATGCGCAGGGCGTGCAAATTATTGGCCTGGGCAGGTAAAAAAAAATATCTAGTTGCTCGGTCTGGGGAACTAAATTTTAAAATAAAAAGTTTGGAATAGAATTTCTCAAAAAGATAGTCATCACATATCGTGTTTCATATCACTGCTAATCAATAGAAGTTGTGTTATTGTTACGGAATGCCAAGGCCAGAAGAATACCACTTCTTTAATTATATTGTGCTCTAGGTCCAGAAATTGGAACCAAATCTTGTTTATAGTCAGCGACGGGATGCATGCTTCCTGTAGAATTAGCCTCCGGTGTTTAGTGACAAAGGGTGAAAACTTCAGTGAAAGGAACATGGCAGAATCACTAAACTTTTCAAATACCAGTTTCATCATCATATCATTTCATACCAATTTCAGCATCATTTTAGAACTTGAGATACACACTTTTGTGCATTGAACATTTTCAATACAGACCCTTAAAAACGGAAATGCAAAACATGCAAAAAAAAAAAAAAAAAAAAAAAATCATATTTTTAACTTAAAAAAAATAAAAAATGAGGGTTCTGATTTGTTACCTTAAAATATAAATTTCCTTGGGCATCTAGCTTTTACTGCCTGGGCAGGCAAATAATTTATGCACATGCCCGCATGTAACTTTTCAGATATTTTTTTCAAGCCCTGACCACCCAGGACAACAAAGTCACAAGTATCCGAGTGTTGAGAGCATTGGAATATTCTCTGACTGTCATCCTGGGTGGTGTAATGGTTAGCATGCTCGAACGGTAATTGGGAGATGCGGGTTCGATTCCCGCTCCAGGGAGATGAAATTTTCACGTTTTCTGATGCAATTGATATTACATGAACAGTAAATATACTCAATTCAGATATGTCTGAGTGCTGTACTAATTATCATGATATATTTTCCCCATATTATGAGAAGAATATTTCTTCTACACTATATAATTTTGTTTATTTGCTTCCAGGTACTTAAGTCTCAGATTAATGAGGTGTTTTGTTTTGTTTTTTTCTTTTTTGGACAAGAATCCTTGCCATTTTTCCTGGACATTCTGTTCTCACTATTTCCTTTAACAGAATGGCATTTGAAGTTTAATCAGTAAACAATAAATGAGGATAAAAAGAGTTTATTATTTCACTAGCAACATGTATTATAATTTTTGACAAAATTATAAACAGGTCAAAAGCTGAAGATGGTATGAGCATTTTTTTGCAGCCATGCAGTAGATGCTGCAAATAAAAAATTGTTCTATAATGTTCACAGTTCCGTTTTTTTTTTTTTTTTACATTTTCTAACCACTACTTTTAAAAATCCAAAAGCATTTACAGAATGATGTTGAAATTCTGAATAAAATAAAACAACACTTTTTTTCTTATCATGAGAAAGCTAGTTTAACTATTGCAACCAAATACTGATTTGCACTTTTATCAAAATCTCAAATTGGCTTGGTTTTTAAAAGTTTGCTTTGCTGCAGTGCAGAATAATAAATTTTATGGCAAATTTACCATTTAGGCCTCCCTTTACCTTGTAGATAGTCTTTAGGTATTCTTTTCTGTATTGCAGAATTCTGAAAAACATTCTGCTTCTGGGCATCTGGCATAACATGCAAAGCTTTCTTCATCAGTCAAATGTTTCATTTTTTTCTTTTTGTCTCGAGGAATATCATACTCTTCGTTCTGTGTCTGAAAATTTGCAAAGTTTGAGAAAAAAACAAATTTGGTGAAACAATCTTGTATTGTTTTGGATAAGACTTGCAAGCCATGCTAAACTTCAGTTTCTCATGTTAATAAACAAAGTCATTTGAAACGTCAAGTTTAGATTCACTGCGACTGCTGAGGCCTAATTGTTGGGACCAATACACTGGAGAAGAGAAGTATTCAAAAACATAACATGCACTATCCTTAGGCTTAAAACTAAGGCGATGTCTTACCTTTCGACATCCAAGTTTATCGTATCGGTCAGTCAGTAGGGTGTCCCAGAATAATACTTACTATTGCATTCTTGTATAGCAGTATCCCCGCATGTGAGTTGTGTAACAAAATGCCTCTGTATACACTTATTAGCATTCAAAAGAATTATCAAACCACCAGACGTCGGCCCCAGATGGCGTCACTATAAATGTATGTAACATGTTCGACGACAGCAAATATGAGGTTGATGTTGGCAGTTCAGCAATGTGGGATTTGTTTACGTGAAGCAGTAAACAAATCCCACATTTGTTTACTGCTTCACTCGCAGATGGGTTTTAAATAAAAACCCATCTAATAATGGCCATGGGAATACTGCGGGTTTTAAAATGGGTGTTTTAAAACCCGCAGTATTCCCATGGCCATTAGTTTTAAAATAGGTGTATAAATGGGTTTTAAATAAAAACCCATCTAAGAATGGTTGCAGGAATAGTGAGGGTTTTAAAATGGGTGTTTTAAAACCCGCAGTATTCCCATGGCCATTAGTTTTAAAATAGGTGTATAAATGGGTTTTAAATAAAAACCCATCTAAGAATGGTTGCAGGAATAGTGAGGGTTTTAAAATTGGGTGTTTTAAAACCCGCAGTATTCCCATGGCCATTAGTTTTAAAATAGGTGTATAAATGGGTTTTAAATAAAAACCCATCTAAGAATGGTTGCAGGAATAGTGAGGGTTTTAAAATGGGTGTTTTAAAACCCGCAGTATTCCCATGGCCATTAGTTTTAAAATAGGTGTATAAATGGGTTTTAAATAAAAACCCATCTAAGAATGGTTGCAGGAATAGTGAGGGTTTTAAAATGGGTGTTTTAAAACCCGCAGTATTCCCATGGCCATTAGTTTTAAAATAGGTGTATAAATGGGTTTTAAATAAAAACCCATCTAAGAATGGCCACAGGAATAGTGAGGGTTTTAAAATGGGTGTATAAATAAATGGGTTTTTAATGAACCCTTTTGATAATGGCCACAGGAATAGTGGGCCAAAATATTTCGGGACCTTCATTTTTGGATTCAAATGTGACTCTTATTGCACCTTCGAGGACTCAATGAGTTGTTTTTTAGGATTATGGACTCTTTTAAGGAGCTTTTCATGATATCACGAATCTTTTAACGATTTTGTTTTCATTTGTTCAAGTCATTCACTTCCGTTTTAAGCCTAAAATAACGTATGTTCTTAAGGTATTTTTTCCTGATGTCTGGTGGTTTGATAATTCTTTCTAATGCTAATCAGCATATATAGAGGCACTTTGTTATATGACTGACATGCTGGGATACTGCTATACAAGAATGCAATAGTATTATTCTTGGACTACCTACTGACTGACCGATACGATAAACTTGGACATCGAAAGATAAGATTTCACCTTTGTTTTAAGCCTAAGGATAATAATGTATGTTACGTTTTTGAATAGTTCTCTAGTTCAATGTATTGGTCTGAACAATTGGGCCCCAGCAGTCGCAGTGAATCTAAACATACTTAAAAGACTAGAAACAGAAGTTTAACAAAACATTTTTAATAAACAGTTCGTGCTTATATTACTGTTTTAATAAAAAAAATTATGGCTCAGTCCACATTCTAGCTTTTCACTAGTGTGAGTGAGCAGATGAGTTTCAAGATTACTTAAGTTCTTTGGGCAAATTTCTTCTGGCACACTTCCTACTCATGTAAGTTTTCATTTCTGTGAGTGAGCAGATGCATTTTAAGATTACTCTTTACTGCAAATTTCTTCTGGCAAGCTTTACACTCTTTGCCTTTTCACCTGAGTGACTGAGAAGATGCTTTTTAAGAAAATCTGTTCCTACAAATTTCTTATTGCAGACCTCACACTTGTATGGTAATTTACCTTAGTAGGTGAGTAAGAGAGTAGTAAGGTTGCTTTTCTGAGAAAATTTCTTATGTCACACTTCATACCTGAATGGTTTTTCACATGTGTGACTTAGATGCTTTGTAAGAGCACCTTTCCTACGAATTACCTTTGGCACATTCTACACTTGTGTAATTTTTCACCTGTGTGACAGAGCAGATGCTTTTTAAAATCACCTTTGCCGACTAATTTCTTACGGCAGGCCTCACCTCTCACTCGTGGGGGCTTTTTCACCTATGCGAGTGAAAAATGAATTACAAGGCTGCTTTTCTGAAAACATTTCTTATGGCATGCTTCCTGCCGCTTTTTACCTGCATGGGTTAGGAAGTGAATTTTAAGATTGCCTTTCGGAGAAAATTTCTTCGGGCACACTTCACACCATGGCAAATGTTCACCTGTTTGACTGAGGAGATTCACTTTAAAGATTACATTTTCTTGTTTATACACGTTTCTTATGGCAGTCCTCACAGTTGTGTGGGTTTTTACCTGTGTGAGTGAGAAAATGAATTGAAAGATGGCTTTTCTAATAAAATTTCTTATGGCACATTCATAATGTTATCACCTGTATGGGTAAGAGCAAGTGTTTTTAAGATCGCCTTTCTGAAAAATTTCTATTGACACACTTTACACTTGTTTGATTTTTCACCTGTGTGACTCAACAAATGCATTTAAGATAACTTTTTCCTGCAAATCTCTTCTGACACACTTCACACTCATATATGGCTTTCCACCCGTGTGTTTCAGCATATGTGTTCTAAGTTTATGTTTTCTGATAAATTTTTTCTGGCATACTTCACACTCATGTGGCTGTTCACCACTATGAGTGAGAAAATGAATTGAAAGATTGCCTTTTTGAGTAAATTTCTTGTGGCACACTTCACATTCATGCTGCTTTTCGCCTGTGTGGGTGAGCAAGTGAGTTTTAAGATTACCTTTTAGAGAAATGTCTTCTGGCACGCTTCACACTTGTGTGGTTTTTCACCTGTGTGACTCAGCACATGCATTTTAAGATAACATTTTCTTGCAAATTTTTTTGGACACACTTCACATTCATGACATATTTTTACCTGTGTGGATATGCAAGTGGTCTGAAAGGTTATTTTTTGAAACTTCATTTTGGCATATTTTGAATTCTTGAAATGGATGTGCAAATCTAGAATGAGTATGTGTCATCAAGGGTGCCCGGGAGAGGGGGGGCTCGAGCGGCCCCCAGCAGTTGGTATAGCCAAATTTTTGATAAATTTTAAACACTAAATATACAATCAAACATTAATATCTTATTATTTTAAAAAATAATAAGATGTTAATGATTGATCGTATCAATTATTTTTTGTTGTATTTTAGTATCTTGCACATTTACTAAAATGGTTGACAACCTTGAAGGGGGTAAGAATTTTCTTACCCCCCCCCCCAAAGTACTCATATGGGCGCCACTGTGTGTCATGAGTGACATTTCTTCTGGGAAGGAGGGGGGATGTTTTGTTGCATATTTCACAGTTTTTAAGGTCTCTGAAATGTAGAAATGGTGTGCTGCATAGAATTTTATTTGTGGAAAATATCCATGAAAGAGATATAGCATTTGTGTGACCCTCACTCACATCCATAGACAATTTCTTTTTATCTTTTGTCTTTCTTGAGTTCTGTGTACCATCTTAGCATATCAACACTGGCATAAACTTATCTTCTGTAAGAATTCACATTTTACAACAAAATTAGATATCTGTTGTTGAAAAGAGCAGCATTTTATTCACACTTAAATCAAATTACTCAATAAGATGCAGAATTGTGCCCATATGAAAAGAAAATGTATAAGGGTTGCTCAAATGAAATTGAGACTTGTTTTTTTGCCATAAGGGTTTATAGGTTGGAATATGTGAACATATAGGTAGTAAGAGCGATACATGTGCTACATACCAGCTACACATTGTTGCCTTGTCGGTTCAAGAAAGTGTCTCAGCGCAGCAGAAGATTGTGGATATCCTGAGCAAAGAACATCCGTAGTTAGCTATAGAACCAGTCTTCAATGGTGTCCCAGATCTCAGCGACATTAGCCAACCGGCGGCCCTCGAGATCTTTTTTCAGTAGCCCGAAGATGAGGTAGTCGCAGGGCGACAGATCAGAGCTATAGGGGGATGGTCGAGGACCTCCCAGAGGAAGCTCCTCAGCAAATCTCAGCACATTGTTGCCAAATGCAGGCGTGCATTGTCATGCAGCAGAATAACCCCATTTGACAACATACCGGATCACTTACGCTTGATGGCCATTTTGAGGTTGCGTAACGTATCGCAGTATGTGGTTGCCTTGTCCATACTGCCTGTGCCCAGCCAATCCAACAGCAATGGGCCATTCTCATCGAAGAAAACTGTGATCATCACTTTTCTAGCTCTTAAGGAGGACTGAGCTTTTTGGGGGCATGGAGAGTTGGAATGTCGCCATTCCATACTCATCTGTTTTGTGGCCGGATCGAAGTGGTGGCACCAAGTTTCATTTGCGACCAGAATCTTGGAAACAAACTGTCCCTCCTTTGCGTGGTAACGTCATGATGCAGATGCTCCATGCAAACACCTATTCGCCAAGTCTTCTGCTCCTGCTGGAGCTGCTTGGCAACACATTGTGTGCGAACTTTGCTGTATCTCAATTGGTGATGGAGAATGGTGTTAACAGTTCCCTTACTCATGGACAAAGTTGCCGGAAGCTTGAGGATGATGATTCTGCAATTTTCCTTCACTGGGTTGTCCATGGAAGCAATCGATTCTATGGTAATGGCCACGTGTGCTTGCCTAGGTCTCGGCATGTCTTTCGTGCTTACACATCCTTTACGAAATTCACTACACCAGTGGAACACTGTACATCGTGACCGACATTCATTCCCATACACATCTTTTATACAATAATAAATTTCGACCCCACCAACACCTTTTTCCGTCCAATATTGCATAACTTCCCGCTGGGCCTGTTTGCACAAATCGATGTCACGACCCTACGTAGTCAGCTTGCCGCCGTATGTGCAAACAGCACGCCGACACATGCCGCCGATAACAGCGATCTTCCTGACATGATACACCATCTACTGGCACAAATGCATAGTTCTGTGTAATTATACGACAACGCTATAACATGAGGCTCACGTTCATTTGGGTGACCCTTATATTCTATACACATATTATTTGGTATGATATTAACATATTATGTCTACTTTTTATACCTGTACTATCATGAATATAAAGTAAAAATGAATTAGGTTCATTGTAGTTTAGTTCAGTATCAACGAACCAGTATGAATTAGTAGTAATAAATAATAAATAACAAAACTAGTATGCATATATACACTATCTACCAACAAGTAATTGGACACCTGTGATAGCAAAGGAAAACTAAATTTATTCACCTTCAATAGTTGGTGGAGCCTCCACGAGCGGCGATTACAGCTGCGACCCTCAAGGGCATACTCTCAACCAGGCGTTGTACGATGGCTAGCAGTATTTTCTTCCACTCGGCTTGGAGAAGACAGGTCAGTTCCTTCACCGAATTTGGACAGTGGGGGCACCCCTTAAGTCGACGCTCCAACTCATCCCAGAGGTGCTCTATAGTGTTGAGGTCCGGGCTCTGCGCAGGCCAGTCCATTCGATTAACCCCATTGTCACCATACCAAGCCATGGTGGACCTCACAACATGACAGGTGGCATTGTCATCCTAAAAGTAACATGGGTCCACCCCGTAAAACTGCCACAACGTAGGAAGGGCTGGTCATACAAAATGGTGCAGTAGGTCTCGGCGTTGAGTCTACCAGTAATTGTGACGAAGGGTCCCGTGCCATACCAGGAGAAACACCGCCATAGCATAATTCCACTGCCGCTGAACTTCACAGTTGGCACAATACATTCCGGCAGGAGGCGTTCTCCAGGCAGACACCAAACCAAGACCCTGCCATCCGAACGGTAGAGGGTGAACCTTGATTTGTCGCCCCAGAGAACCTATTTCCACTGTTCAACGGTCCACTGTCGACGTTCTTTGCACCACGTTAGCCGAGCAGCGCTATTGAACTTGGTGATCAAAGGCTTGTGGGCGGCAGCACGTCCATGATAACCGAGCAGATGGGCTTCCTTACGGATGGTATTCATCGAAAGAGCACTCCCGGATGCCTGTTGAAACTCCTCACGGATGTGGCCCATCGATTTGGTGCTGTTCTTCCGAATTTCTCTGGCCAGCACCCGTCAGTCTCTAACTCCCAGTCTTGTGGGTCTGCCTGGTCGGGGCACATTCCGACAGTCACCTCTCATCTTCCACTTGCCAATCACGTAAGCCACTGTTGATTTTGGGTACTTCAACTCGCTGGATATGTCACGTATGAATCGGCCATTTCTGCGATACCCGACAATTACGCAGTTCTCGAATCAGAGAGCTCCGAACTGCGTGGCATCTTGCATGCGACTGGTTGCGTTGTTGTTTCCCACACGATATTTAACGGTGGCGGCCGTGACGTGTATCAGGACTGCAGATATCGTCGATTGCAGGGGTGTCCAATCACTTGTTGGTAGATAGTGTGTATATATATATATTAGGTGTACAAATAAGTTTTAAAGCATTTTTTGTTTGACATATACCACTAATTTAGATATCCGACATTCCCCTGCATTGTTGTCATGTGACTGTAATTGGTCCAGAGAATAAAATGTGACACAGAAGTTTGCTCAACAGTCAAATGCACTTGCACATCGGTAGGTGAAAGATGGCGAGTGCTACTGCATTTATTTGACACTGCATTCATTACGAATTTCGTCAAGGCAAAAGTGCTGCAAAAGCATGTGCATTGATCTGTTCTGGGGGAGAATACTGTATCAAAAAGCATGTGTGAGTTTTGGTTTAGATAGTTTAAAGCAGGTGATTTTGATATTAGCGGTCGAGAACACAGCAGCGTCCCGCAGAAGGTTGCACACGAGGAACTGCAAACATTGCTGGATGAAGATTAGTCTCAAACACAAAAAGAACTAGCAGAACAACTGGATGTAATTCAACAAATCATTTCCAATCGTTTACGCGCAATGGGAAAGATTCAGAAGGAAAGAAAATGGGTGCCACCTGACCTGAGCCAGAGGAACAAGAAAGAGTGTGTCATGAAGTGTTTGAATCTGTTGAATAAACAACACAGAAAGTCTTACCTGTACAAAATTGTTGCAGGTGATGAAAAGTGGATATAGTACGACAATCCCAAACACAAAAAACACTGGGTAGACCACGGTGAAGCAATGACTTTGACACCAAAATGCAATATTCACTCCAAGAAAGTTCTGTGCATCTGGTGGGATATGAAGGGTGTGCTGTATTATGAACTATTGGAACAGGGTCAAACCGTTACTGCTGATCGCTACAAGCAACAATTGCTGCGATTGAACCCGGAAATCCATCGGAAATGTCCATTCACAGGCAAAGGATTGCGTCCCGTGAAATTACTGCATGACAACGCTAGGCCACATGTTGCAAAATTAGTCAAGGAAATGTTATTGACACTTGGCTGGAAAATTTTGGAGCACCCGGCATATAGTCCTGACATAGCCCCTGCAGACTATCATTGTTCCAATCGATGCAATATGGTTTGTCTGCTGTATAGTTCCAGACATGTGACAAAGTGGAAAAATGGGTTGATGACTTTGTGTCACACAACAAAATATTATTCATGGCTGGAATTCGTCAGCTGCCCGACCGATGGCAGATTAGATAACGACGGCGCATGTTTTGATTCGCAAAGGTATTGTTGTTTTCTCTCAAATTACATGTTGTGTTGTCTTAAAACACTTTAAAACTTATTTGTACATCTAATATATACAGGGTTCTTAGGAAAGTCCATTTACACCCCTCTAACTTAAACCGCGTATCGTACCACCATGGAAGTAACGTGTACCTATAGGAAAGTGAATATGCTCAATCAATTGGACGTGTTTGTAGTGCCCCTAGTGGCAAAATATGGAACTTCACAAAACTTACTCAGAAACCAAGAGAAATACACAAAAAAGTCCAATTACAACATGAAAGAGTGCTGTTTAATTGGTACAAAACGACACTTGGTTCAACAGAAACACGTACAGAAAAGACATGACATGTTAAAGTTGTAAACTTTAAATTACACACAAAACACAACACACAGTTCATGTAGTACAGGTGCAACTAACCTGACAAGTAGTCTACCGTACACATTGCTTGAAGTGTGCACCATCAGCGACGATGCACATCTGGACTCGGGACAGAAATGCATCTCGAACAGCATGCAGCATCGCAGGAGTTACAGAATTACAGAATCTGATGATGAGTTCCTTTAAATCCGCCACGCTGGAAGGTTCCATAGAGTACATTTGATTTTTCAGGTATCCCCAAAAGAAGAAGTCCATCAGTGACTTCTTTTGTCAGGTGACCGTGGCAGCCATTCCGTACAACCACCATACTCAATAATATTGTTGCCGAATGTGTGAGATAAGAATTAGTGAACTGGAAAGGTTATGTGGGAAGGACAGCCATCATGTTGAAACCATATGCGTGGTAACGTATTCAAAGGAACATCATCTAACCAATAAGAATGTTGTCTACAAACCACGGCTTTTCCTGTAAGGTGTTCAAGACGAAGTTACAAAAGTCATCGTGCCTTTGAAAGCCTCCAGGCATCAGGTTTTGCATGACAGCATCAAGGTAGGGATGTGCACCATGCTTGTTCAAGATTTGCCACACCTGTGATGTCGATAATTCACACGCACTGCTCGCTGCTGTTGTACTACTTAAGGGATTTGCAAGAACATAGCCCAAAACATCCGCAGGATGTACTCGCACAACGGCACCAAAGGAACAACCGAAACGATGGCGCTCAGTAACGCTTTCTGTTTCTCACAGGCGCCAGACAACTTTGGCAATTGTCTGTGTAGCTGGATGCTGACGAGTGGGAAACCGTACTCTATACAATCTCACAGACTTTTTTTTGCATTCTGCTGACATTCGCTGTACAGCAAGACCATATCACAGCACTTGTCATTCGTGAAAGTAGCCATCTACCTGCCGACCTCGTACTCTGATTCACTCTCAATTACCACCCATCATTTATAGCCTTTCGCTGTCTGACATCATTTTACACCAAACTTGAAATTAGCATAACTACGTGTTATATCACGTAACCACTTTTCTGTTGCTGTTGCGTGCTAACAGCCGGATATCTGACGTTTTGTTTGAGTTTTCTTGTCTTTTCTGCAAGTACTTCTGTTGAACCAAATGTAGTTTTATACTAATTAAACACCGCCCTTTCATTTTGTAATTCGACCTCTCTTGGTTTCTTAGTTTTGCTAAGTTTCGTATTTCACCACTAGGGGCACTACAAGCCCGTCGAATCAATTGCGCATGGTCACTTTCCTGTAGGTACACGTTACTTCCGTGGTGGTACGATACGCGGTTTAAAAGTTAGAGGGGGAAAACGGACTTTCCTGAGAACTATGTATGTGTATATATATCATCATCATCATTGTCAATCATTATCAATCCACTGCTGGACGATGGTCTCACCAAGTTTCCTCCACAATGGTCTGTCTTGTGCCAGTCTCCTCCATGTCACTCGCGCATACTTTCGAATTTCATCCACCCATCTCCCATGTGGTCTTCTTCTGGGTCTTTTCTTGTCCCTTGGAATCCAATCTAAAATTTCGGCTGTCCATCAATGGTCTGTCCTTCTGGCAGTATGTCCAGCCCATTGCCATTTCAGGGATTTAACTCTGATCATGATGTCTTCCACTCTTGTCAATTTTCGGATCCACGAGTTCCTCTTCTTATCTCTCCTGGTTACACCAAGCATGCACCTCTCCATGCTGCTTTGAGATGTCTGCAGCCTTTGTATGTCTCTTTTAGTTAAGGTCCACGTCTCTGCACCATATGTAAGCACCGGAAGAATGCATTGATCAAACACTTTTCTTTTAAGACATAATGGCATATTGCTCTTGAAAATTATGCTGTTTCTTCCAAAAGCTCTCCAGGCAAGTTGTGTACACCGATTAATTTCATCAATGTGACCCTCACTTGATATCTGCTGTCCAAGATAAACATACGTGTCTGTTATCTCCAGCTTTTCTCCATCAATCGATAAATCTTCATTTCGTGTAAAAGCATTGAACATCACTTTTGTCTTCTGAAAGTTCATTTTTAATCCCACTTCTTTACTTTTGTCAGCAAGTTCCTGGATCATACTCTGCAGCTCTGATGGGGTAGTTGCAAAAATGACTATGTCAACAGCAAAACGAAGGTGGGTTAGATAATCTCCATTAATCTTTATCCCTTTGTTTTCCCAGTTCAGTGATTGAAAAACATTTTCCAATGTGGCATTAAAGAGCTTCGGAGATATGGTGTCACCTTGTCTCACTCCCTTTCCAATTTTTATGTGTGTGGTATTTTCAAACAGCCGAATCTTTGCACTTGAATTTTCATAGATTTTATTAATAATATTAATGTATGCATCTTCAATACCGCAGGATTTCAGAGCCATTGTAACTGCTGATGGTTTCCCCGAATCAAAGGCTTTTCATAATCGATAAAAGCCATGCACAATGGAAGTTCACATTCCCTTGTTCTTTCAATTAGTTCTCTCAGTACATGGATATGATCTATAGTGTTGTAGCCACTCCTGAATCCAGCTTGTTCTCTCGGTTGAGTCATGTCCAGTGTTACCTTCAAACGGTGTGAAAGAACTTTAGTAAAGATTTTATAAACCACTGATAGGAGGCTGATAGGTCTGTAGTTCCTGAGATCCTCAATGTCACCTTTTTTATGTAGCAGGATCATTATAGCGTTGTTCCAATCCTCAGGAATCTTCCTTTCATTAAGGCATCGCCTGAAAATTTGGGCGAGTACTGTTTCGATTTCTCCACTTGCTTCTTGTATGATGTCTACAGTAATTCCATCTTCTCCTGGAGCTTTTCCCCGCTTCTTGTTCTTGATTGCATGTGCAACTTCTGCTGGGAGGACTGGAAGAACTCTGGTACTGGTACCTTCCATGATGTCTGAAGTACATGCATCATCCCTTTCATATAACTTGGAGTAGAAATCTTTCACTCTTGTCAAAATTTCGCCTCTATTTCTTGTTACAGAACCATCCTTTTTTCTCGGTGCCATAATCTGTTTTCTTCTCTTACTGAGATGTCCCTTTGCTGTCTTTAGGCTTTGGTTGTTTTCAATTGCTTTCCTCACTAGTTCACAGTTGAATTTCCTTACGTCTTCAGGGATACGTTTTTGTACTGTCTTGCATAAATTCCACTTTGGAAGTCACATCTTCTTTAATTGTCCTCATCTCTCTTCTTTATTGCATCAACATTTAGGTTTTCCTGATAATTTGTTCACATGCAACTTGTTCTTAGACCCAGCTAATTTTGTTGCTGTTTCCATAAGAGCTTTGGTTACTTTTCTGTTAACTTCAGAAATATCCACTTCTTCTGATGTTAGGCCTTCTAAAGCAGGGAATCTGTTTTTCAGTTCCAACTTGAAGGTATTATGGTGTTTTTTAAGGTTGGTTATTTCAATACATTTTGTTTGTCTTATGCGCTTGCCACGTTCAAGTTTAGTGTTGAGGTGCATCTTACATCTCACCAATCTATGGTCACTACCTGTGTTGAACTTGTTTAGCACACTGCAGTCTTCTATGACGAATTTTTTGTTACACATAATAAAATCAATTTCACTTGTCATTCCATTTGGATGTCTCCATGCCCATTTCCTGTGTGGCTTTTTCTTGAAAAAGGAGTTCAAGATGAAAAACTCTTCTGCCTCTGCAAGCTCAACGAGAGTATTTCCACGCTGGTTTCTGTCGCCGTGACCGAATTTACCTACTGAAGTTTCATTCTGTTGCCGTTGCCCTATTTTTGCATTGAAATCTCCCATAATTATCTTCAAATGCTGCTTACCTTTATTATTTAGATGACAAATTTCCTCATAAAATTCTTCAATTTCTTCTTCAGGATGACTTGTGGTGGGTGCATAAGCTTGAATAATCTGGGCCTGGTATCTTCTCGAGAGTTGGATAACGAGTCGTGCAGCTCTATCAGAGGAACTTTCAACTTCTACAACTTTATCCTTCAGTTTCTTGTTTATTATAAAACCAACACCACTAGTTCTGCCAGTATCTGTCCCACGATAGTAGAAGAGATGTCCACTTTTCAGTTCAATGAGATCTTCTCCTTTTCTCCTTACCTCACTTAGCCCGACGATGTCCCACTTGATCCTTTGTAGTTCCTCTTCCAATTCAAGAAGCCTTGAATCAGAAGATAGGGAGCGTCCATTATACGTAGCCAAGGTCAGCATCAGATGGCAGCCTAGTCCGGTCGTCCGGGGATTCTTAGCGCCCTCTGCCTTCATGTCGCACTGGCCGCTGCCTTGGCCAGGTACATTCCAGCTGCCGGAGACTGAGGGCCAAGATTTAAGTTGTGGAGTCATTTTAGAGGGGTTTGGCCATAACTCACCACGCTGGCCAAGCGGGTTGGTGAGTGTGGGATAGCATTTCCTTTAATCCCGATGGTATAGTTATACCACTATTGGCGGTCATCAGAGCCCCTTTAGTGGGAACAGGATGCACCACGAGAAGGTGGGGTTGACATTTGTCAAGGAGAGGCTGTGATGTTACGCATCACCTGACCTTACATCCCTTTCACTTCATTATGTATATCATCATCATCATCATCATTGTCAACCATTATCAATCCACTGCTGGACGAAGGTCTCCCCAAGTTTCCTCCACAACGGTCTGTCTTGTGCCAGTCTCCTCCATGTCACTCCCGCATATTTACGAATTTCATCCACCCATCTCCCATGTGGTCTTTTTCTGGGTCTTTTCCTGTCCCTTGGAATCCAATCTAAAATTTCAGCTGTCCATCTATGGTCTGTCCTTCTGGCAGTATGTCCAGCCCATTGCCATTTCAGGGATTTAACTCTGATCATGATGTCTTCCACTCTTGTCATTTTTCGGATCCACGAGTTCCTCTTCTTATCTCTCCTGGTTACACCAAGCATGCACCTCTCCATGCTTCTTTGAGTTGTCTGCAGCCTTTGTATGTCTCTTTTAGTTAAGGTCCACGTCTCCGCACCATACGTAAGCACTGGAAGGATGCATTGATCAAACACTTTTCTTTTAAGACATAATGGCATATTGCTCTTGAAAATTATGCTGTTTCTTCCAAAAGCTCTCCAGGCAAGTTTTGTACGCCGATTAATTTCTTCATCAATGTGACCCTCACTTGATATCTGCTGTCCAAGATAAACGTACGTGTCTGTTATCTCCAGCTTTTCTCCATCAATCGATAAATCTTCATTTCTTGTAAAAGCATTGAACATCACTTTTGTCTTCTGAAAGTTCATTTTTAATCCCACTTCTTTACTCTTGTCAGCAAGTTCCTGGATCATACTCTGCAGCTCTGATGGGGTAGTTGCAAAAATGACTACGTCATCAGCAAAACGAAGGTGGGTTAGATAATCTCCATTAATCTTTATCCCCTTGTTTTCCCAGCTCAGCGACTGAAAAACACCCTCCAATGTGGCATTAAAGAGCTTCGGAGATATGGTGTCACCTTGTCTCACTCCCTTTCCAATTTTTACGTGTGTTGTATTTTCAAACAGCCTAATCTTTGCACTTGCATTTTCATAGATGTTATTAATAATATTAATGTATGCATCTTCAATACCGCAGGTTTTCAGAGCCATTGTAACTGCTGATGGTTTCACCGAATCAAAGGCTTTTTCATAATCGATAAAAGCCATGCACAATGGAAGTTCATATTCCCTCGCTCTTTCAATTAGTTCTCTGAGCACGTGGATATGATCTATTGTGCTGTAGCCACTCCTGAATCCAGCTTGTTCTCTCGGTTGAGCCATGTCCAGTGTTACCTTCAAGCGGTGTGAAAGAACTTTAGTGAAGATTTTATAAATTACTGATAGGAGGCTGATAGGTCTGTAGTTTCCGAGATCCTCAATGTCACCTTTCTTATGTAGCAGGATCATTGTAGCGGTGTTCCAATCCTCAGGAATCTTTCCTTCATTAAGGCATCGAGTGAAAATTTGGGCGAGTACTGTTTTGATTTCTCCACTTGCTTCTTGTATGATGTCTACAGTAATTCCATCTTCTCCTGGAGCTTTTCCTCGCTTCATGTTCTTGATTGCATGTGCAACTTCTGCTGGAAGGACTGGAGGAACTCTGGTACTGGTATCTTTCATGATGTCTGGAGTGCATATATCATCCCTTTCATATATAATTTGGAGTAGAAATCTTTCACTCTTGTCAAAATTTCGCCTCTATTTCTTGTTACAGAACCATCTTCTTTTCTCAGTGCCATAATCTGTTTTCTTCCCTTACTGAGATGTCCCTTTGCTATCTTTAGGCTTTGGTTGTTTTCAATTGCTTTCCTCACTAGTTCACAGTTGAATTTCCTTACGTCTTCAGTGATACTTTTTCTTACTGTCTTGCATAGCTCTATATATTCCACTTTGCAAGTCACATCTTCTTTAGTTGTCCTCATCTCTCTTCTTTTTTGCATCAACATTTTGGTTTTTCCTGATAATTTGTTCACATGCAACTTGTTCTTAGACCCAGCTAATTTTGTTGCTGTTTCCATAAGAGCTTTGGTTACTTTTCTGTTAACTTCAGAGATGTCCACTTCTTCCGATGTTAGGCCTTCTAAAGCAGAGAACCTGTTCTTCAGTTCTAACTTGAAGGTATTATGGTGTTTTTTAAGGTTGGTTATGTCAATAGATTTTGTTTGTCCTATGAGCTTGCCACGTTCAAGTTTAGTGTTGAGGTGCATCTTACATCTCACCAATCTATGGTCACTACCTGTGTTGAACTTGTTTAGCACACTGCAGTCTTCTATGACGAATTTTTTGTTACACATAATAAAATCAATTTCACTTGTCGTCCCATTTGGATGTCTCCATGTCCATTTCCTGTGTGGCTTTTTCTTGAAGAAGGAGTTCAAGATGAAAAACCCTTCTGCCTCTACAAACTCAACGAGAGTATTTCCACGCTGGTTTCTGTTGCCATGACCGAATTTACCTACCGAAGTTTCATTCTGTTGCCGTTGCCCTATTTTTGCATTGAAATCTCCCATAATTATTTTCAAGTGCTGCTTACCTTTATTATTTAGATGACAAATTTCCTCATAAAATTCTTCAATTTCTTCTTCAGGATGACTTGTGGTGGGTGCATAAGTTTGAATAATCTGAGCCTGGTATCTTTTCGAGAGTTGGATAACAAGTCGTGCAGCTCTGTCAGAGGAACTTTCAACTTCTACAACTTTATCCTTCAGTTTCTTGTTTATTATAAATCCAACACCACTAGTTCTGCCAGTATCTGTCCCACGATAGTAGAAGAGATGTCCACTTTTCAGTTCGATGAGATCTTCTCCTTTTCTCCTTACCTCACTTAGCCCCACGATGTCCCACTTGATCCTTTGTAGTTCCTCTTCCAATTCAAGAAGCCTTGAATCAGAAGATAGGGAGCGTCCATTGTAAGTAGCCAAGGTCAGCATCAGATGGCAGCCTAGTCCGGTCCTCCGGGGATTCTTAGCACCCTCTGCCTTCATGTCGCACTGGCCGCTGCCTTGGCCAGGTACATTCCAGCTGCCGGAGACTGAGGGCCAAGATTTAAGTTGTGGAGTCATTTTGGAGGGGTTTGGCCATAACTCACCACGCTGGCCAAGCGGGTTGGTGAGTGTGGGATAGCATTTCCTCTGATCCCGATGGTATAGTTATACCGCTATGGGCGGTCGTCAGAGCCCCTTTAGTGGGAACAGGATGCACCACGAGAAGGCGGGGTTGACATTTGTCAAGGAGAGGCTGTGATGTTACGCATCACCTGACCTTACATCCCCATTATGTATATATATATATATATATATATCTATATATAACACAAAATTATAAAAAAAATAATTAAGAGCAATTAGATTTATAATTGGATGTACCAATATATCATTAAAAATTAATACATGTAGTTATCTACATATAAAAAGGAAAATGGGGAAAATGAGAGTGTTTATGTTCGCAAATTGTTCGACCACTTCTAAATGACCTAAAGATCTGAAAATTGGCATGCTGATACCTCCAAATACCCAGAAAAGTCTTAAAAAAAAAAAAAAAAAAAAAAAGACGACTTTGGAACATTGCTTCAATTTTTCGTGAATTATTTGATTACTTTTAAATAACCTAGAGATCTGAAAATTGGCATGCTTCAATGTCTTGAGGTCTGTATACCTACCAAAGAAAAAAAAAAAACACAAAAATCAAAATGGCAGCTTTGGAATATGGTCTGCTTGAATTTGTTTACCACTTCTACATCTAGAAAAGTCTGAAGTTAGAAGAAATGTAGGCCTAAAAAAATATTAAAAAAAATGGAAGGAGCGTGAAACTTATATTAACACACCGAAATTTATTTTTAGTTTTCATTGAAAGATGAATTTGACAAGGTATTTCTGTAAAACATAAAACTAAACTAGGTGTGGTATATACAGTACTTTGACATATACACATAATGCTGTTGTTTCACAAACTTGAGGGACAATCTGAGAAATGCTGTGCTCGGAAATTTTGAAAGGGTACTGAAAGTTTGTGAATGAATCACCGCTAAAAAGATATTGCAAAGTCACAGCAAGTTGTATGATTGGTGGAATTGAAGCCCTATACCATTGCCCATTTTGAGTCTTGGTGACTTGAAAAGTCACATCCGCATTCTGTTCTTCCTCCAAAACTTCTGTGTCCGACTTTGCAGTCCTTCTTTTCAGGTCTCTGGCTATCCCCTAGCTCAGAAGAAAATAGCAAGTGATGCCATGAAAGGGTTCCCACTCAAAAGTAATAAAAAAATTCCCTGACGTTTCCAGGTTTTCCAGGTGGTTTTTAAAGTTTTCCAGAGTGGCATGTCGCAAAGAATTGTTACATTTCA
This sequence comes from Macrothele yani, assembly GCA_039090855.1. Classification (NCBI taxonomy): domain Eukaryota; kingdom Metazoa; phylum Arthropoda; class Arachnida; order Araneae; family Macrothelidae; genus Macrothele; species Macrothele yani. Next base: position 132,819,394 of record CM077009.1, on the reverse strand, counting down.
ATCCATTCATTTTTCTCACCAAAGCACACACTTGTAAATTCTTTACGTAGTGGTACGATACGTTTAAATTCCCTGAGTCTTTATAAAATTACCTGCTTTTCATTAATAACAACTAACTGTGCACATTATTTTCTGTACCAAAGTTCCGTGAACTTTTGTGAATACTACCCACACGGAATTTGTAAATACATTCCCATAGAAACAGGTCATATGTAAGAAAAAATCTGTCAGTTGAATAGTTTCAGTTTTTCTATAACACAATGCAGCTAAGCTTAATGATGGAATGGCTCTGTTTAAAGAAACATGTTTCAAGAGAACCAACAGACAAAGGACTTTGATCCATCATTTGGTTGATTCTCTTGTGAAGTGTTTCTTCAAGCAGGAGCCATTGTGCCTAATTGTTCCATGTTATAACAACTGCCTGCAGAAATTGAACAAAACCTTAATAACAGGCGATTTTAAAAATTCAATTTTACATCTTTTTTTAGAGAATAAGGGAAATACTTAATATAACTGAAAGTAAGATCTACCAAATTCTAAGCAGGCAGTAATTGCAAGCAAAAGTTTGAAATCTTGAAAAAATAAGGTTTTTTGGCAAAATAAAGTATCCATTGATTTTTACAAAAAAAGGGGGGGGGTCATTTTTCCTGAGTTTTCCCTGACTTTTACAAAAAAGGACAATTTTCCCTGAGTTCTCCCTGATTTTGGGAACCATTTTAAAATTCCCTGAGAATTTCAGGTTGAATGGGAACCCTGCATGAGATCTGAACAATAATAAAATACATATGTGATAATTTTCATTCACCATGCTACTGTTAGCTGAAGGCATAGTTAAAATGGCTTGCCATAAAACTCTTAGCTAAAAGAGGCTCCCTTAAGAATGAAATGCTCTATTGCTCGGGGAACACTTCTGAAAGGTCACTAATGATTACTGGCATTGCTCACTTGCCCTTGGAGGCCAAGTCATGAAATTTCCTCTTGTTGACTGTAAGATGGTGACAAAGGAACATGCAATTGTATAATATATTCTGCGTAACAAGCATTTCTCAGTATCTACCTAACAGATGACCCCATGGTGTAAAAAAATAAATAAACATGAAACGGATGAAATCCCAGTGATATTTTTTCTTAATTCTCACTCAGGCAAACCAATTTATTCAATTGTTATGTAGACACTGAGAATAAAATATATAATAGCACATCCCTTTGTCACCATTTTACACAGTCGCCCATCCTTAGTTTAGGGTCACTGGTTTCAGGGAAGGGGGAGAGCCAGTGCCGTAAGACAAACACAACATCCATGCCTCACCGGGATTCGAACCCTGACCCCTTTCATACGAATAATCAGAAGCCATCGCTGAGACCACTGCGTCACCGGGACGGCACAGGGAACTTCACAGCATGGCTTTCAAAGAGCACATCACCAATGCTATAATCGTTGGAGACCATTTGAAAGTGTTTTCCAGAGTAATCGAGCATTTTTAGGAGAGCCTCTTGCAGCAAAGAATTTCATGGTAATCATTTTAACTATGCCTTCAGCAAACAGTAGCAGAGTGCATGAAAGTGATCCTAGACCACAATTATTTTACAGCCTTCATGGTAACACTTGCTGTTTTCTTCTGAGCAAGGGGATAGCCAACAGTTTGAAAAGAAGAAGGCATCAGGAAGTCAGATACAGAAGTTCTGGAGGAGAAAGAGACAGCATACATGACTTTTCGGGTCTCTGGGACTCGAAATGCATAAGGAAGCAAGATGATGCATAAGAAATACAAAAGGCGATGATTAGGAAACAGAATGAGTAGCTATGTAGATAAATGAAAGTGCATATGTACACACAAACTAACTTCCATTAATTTCCAAATGAGCTAGATTTTATGAAACCATCAGCAGTTATGACTTTGAAATCCTGTGGTACTGAATTGAAGATGTATGTATGCATTAGCATTATTAATCACATCTATGAAAATGCAAGTGCGAAGATTCAGCTCTTTGAGGATACAGCACCAATAAAAATCGGAAAAGTTAGATAAGGTGATACCACATCCCCCCAACTCTTCAATGCTACATCACAAAGTTTCAATCATTGAACTGGGCAAACAAAGGGGGAAAGATTAATGGCAATTAACTCATTTTTGATTTGCTGATGATGTAATTTTTGCAACTATCCCTTAAGACCCACAGAGTATGATCCTGAAATTTGCTGACAAGAGCAAATAAGTGGGAACTTTCAGGAAACAAAACTGATGTACAATGCATTTACAATAAATGATTTATTGATTGATGGCACAAATCTGGTGGTAACCAACATTTACATTGAGCAATAGATATCAAGCAAGGGTCACATTGATAAAACTATTTATCGGAATATAAAACTTGGTTGGGGAGCTTTTGGAAGAAACTGTACAATTTTCAAAAGCAATATACCATTATGTCATAAAAGTGTTTAATCAATGCATCTTTCCAATTCTTATGCATGGAGCACAGACTTGGGTTTAACTAAAAAAGACATAAAAAGGCTGCAGATAGCTGAAAGAATAATGGAGGGATTCATGCTTGGTGCAACCAGGAAAGATAAGAAGAGCAACTCGTGGATCAGGAAAATGATAGTGGAAAACATCATGATCAGAGTAAAATCCATGAAATGGCAATGGGCTGGACACATTACCAGAAGAATGGACTACTGATGGACAACCAAAATTTTAGACTGGGTACTTTGGACTTAAAAAGAAGACTGTGTGGGAGACAGATGAATGAAATTCGAAAGTATGCTGGAGTGACATGGAGGAGACTGGCTCAAGACAGACCATTGTGAAAGAGAATTAGGAAGACTTTCATCCAGCAGTGAATTGATAATGGCTGACAATGATGTATATATATAAATAATGAAGATAATTCTAGGACAAAATGTAACCAATATAATAATAAGACTTAGCTGATAAGAAATTAGTTTAAAAAACCGGAAATTATCCCCATTTGTTTTTTTTTTATACAATTTCCTGGATTAAAGTTGTGATACCAATTAACCCCAAAGTGAGAGAGTAAAATCTCAGCAACACTTCGACTGAAAGGGCTGGAGATGAGAAGTGCATTTAGAGGGAAAGAATGATATCTCAGCAGCTTTTAGGATGGGCTGGGAAATTGTAGATGAAAAATAAAACCTTCTTTGTTTTCTTTAAAATGCAACAGCCTAATGCTAAAACTTACTGTTCAGTAATTATTAAAAATAGCAGCAATAAGGAACATTTAAAATAAAACAAGATTAGACAGGCACATACAAAAAATTGGCCACAAAATGGACTCTGAATCCTTGCAAGTGATCAAACATCAATCCCATGCAATTATCCGGAAACTAAAGTAATCCCTGGAAATTTACAAGACACAAGGTGGCAACATCAACAACCAGGCTTGGTCACCAGACTTGTGAAAGTAGTAAGATGCAAGAACTCCCGACGATGATCAACTGTACAGGTTGAAAATTCGAGAGGTAATGTACCTTGATAATTCCTGTTAAATATTTAGAGTACAACAGGATTCTTTTTCCTTTTTTTAGACACAGCTGCTGCTTGTTTGTAATTTGATAGTTCATACTTTCACTTCATTATGTTATTAATTCCTTAAAAAATTATGAAAACTGAATTTTAAAAATTCGGCTGTGTAGTTTTTGTTTTCTGCAGGCATCTTGCTTCATGTCTTAACACTGAAACAATCAGCCACAATGGGCTTATACACTCCTCGGAGAAACATGTCAAGAGGACTGACCAGCCAATCAATGACTTCATGGCTTCTTCTAATTACTTTCAGTACCATAAATATTTAACAATTAATGACTTCATGGCTTCTCCTCTAATTATTTTCAATACCATAAATATTTAATGGGAATTATTGAGGAAAAATTTAATAAGGTACATTACCTCTCAAATTTTTGATCTATACACTAGATCAAAGGTTCCCAATCTTTGCATTGCGATGCCTCAGGGCATCTGCGGTCTTGGTCCGGGACATTGCGACTATAAGGAAAAACTGAAATTTATAATTTATAGTGAAATGCAACATGCAAATTTTCAAGATGTGTACATATTTTAAAGAAGGAATTGTAAGAAAGAATGTGAAAGAAAAAAGAAAACACATCATACTGAAAATGATATTCTCTTCTGGAACTCTGCCACCATTCTGGAACAGTGTGGCAAAGGAGTACCCAGAATTGAGTAAGAAAGCCGTGAGAGTAATTCTCCCTTTTGTCACATCCCACCCATCATACCTTTTCAAGGCAGGATTTTCAGCTCTGGTGGTAATAAAATCCAGATATACAGACTTGCCAACTTTCAACAATCGAAATCCGTAAAAAAATTTTGGAGAACGTATTGATATATGTCGATTTACTGATGTATCAAACGTATCGAACATGTTGATTAATTTATTATGTAAATGATTTTCCAATTTTAATCGATTTCATATGCTATAAGAAAGATGTTTAACATTATTTTATGCTTAGACCGATTAAAATGCAATCAATACATAATTGTCTTGTCAGTATGTATTTATTAGGCTATACGCACACAGGGGAAAATAAACATTTGCAACTGTGAAATTATTATGGTATCGCAGTAAGTTTTTAGTTTAACTTAACTGAAGTTTTGACCTTAAGTTTTTGTGCCAAGATGTTAGAATACCCTTTTCATGTTAGAATACCTTTTCCTTTTGTTAGAATACCCTTTAAAAACATGATTTTAAGTATGTGCGGCCGATATCCCCCCCCTCTCTCTCTCTCTCTCTCCTCCCTACTCTCTCGCTCTCATGTGTCTCTCCTCTTTTAGCAGTTATTCCCAATCTTAATCTTACAGCATTTCTATGGAGTCTTTCCTAATAACCTGACAGCAAAGGTTTGGGGACACAAAAGTAGGTGAACATGTGACCAGGTAAATCAAAATGTACAGACGTGGTGCACCTTAACGACATTTATTCTACTTTCAAAGTTGCACTCTCCAACTGCAAGAAAAAAAGTTTGTAAAATGTGTCGCCTGTAAAATGACCGTAAAACAAGTAAAATTTTCGTAAATTTTACGAGTAAACCGTAAAACCTGGCAGCTATGGATATAGAAGCAAAGTTAACATTGAGAAGGGGATCCAACATAGCATTGAGAAGGGGATCCAACATAACACTGACATAACATAACATTAAACATTGTCCAGATTCAATGTTTTGTGTGACGAGAAACAAACTCCCCCATCCCATTAAGATGCAAACACCTCTGTTAGGTAGCTTCTAAAATTACTGTAAAAATGTGAAAGCCAAATGAAGAGTGTTTAGCATTGTGAACATATGCCTATCTCATCAATTTCTTCTTATTTAGTTCTGTAATTTTATTCAAGTTTCCTATTTTTACATTAAAAAGAATACGAGCTAGTAAATTAAACGACAATTTTCTTTTTTAAAAAAATACCACAAACTGAAACTTTTTTTTTTTTGTACAGTGGCATCACACAGAAAATGTGACATGTGAAGGGCGGTGCGGTCTCAAAAAGTTTGGGAACCCCTGACATACATTATCATCAGGAGTTCTTGCGTCTTACTACTTCCACAGATCTGGCGACTAAGCCTGGTGGATTGGCCATTCAGCTGGTCGTTGATGTTGCCACCTTGTGTCTTGTAAATTTCCAAGAATTCCTCTAATTTCTGGATAGTTTCTTGGGATCGATGTTTGATCACTTTCAAGGAGTCCCAGTCCATTTTGTGGCCAGTTTGTTATATGTGCCTGTCTAATCCTGTTTTATTTTAAATGTTCCTTACTGCTCCTTTGTGTTCATTAATTCTGGTGGTTAACCGTCCTCCTGTTTCTGCTATGTATGGTAAACCACGTGAACACTCGATTTTATAAATGACTCCTTCCTGGAGTAAAGTATTTTCTTCTCTTCAGTTTAGGGATGGTAAGCATATTTTATTTTTATTTAGACATGGAGCTAACCTAATTAATGAACACAAAGCAGCAATAAGGAACATTTCAAATAAAACAGGATTAAACAGGCACATGCAAAAAAACTGGCCACAAAATGGACTGGGACTTCTTGAAAGTAATCAAACATCGATCCCAAGAAATTATCCGGAAATTAGAGGAATTCTTGGAAATTTACAAGACACAAGGAGGCAACATCAATGACCATGCTGGATGGCAAATCCACCAGGCTTGGTCACCAGACCTGTGGAAGTAGTAAGATGTAAGAACTCCTAATGATGATCTAGTGTACAGATCAAAAATTTGAGAGGTAATGTACCTTAATAAATTTATCCTCTGTAATTCCCGTTAAATATTTACTGTACTGAAAGTAATTAGAGGAAGCCATGAAGTCATTAATTATTAGAATCCTGTTGTTTTAATGGAAAAAAAAGTGGGGAGGGACAATTTTTACTGATTTTTGAAACTACAATCTACCCTCAATGTAATGCCATCCTTGCATAATGCCACTCCTTGGGTCTGAACAAGTGTACTTTACATAAAACATCCTTTGATATTCCACCTTCACACCTACACATTACTGCTCCAACCTGCCTTTCCCAACAATATACACTGAGGTGTCAAAAAACTGGGAAGGAAGCTACTATTTCCATTATATGCCACCTCACCCTTGTGGCAACTGGTATCATTCACAAACAGTGTATATGTAGAGGCAGATATCTTCAAAAACTCAAGTAGCAGCATATGCAGTTCAGATGACAGATTATAAGGATTTAAGGGATTTCGAATGTGGTACGATAGTCGGCGCTCCGGAGATGGGTCACTTTACCTCGGAAATTACCACGAAATTTGGATTTACACGGTCAACAATTTCAAGGGTGTAACAGGACCACACAAAGTTAGGGAAGAAATCCATAGTGCAAGACCGATGTAGCTGTAGAAAAGCCTTGGACGATTGTACACAGCGGCATGTGACATGCATTGTAACATTCACTCAGCCTGCAACACTGCTGCAAATCACAGTGCAATTCAATGCTGGGGGCCAATAATAGAATCGGCACTTGTACAGGGTTTCGGATCCGACAGCCCTCCCGGGTGCCATTGCTGACCTGACAACACAAGCCTGTGTGTCTCATCCTGGCTCAGGAACACGGCTATTGAACACGAGATGACTGGAAATGTGTAGCCTGGTACTCAATCAATTCTTCAAACACATTTTACTTTATTAAGTGGTTATAATCATCATTGTACATATTTGTCAACTATATAGTTGTATTGTGTACTGTTTCTCACATTATACATATAACATTTATATAACATGAGAAACAGTACACAATACAACTATATAGTTGACAAATATGTACAAATCCTAACGCTAAGTGTTTCAGGCAGATGGTCGACTCCTGATGTGGCGATGACCCCAAAAGGAAAGGATCCCATCTGCTTAAAAGGGACAGTGCATACCGGTGGTGGTTCTTTTATGGTGCAGGATATTTTCCGCTAGCATGCATTAGAACCGCACATAAGTCTGCTGACTGATGTTACCAGTGGAGGCTACGCAACTATCCTTGAGGATCATTTGCATCCGTTCATGTCCCGCAACTACTCTGACAGGTGTATGGCCAGGCCTTCTGCTTTGTATATATGTATCACCAGTGAGGAGCACCTTGATTATACTATGTAATATTATTGTATATACACAGTAGAGTCATATTACTGTGACCACCTACTTTTGATGTCAACAGTATGTAGCTAATGAAAGAAGACACGTGTTGTGAGCTGGCTTGGAGGGCATATAAAAATATAAGATGTGCTGTAGGCATTCTGAAAACATATCCCTCATTGCTGTCATGGATAAAAGTAGCAATTTATCAGATTCTCAAAAAGGGATGATTACTGGCTTTCGGGCCAAGGGTGGCAGTATTTCTGAAACAGCACAGTTTGTGAACTGTTCACATGCTGCTGTGGTTAAAGTGTATCGTGATTGGAAAAATAACACCATTGCGAATAAGTGACCTTATTCGCAATGGTGTTATTACCTGTGAGCAGCCCCTTTAATTATACATACATTCCTGGTTCATACGCTTTTTCTATCACAAAATTACAGGACTTTTGAATTTTTTCCAGGACATACGATCCAAACGCTCTTACTTAAAATATAATGAAACCATAGGTCTGTTCAACCTGTAACCTACAACAAACAACTTCTTACATGCTTGGGCAAACTTAATACATAATGTAGAATGTTAAAAATGTTGCCCACTGCAGCTAATCAAAAACTTGGAATCACGAATAAATACTGAAATACCAAAGAAAGGTGACTTGATCACGCTAGTTACGTTAACTAAAACTTTTACAAAAAGTTCGTAAGTTGGAAGCTTTCGACCTTATCTTAGGTCTTCATCACGCCAATGGAGGACTAAGATTGTTGCCAGATTCTACATTTGAATTTTTCCTATTTTTGTTGCCAAAACTTAGAATTGATCTCCAGATTAACGGAATGTAGAGAGGAGATTCGGAGTTGCAAGTCATTGAGCTGAAAATAATTTCTATGCTTTCACGGTAACGGAGGGCAAAACGATTGTCAAACGAAGCAATTCGTTTTGCTTCGTTCCAGTGGGGAACTGCAGATGTGTCTTCCATTGTCAAAATAGACAAGGCAGTGTTGGGAAAAAAAAAAAAATACTGAAATACCAAAACTGTCACTGAAAATGTGACCAAGTTTAATATCTACTAAAATTTTGTATACTATAATATATACTGATTTTGAGAAACTTTTATTTTTCTACTTTGGCTTTAGTTCAATTTTGGAAGCTAATTACAGAATAGAAAAAAACATAAAACCCAAAAATACATAGGTATGTGGCATTACTCTTAAAATGCTTTCATATACCACACAATCAATACATAAAATACTATTTATATTTAATTATTTTGAAATAATGATTACATTGGAAATTTAAGGGTAAGGAAAAATGAAATATTTGGAACTTTTTCAAAGGACCAAAGGGATTTTTCTTAAACACATAATCATGGGAGCAAGTATTTGTGTTACATTTAATTTAGGGAAGGAATTTTAAACATAATATTGATGTTGTAGCTAAGTTTTAAATTTGTACTTGCCAGCAAACAAAGTATGCACAAAAATGTCCAACATGAAATGAAAGAGAATGGGAAAACCTTAAATACAAGGGCTATGTACAACTGCATTCATAAGTGATCAAGGCAATTTAACTGGGCATGATTAGAAAACTAATTATTGAAGATGCAAAGTGATTAGTTCACTCAGAAAATACTAAGAAACAACTGGGTTTAAATTTTTGATATTAGAAAGCAATCTGATTTAATGGCAAATTTTTATATAAAGCATTCACTAAAAATGTTCAGTAAACGTCAAAACAACACACACACACAAAAAAATTCAACTACTTATAAAACATCAGTTACTTACACTTCCACCAGTGGCTAAAAAGTATGTTACGAAAATTAACAAATGGCGCAAGAAATGTTTCACCCAGCAGAAGGAAGGTATTAGAGATAAAAAGATTTTCAAATCAAACAGTTCAAAGAAGAGATAAAGAAACATGATATAATTGTATACCTTTTAGTGGAAGAATTTTGCACAATGGAAAAGTTGAAACAGGCTAAAGGTATTCCTCATAGCAAAAGCTATTTTAAGGAAAAAAAACTTTTCAAATACGTCTCTCAGAAGCAGAGATAGCAAAAAAGAAAAAAAAAAACGTTTTGACTTTTACAATCATTAGGGAAAAAGTTGTACATTATTTGAAGAGGATCGTCTTATTGTAGCAAAAATCTTGTTCAGTCTCCATCTTTATTATATATAGCAAATGGCATACAGTAAAAAAAGAAATTTCTCAATAGTTTTTAGAGGTAGAGATAGGCTGCAAATGGAAGTACATAAACACCACCTGGCGTCAGAATTGTGAACCACAAATTTCCTCAAATACAAACCTAAAGTGTTCTATAAGGTAAATGATATCTGTTGTTAAAAGAATTTTTAAATCGGACATTTAGAAGTACAGATATTGAGAAAAACAGATTAAATATCTGCGCCCCCTAGCAGCAAAATTTTGCATTATTTTGGGAAGAAAATATACACAAGGAGTTTTCATATTTGTCAAGAGAATATTTGTCAATCGGGTTATTAGTCCTGTAGACATTGCTGTAAACGGAAACGAACTTACGCCCTTTAGTGGCACACTTGTGAGTTAAGAATATATGAAATTATGTGCGAAACATTTCGCACCAAAAATGTTCTCCAACAAAGAATTTTTCAAATCATACTCCTAGAAACAGAGATATGGACAAAAATAAGATATACATACGTATACACCCCTGGTGGGGATGTAAGGTCAGGTGATGCGTAACATCACCGCCTCTCCTTGACAAATGTCAACCCCGCCTTCTCGTGGTGCATCCTGTTCCCACTAAAGGGGCTCTGACGACCGCCAATAGCGGTATAACTATACCATCGGGATCAGAGGAAATGCTATCCCACACTCACCAACCCGCTTGGCCAGCGTGGTGAGTTATGGCCAAACACCTCCAAAATGACTCTACAACTTAAATCTTGGCCCTCAGTCTCCGGCAGCTGGAATGTACCTGGCCAAGGCAGCCGCCAGTGCGACATGAAGGCAGAGGGTGCTAAGAATCCTCGGAGGACCGGACTAGGCTGCCATTTGATGCTGACCTTGGCTACCTATAACGGACGCTCCCTATCTTCTGATTCAAGGCTTCTTGAATTGGAAGAGGAACTACAAAGGATCAAGTGGGACATCGTCGGGCTAAGTGAGGTAAGGAGAAAAGGAGAAGATCTCATTGAACTGAAAAGTGGACATCTCTTCTATTATCGTGGGACAGATACTGGCAGAACTAGTGGTGTTGGATTTATAATAAACAAGAAACTGAAGGATAAAGTGGTAGAAGTTGAAAGTTCCTCTGACAGAGCTGCACGACTCGTTATCCAACTATCGAGAAGATACCAGGCTCAGATTATTCAAACTTATGCACCCACCACAAGTCATCCTGAAGAAGAAATTGAAGAATTTTATGAGGAAATTCGTCATCTAAATAATAAAGGTAAGCAGCACTTGAAGATAATTATGGGAGATTTCAATGCAAAAATAGGGCAACGGCAACAGAATGAAACTTCAGTAGGTAAATTCGGTCACGGCAACAGAAACCAGCGTGGAAATACTCTCGTTGAGTTTGCAGAGGCAGAAGGATTTTTCTATCTTGAACTCCTTTTTCAAGAAAAAGCCACACAGGAAATGGACATGGAGACATCCAATTGGGACGACAAGTGAAATTGATTTTATTATGTGTAACAAAAAATTCGTCAGCGAAGACTGCAGTGTGCTGAACAAGTTCAACACAGGTAGTGACCATAGATTGGTGAGATGTAAGATGCACCTCAACACTAAACTGGAACGTGGCAAGCTCATAAGACAAACAAAATGTATTGACATAACCAACCTTAAAAAACACCATAATACTTTCAAGTTGGAACTGAAGAACAGATTCTCTGCTTTAGAAGGCCTAACATCGGAAGAAGTGGATATTTCGGAAGTTAACAGAAAAGTAACCAAAGCTCTAATGGAAACAGCAACAAAATTAGCTGGGTCTAAGAACAAGTTGCATGTGAACAAATTATCAGGAAAAACCAAAATGTTGATGCAAAAAAGAAGAGAGATGAGGACAACTAAAGTAGATGTGACTTCCAAAGTGGAATATATAGAGCTATGCAAGACAACACGAAAAAGTATCACTGAAGACGTAAGGAAATTTAACTGTGAGCTAGTGAGGAAAGCAATTGAAAACAACCAAAGCCTTAAGATAGCAAAGGGACATCTCAGTAAGGGAAGAAAACAGATTATGGCTCTGAGAAAAGAAGATGGTTCTACAACAAGAAATAGAGGCGAAATTTTGACAAGAGTGAAAGATTTCTACTCCAAATTATATGAAAGGGATGATACATGTACTCCAGACATCATGAAAGGTACCAGAGTTCTTCCAGTCCTCCCAGCAGAAGTTGCTCATGCAATCAAGAACATGAAGCGAGGGAAAGCTCCAGGAGAAGATGGAATTACTATAGACATCATACAAGAAGCAAGTGGAGAAATTGAAACAGTACTCGCCCAAATTTTCACTCGATGCCTTAATGAAGGGAAGATTCCTGAGGATTGGAACAATGCTACAATGATCCTGCTACATAAAAAAGGTGACATTGAGGATCTTAGGAACTACAGACCTATCAGCCTCCTATCAGTGGTTTATAAAATCTTCACTAAAGTTCTTTCACACCGCTTGAAGGTAACACTGGACATGGCTCAACCGAGAGAACAAGCTGGATTCAGGAGTGGCTACAGCACAATAGATCATATCCACGTACTGAGAGAACTGATTGAAAGAGCGAGGGAATATGAACTTCCATTGTGCATGGCTTTTATCGATTATGAAAAAGCCTTTGATTCGGTGAAACCATCAGCAGTTACCACGGCTCTGAAATCCTGCGGTATTGAAGATGCATACATTAATATTATTAATAACATCTATGAAAATGCAAGTGCAAAGATTCGGCTGTTTGAAAATACAACACACATAAAAATTGGAAAGGGAGTGAGACAAGGTGACACCATATCTCCGAAGCTCTTTAATGCCACATTGGAAAATGTCTTTCAATCACTGAACTGGGAAAACAAAGGGATAAAGATTAATGGAGATTATCTAACCCACCTTCGTTTTGCTGATGACGTAGTCATTTTTGCAACTACCCCATCAGAGCTGCAGAGTATGATCCAGGAACTTGCTGACAAGAGTAAAGAAGTGGGATTAAAAATGAACTTTCAGAAGACAAAAGTGATGTTCAATGCTTTTACAAGAAATGAAGATTTATCGATTGATGGAGAAAAACTGGAGATAACAGATACGTATGTTTATCTTGGACAGCAGATATCAAGTGAGGGTCACATTGATGAAGAAATTAATCGGCGTACAAAACTTGCCTGGAGAGCTTTTGGAAGAAACAGCATAATTTTCAAGAGCAATATGCCATTATGTCTTAAAAGAAAAGTGTTTGATCAATGCATCCTTCCAGTGCTTACGTATGGTGCAGAGACGTGGACCTTAACTAAAAGAGACATACAAAAGCTGCAGACAACTCAAAAAAGCATGGAGAGGTGCATGCTTGGTATAACCAGGAGAGATAAGAAGAGGAACTCGTGGATCCGAAAAATGACGAGAGTGGAAGACATCATGATCAGAGTTAAATCCCTGAAATGGCAATGGGCTGGACATACTGCCAGAAGGACAGACCATAGATGGACAGCCGAAATTTTAGATTGGATTCCAAGGGACAGGAAAAGACCCAGAAAAAGACCACATGGGAGATGGGTGGATGAAATTCGTAAATATGCGGGAGTGACATGGAGGAGACTGGCACAAGACAGACCGTTGTGGAGGAAACTTGGGGAGACCTTCGTCCAGCAGTGGATTGATAATGGTTGACAATGATGATGATGATGATGACACCCCTGGTGGACAAATTATGCACTATTTAAAATGCAGGAGGTATTCTCAAAAGATTCTGGAGGTGAGTGGTATCGGTCCACAGAGGAATTTTTTCAATCTAGTTTCGAGCTCAAATTTTATTGGAAATACATAAGAAGCAAAAATAAACCTTTACACCCCCCAGATGGCCAAAACATTCTTCACCAAAAATGAGGAATTATATGCAAAACATTTCCCTTTAAGAGCTGTATCCAACGCAGGAAGAATTTGTCAAATCGGACTGTTTTTTTTGTTTTTTTTTATTGGAGGTTTAACGACCACCGTGAGCAACTCAATGGGCTATAAGCAGTCGCCCGTCCCTAAGTTAGGGTCACTGGTTCCAGGGAAGGGAGAGAGACAGTGCCGTAAGACAAACACAACATCCATGCCTCACGGGATTCGAACCCGGACCTTGTTCGGACGAATGATCAGAGGCCATCGCTTAGACCACTGCGCCGGCAATCAGACTGTTAGAAGTAGAGATATTGGGAAAATCGCGATTTACCATTACGTCCCCTAGAGGAAAATTATTGGTCCTGTAGCTATTGCTGTAAACGGAAACGTGAACTTACGGCCTCTAGTGGCGCACTTGGGCATTAAGAAATATTTGAAATTATATGAGAAACAGTTTGCACCGAAAATGTTCTCCAACAAAGAAATAATCTTTCAATTTGCACTCCTAGAAACAGAGACATGAATAAAAATAAGCTATATGTGTATGACCCCTGGTGGAAAAATTATGCACTATTTAAGCAGGAGGTATTCTCAAAAATGTTTTGGATGTGAGCCTTATCGGTCTTTGGAGGAATTTTTTCAATCGAGTTTCGAGCTGAGATTTTATTGCAAATACATCAGAAGCAAAAATAAACACTTACGCCCTCTGGCGGTCAAACCATTTTTTTCCGAAAATGAGAAATTATAGGCAAAACATTTTTCCTCAAGAACTGTATCCAATGCAGGAAGAAATTATCAAATCGGACTATTAGAAGTAGAAATATTGGGAAAATCACGATTTACCGTTACGCCTCCTAGTGGAAAATTTATGTATTATTTGAAAAAGGGACTAACTAAAATAGTCTTCGATATAAATTTCATCGAAAGGTAAAATAATTTTTTCAATTGGATATTTAGAAGCGAATATATGAAATAAAATGCATTTTAAATTCGATACGATCTTCATTTGCACCCCCTAGCGGCAAAGTTGTGCATCAGAAAAAAACTCTGAACAAATGGATCATCATTCTCAGATTTTAAGCTTCCCAATACAAAAAGAATTTTACGATTCGGACTAATAATTGCAGAGATGTGGTCTTCCCGGTCGGACATACAAAGTGATAACGTAAGCAACCACACCAAAAGATGGTAATAACGCAGCTTCAGTCCTCCCAACGGATAAGAAAACCAACAGCCCCCCCCCCCACCCTCGCATTTTGCAGGGGTTGGGGAGGGAAAATTTTCAGACATAAGTTATGTCAGTAGGAAAATCTTCAACTACAAAACATCATGCAGGGACAAAAAGGCCGGAATAGATAGAATTCCAGGACATGTAACAGAATTTTAGGACATTTCCAGGACTTTTCCAGGATGCTTACGAACCATGTACATTCCTTTTACTGTACCTTTGTAATTATATGGTTAGAATATCGAAGTTGTATATTTATTTTTCACATTTGCTTTGCAATTGTCTTTACTGTCATCTAACAGAAAGTGTATAGCATGGAATTAGTTCAGTTCCCACTCCTTATCGTTGTAAATTACATATTGTATTTTTAAGTACTATTGTATTTTTAAGTACTTTTCTAATTTGAAATTATGCATATTTTTCAATCAAATTACATATTCAATTGTAAGTATGAAGGTACGGCTTATCATCCTTTATTTGGCATGAATTCATATGCCATTGAACACAGAAAACACATTATCCCTGTATTTCAGGCAATTAAATAATAAACAATTGAATGAAAGCCAAGATATGATGTACTTCATGAGAGGTCCCAAAGATAAATACAGTAAAAGTCCAATATTACGAGTACATAATAAATACACAGTTAACGTGGATTAAGAATATCAAATAGAAGTCATCGCTCTTTCCACGTTTACAAGTGAGTCACAGAAGAATTCTCATCGGCCGCCACCGGGAATCGAACCCAGGGTTTTCCAGTTACGCGCCCGACATTCTTCCACTGCACCACAGTGGCCTCGAAATTCTCCAGACTCACATACGACAAACCACCTGGCAGGTTGCTTATTGTTCCGTTGCTGCTGTTCATCTTTGATGAATCCCTAGCATTGTGCAAGGCTCCAAAGAAGATCAACAATTTTTGGATGCTTTCACTAGTGAAGGCCTCCCAGATTTTGCTGCATCTTTAGTCTCAAAGTCTCCACGCTGAAAGTTGGCACACCATTTCTTCACAGTGGAATATGAAGGAAGGGCAGTTGTTACTTAATGCTTGTGTTACACACTCAGATTTCCTTTGCAGTTTTCTTCTCCAGGAACAGAAATTTCATGACAGCCCAGAGTTCCACATACAAAAATTCAACACTTTGCATTGATACGATTCAGTTCAGAATGTGAAAAACATCCGCAAGAAAAAAAAAAAAGGAGCTATTAGTCTGAAAATTGGCACTTTACAATACACAAAAGAACATTCTTTTGAGCTGCAGTGATAAAATAATGCTACAGTTATGGGAAGTCGGTTAGGCCAAGAACTTTTCGGCATCCCTGCAAGCCAGAATTTCCTGCAGAACTTACTCAAAATATTTTCAACAGTTTTAAGAGTAAAATAATGTGAAATGTTATTTTTGCTGTATCAGAAACATTTATTTATTTAATGAAATGCCAAAACAGATAAAAACTGGGTTACCCAAAATTTAAGAAAATGAGGGTGTTTGCCCTTACAAGAAGTTGCTCTAGACAAATTTGCAAAATATAAACTTTTCCGTACAAACCACACTACTTCAAATATGGTGTGATTTTAAACTTTTTATTGGATTTTAATGGTGAAATGTTTTTAAACTTTAAATTTTAACTGGATGTGTGACAGCTGCATGTGAACATCGACGAAATAAGAAATTTTTAGAATGAGAGAATAAAGCCAGATGTTTCACCAACCGATGGAGTTAGAGTTGGAAGAATCACAACATGGTTGGGACCCATTAGTGCGTCCACAAAGAAAATGAACTGGCACACCAACAATGTGCTTCAATATCAACTATGGATTATAAGGTATGTAATGGTATTTAGGTTCATAACTGAAGATATTTATTTGTAACCACACTACTTCAATTTATTTCACTGAATGATAGTTAACAAATGAGCTTCTATACATCAATTAATTTATAGATCACAGAAAGTAGGAGCTAAGTTAACCTAAATAATTTGTCTAGTTTTCATAACACTACACGTTTGACTTTCTTCACAGTAATAGTGCAGAACAGATTTTTTTAATGAATTAACCTAAAAAGATGCATATCTTCTTACAAGTCCGAGTTTTTTTTTATTGGAGTTTTAACGACCACCGTGAGCAACTCAATGGGCTATAAACAGTCGCCCGTCCCTATTTTAGGGTTACTGGTTCCAGGGAAGGGAGAGAGCCAGAACCATAAGACAAACACAACATCCATGCCTTGCTGGGATTCGAACCTGGACCCCTTTCAGACGAATAATCAGAAGCCATCACTTAGACCATTGCGCCACCGGGGCGGCAGTCCAAGTTTGACCTCACCTGGGGTCAGGGGTGCATATAATTCGTATAAGTACAGAAATAAACTACTTTCTGCATTATTATTCTTCCACTACTTGTGGTTCAGGCTTTGCTTATTTCTCTCAAGGCATTTAAAAAACAGGATTTTGTATATCATTGCTCACTACCTAAATGCTTTGAGAGTGTGTGTGAGTACAGTAAATAGAATGTCAGCCATAGCAATTTTTTTTTTTTTTTGATTGTGTGTTTAACGACTACCGTGAGCAACTCAATGGGCTATAAGCAGTTGCCTGTCTTTAATTTCAGGTCACTGGTTCCAGGGAAGGTAGAGAGACAGTGCCATAAGACAAACACAACATCCATGCCTCACCGGGATTTAAACCTGGAACCTTTTTCGGATGAATGATCAGAGGCCATCGCTTAGACTACTGCGCAACCAGGGCAGCCAATTCATTTCTATCCAACAACAGACGTCGGGTGCAAGCCCCACCTACCATTGCAAAATACACACGACTAGGAAAATGCAAAACCAAAAATTCTAACTTTTACATGCTCTGAGAAAACATCCACTGAAACACTAAGCAAAATTGAAAAAAGTTTCTTATTGTTTGCATTTCATCCAGATTTTTCTTTCCAATTTTTACCTGGTTTTAACAAGTTTCCAGCCAGAATGTGGCCCGCAAAAACTGAACCTTGCAACCTTAAATAAAATACCAATAGAAGCTTTGTTAATATCTCGAGAAACAAATTTGCTTATAAGAGTGACAGGTAAAATAATGATATCTTATGACTAATCATTTGTTGAAGGACACCTTTGTCTTTTTATAACACATAAGAGACAAGGCAATCAAAATCTTCACAAAAATGTTGACTTCATGTCATCTTTGTCATTTAAGTTCCAGAAATATTTTTTCTACAACAGTGTACTATTGCTTTTAATTCAGGTGATTATGTGGAAATAGTGTTTGGTACTTATAAATTGCAAATATGCAGGATTTTCCTAGTATAGTTCCACAAATGGAAGTTTTTAGCATTTACCCAACCCCTTCCTGCCCAAAAGAAGAGCTCTAATTACGCTTTTAGTGTTGTTACGGCACAATACACAAACTGATGAAGCACATGGTTCAGCAATGTGCACAACGCATTGCTATATTCAGAAGAGCTCCGATAAACAAAACAGTTTTAAAGGCTAATAATAATAATACTCACCTCTGAACTGCCGCTTGTAGGCAGCAGGTGCTTCGGAATATCATCTGAAATTTCTTCAACTCGCAAACACGGACACGACTGTTCCACTCCACTCGAAAAAATTTAGTTTTACATCAACTCGCACTGGCGCACCTAGCCTCACATATGATATAAGAAAGACCTAGCCAAATGGCTAACACTAGCGTCTCATTATTTTAAATGTTTACGCACAAGCGTCTCACCAGGGGGTCTCTTATTACCTGCACAACTCATAACGGCCTAGATGAATTTTGCATTGCTGTTGTGTTTTCAAGTGTGAATATCTCTGCATCTTAAAAATCTGAATTAGTGATTTTTGTTTTTGCACTTGCATCGTGCAATGCTGTGTACCACTCTCTATTTCATTATCATGTGTTAACTACTCCTGTTATTCTACTAGTGCCATATTTCATGCCTTCATATCTTTCACTAAAATTAAGGTGACCGGATGTCAGAACACTGATTTGAGGACAAAAGGGCGTGGCGTCCCCAAATTTGTATAAAATATGTATCGTACCCGTATTAGGGAGAAATACATACTCAAAATAAATATGGAAATTGTTTTGTCACAAAACTGCATTGCTTCAATAAGTGTGATATTATATATGAAAATTTGTGTCTTAAATGGATATATCTTGTAGAATGTTGGTAATTTATATTGACAAAGTAGAATTATGATGACGAGAACATATTAGCAAAAGTGAGATACTTTACCTTGTACATGTGCAGAATTAAAATCAAGCTGCACACCAAAGTAATTGCATGGCGAATTTTTCATTTTGCCAAAGTTTTTGGAGAAACTTACATCAAGTACAGTCGAAATTTGACTGCACTAGTAGTAGTTCAGTGTCCTAGTGCTGACCACTGAACATTCGTACAAGTGGGTATGGGTTCCAGTCCCTCCCGACTGAGACATGGATGCTGTGTTTGTCTTACAGTACTTGCTCTCTGTCTCTTCCCTAAAACGAATGTCTCCAAATTAGAGACAGGTGACTGCTTATAGTCCTTAGAGTTGCTCTCGGTGGTCGTTAAACTCGGAAAAAAGAAAAAAAGAAGTCAAAATTTGTTTTCAAAAGAAGCATGTCGGAAAATTAGTACAACGAAAACTACTTTTAAGAACATTTTTCATGAGAAATCTAACGAGCTAATGAGGAAGTGTAAATTCGAGGACAAACATCAAAATTTGAGGACAATTTGCGTCCTCAAAGGCATCAGACGTTTTTAGCGACAGTAAACAAAATTCGAGGACTCCAAGAATTGGGGACTTCTGGTCAGCTTAACTAAGATTTGTATACACGGCATTTACGTTCCTACAGCATACCGTCCTATTACCTCTATTAATTTCTTTTTTCACGAATACGATTCTTCAAACTGACTAGTCAGTTTAGCTATTTATTTTAAATTCTACACAATTTCTTTATTGAATACCAATCTGTAAATACGGAAAGTTGATAAAATGAACTTCTGAGCATCCCCAACAAAAATAAATATTTCCCATGTCATTCATTCAATAAAAAGCGGTTAAAACGATGACAACTTATTTCAGTGAAAATATTACTTATGCATCATGGGGTGCAGCATTTTGGACTTCAGAAAGGTAAGTTGCTAAGGCAAATTCTAAACAAACCTCAATATGGCGATGGCGTAAATTGTGATGTTTGTTCGTGTACCTAGAGCCACCATACGGTCAGTCGGTCACATGGAGAAAGGAATACGGAGGAGGTGCCTTAGCGGTAGCTCGCATGCTAGGAAATCGTGGATAGTTTCGCAAAAGATCATGGGATACACTTACCCAAAACATTTCAGAAGCATAGAGAATCGCGTTGGTTTGCGCTTTTTGGAATTAATGTATTTTTGATTTATCTGCATAGTGGATCGAAAAAATGCCTTTCCTGTTCAGCTCTTGGATATACGAATCGACCTTCAAAAAAGATTCCAGGAGTCACATTTCACATGAAAGTGTTATTTTGCATTTTTATTATATAATTTGTGTGCTTGTGAGTGGGAGACTTTACGGTGGACATGTTTCAAAGAACCTTAAAATGTAAGATTATTCTAGGGCCACCGATGAAACTTTGCCCCGGGCCCAGCAAAAATACCATCCGGCCCTGTCTACGGGTCACACATAAACCGAGATGTATCAACCAAAATTCTCGACAAAAATGGAATTTGTTTGGACAGATTGATTACTAACTGATTTGTGATTCTAATGTACCTCACTTAATCGAGTACGAAAAAAGTACACAAAAAATGCATATTAACCGTTTGTTGTTATATTACATGTATGACGTTTTTAATTTTTCTGGCACTCGAACATGTAGTGAATTTTATTTGTGTGATTAAAACAGTAGGGTTTTAAAATTTGTAAATATACAATCTGTATCATGCAATTGAATTTTCAGGTTCCCAAAAAACCAGGAAATAAGAGCTAAATGGATTAGGGCTGTAAAAAGGAAAAACTGGGAGCCTCCAAAGTCAAGCACATTATATGCTCAGAACACTTTGGTGAACATGAATTTGATAGATGACGCAGTGGTCTAAGCGAGGGCCTCTGATCATTCATCCGAAAGAGGTCCGGGTTTGAATCCCGGTGAGGCATGGATGTTGTGTTTGTCTTACGGCACTGGATCTCTCGCTTCCCTGGAACCAGTGACCCTAAATTAGGGACGGGCGACTGCTTATAGCCCATTGAGTTGAAATCTCTTGGCATAAATTAAATAGATGCTTACTGCCTCAGATGTATCGTTTGCGCTTTGGGAAGATGGCGACTTAATAAAAAACGAAAAATTTTGATTTATTTTTACCAAAACTTATTAAATGCGCTTCGAAAGTGCGACCACACTGTCATATCTAAGACGTACAAAGACAAGCTATTTCAAAGGAAAAGTAGCGTATTAGGATGAACCAGTTAATTTATTTCTTCATGTCGATTTTGCAGAACACTGCTCTGTTATTCTTTTCAGTGAAATTCAAAGTTTCCACTGGAAAAATGACGAGGTTTCCATATTTTCTGCGGTTGCTTACTCCAGCAATGAAATACAAAGTTATGCCACAGTTAGTGACGACAAATCTGACGATTGTGCACATGCTTTGCTAGCAATGAAGCATGTCGAAGATTTTTTTTTTTTTTTTTTTGATTGGAGGTTTAACGACCACCGTGAGCAACTCAATGGGCTATAAGCAGTCGCCCGTCCCTAATTTAGGGTTACTGGTTCCAGGGAAGGGAGAGAGCCAGTGCCGTAAGACAAACACAACATCCATGCCTCACCGGGATTCGAACCCGGACCCCTCACGGACGAATGATCAGAGGCCAGCGCCTTAGACCACTGCGCCACCGGGGCGGCCATGTCGAAGATGATATGCTAATTCACTGTGGTATGGATATTTCTGATGAAGATGATATGCTAATTCACTGTGGTATGGATATTTCTGATGAAGATGATATGCTAATTCACTGTGGTATGGATATTTCTGATGATGGTGCTGCTGCCCATTTTTAAAAATAGGTTTCAATTCCATGAGTTGGAAAAAATGCTCAGTCAAAAAGCAGTGGATTTCCATCACAACAGGACGCGGGAAAGGTCCCTGTGATGGCGTAGAGAGGGTGGTGAAACATCTAGCCACAAAATATAACCTGTCGCATAATTCGATTTCCTGCATAAAAAATTCGTCAGAATTTATTACGCTATTAAGGATGCCACATCTATTAAGAAAATAATACTACCAAATGTATTGTAACTGAGTTTCGTGAAAAAAAATAATGCAATGGAAAAATGTTCCTGCAGTTGTGGGAATTCAAAAAACACACATATCTGGGCATCGGAAAACAACAAAAGCTATGTTGCTCAAAAGGCGAATCATTCATTAATCGAACAAAAAATACAAACAAAAATCCCTTCAACGATGAAAGAAGAAGTTAATATACATAATATTCGCACTGGATCCTTTGTAACGTGTGTATGACGATGACTGGTGGCACACATGATTCATATGCTCCTTGAAAACTCCTTGAAAAAATAAAATTCATTTTCAAGTCCTTGAAAAAGTTTAATACTGCGTAAATAGCGCTTGAAAAATGTTTTCTTCTTGGTAATGCTATGAAAGAGCCTGTGTAAAATTGTGCTAAAAAGTTGTATAAGAGATTTCTCTGTAGTTCTGATGAAAACACCAAGCTGATTAAATATAGCATAACTTGGTTCAACTTAGGGTAGTGTGTGGACAGCTGGTACCTTGGCTATGACACCACAACAGATTAAAACGTCAGCCACGGGAGTAAAATAAATGGAATGTTGCATTCAGAATTGTGATGGGCGTCTGTTGACTAGGGTTAGGGATGCATTCTTGCCGGAGAATGAATACGAAATTAATGTGAACTTTCAAAATATTCCATAAAATAAAATGATTTCAAAAAGCAGAGGGGGCAACTTAAAGTTAATAAAATAAACCAACAGTGGGGCAGAGAGTAACAGTCAGGTCATTGAAGGCGTGCCTGTCCCAGTTCAGTTTAATGGTTTGAACTTGCTAAAATGCCTACTTACTGAAAGCTCACTCATAAAGAAAAGAAATATTTGAGTATGGTTAATATAGATGAAAATCTTTACACCTATAAACGCATTTAAGTGGTATATGTAGTGTGATCAAAAAGTTCCGAGACTAGGTACGTAGGGCTCCAACAGATGGCAGTACGCGAGTAGCAGTCGAGGGCAGTGACCTTCGTGAGTGGTGCCAAGTGGTGTTGTTCTGTGAACATCGGGAGCTGTGCTACACGATATTTGGTGACCACATGCAAAGCACAGCTGTGGTTTTAGTATGGACTGCAAACTAGAACAATGAGTGAACATCAAATTCTGCGTCAAACTTGGCAAAACGGGAACGGAGATTCACGCAATGTTGCGGCAGGCATATGGCAATGAGTCGTGCGAGGTGTTTTAGAGTGGCATTCGCTCTTTAAGAGCGACAGAATGGCACTGGAAGATGACAAGAGGCCAGCGCGACTATCCACGAGCAAAGCCCCTGAAAACGTGGACAAAATTAGGAAACTGGTGCATGAGGATCCTAGGAGAAACATTCGAGACATTGCTACCATCGTCGATGTGTTATACGGAACAGTGCAAGAAATTCTGACTTCAGTTTTGAACATTCACCGCATTGCTGCATAGTTTGTGCCAAAGATTCTGAACCCCGAACAGCAGGCGCTCCGTGTCGAACTCTGTCAAAATCTTTGTCAGCAGGTGGTGAATGAACCGTTCCTGTCGTGGGTCATCACTGGGGACGAGACTTGGATCTATGGTTATGACCCGGAGACCAAGCAACAGTCGCCACAGTGGAAGAGCCCAGCATCTCTACGACCAAAGAAGGCCCGATAGGTCAGGAGCGCAACCAAAAGCATGCTCATCGTGTTCTTCAACATTCGTGGGAGTGAGCACCATGAATTTGTCCCCCAAGGCCGGACAGTCACCGCCCTTTTTTACTGTAATGTTCTGCGGCGTCTTAGGGAGGACATTCGCCGTAAACGACCTGAAATGTGATGCAGGGACGATTTCCTGCTCCATCACGACAATGCAGCAGCTCACAGATCATTAACAGCATGCCAGTTTTGCAGCCGCAACAGCATGACAACCTTTCCTCACCCGCCTTACTCGCCGGATCTGGCCCCCAGCGACTTCTTTCTGTTCCTGAAGCTCAAGGGTCGCCGTTTTGAAACCATGGACAAGATCGCGTGCGAATTGCAGACAATGCTTAACACGATTCGCGAACAGAAGCTCCAGGGAGTGTTCCAACAGTTGCAAAAATGTTGGCAGCGGTGTATCGCTGCTCAAGGAGACTACTTTGAGGAAGATCATAGCCAGACTTAAGTAATGTTAAGTATTTTGTTGTATATTGGCCTAGTCTCGGAACTTTTGATCGGACCTCGTGTATATGTATTTGCACGTCTCGGAACTTTTTGATCGGACCTCGTATATATGTATTCGCTGTCACTATAAGATCAGCTAACTATTTAGAAAATATATTCAATTTATATATCTCCTGAATGCGTAATTATTTTCTATTTATTTATTCAGTAAATTAGACAGTTGCCATTACAACTGTGATTTTGAAGTTTTGGAGACTAGGTATGCCGAGTTAAATAATTATTCAGAGATTGGGTAGCTACCAGCGCTACCAACCTAGCATTTTTTTCTCTTGAAATTATTTCACAATAGTTTTGTACTCTTTTATAGTTTCTTATGCAACAGTTAAGTATATGTAAACAAGCAAGAATTTTATTTAGTTATCATTTTTTTTCCAATACCTTTTTAAGTCTGTCATCGACTGAGGAAGGGTGAGGTGGACGAATCCAACCAGGGCTAGCTGATCCATTGCTCTCATTCAGGGAAGGGAATACTTTGCGCCTTTAGAACACAAGAAATCGTAAGCTTTCAAATCAAATTCCAACGCGTCTAACTCGGAAACGGGATTTTTGGGGTACATGAAAATTTACAGATATTCTCCTGTGGACAGTAAAACAGTGATTTGATTTTCCGAATTTAGAAAACATGGGGGTTTTGAAAACATCGTCAGCAAAGTTAGAGATTTTTCAAAATCAGCTGTTTATAACACTGTCAAATTGCAGAAACTAGCAGTTTAACAGCCCTATAAAAAATTGCAAATAAAGTGCACATTTGTATGTCTTTTTAGCAAAAAAATGAGTGTAGAAAAAACTCCATCTGAGCCTGTTAAAAAAATCTTAAATTAAAACCCCCCACAAAATTTGTAATTTTAAAAAATTTAGTCATATATGTAAAAAATATTAGCATCATATATTATTATGTGTTATACACACAATGTAATAAAAATACCAGAACAAGATATATTTTTTAATTCTGCTGCAATGACTCGCTGAAGTTAGGAAAAATAACTGTTTTCTAGAGAGGTTGTTTGACGGTGCAAGATTTTTGAAATCCTCTATCATTAAAAAAAATAAAAATCTTGCCGAAAGAAAAAATAATGGTCTCCTTATTTTAATCAAGGAACACCCCCTTAATTTTTTTTTTTTTTTAGAGAAATCTGAGACTATGAGGGTATGACCCTGCCCGAGTTGAAATGGAACCCATCGCCTTATAAAGGACATCACACTAGGGAAAAATTAATTTTTCTTAACATTCTATTTCTAATGTAATTCTTCAAATGTTGCTTCTTAACTACAGGCATATATGTCCTTGTGTGTGTGTGTCTAGATTTTTTGGATCCAAAGAACCACCTATCAATAGCTTTCTGTGGTTTATAGTCTTTAAGTGGAGGGCCATTCAAGTGAATCATCATGAGATCATTTAAAGTTGATGCTTCCATGGATGTTCTGTTGTTTGTTTGTTTTTATCAAATTCATGTGGCTGAAACCACGCTCACACATGTGTATGATGCAGTACATGTTGGTAAAACTGCAATAATGTCTAGTAAGTGGCCAAAAACTGGAAATATTTCTTGGTTAGAGTGTTGTTTTTTTTTTTTTTTTTTTTTTTGAGTAAATCTGCAAATCTTGCCCGAAAACTTGAAATTCATATCACTCACTCATCAGACACTTCATTTTAGTTTCCCACGAGTTTTCATTTCAGGAGGAAAGATGTCCGAAAACTTCAATTTCACTTTTCCCAAAATCTTCCAGATTTACTTCTGGCCAGACAAAGGTATCAAACACTGAAGAAGCTTTTTTGTAATATAGTCTCAGACTCTTAAAAATCGTTCCTGAATGTACCTTATCCCATCACTTTGTTCTTATGATAACTAACACAGCAATCAGACATTCCTGAATTGTATATAATTGACGACTACAAAACTTGTGGTGTTGATTGTGGTAAACGTTGGTATTTTTATTTTATTGCTGAATCGACTGTAATTACTGTTTCTCACATAATACCAATCGCATCAGAAAACTTTGAAAATTTCATCTCCCGATTACCGTTAGAGCAATGCAATTAGATAATATTCTGATGCTCTTAACACTCAGATACTTGTGACTGTCGTCCTGGTTGTGTAATGGTTAGCATGCTCGAACGGTAATCAGGAGATGCGAGTTTGATTCCCTCTCTAGCGCAGTGAAATTTTCTGATGTGATTGACATTACGTGAGAAACAGTAATTACAATCAATTCAGTGATGTCTGATTGCTGTGTTAATTATCATGACATATTGGCCACATATTATGAGAAGAATGTTTCTTCCACATTGTATATGTTTTGTTCTTGTACGACTCAAAGCTTTTACTGTCAATGTTTGTAAGTTGCATGCCCATGTAGTTTCCACTGGTAGTTGTCACATTTATGAATTGGCTTTCATATGAAGCAGGACTAGATTCCAAGTTCTTAAGTTCATTTAGTGATCTTCTAACATGTAACTCAACTTGGCTTAAAAGTAACTGCTCTTTTTGAAAAATCAATGAAACTTCTTTAAATATGAACAAAAAACTAAGTAAAAAGTGCAGCATTGCAACAAATCTGAAACTTTTTTTTACAATTCCTCTGGCTACAGCAGCAACACCCGCCTTCTCATTTGACACATTTACTAAACGAGTTATAACTATGTTATG
Organism: Macrothele yani; assembly: GCA_039090855.1. Classification (NCBI taxonomy): domain Eukaryota; kingdom Metazoa; phylum Arthropoda; class Arachnida; order Araneae; family Macrothelidae; genus Macrothele; species Macrothele yani. The sequence continues at coordinate 132,792,381 of CM077009.1, read as the reverse complement.
ATTCTTTACTAATGCATTAAGAGCACCAACTTTACTTGAAACCCATCAAACCTTATGTAGATACTGAAATTTCAAAAGCTTTGACTCCAGAACTTTAGCAACACTGTTTAACTATCCCATTCATTTAGGCAAATTCCGGTAAAATGTATAGCTTTTTGAGAACAGCATCTAAATCATCTAAATATTTTGCATTTTTTATTGAGCTCAAAACACTCAAATTTAATTTGTGAGCAACAAAGTGTTGGAAAACAATATCGGTGATGTTTCTCTTTATTTTTGTAGTTAGTCCATCTTCTTTCCCAATCATATTAGCTGGGTCATCTGTAATTCCCAAATTTCTCATTTCTTCATCTAAGACCTTGTAGTAATATTACCCTTCAGCAGTAGATGCCTGAAGAGGTACAACTGACAGGAACACACTTCCACTCTTTTATCTTTGACATATTGAATATATAAATAAGTAACTCTTCTACTGTGAACTTATCAGTTGATGCATCAAGAAGGATAGTTGCACAGTTACACTGTTTAACTTCTGCAATTAGTTTTTGCCTAACCTCATCTGCAATATGAATTCTTTACACCTCATATCATTCAGATATTGTTTAAGGCTGACATTTACATAAAATTTATTTAATAACACAATCAGATTTGAAAAAATCTGTGAATGGCTTATTATATTAGGTGTGCAACTTAATTCTCGGCCCCTAACCGCAAGCGATCATAGAACCAAGGAGGTTATATTACTGGAGACACCACTCCTATCCACCCAGCATTGGCCGCCATAAGTCACCGTCCATGCTGCAAATGACGTCATGTGCAGGCACAACGCAGCTGCAGAAAAGAAGCTCCTTTGAAACCAATGGAACAAAAGCTTCTAAGCGTATAAACAGATAAAATGAGTAATTCAATAATCTTTATCAATGATACACAAGCTTACTGTTTTATCAACGGTTTAATTTAGTTCGTTTTTGCCTACTTGTGACGTCACACCACAGATTAGCTGTGACCTATGGCCGCAGAGCCAGTGGTGTCTCCAGTAATATAACCTCCTTGCGTAGAACGTCGACAAATGCAAATAGCTGTACACGATAATGGCTGATTGCAGCGCCGTCCAACAGCTTTCCAGGCAACCATAACCGCTCACAGCTGTAGTGACAGAAAGTTGACGGTGAAAGCAATGTCTTTCGAGAAGCAACATTTAAGGCATTGCATCCTGTTAGCGTTTCAGCTGAAAAATGCCGTGGAAGCTCAGCAAATGATTTGAGATGCTTTGGGTGAGGCTGCTGTATCCTACAGTACGTGTAAGAAGTGGTTCCAGCTGATTAAGTAGGGAAATTTTGATATCCATGAAGCAGAACGTCCGGGACAGCCACAGAAAGTTGACGATGAGGAACTGGAACAACTGTTGAATGAGGATCCCTGTCGCACACAGTCAGAGCTCGCCCATGAACTCAGAGTAACATAAGCCATTGTAAAGCGCTTGCACAAGCTGGGACGGATTCACAAGGAGGACCGTTGGGTGCCCCACCAACTCACAGCTGCGAATAATTCTAGGCGCTACGACGTTGCTGTGTCCTTGCTCTCCAGATTCAAGGATTTCCTCCGCAAGTTTTGACCTGTGATGAGAAGCGGGTCCTCTACGATAATCTTAAGCGGCGCAAATCGTGGGTTTTTACAGGTCAGCATACCACCAGTACCGCCAAACCGAGTATTTATGCCAGGAAGTTGTTGCTATGCATACGGTGGGATTAGCGCGGTGTCGTACACTGAGTTGTTTAAACTTGGTGAAACGGTCAATTCTGAGCGTTATTGTCAGCAACTTATTCGTGTGAGTGACGCACTGGAGGCGAAAAGGCCATACACCAGCAAGGGCAGAAGGTTGGTCCTGTTGCTTCAGAATAACGCGCATCCTCACACCGCGAAAACGACTTTAAACAAGATCGCCGACCTGGGATGGGAGATTTTGTCCCACCCGGATATTCTCCAGACTTCACCCCGTCCGATTATCACCTCTTTCGCTCCCTGTGACATCACCTGAGTGGTATGGATGACTTTATCAACTCGAAACAGCCCTCTGTTTTCCGCGGTGGCATTCGGCAGCTCCCTGAGCGATAGCTCAAATGTATCCAACACGACGGGGATTATTTCCCTGATTAGGTACATATTCGATTTGCTATAATTTGCTGTCAACGTGTAGTGTCTGCGGCCGAGAATTAAGTGGTACACCGAATATTTTGCATCATAATATGCAGTGTTGAAGAGCTTTTCAAGATGGTTAAACATCTTTTCACCCATCTTTTTGTGACATACTGCCAATGGTGTGCATTTTGGTTTTTCTACAGCAAGATCATGTTCAATGCAGTTTCTGAACATTTTTGTTAGCTGGTGTATCTTGAAAGTCTCAATTTTGAAAGGCCCGTGGAAACCACGAACAAATTTTGAGTTTTCATCTGAAATATTGGGATATTTTGAGCATATGTTGCATGAAGCTTTATCGTTTTCAAACACTAACCATGTAAATTCTTCACATAATTTTTTCTGAAATTTTCACTTGTCTTTTGAGGCAATCCAGATGTTTTTCTGGGGCACTTGTTCGATTTGGCCTTTGTCATCATTTTGCAGAGCTCCACATGGCTGTCGCTTCTGAAAAAAATAAAGTAGACTCTTTTGTTCCATCATAAAAACAACTTAAGCATAAAGGAACCGTGCCTCGAAGTGAGCTGGGAAAGTCAAGCACTCTTACTTTGAAGCAAATAGCGTCAAATATTTTTTAAGTTGCATGCAGCTGGTTATTTTTTATTATCACAGCTGGAATCCTTCTAAAGCATCAGAACAGCCAAGTGACACGTGCTTCTTCTCCGTAAACGGCGTTGAATTTAAAGTCCAAAAGCACACTCAAGAATTTCTACTATACTACTGCCAGCCATGAGTGTTCCCATGCACCCAATAAAAGACATAAGTGTATGCATACCACCAAGGTGAGGGACGAAGTATGAAAATTGTTCAGGATTGTGCCATATAATATCAACAAATACTTTGTGTATATCCTAATCTGCTGTAAACACCACAAACGGCTGTCCACATTCTTCAGTTATTCGTTTGGTTTCTAACATGGATGTTAAAATTGTGTTGTAATTGGTTGGAGGTAAATCAATCAATGGGAGATACATTATTTGTGTTGCATTCACCAAATGACGACCTGATTATTATGCTATCTTTGTATTGAAAGTATGGTACTCAGGTTGCACTTTCACTGTAGGTAATGGACTTTAAAAACTTAAAATCATTGTCTTGTGCATTCATAACCGATATCTTCTGGCACACTCTCAGAGCTAACACTTTTAATGATGGAATACAACATGTCGGAGAAAATGCAAGCATAGGCACTTTCTTGGACCCTTTGCATTTTGTTATTATGACGTCTGGCTCTGGAGTAAGAGCTACTTCATTTTTAAGTAGTCTAAGAATTGAAATTGGTATATACTCCTCATTGATAGTGTTTGTAAATTTGGTAAGGATCATTCCAATTGAACGAGTTTGTTGTAGTCCATTTTCAGAGCATATACAGGGTGTCCCGGAACTTCGTGTACAAACTTGGAGGGGAGGTAGAGAAAAGCGTTAGGAACCAGAATTAAATAGGAAAGCATGGGCGGAAACGTCACCCTCACGTAAGAAAGAGACACAAAGACACAGTAAGGCCACAATACGGAAAGCAGTGATGAAGCAGCCTTTTCACGTGATGGGGTATTCAATACGCACAACGCGCACATGTGGGCCGACCACGAGCCGCACAACCACGCTTCACTCTTAATGTGTGGGCGGGTATCGTGGCGGACAGTTTAGTCGTGCCATACATCTTACCACGTCGACTGGACGCTTGCAAGTATCTCGTCTTTCTTCAGGAGGTTCTTCCGGAAATGCTGCACGATGTCCCCGCACATGTTCGATGCGGAATGTGGTTGCAACGACCATTTGGAACCAAGTCAATTGGGCACGGCGGTCCCTTTCGAATGGCCCCCCAGATCACCTGATTTACCTCCTCTTGATTATTATCTCTGTGGTGACATGAAGAGCATTGTGTACGACACGCCAGTAAAGTCTGAAATGGACCTGGTGGCACGAATCTCCATTGCTGCTGCTACGATCCGCGAAACGCCAGGTATCTTCGACAATGTTCGCCAATCCATGTCGCGTAGGTGTCATGCGTGCATCTAGGCCAATGGACGCAATTTCGAACACTTCCTGTGATGCTTGTAAGTCCCACATTGTACTCTTTTGTTGTGTAATAAAGCGTTTTACACTGCTTTCTGTATTGTGGCCTTACTGTGTCTTTGTGTCTCTTTCTCACGTGAGGGTGACGTTTCGGCCCATGCTGTCCTATTTAATTCTGGTTCCGAACGCTGTTCTCTACCTCTCCTCCAAGTTTGTACACGAAGTTCCGGGACACCCTGTATTTACAACAAAGTTGTTGCAAACGACTGGCACTAATCAGTCACCATTTCTGATACCCCTCAATGTATAATTTCCTCTGCATGTTTTTGCCACAGATGCTCGGAAACGCTTATATTCATTTGTAAATAGTTGTAATCTTAAAAAGGCTAAGTTCTTCAATGATAGACTTTTCCCTCAGTAATTCAGAAAAGACAACCTGAACTAGGACATTTTTCAAACAACTTGCAACTATACTGCCAATCGAAACTGCTGCCAGTTTTGGTATCTTAAGTTCGTTCAGAAAATACAAAAATGTTGGACTACAATCACGTTTTATAGAGTGGACATTGATTTTAACATTGTTCTTGGATTTGTTCACATTGACAGTTTCCCTTCGTATGATAGATGCTAAGGGTTTTACATGCTCAGACATGTCATCCTCATTATTTTCTGTGCTGATTATTTTCATGGTCCAATGTTTTCTGAACATAATTAGACTTGTTATTCTGGGGGAAGACAGCACTCGAAGTTCATTTCCGAAATGTTCTTGCAGATTTTGCACAATTGTCCTTTGTGGTAGAGTACTTCCTCCAAAAAGCCAAGTAGAAAGAGTGTAGCTGAACACTGTTCCAGGCACAGAGTAGAGTGTGTGGCTCCAGGTTTGGCTACTGTTTTCAGTCATTTCTTTTGTAATTTCTGTGAAAGCAGCATGTTTCTCTTTCACAGCATCATAGAGTACCTTATTTTTTGCTGCACTGATGTTATGGTTAGTCATAAATAATTTGTGGCATTGTCTGTGGCATGCAAATCACTTTGGGCTCCTAAAATCCTTAATTGTACCTCTTCAGCCCATTTGTCCTGCCTTTTATCGCAGACATCCAAAATTATATTTTTATTCTCTATTGTTCTTACTATAAAATAATGGTTGTAACGATTAGGGGTTTTTTTTTTTTTGGATCACGGGCAATGCACTCATCTCCACAAAAGGAGCAGTCTCACTCAAAAATAAAAGAATCTGATTCCTAGTGTAATAGTCATTTAGATTGTTGCACATTGTCCTCATCTATGGGGCGCGATCGTTTGAGAGCTCGATTTATGCCAGTCTTTGAAGTATAGGTTGAGACATGTTCAATGGCATCGCAAAACCAAATTACGGTCGGCTGTAAAACGTGGCTCCAAAGTCTCAAAAATGTTGTCTCCTCACTGTTTACTTGCAAATATCATTGACTCAATTCTTTTGGTACATACTGTTACTGTCGTCAGTTTTCCCACACTTAAAAAAGCACTCTTCTTCAGTGGAATGTGACGTCTTGATTACATATATTTGACCATATCTTCATGATTTCATTGTACAATCTAAAACAGAAAAAACATAATTACATCTATTATTTCTACTTAATACCTTTCCAGTTCATTTTATCTAAAAAGTAACTTTATTTTCTTACTCCTTGACCCAAAAGACCATATAAAATGATATGTCGCACGTTAACATTACTTCACAATATGAATGCGAATTCTGTGGCAGCCATATTGGATGCCATCTTAAATTACTCAAGGGTTACAAAGTGGCATCAACCAGAATCTTGGCATAGACATAAAAATCAACCAGAAACAGAATTTCTTTTTATTCATACCTCATAACAAGCTTTGCCACCCCGGTGGCGCAGTGGTCTAAGCGATGGCCTCTGATCATTCGTCCGAAAGGGGTCCGGGTTCGAATCTCGGTGAGGCGTGGATGTTGTGTTTGTCTTACGGCACTGGCTCTTTCCCTTCCCTGGAACCAGTGACCAGAAATTAGGGACGGGCGACTGCTTATTGAGTTGCTCACGGTGGTCGTTAAACCTCCAATAAAAAAAAAACAAGCTTTTAGTAATGGCACCCGGACTGAAAGAAAGCGCTAGTCTTGGTAAATACAGCAAGAAGAGATATAGAAATGGGAAGATATGAATACACTTGAAACAGAATTACAATTTTGTAATACAATCACGACCTCAGTTGACAGTGCTATGAAAACAATTTTGTTGGTGGTAAAAGATGGAACCTGTTGTAGCTTAGTTTAGATAAATACCAGATTTGAACTCTACTTCTGCTTAGAAACAAAAAGGTGATCCGATTATAAACATTTTCAAGTAGTTCCTGATTTTCTGCGTATTGTTCTGCCTTGTTTACATAGGTTCTGGAAAAGAATAGAAATTGTGACTGTTTGTGTAAAATGATTTGTCTTTACACCACGAGCATGCCGATTTCCATTTAATTGGCGTAAGAGTGCAAACTAAAATGCTAGCTTTCACCGCCGAAGACGGGTGGCTTCATCAGGCTAATGTTTACAAAGTTGAGTACAGAATCATACTGAGGAAATTTAAACTAAAACGAACAGAAAAACTTGTAATAAGATGTTATGAGCACGTGATGTTAAACAATAGATGACAAGTGGGATGGTCATGTTCATGGATGTATATCTAGGAGGGCACGTCAGACCGCTGGTAGATCTGTGGAAAGATCAGAAGCGCTTTTGAGTGTCAGTATTTCCACGGATTCCCCGAAGGCGGTGGTTCTTGGGGCTATATATGTGGCTAATTTCTTGAGGTCGTCCCATTGAGGAATGACGTCATGGTTCGCAACTTCCTTCACTAGAGCTGATGTAAGCTTTTGGTTCTTAATGTCTCGTTTGTGCTTGTTAATTCTCAATTTGAAAGATCTTTTTGTCATGTCCATGTGATGTTTAATGGAGTGATCTTCATAGAGCAGAGGGATGGAGTAGACTACGTCTGAGAGTAGCACGGTTGGGTCTTTGTTCTATTTTAGGATAGCTGACAAAGACCTTGGAGGCTTTAGACTGACATCGAAGCCGAACTTTCTGAGGGTGTTCTTGAGGAAAAAAGCTAGAGCAGGGATGGGATTGAGCCCAGGAATTGCCTGGTATTATCTCATTCGTGGACAGATGGGTTGTTTGCCTTGGGGTCTGCATTCTTGATAATCTCATCAATAATTATCTGTAATTCATGACCTGTGGATAAGGAGAGTTCTTTTAGGTTATGCAATTTGCGTCACGTGAGGTAGTGTCCGAATTTAGAGTGAAAGCTCTGTTGGCACGGTATCTGAAGAGGGCGTATTTGTGTGTATTTGGGCTAGCAGATGAAGGGAAAATAGGGATATCTACGTGGGTTGGCTTGTAGTAGTTTTGTGTCTTGAGTGCTTCTGTGGGAGTTCTTTGTACTAGCATATCTAGGAATGGCAGTGTTCCTTCGGACTTTCGTTCTAGTGTGAACCAGTGGCGGCTCGTGGTTGGAAAAATAGGTGAAGAGGTACAAGAGCAGTATGAAAAAATAAATACTGTCTACAATGAAAATCCCTTAATGAGGACTTACTTATTTTTTGTATATTAAATCAATTTTTCTTCCTCTTAAAGCTGCAAATTTGTCGATTATGTCGTCATAAGATGGTTAGATGATTGTTTCTTCGTGAGCATCAATAAAATGCCTTCCTGAATAGAAATATTTGCCAGAGAAGCAAGTCTATCTTGGGAAACTAGTGTTTCTTGAGCAAGTTGTATTCTTTTAAGAAAACTTCTTTCCACTGGCACACTTGTAGATGTAATTGGTAAACTGAGAAAAACTAATTTATAATCTTCTGTAAAAATGTCTTTGTCTCCGTGAAACACTCGAAGGAGTTCTTGAGTCAATATATTCCTTAATTTTTCATCGGCATATACAATACTCAGTTCATTTTTAAGGCGCTGGTGTTTAGTAAATATGCTTCCGTAAAAATGTAGATTTTTTTTTTTTTTTTTTTGATTGGAGGTTTAACGACCACCGTGAGCAACTCAATGGGCTATAAGCAGTCGCCCGTCCCTAATTTAGGGTCACTGGTTCCAGGGAAGGGAGAGAGCCAGTGCCATAAGACAAACACAACATCCATGCCCGACCGGGATTCGAACCCGGACCCCTTACGGACGAACGATCAGAGGCCAGCGCCTTAGACCACTGCGCCACCGAGGCGGCTAGTAGATTTTCAAGAGCGCGAGTGGGAAAGCACGCATTAAATTATTCGAATTTGGTTTTGTCAGCAAGTCAGACAAATTGAAGTTTCTTACAGTCTTGAAATCTTATATCCATTTCCATAAGAATGTGGTCCAAAATTTCAAAATACAATTGTTTATAATTTTGAAAAGTTGTTTCCTGTGTAAGAGCAGCATATTCCCGTGCTTATTTCTGTGATTTTGCTAGCTTTTCCAAACTGCGTTTCAAATAACTCATCGTTCCTTTTTACGGCTCAAAATTTCACGAGTTTTTTTTTTTTTTTTTTAATTTGAGTTACACAGTAGTTTATGTTTAGTTATTTTTTCTTCAAAAGTTCGAATAGATCAGTGGAGCAAAAAATGCAAAATTCAAAAGTGTTCATATCATTCAAAAACCCCTTGGAAAGATGAATTGATTTTTTGTCTGATTATTCGCTATTCGGCAGAAATCCGAACACTTCCTTCAATTTACTCCAATCTTCAACAACTACACTTACTAATTTTGAAGTGGAGGACCATCGAGTTTCTGTTATGGTTGGTCTGCATCTTGCGGTTGTTGATAAAAGTGTATAAGGCCGCTTCGCAGAATGGTGAACAAACGAAGCAATTCCACTGAGGCTTGCAAAAAGTATTTGACACTTAGAAATTTTAGAAAAACTCTGGTGTAATACAAGATTCAAACGATGAACTAAGCACTGAACAAAAACAGCTTGAGAAGCTTTATATCCTTGACTTTTTTTTCTGTAGCCCATTTAAGTGTCCAGACATTATACTTGCCCCATCGTAGCATTGTCCTATTTATTTGTGTTGGTAATCAGACTGTTCCAAAATTTTGTCTAGCATTTGGTATAAAGCTCCTGACGTTCTATCTTCATTCACATCATGGAAACCCAAAAATCCCTCAACCAATACACCTTCCGAATCAACAATCAAAAATTATTTAATTTTTGACGTGATCGTTTATATATTCAGAAATACATTCAATTAATTCATTTTGAATAGTTTTTTATCCTTTCGTATTGATTTTCAATTTCTAAAGAACTTCTTCATATCAACAATGAAAGTAATTCAATGAAATTTCCACGATTTATCGAGCCCATGCTTTCGTCATAGTCATGGAATGCTAGTTCTTGTTTGCTCAAATACAGTATAGACTAATACTGCATCAATCACTGTCTGCAGGAAAAGTCTATTTAAACGAACGTTTTCGTTAAAATGTGTTTTCAAAAGCCTAGCATTCTTCCTCAGGGCATCGGCAATGGTGTTTTGAATTTTTTCGAAATTGCTTAACATTAATCCGCATTTCAGGTGTTCGCTAGAATCACGATGTTTATGAAGTGACCGTGTTACGCTTAATAAATCTGAGAATCCGTCTTTATTCCACGCCGAATGTTTATTACTAAAAAGTATGCAGGCCCCCCCACCCAAAAAAAAAATTAACACAGAAGTGCTGCAAATCCATTTATATTCAGTAAACCAACAATTTTTAAAATTAATATTGTTAGATTTACCGCTCTTCTTGATTTTGTTCTTGGCAACAATTATCAGTGAATCCGTTGGGGCCACCCCGGTGGCGCAGTGGTCTAAGCGATGGCCTCTGATCATTCGTCCGAAAGGGGTCCGGGTTCGAATCCCAGTGAGGCATGGATGTTGTGTTTGTCTTACGGCACTGGCTCTCTCCCTTCCCTGGAACCAGTGGCCCTAAATTAGGGACGGGCGACTGCTTATAGCCCATTGAGTTGCTTACGGTGATCGTTAAACCTTCAATCAAAAAAAAAAAAAAAAAGAATCCGTTGGTCGTCCTTGAAGCAAAATGTCTCTTTCATCTTCGTCTTTCCACAGAGTAAATGGAGTTTGCAATAAATTACAATGTCGTCCACAAGATGCATACTAAAAACTATCACTATTAGTTAAATTGTACACAAACCTAAAATATCAGTTAAAGCTTTCAACAAATAATCACAAAGCACGAAAGAACAAATTCCTTTCGGAAAATAATGTACCACAGCACCACAAGGAAAAACCCTAGCAGATTGCATGGTACCCTGGTAGTCCGCCCACTCCACCATGATCTCTCACGAATTTACGCTCAAAAACTGAAAGATGCAGAGGTAAGGCGCGTGAAGCTGAAACACTTCACTTGAGCGAGCAGATTGGGGAGGGTGACGTTACGGTTACCATGGCAACTCGGCGGAAAACTGCAGACTTACAAGCATTCTCATTTCGGCTCTTCACTTGCAGTGTTTTGCGTGTAAGGATTTGTTTTCCGTATTGAGCGCGCCATGTGAATTAATAACTGTTCAAAAGTTTGGGTATTTTGGAACTGAATAAAGGCAAAAAAATAATATATTATAAAAAAAATACTGAATAAAACTTTATTTTGAGTAAAGTAGGTGAAGAGGCACTTCACCTACTTCACCTGAAAAGCCACCACTGGTGTGGACTTAATATCCGGGTGGTATGCGTTTAGAGTTTCGAGGAAATTGTTTAAGGATTCATCTCCATGTGGCCATATAAAAAAGATGTCTGTATAACGGAACCAGATTTTTGCTACTTGGGCTAGCCAGTTTAGGAACATGTTCTCGAGGGGTGGAGCACTGATTCTGCAAGATCTGGCGATAAGGATGAACCCATTTGGCACTTCTTTCGTCTGTTTATCAACATAAGAGCGTAAAGTGAAGAAGTTTGATTCTGTGACAATGGCCATCACCTTGAAAATGTCTCGAAGTCGTCTGGTGTGAACAAGTTAGAAGCTGCTATAGAATTCTTAAGGTTTGAAGAGGCTTCGGATATTGAAACTGACGGGTATAACGAAACTATGTCGATAGTGCCGATTATATCCTCTGGTGCGGCAGAGACTCTCTTTAGCTTCAAGATAAAATCAGTTGAGAGTCACACTTTGTCCGAAGGTGGCAGGAAAGGACACAGGAATGAGGCTAGTGCTTTCTCCAGGTGGGTGGAAGAGGAGTGCTTCCGCAAGACTATCAGCCTGATGGGATAGCCTGGCTTGTGAGGTTTAAGTTTTTTTTGTTTTTTTATTGGAGATTTAACGACCACCGTGAGCAACTCAATGGTCTATAAGCAGTCGCCCGTCCCAAATTTAGGGTCACTGGTTCCAATGAAGGGAGAGAGCCAGCGCCGTAAGACAAACACAACATCCATGCCTCACCGGGATTCGAACCCGGACCCCTTTCGGACGAATGATCAGAGGCCATCGCTTAGACCACTGCGCCACCGAGCGGCAGGTTTAAGTTTGCCAAAAAGCTCTGGGATGCGAGGCCCCGGGGACAGTCTAGCTTCTTGCTTCTGGTAAAGCAGGTAGCCTGGATGCTTCTCTGACTCTGGCAGTCCATCTGTTAAGGGGGTCCGTCGTTTGACGGTTTGACTTGGACTGGACGATGAAGTCCATGAATTTGTTTTCATAGTCCTTAACGTCCATAATGGCGAATTGTTCAGACTTATCTGTAAAGGCAAACACTAGATCTTCTGCCATCTTGAGACGGGAAACGGCCTTGGGGAGCGTCGGGTTTCTTTTAAGTTTGAGCCACTTCTTGACTTGAGTTAGCTTGGAGGCACACTTGTGCCAAACTGTTTCTCTTTCTTGGGGTGGTAGTTTGAGAAGCAGGCTTCCGATGACAGGAACTAGCGACTTCAGCTGGATTGGCTCCTGGAAGGAATATTTCGTACCTCTTTGTAGAGCACAGAGTTCGTCAGGGGAAAAAGCTTTCGATGAGATGTTAATGATGGGGATTTTTAGAGGTTGAGTGCTTGGTTGTTGGGCTGCTTGGAGTCGGGAAGTTTTTATCTGGTGTGTAGCTGTGAGCCTTCTGGGCTGGCGGCTCACCAACATGTCGAGTCTACATAGTAGGCTGTTAAATTCGATGCGGTGCATCCCCTTCACTAATGACAGGTAGAGGTGGAAGACTGAGCGCAAAGGACATAACTCTGCACCCTTTTGAGCGTGTGAGATGGGAAAGCATCTGACGTTGGAATTCAGCTTCCTTCGTTTAAACCACTGGTTGTCACTGGATCTAAAACGGAGAAAATTCGGAATAACTCTGCAAGCTATGCAGTTCTTAGGGAATTCAAGATGGCAAAGTTCGCCTTCTAACTTGATTCTGTAACGTCGAAATTCTTTGATTTGTCCTTGCCACTTTTTATCACCATAACTATGCAAAGGTATTTATTTAACTTTAATATCACATTTAAAGACCTCTATATCAAAGGTATCTATCTCATGTTGTGCCTCATAGTCTCAGTCAATATCCAACATGCACAATGAGTTATATTTGTCTAACACTTAAGTTCTTTCAAATTAGGTGCACATGCACAATTAGACAAGCAACAGAAAAGAGGATTTTACTTTACTTGTACAGAATATTAGTTTTTTAAATGACAACCTTAAACAGCATGTATGTATTAAAAATACCTCAATGAAATTAATATTCGTGATAAAGCACCCTCCAGATGAGCAAATAGGATAAAATTTATTAGCTTAAAAAAGTAATGGGAAGGTTTGCAGGGAAAATGACAGGGGCCGCCCCTGTGGCGCAGTGGTCTAAGCAATGGCTTATAATCATTCGTCCGGGAGGGGTTTCCGGGTTCGAATCCTAGTAAGGCATGGATGTTGTGTTTGTCTTAAGGCACTGTCTCTCTCCCTTCCCTGGAACCAGTGGCCGTAAATTAGGGACAGGCGACTGCTTATATCCCATTGATTTGCTCACGGTGGGCGTTAAACCTTCAATCAAAAAAAAAGGGGGGTTTCCTAAATCACAAGAGCTCAGTGGAAATGTCCTTCGCATTTATTTTAAAAACAGAAACAAAGGTGCAAAAGGATACTTTCAGGTGTGGAGTGGATGTATGCACATTAGGCCTCTTACTGAAACAGTTTTCAAATTTTTATCACCTTGCCCACAAGAAGTTTTTTGATGGGTAAAAAAATGAAATTAATTTTTTTTTTTTGAAGTTTAGCAACCATGAAGCCAAGTTAAACATTGGAATATGAACTTTAAATTAATCATGAAGACAAAGTAGTTCCAATACTTCATATAGGCCAAAACTTATGGCTGGTTTCATTTACACATCAAAGATATAAATTTTTGAATATAAAGAAAAAAAAACACTAGCTACTGAAAACTGCAAATTTAATTTTTTTTTCAGTTTACTTTCTGTTATAGAAAGATGGCAATCTTACCTTTAAAAATGACACCTGAATCTGAATGATTAGTTTAGGACACACACACATAAGCAATTTTATTAACAAGACAATGAACACCATTTTTTTCAAAAATGTGACCTTGCTTCAGGCGACTTTAGATTTTTGGGGCCCTAGGCGCTAAAAGATTCAGCCCCCTTTCCCTTCTTACCTCCTCGGAAGTTTTAATCCGTCAGAATAATAACAAAAAACAATAAAAAAACAACCAAGTAAGTCAATAAGGTTTTTACGCTTTTTAAAATATCATTCTATCTTCCTATTATTAGAACGTTTTGTAAGAAACAGTGCTAATGTCATCATTAGAGGCGTAACTAGACATTTCTGTGCCCGTAGCAATCCATAAAACATTACGCTCCTTTGTGTTTCTATCTTGTACACATCCACATACGCACCGCTCGACAAAATCAATTTTCACACCCAAATATTCTCTCTACGTGTGAGGCACAATAAACCTCCGACTGTTTATACAAAATACTTCGAACTGAAGATCCGAACTACCTCGGAGTTCGGAACTGCAGTTGGCAGTCGTGGTCCACAGAAATGATCAAATAGTCCACACAGAACCTTCAACAATATGAACAACACCCGTATCTTGCACCACACGTACGGCCGAGCTTCATTTCTGAATGTGGGACAACTGAGATCCACTGAACATTTTGAACAAGAAATTTGAATTTAGGATGCCAAGAGGAGCTGCTAGTACGAATTCAGATTTCCAAGGGGAGCAACTAACGTGAATTTAGGCTTCCAGGGGGGCCGCAAATACGAATTCAGGTTTTTTTTTATTGGAGGTTTAACGACCACCGTGAGCAACTCAATGGGCTATAAGCAGTCGCCCGTCCGTAATTTAGGGTCACTGGTTCCAATGAAGGGAGAGAGCCAGTGCCGTAAGACAAACACAACATCCATGCCTCACCGGGATTCGAACCCGGACCCCTTTCGGACGAATGCTCAGAGGCCATAGCTCAGACCACTACGCCACGGGGGCGGCTGAATTCAGGGGAAACTGGTAAAACATAAGCAAATTCTGTTAATGGACAAATGACCAAGTATGGGGCGAAAATGAGCCTGAAATTGGTAGAAAAATTTCAATTCCAATTTTAATCAGATTGTAAGCAAAACTGTAATTGTTCCTATTCTGAAGTATGGCAATGAAAGCTGGATACTGCAGAAAAGACATACGAGTGATTTGAATGCTTGAGAGATGCGTTAAATACAGGGGATTTGTAGCAAGACTTGCTCTGATCATGTGAGGAATGAAGATGTGTTGCAGTTGTGTAATGTGAGGCAAAATGTTGTAAGTATGATAGAGACTGATATTTTTATGTGTTTTGGCCATGTTGAAAGAATGAGTGACAAGATGCTTACCAAGAAAAATTTTTTAGCACAAGTGGCAGGAAAGAGAGGTACAGGAAGGCCAAGGAACTCATGGGAGGACCACATTTAGATACACCGATGAGACGTTCCATCATGACCACCCCCAGCCAGAGAAATGAGTGTGCCTGGAGACCAAACGGTGGCGCAGGTGAAGTTCACAGAGCCGTATGTATACAGCCCGAGAACCGACTTTCGGTTAGTAGTGTTCGGAATCAAAATGGGAAAAGCTGCCGGTTTATAGGAGTTTGATAAATGACAAATTGTAATGGCATGGCGCCTCGGAACTACTATATCGGAAACGGTGCGGCTGATGGGTTGTTTACGTGCCGCTGTAGTGAGTACGTATCAAAAGTGGTACACAGATGACCATACGACGAACCGTCATCTAACCGTTTGCAGCTCATTCATGCAAGATGGGAGCGGAGACTGTCGCGCATTTTTCACAACGACCGCAGGGACACAGTGCGACAAATCATTCGCAGCTACAACAGTGATGATCAGGACAATGTGTCACAGCACACAGTTCATGGCAGCTTTCTGCGCATGTCTTGCCGAAGACCTAGCCGAGTCCCCACGCTCACTGCACGTCATCGCCAGCAACGCACGAAATGGGCCCAAGATAATCGAGATTGTACCATGGATGATTGGGAAAAAGTGGCCTGGTCTAACGAATCAAGATTTCTGGTGCATCACGTAGACGGCCGAGCACGGATACGCCGATTACCAACGGAGGCTATGGCACCTGGATGCACTGTTGGGCAGAAACAGGTCGGCGGTGTTATGCTGTGGGCGATGTTTTCTTGGGGCACTTTAGGCCCAATTATCCAAATAGCTCAATCCCTGACAGCTGTCAGGTATCTGAACAACGTTGCGGACCAAATTCCCCCATTCATGGCAACTGTGCTCCATGCTGGTTATGGCCATTTTCAACACGATAATGCGCCACGACACACTGCCAGAATCGTCAAGGAGTGGTTCGAGGAACATGCTGGTGACTTTCTATTAATGCCCTGGCCTCCAAATTTACCCAACATGAACCCAATCGAACATTTGTGTCCCCCCCCCCCCCAAAAAAAATGTACGGCAACTGGAGGACCTGCTGTATATGGTACCAGATACCCCAAGACACCTATCGTCACCTCATCGAATCGATGCCTCTCCGAGTCCTACAGCTTATTAGGTAGGTGGTCAAAATGTAATGGCTGATTGGTGTATGTCTGCATGTGTAAAAGATTATGAGTATGAAGTACAAAAGTTTTTTTGCGCATCGTGTGATCGATGTCAGTGAAGCCTGAGCTGTGTGCCGAGATCGCTGTAAGCAGAGACGTTTGATATCGCAACAAGAAGTAAATCTAGTTCCATCAGTTAAACAGTTATTTGGCAGGTTCTTTCTTTGAGAAGCTAACTTCTGAATCACAGAGAATAACTTAGTGATATGTACTGTATGTATAAGCAGTTGATTTTGCGCCCTCTCTCTTGAGCTGCGCTCGGGGCATCAGCTCCGCTTGCCCCGTCCTGGTTACGCCTCTGATGACCACTTGGTCTGTCCGTGCACATCGAACTTTTTGTTTTTAGAGATCAAAATGTTTTCTTGCGGTTAATGGGAAATCAAAGGATATTAAGTTTGGTACTTTAAATATCCCATGTACTTCATGGAATTTACCGCTAAGCTGTGTCAAAGTCGAAAATTCAAAAGATTAAAGTTCTATTGCAAAGAGAGTATTCAACTTAGAGGGAAAAAAATATTCTTATGCCTCTCAGATTAGGCTTAATTGTTCCTTCTGAAATACTTAAATTTTCCAATTAGTTCATTAATTTCCTGCTAAAGGCGCTAACTCCAAAGAATTGGTTTTCACAGATTTTTCAAAAATTATTTTTGCGAATGATAGGATATAAACATGCATTAAATGTTGCCCATTTTAAATTTCACTACTTGTTCATAAAATTCCCGCTAGGAGTTCTCAAAGTGGAAATTTAGTAAATTTTAGCTTTACGCTACGAAGAGACCATTTCCATTATAACAAAAGTTCTTTTTGAGTTTGATACGTTAGGTAAAACGGATTACTTCAGCACCTTTTCAGTTGCAAGTTACTTGGCAAATTTATCGACATGGGTGCTGAAAATGGGATTTCTCTAAATTTATTAGTACACTGCGTTTAAATTGTTATAAAATTGGAATGCGTTTCAATTACGAAACATGCTGTTTCCATTGCTTCAGCTTTGGAAACTCATCTTGCTTTTACGTTATGAGCAAATTATTTAGCAACCAGAATAGTATCAAGCAAAAATGAAAAACTTGAAGATATTGGCTACCGGAAAAGTCCTCCACATTAGAAAATTCGGGTAAATGCAATTCATGCACAGTACTTCACTTGAAAAGGGTGGATGACTTTTCGTGGCGGAGTTTTTCTGTGGCAGACAATTCCCTAAATCGAAGAGGTTGAGGTCTTCACTTTCTTTTATTCTGTCAAAAAGATGCATAAGATTTTTTATACCTGCACTGCAGTTATCAGAAACAGAAGCATAAGAATTAAATACAGGGGATCTGGTTTGAAAATTGAGAAGTAGGAACCACAGCTTTTCGAGTAAGGGTATCATTGAAACTTTTTATCGCTTTTTCAAAAGTTAGTTTTCTCTCTATTTAAGGAATAGAAAAAAATTCTACAGATGACATTTCACACAGCAGGCCATTGCTACTTTTTAGAGACCTCAAAAATATGTAACAAAACATAACCACCCTTCACAAAAACTTTCCACAAATGAAATTCCATACAGTAGACTATTTCTACTTTTTAGAGACCTCAAAAATATGTAACAAAACATAACCACCCTTCACAAAAATTTTCCACAAATGAAATTCCATACAGTAGACCATTTCTACATTTTAGAGACCTCAAAAATATGTAACAAAACATAACCACCCTTCACAAAAACTTTCCACAAAAGAAATTCCGTACAGTAGACCATTTCTACATTTTAGAGACCTCAAAAATATGTAACAAAACATAACCACCCTTCACAAAAACTTTCCACAAATGAAATTCCATACAGAAATTCCATATTTGAGGCCTCTAAAAAGTAGACCATTTCTACTTTTTAGAGGCCTCAAATATGTAACAAAACAATTCTCCTCTTAAAATATCGGCCAAGGCAATCACTCATTCCCAAAGTGCACATGCATTGCTTAAATGCTAAACATGCCACAAAGAACTTTTAAATGATCACTCATCTCATTTGTGCACCCATACTGGTGAAAAATCAGATCAGCATGAAGTGTGCAAAAAGGAATTTAAAAGAAAAAGCAGTCTCTTCATTCATTTTGTCACTCACACAGGTGAAAACCCCCATAATTGTGAGATTTGCCCTAAAAAAATTCTCAGGAAAAGATGTTCCTATAAAATTCTCAGGAAAAGACGTTCCTGGCCGCTCAGGTCAAAAATCGCACCAGTGTGAAGTGTGCCATAAGAAGTTTTCGCGGAAACACAATCTTTCAAAGCATCTACTCATACACACAGGTGAAAAACCACACGAGTACGGAAAAACCACACGAGTACGAACTGTGTCATAAGCAATTTTCACAGAAAGGTTCAAAACATCTATCTATTCATACACACAGGTGAAAACCACATAAGAGCAAAATGTGCCATAAGCAATATGCACGAAAAGCTAATGTTAAAAAGCATCTGCTCAGTCATCCAGGTGAAAACTCATATGAGTGAAAATTGTGCCATAAGCAATTTGCACTGGAAGGTGATCTTATAAAGCATCTACCCAGCCACACAAGTGAAAAAGCGCATGTCTGCGAAGGATGTCATAAGAAATTTGCACAGAAAGGTGGTCTTAAAAGGCATCTACTCAAACACACAGGTGAAAAACTACATAAGTGCAAAGTGTGCTATCAGCAATTTTCACAGAAAGCTGCTCTTAAAAAGCATCTACTCAGGCACACAGGTGAAAAACCACAAGAGTGCGAAGTGCAATTACACAGATTACACAGAAAGGTAGTCTTAATTTACACAGAAAGGTAGTCTTAAAACTAGGGCTGTCGGGTTTGATCGATTAATTTTTTTAGTCGCCGATTATTTTATTTTATTTTTTAATCGCCGATTATTTTCTTCTTCCGATTAATCGGTTATTTAAAAATTAGTACAAAAATAAAATTATTTAGGAACTTCCAAAAAACTGCATATAGTTTTCAATTTGTTGAATACAACATTTGTGCTTGTGTCTTCACTTCTTGGAAAATAGCCTTTTCATGGCGATGGGAGTTTAAATCTAGCAGTCACCACTATCAGCAGGGATTCCATCGTTCATTGTGTGTTAGTATGCTAGTCTTCAAAGTCCAACGTCAATTCCGAACTTCCGCCTTTAACACTGTACTTGTCCTGCCAGCATTTCGTTAAGAGCTTCTCGACCGCGCGGTTCCCCCCGTTCTTTTATTGCTGTGCGCTACGCTCACTTCTCATATGGTGGTCTGTCTGTGCTTCCCCTCCCTGCTATCCACTTGTTGACTGTAGCAGTGTAGCTATTCAGGGAAAATGCAGCCCCGTCAGCCATTACGTGGTGCCACACCTCCTCGACTCCTGTCTCAGCTGAATCGTCTGGGAAAAGGCAGTTGTTTCAATACGTAAGGTCGATATAACAGACGGCCGGTATCTTCCGAGCTTGGATAGTGGTCCCCGAGGTTTTATTACATCGATGCAGATCAAAATACGCCGCTGGTCCTCAAATGAGATTCAGCTTTCAATAGGAAAGATGGGGGATTATTACACGTGTTTCTTGGAATTAATGGGGGTATGCAATTAGTCTTAATCACCCAAGGACCAAGTTGCGTACTGTTGCCGAAGTATTGTATCCGTCAACAGGGAGAATTTCCAGTGCAAGAGCAAAAGTCTGGGGCAAATTTTTACCCCCTCTCTCCTCATTAAAAAAGCAAATAGCGTTCCTTTATTGGTAGCGGAGCCAACTGGGATGAGCATGGGAGTGTCTGTCAGTGAAAAAAAGTTAGTTTGAACGCTGATTCATCTCTTGCTGTCACGTTTATTTGAGCTCTAAAAATGAAGTTTCAGGGATTAAAAGGGAAATTATCCTCTTGTTTTGGATATAAATTAGAAGACAGTGAGGAAGTTATTGATCGCGGACATGTTTATTGTTAAAAATGTGAGAAAAAGTTTAAGTACAGTGGAAGTGTGACTAGCTTACGTTATCATTTACAATCGCAACATCCATTCATGGAAATTGTATTAAATACGCCACGGGATATCAGCTTTGTTCAAATGCC
The DNA here is from genome assembly GCA_039090855.1 of Macrothele yani. Lineage (NCBI taxonomy): Eukaryota > Metazoa > Arthropoda > Arachnida > Araneae > Macrothelidae > Macrothele > Macrothele yani. Next base: position 132,772,059 of record CM077009.1, on the reverse strand, counting down.
TCCGCTATGAAGCAAATGAGTATAAATTCCTTCCTCGAAAAGCCTGTTTCTGCATTAAAAGAACAGGAATTAACAAATAAATTAGCGTTGTGGATTGCATCTAGTTCGAGACCTGTCAGTATTGTTGAAGATCCTGGCCTGAAAGTGTTGTTGCAAACAGCTCTGAATTCTAAGTGTTACAATTTACCTGCCAGAAGTACCATTATGAACAAAATTGTCCAAATTTACGACATTCAGAAGTCAAGTGTTTAATGAATTAAAGAGAGCTTCCTATATGAGTTTAACTGGAGATATTTGGACCTCACTCGCCAACGACAGCTACTTAGCAATAACAGTACACTGGATTGACAATGAGTGGTATTATTGTGATGCAATTCTTCAAGTGAAACAGGTGATTGAGAAGCATACTGCAAATCAGTGTACAATTGAATCTGAGGAACCCGTTGAAAAATGGGAACTAACGGACAAGCTTGTTGCCATCGGCACTGATAATGCCAGAAATACTGTTCTTGGCGTTAACAGATCAATGTTTGACAGTGTAAGATGTTCAGCACATACTTTACAATTAAGTATAAATAAAGCTCTTAAAGTCGCATCGATATAAAAGGTTCTAGCTAAATGCCGAAAAATTGTAAGACATTTTAAACACAGCTCACATTTAGAGGTTACACTCTCGTCTAAGCAAAAAGATCTTGGTCTTCCTGATACTAAACTGCAACAGGACATAGTGACACGCTGTAATAGTACCTACATCATGGTGGAAAGTCTTGTGAAAGCTAAAACCGCAGTAGACACCATTCTGGTAGCCAACGCATCGAATATCCCTGTTCTGACAACAGTTGAGTGGGAAGTGCTTGAGAATCTAATCAGCGTATTGAAACCTTGCTTGGAAATCACTAAAATACTCGGAGGTCACAAGTACGTAACTGCCAGTGTTGTAAATCCTGCTTTTACACATCTCAAAAGCGCAATGAGATTGTCCGATACCGACCCAGCATGTATTTGCAGATTTAAAGCTATGTTGCTCGATGATCTGACGGAAAGACTCAGTCAATGGCCTTTATACGACAAGTACGAAGAAGCTACTGCCCTTGACCCTCGATTCAAGACACTTCGCTGTATACCAGAAAAAAACCGAGATCTAGTGTGGAACAGAATTTCATCCAGTAGCACAAATCAACAGCTGCCCTTACACCAAGAACAAAGTAATGTGTAACAGAAACGAAGAAAACTATGTTTTGACAATTCGTCGATTCCAGAAACAGAAATAAAGGCATACACAAATGTCAGCACGCAGATAGAATTAGAGCTTCAAGTTTATCAGAGCTTGACTGAGCTCTACGACGATTTTACAGATCCTCTTTAGTGGTGGAAAACTTATTCATTGCCGTTGCTCGCTACTTCAGCAAACCGGTTGCTGTGCATTCCAGCAACGTCTGTGCCAAGTGAAAGAGTGTTTAGTGCCGCTGGTATTGTTGTCAACAAACTTCGTACTTCGCTTAAACCATCCAATGTTGACAAGCTCTTGTGCCTAAAATCTTGGCTAAAGCAATGACTGCAAACCAAATTCAAGGTACTTATTATTAATTTGTATTTCTGATTTTTTGATAAAGTAAAGCAACGAATACTACTAGATTAACAGGCTATGATGCATTCAACACTCTAACATTTCAGACAACGTATTTAGTATCCATATAATAATGGAATAATGCATAATGTAATTTACAGTCGTATATTTTTTGTGACAGTATTTTTTTCACTGGATCAAATTACCGATTAATCAATCAATGGTGAAATATTAACCAATTAAAAATATTGATCGGTCGACAGCCCTACTTAAAACGCATCTACTTGGGCATACAGGTGAAAAACCATACGGGGTGCCAACTGTGTCATAAGAATTTTTTTGGGAATAGTAATATTTCAATACACTTGCTCACGCTCACAGGTGAAAAACCACATGAATGTGAAGTGTGCCATAAAACATTTGCATGGAAAGGTGATGTTAAAAAGCATCTGCTCATCCACACAGGTGAAAAACCGTACGAATGTCAAATGTGTCATAAGAATTTTTTTCGAAATAGTCACCTTTCAAAACACTTGCTCACACACACAGGAGAGAAACCACATAAGTGTGAAGTGTACCATAAGCAATTTGCCCGGAAAACTAATCTTAAAACTCATCTGCTTAGACACATAGGTGAAAAACACACGAGTGTAAGTGTGCCATAAGAAATTTGTACGGAAAGGTGATCTAAAAATGCACCTACTCAGCCACACAGGTGAAAAACAATACGAGTGTCTACTGTGTCACAAGAAATTTCAGAATAGTAACATTTGAATTCACTTGCTCGCGCACACAGGTAAAAAACCATATGAATGTGCCATAAGAAATTTGCATGAAAAGGTGATCTTTAAACTCATATGCTCAGTCACACAGGTGAAAAACCATACAAATGTGAAAAGTGTGATAATAACTTTTCTCAGAGCAGTAACCTTTCAGCTCACTTGCTCGCGCACACAGGTGAAAATCTGCAAAAGTGTGAAGTGTGCCATAAGAAATTTGCACTGAAAGGTGATCATAAAAGCCATCTGCGCAGTCACACAGGTGAAAAACCATATGAATGTCAACTGTGTCATAAGAAATGTTTTCAAAATACACTATCTACCAACAAGTAATTGGACACCTGTGATAGCAAAGGAAAACGAAGTTTATTTACCTTCAATAGTTGGTGGAGCCTCCACGAGCGGCGATTACAGCTGCGATCCTCCGGGGCACACTCTCAACCAGGCGTTGTACAACGGCTAGCGGTATTTTCTTCCACTCGGCTTGGAGAAGACGGGTCAGTTACTTCACCGATTTCGGACGGTGGGGCACCCCTTAATTCGACGTTCCAGAGGTGCTCGATAGGGTTAAGGTCCGGGCTCTGCGCAGGCCAGTCCATTCGATTAACCCCATTGTCACCATACCAAGCCATGGTGGACCTCGCAACATGACAGGTGGCATTGTCATCCTGAAAGTAACATGGGTCCACCCCGTAAAACTACCACAACTTAGGAAGCGCATAGTCATCGAAAATGGTGCAGTAGGTCCCGGCGTTGAGTCTACCAGGAATTGCGACCAAGGGTCCAGTGCCATACCAGGAGAAACACCACCATAGCATAATTCCACCGCCGTCGAACTTCACAGTTGGCACAATACATTCTGGCAGGAGGCGTTCTCCAGGCAGACGCCAAACCCAGATCCTGCCATCCGAACGGTAGAGTGTGAACCTTGATTCGTCGCTCCAGAGAACCTGTTTCCACCAAGGAGGTTATATTACTGGAGACAGCACTCCCATCCACGCAGCATTTGCCGCCATAAGTCACCGTCCGTGCTTCAAATGACGTCATGAGCAGGCACGATGCAGCCGTAGAAGAGAAGCTGCTTGGAAACCAATGGAACAAAAGCTTTTTTGCCACCCCGGTGGCGCAGTGGTCTAAGGCGTTGGCCTCTGATCATTCGTCCGAAAGGGGTCCGGGTTCGAATCCCGGTCAGGCATGGATGTTGTGTTTGTCTTACGGCACTGGCTCTCTCCCTTCCCTGGAACCAGTGACCCTAAATTAGGGACGGGCGACTGCTTATAGCCCATTGAGTTGCTCACGGCGGTCGTTAAACCTCCAATCAAAAAAAAAAAAAAAAAAAAAGCTTCTAAGCATATAAACAAATAAAATGAGCAATTCAATAATCTTTATAAATGATACACAAACTTACTATTTCATCAACGGTATAATTTAGTTCATTTTTGCCTGCTTGTGACGTCACACCACAGATTTTTTTATTGGAGGTTTAACGACCACCGTGAGCAACTCAATGGGCTATAAGCAGTCGCCCGTCCCTAATTTAGGGTCACTGGTTCCAGGGAAGGGAGAGAGCCAGTGCCATAAGACAAACATCCATGCCTCACGGGATTCGAACCCGGACCCCTTTTGGACGAATGATCAGAGGCCATCACTTAGGCCACTGCGCCACCGGGGCGGCCACAACAGATTAGCTGTGACCTATGACGCAGAGCCAGTGGTGTTTCCAGTAATATAACCTCCTTGGTTTCCACTGTTCTAAGGTCCACTGTCGACGTTCTTTGCTCCAAGTTAGCCGAGCAGCGCTATTGGACTTGGTGATGAAAGGCTTGTGGGTGGCAGCACGTCCATGATAACTGAGCAGATGGGCTTCCTTACGGATGGTATTCATCGAAAGAACACTCCCGGATGCCTGTTTTAACTCCTCGCGGATGTGGCCTATCGATTTGGTGCGGTTCTTCCGAATTTCTCTGGCCAGCACCCATCTGTCTCTAACTCCCAGTTTTGAGTCTGCCGGGTCGGGGCACATTCAGACAGTCACCTCTCATCTTCCACTTGCCAATCACGTACGCCACTGTCGATTTTGGGTACTTCGCTGGATATGTCAGGTATGGATCGGCTATTTCTGTGATACCCGACGATTACACCTTTCTCGAAATCAGAGAGCTCCGAACTGCGTGGCATCTTGCATGCGACTGGTTGCGTTGTTGTTTCCCACACGATATTTAACGGCGGCGGCGGCGGCTGTGACTCACTTGCTCACACACACAGGTGAAAAAACGCACGAGTGTGAAGTGTGCCATAAGTAATTTGCACAGAAAGTTTACCTAAAAAAGCATCTGCTCAGTCACACTGATAAAAAGTCACAAGTGTGAAGTGTGCCAAGAAATTTTCTCAGAGTAGCAGCTTTTCAATGCACTTTCTCATGCACACGGGTGAAAAACTACAATAGTGTGAAGTGTTTCATAAGCGATTTGCCCAGAAAGTTTTTGCTTGTTCACACAGGTGTGAAGCCACACAAATATGAACTGTGTAAAAAATTTTCTGGAAAGCAACCTTTCAACTCATTGGTGAAAAATGCCATTAATGTGAAGTGTGCCGTAAGAAATTTTCTGAGAAAACCATTTTTTTGATTTTCTCATTTACACAGATCAAAAATCACATGAGTGTGAAGTGTCTGTGCCATAAGAAATTAAAACAAAATGTGATATTAAAAAGCATCTACTCATGTATACAGACGAAAAGGCCACATGACCGTAATGTGTGTCGTAAGCAGTTTGCACAGAATGGTGATCTTAGAAAGCAGGTGCTGAGTAACAGGTGAAACACCACACCAGAGTGATGTGTGCCATTAGAAATTTCCGCTGGAAGTTAATCTTTCAAAGCATCTGCTCAGTCACACTATTTTAAAACCATGTGTGAGCGGTGCCATAGGAAATTCGCACAGAACAAAAAACTTTCAAAACATTTGCTGACCCACACAGGTAAAGAACAACACAAGTGGGAAGTGCACCATAAGAAATTTACCCAGAACAACAAATTTTACAAAACATCTGCTCAATCACACTAGCGTTAAGTGTGTGCTTTGAAAAAAAGCATTCTTTCAAATCATTTGTTCCCCAGCACAAATGAGAACACACGAGTGTTCACTGTGCCATAAGAAATTCTCCCAAAAAATCCTCTTTCAGATCTTTAGCTCACTCACACAAGGGTAAATAAAATCACACCTGTCCAATGTGCCATAAGAAATTTGCTTGGAAATGTGACCATTCAAGGCAGTGTTAGCATTAGAAATACGTTTTCTACAAGCCCAGCGGTCCACTCAAATTTGCAAATCACTGGTCCGCCAAAATACCCGCTGGTCCGTGAAATAAAAACTTACACTCATAACTTGTTAGAAGTCTAACGTTGAAATTACTGTTTGTCATGTTATATAAATCTAGAATGAACGGGTTACCCCTAAACATTGACAACATGTGATAGGTAACATGAAAAATTTTTTTGTTAATAATACAATTCACTGAAATTCAGAAGGTAAAAATTATACTACTTACGATGGTCGGATGATATATCACTATTTTCGCATAACTGGATATTATCTTCAGATATTGTCTTGAGTTGAACAATAAGTGATGGGCGTAATACTTTTAAGCGAAATTCGTATTAGTATATGTTGTTGTACTAATGAAGATATACAGATGACCCATATTGAACTGAATGAAATGCTATGCAAACAAATTTAGACAGATTCATTGAAGTCAAAAGCACATGCAGGACTATAAGACTAATACAACACTTGAACATTATAGTAAAAGAATGAAGATTTGAAATGGCTAAAATTGCAAAATGATCTTAAGCAATGATATCGTTAAAAGCGTACGAAGATTAAAAGTGAACTCAAAATGAAAAACCAAAAGGACAAAAAACCGTAATGGGGCAACCTCGGTCATTCTTCAACCAAACCGGTTTCGACATGCTTTCTTGCATCCACTGTCAATCGTTTAGAACGTCCCCATTGCGTCCGCACTTGATGTTGATATGACAGTTGCTCTTCACACACTGGCACATCCGCCGAGTCACGGCAAATGATGTATTAGATTGCGCATGCCCTTACTTTGCTCCGCGCATAGCGATCCTCAAGTGCCATCTGTTGGTTTTCGTTTAAACGTTTTATTTCTTTTCCTTGTTTTCTGTTTGATTTTCTTCCTCAATAATGTGTTTCCATGCGTATGCCAAATCAATTTGTGTATTCAAATTACAATTTATGTTCTTAGTTTTTTTCAATTAAAACTGATTTAGATGTTAAAATTTGCTGATGATCTTTGAATGTTGTCAACAGTTTTATATTTTCCCAATCAGGGGTTGCCTGGTTTGTTAAACAATGTTGAATTATAGCTGTTTTTTCTTCTCCTGGGTTCCAATTTGTCATATGTTTTTTCAGTCTCATCCTCATATTTTTTTCTAAGCTTCCTATATATATTAAATCAGGTTGATTATTTTTGATTATAGGAATGGAATAAACTCCAGCCGAGTTTAATATTGGTTTTCTTTCTTAGTCTTTTGTAATTTCATGTGATATATCGGTAATTGTTTCTGCTAGGATTAAGTTGAATTTAAAACATTCTTTCTTTAGGATATCTGAAATAGGGGGCATAAAAGGAAATTTACCACAAATTTTTTATTTTCTTCATTTGCTGTATTGTTGCTAAATATTTTTTGATTTTTAAGCTTTTTGTAGATTGAATTAACTAGACTTGTTTTGTAACCAAATTATGTAGCTATGTTTTTTATCCAATCAATTTCTGCTTTTTCATATTTAGTTGTTCAGGAGAGGGTTATTGCACATTGAATGTAGAAGCAAAATGCTGAAGTTTTATACTTTCCACGGATGAGCTGAGTTACTGGGAATAATAGATGGAACATACGTAGATTTTCGGTAAACAGCATACTATTATTACCGAAAAAATAAAATGGTTTCGAAGGTCCCCAGTGCGTCTGCACTAGGGACCTTCAAAACCATGTGTACACAGTGCATCTGCACTGGGGATCTTCAAAACCATTTTTTTTTCTGTAATAGTATGCTGTTTACTGAAAATCTACGTATGTTCCATCTATTATTCCGAGTAACTCTGCTCATCCCTGGAAAGTATAAAACATACTTTCCAGGGATGAGTTGAGAATTACATAACCTTTTTTTTTTTTTTTTTTTTGATTGGAGGTTTAACGACCACCGTGAGCAACTCAATGGGCTATAAGCAGTCGCCCGTCCCTAGTTTAGGGTCACTGGTTCCAGGGAAGGGAGAGAGCCAGTGCCGTAAGACAAACACAACATCCATGCCTCACTGGGATTCGAACCCGGACCCCGTTCGGACGAATGATCAGAGGCCATCGCTTAGACCACTGCGCCACATAACCTTTAAGAATATTATGTAGTTTACATAATCTTCTTAAAGGGTATGTTATTCTTTGAATGATTTTAATCGGTTTCAATTGTTAGAAAAAATAAACACTGAGTAGCCATAAAGTAGCAAGTACTCATCAGTATAGGGGTGACTTAACATGAGCCTGTAGCAAGTACACAGAAAACTGAACAAAGTGGGTTTGTCTGTAGGTTTGCCTACAGGCAAACTGTATCAGGGTGTCCACAATGTCTTGTTCCCCCCCCCACACCTGTAATAAGAAATGTAAGTGAGCTATGTATCTGTTGTATGATGTATATGTTGAGTCATCCTTAAACATCCAGTGGATCCGTTTGGGCACCGGCATTCTCGAGACAGAGAATAATTTTACGCCATGTCTGTGGGACATTTTCTGAAGCAGTTGCGGGGTGATACGAGAGAAAGCATGTCATGTCTCACTGCTTGTTTAAGTTCATCAGTGGTTTGGTAGCACTGCTGTGCAACAACCTCCTTTTTGAAACCCCAAAGGGCGTTATCACCATACATGAGATCGGCCGATGACAAAAAAAGCTGAACTTTTTAACTGGGTGGAAAATTGGGACACGCGAACGCGCGGTGAGCAAATTCAAATACAGCATATATACAATATTTAAGAGTACGCTAGCCATATGGAATTATTTTCTGTAAATTATGTAAGTAAATATTAAAGTGAAGCACATTATTATATTCACAATAGAAAAGTAGGGATTTAAGAACAAAATAAAATGAAATATTTTTAAAAATCAGATTTAAAACTTACATGTGAATCTTTACTAGCTAAATCCTGAGGTGTTTTTTTTTTCTTTTTTTGGAGGTTTAACGACCACCGTGAGCAACTCAATGGGCAATAAGCAGTCGCCAGTCCCTAATTTAGGGTCACTGGCTCCAGGGAAGGGAAAGAGCCAGTGCCGTAAGACAAACACAACATCCATGCCTCACCGGGATTCGAACCCGGACCCCTTTCGGACGAATGATCAGAAGCCATCGCTTAGACCACTACGCCACCGGGGCGGCAATCCTGAGGTGAAAAGTATTTGTCTAGGAAAGTTTGTGAATTTAGTCAAGCAATTGGAAACTTGCAAGAATTAGAAACATATATCCACAGCTTAGTTTTTAGTCATTGAAAAAGTCAATAAAGTATTTCTCAATGTAACCTTATAAAATGCTTGCATTGTGAATATGATGACATAAATCTCCATCAACGTCAAGCAAGTGGGGAAGTTTTCTCTGCCGAATTCTTGTTGTTAACCCTGTTTTTGAGCCTCTCATGACACATTCTTTCCACTTAGCTTTCAAACAAGCAAAACAAATTCCTTCTTAGAAAGAAAGAATGAAAAACAAAATCCCGGAAAGCTGCGTCACGAACTTTTTAGAGGCTTCAGCCCGACGTAATACTGGCCCGAAGCCGTGCCCCCCCCCCCCCACTTAGCTTTCAAACATGGAAAGAACATTCTTCCTTAGAAAAAAAGAAAGGAAAGAAACAGTTGCGTCACGAACTTTGTTCAGCGGCTTCGGGCCGACGTTATCCTAGCCGGGCGCCGTGCTTTCTTTCCACTAAGTTTTCAAACAAGCAGAACACATTCCTCCTCCTTCGAAAAAAAACAAAAAGGTTCGTCACGAACATGGTTCAGAGGCATCGGGCAGACGCAATTCCGGGCAACAGCGAAAGCACGTCCGAACCAACGTAATTCCGGATCACGGCAAATGACGCCCGCCAGGCCTACATAATCTCGGCGCGGCGCCATTCTTCCTTTCCACTTGGCTTTCAAACAAGCAAAACAAATTCCTTCTCTTCGGGGGGGGGGGGGGGGGGGGGGGGGTTAGAACAAATTTAAGAAAAGAAAGCTGCGTCACGAACTTTATTTAGATGCTTCAGGTCGACGTAATCCCGGGGCACGGCGAAAGAAGCGCGACAGGCATTTTTTTGGGGTTCACACTTTGAAACAAGCAAAACAAATTCCACCACCTGAGAAAAAAAAGACAAAGGGCTGTGTTACGAACTTTGTTCAGAGGCTTTTACGTCGATTATTTACAAAATCAGTAAAACTTTCACAATAACAGCGAAAATCTGAATATCCATAATTTTTTTGTTAGTCACCCGTAATCCCGGGGAAATCCGTAATAATTACGGAGATTCCGTATTTTTTGGCAATCTCCGTAGGAAGAGGATTCACGAGAGCTTCGATTCTCGAACGATCTCAGAAAAGCGAGAACGCATTCGGGTACATTTGCAAATTACAAGAGAGAGTTTCTGGCGATGACGTCACGGATAGAATCAAGCGGATAGTTTGGCCCTGGTAGAATGCAGAGTGGCGATTTCCCGCAAGACACGGAAAGGGTTGCGGTAGTTTCCCTAACGCATGAAGTAGGCGGAGCTTCTACCCTTTGCGCTGCGATGCTCAAGTGACTGACATCCCATCCATTGTTGACAGCAGTAAACTAATTGAGCTCCTGACTCCACCCTCCAACATTTCTTCTTGCCCCCACGTCTGCTCCAAAAACAACGCTTTCAGCTAGAAAGCGCTTAGTTCTTTTTACTCCACAAAAAAGCGGAATTCAGCTTTTTTTTTAATTTTTCTATAGAACGACCCCCCCTAAAAAATCCTAGAAAATTTCTCTTCATTTTTGCAATGACCTCGAGAATGACCAAAATGATGCCGAAAAAAGCGGAATTCCGCTAATTCGCGAAAGAATCTCATGTATATATCACACGTTGAGAGATCTGGGCTTCGAGGTGGCCATTCAAGTGGAGCGGGCAGCACTGCCGCACCTCGGCCGATCCAACGATCACGAAAGAACTCACCAAGGTATTTCTGAACAGCGATTGCGTAATGGGAGGGTGCCCCATCCTGTTGGAACCATACGTCATTCAGAATGCCAAGATTTCCAAGTTGTGGCACAAACCAGGTTTGCAGCATGTCCAGATAAGTTGTCTGATTCACTGGACCATCAAAGAAATACGGTCCAAACAGATGTCGATTATTCATTGCAGCCCATATCATGACACGCGGAGGATGATGTTCCAATTATTCGACATAATGTGGGTTTTCCTTGGACCAGAACACAACGTTCCATAATCGACAGCTGCGGTATATCGCACATTCATCACTGAAAATCACCTTTCCACATTTTGGGATTGTGGCAAATGTCTGAAGCATCATTGCACATGCATCCCGTCTGCGGTTTAAATTGATGTCTGATAACTCCTGAACAAACATCGGGCGATATGCCTGCAAATTCAGGCCATTCTTCATGTGCTTATGCAGAGTCGATCGTGGTATTCCAAGCTCCGCTGATCGTTTGCGGAGCGACTTCGTCGGTGACCTGATAACTGATTCCTCGACCGCTTGACACTGTTGCACTCTGGTTGATGGTCTTCCCGTTCATGGTTTATCCTTGATGTTGCCTGTTTCGAAGAGTTTAGTGTCCCACTGCAGAAGTGTCTGTTTTGGAGGGGCCTCTTTGTCGAATCGTTGTTGGAAATCGGCACGCACGTCACGCATTGTCTTCCCTGTGTGTGGACGTTCGTGTACCCAGACACTGACAACAATCCGCTGTTCCAGGATGTGTTTGCTGGTATCGCACATAGTTCCGGTACCTAATATGTAGATAAACACAATACAGACCATAACTCAACATATACATCATACAACAGATACATAGCTCACTTACATTTCTTATTACAGGGGGAGGGGGTAAGAAGACATTGTGGACACCCTGTACATATAACCTGCCTTCTAATAATGAAGCAGAAGAGATAGAAGATAAAGAGGAATGCTGCCCTCATTTCTTGGAAGAATACATAGGATGTGGTAGATTATCCTAGGAATGAAAAGAGAGGTTATCTTAAAATACCGAGCTTTGATCTCACCCACTCTTCTCCAGCTTTAAATCTGATCATTCAATCAGGTAGCAACTGCCATTTTTGAAAAATGATGTCAGGTGGTGAGCGTGCACTTTAAGACCTTTTACAGTACTTCACAAAAAGCTATAATTAAGTCCGACAGATATCAGTGGTGGGCAAGACATTTCTTTGCAGTTTCAGCTCTGTCATACCACTGCTACACTGGAGAAGTCAAAAGATTTCCTTTTACAAGAGAATGCTTCTAATTTTTAAGTGCTACATGTAAAAATATGTACTCCCACAAATCATTCTAGCTTATCTGTAATAAATTTTCAATTTCTGCATAAAACTTAATCTTCAGTTTGAGGAAACCACTTTGGAAATAAAATCTCATCTCTAAATAAGTTGCAATGTAGTAAATGAAATAATTGAAAATGGCTTGAATGGTTGCTGAAAACCCATACTTTTTTTGCAATATGTAACAACTTCAAAATATAATGAGTTACTCAGCAGTATAATCTTGTTCAACAATTCAAGGCAAAAAAAAAAAAAAAAAATTACCTGTAGAAAGCGGTACCACATACAGCCAACATCAAAATATAAATTGGTTGGTTAGCAATTTGTTTGTTGTGAAGGGTTTCTTATGCATTGACATAAAAGGGGAACTTCCTTTGTTTCTGGAATGGAACAATAACAGTTCCCTCTTTTAGAATTGATTTCAGTAACAATACTTTTGACAACTACTGTAGTTTTTTTTTTGCAATGACATTGAAACCAAAATTGTTCTGTCGAAAGAAGCATCATGAAAGTATCTCCCTAAAACATGGTCATGTGAAATTTCCAGCTAACTTAATATCTCAGGAATGCATGTTTTTAAAAATGCACAAAAAGTAATTAAAATACATGGGATGTGTTTTTAAACATTTATATCGAGTTCTTATGGAGAGATAATGGCAAAATTCTCTTGCAATGGGCACGTCACAGGAGACAGGCTTCGGTTTCCGGAATTTTGTTAGAGCCTTGTCTATAATGGAAGGGGGAAGGGTTGTATCCTCGCTGTACTGCTACACGTTAAAGGAAATAAAGTTCTTTTTCCAAACTGCCATTATTCCATTTTCCCCGTGACATTTCCTCCAAAGTTTTAAAAATTCTCAAAACCTTTAATTTTAAAGTGATTCTTAAACCCATTAACAAAATGAACTTTTTAAGATCAAAGGACTATGTTGAAGACCAAAACTCGTGGAGAATTTATTAAATTCCACGTAAATGTGGCACTTCATATATAGGACATAAACGTAGAGCCTTGCGTTTTTGATTGAAGGAGCACAAGACCTACATTCGGAACTGTGACCTAAAGAAGTCATCGATGGCTAAACACTGTTACAAAAAGGACCACAAGTTTCTTTTTGAAGAAGCAAACCTAATTGACAAGCCATATTCAACCACCAAACTTGATATTTTGGAAGCTTTCCATATATATCAGAAGCCTTCGCAACTTGTTAATGACATGGCATCCACGCCATTTCTATCAAGCGTGTGGAAGCATCCAACCAAAACCTGTGACTGTAAACACCATTTATGATATCATATACAATTTGAATATTTACGTGCCATTCGCCCTGATGAAGCTAGGTCAATACCCAACGAAACCATGGTCAACTTGAAAGATAAACATTTGTGACAAACTGTGTTGTATTATCTTAATATATACACTGAGTGGCCACTTTATTATGACCACCTGACAGTTTTCAGCAAATGAGCTATGGCTGCACGCTGTTGCTGCCAGAGGGCGAGGCAAGTATAAAAAGGGAAAGATTAGTACTTGCGACAGTAGAAGGGATTTTTGATTTGACGGACTTTCAATGTGGGATGATTGTAGGAGCTCGGAGCCATGGAGCGAGTAACACCGAAACTACCACATTCGTGAAATGTTCCATAGCAGCTGTTGTTAAAGTGTTTAAAGACTGGACTGTCGGCCAAAAAACTGGGTCTCTAAGTACAACGTGTGGTCGTCATCGACTTGTGACTGCTCGGGCGGAACAGAGAGTGTCCAGACTGGTAACAGACAACAGAAGGGCAACAGTGCAGCAAATTACAGACCATCTTAATCAAGGATCCCCTCAAATTATCTCTGCACTCACTGTTCGCCGTATACCGCATCGGATGGGATATGGCAGCCGAAGGCCTGTTTGAACACCTTTGCTGTCTGCAGTTAACAAGAGAAAACGTCTCCAGTTCGCACAGGAGTACAAGGATTGTACAGTCGATAATTGGAAACAAATTAAACTGCCACATTCGTCCGATTAATTAAACTGCCAGATTCGTCCAATGAATTAAACTGCCACATTCGTCCAATGAAACACGTTTTCAGTTGCACCATGCCGATGGCCGAGTGAGAATTTGGCGGAAACAGCACGAAAGCATGGCATGGACCCCAAATGCATTACTACAACTCTTCAAGCTGGTGGAGGCAACGTTATGGTTTGGGGAATGTTTTCCTGGTATGCTTTGGGCCCTTTAATTCGTGTTGATCAACGTCTGACTGGCACATCATATCTAAACATCGTTGCAGACCAAGTGCATCCTGTCATGTGGATGGTTTATCCCAATGGCGTTGGCTACTTTCAACAAGATAATGTGTCCTGTCATAGTGCTCGTATTGTACAGGATTGGTTTCAGGAACATGCTGCTGAGTTTATTTTGCTTAGGTGGCCCCCACAATCTCCAGATCTCAACCCCATTGAAAATTTGTGGGATGAAGTTGAACGAGCCATCAGACAGCTGGATCCACAAACCTGCAATCTCTCACTCCTGGAAAGTGCTATTCATCAAGCATGGTCTCAGATTCCACAAACCACCTACCAACATCTCGCTGAGTCCATGCCATGAAGAATCAACGCAGTATTAAAGGCAAAAGGTGGCCCAATGAAGTACTGAGGTGGTGGTCATAATAAAGTGGCCACTCAGTGTATAATCGTCAAAGACTGTAGTCTTTGAGATCAAGAATGTGATTGACATGTTCCTACTTCCAATAAATAATATCAAAAACAATTATTTAATCACAGGAATACCAAAGCAATGTGGCTGGCACTTAAAACATAAATGAGAAGAGCAAGCAAAATACAAAATTAAACTCTAATTTTACAGTTTAGATTTTGATAAGGACAAAACATTGCATCAGGGTATATTTCTAGATGTGTGCAAAACAAAAAATAAGACTGGCTAACAAGTAGAGTCTAAAAAACTATGGAGAAAAGACATAATATTCCCATGTATTTTATTTATATTATTATTGTATGTACAATGTTTTCAAAAAATGTTATAACAATACTCATAAATGCAGTTTCATTCTCTATCTACATCAAATTAATCAGAACAGAAAAAGTAGAATTATGATTTGATTTTGTAAGCAAAAATATCTATAAAATCACGTAGGAAAACATTTCTTATTGGTACTGTATATACCTGCATATAAGCCTAAAGTTTTTGGAAGCAATTCTGCTTTCAAAGTGTGTGGGGGGAGGGGGTCAGTTTACATTAGGGTTAGTAAAAAGTAGAATTGGATTTCTGAGGTGTCACATAATTTTTTCCCACAGAACTTACTGGCAGGTTTGTTTACATTTCAGACTACCGTGTACTGAGCGATAGTTTTCTGACCTCAGTTATATCATCAGCTGTGCCCCCTACCTCTTTGAGGGGCATAGATATGGATAATAATTGGTAGGTATGGTTATTCTTTACAGAACTGAAGACAACATGAAGAAATGACAGTCCTTCCATCTGCCAATGGCTTGCATGCAATGAGAAAAGGTGATTTCACACCAAAGAAGAAAAGTATGATTACAAAGATTTTTCGAATTCCATTCTATGTAATTACTTTCATTAAAGTATTTATGTATGTATTCTTATAAAAATCCAACACTGTTTTGCATTTCACTATTTATACTATGTAGTGGCACATGAAAAGCTGCGGACATAGTAAATTGCAGACACCTGCAGGGCGAGTATTCATGTAACACATCTTCAGAAGTACTTACGAAAATAAAGAATATGAAATATTTTTCCACACAGAGTAGGATCCCTTTGGGAGTAGGTGACACTAATATAAGTGAAAAACTGAAAAACCTAACCCCCATCTCAAATTGAGATCGTGAAATTTCTCACTTCCAAACATGGAATACCACATTATTTCCCATCTGCAATCATGGGGCGCTGTCTTTCAGCTTTCAATTGGACACGCTGCAAGTGTTGGACGCCACGTAAATCATTTAGCTGTCGGGAGGGCCAAGCCAAATCTCCTCTCCCGAGTTTTCACAAGAAGCGTGGACACGTGTCTTCTTCTCCATGCTGTGGAAAGCCATGAATGAGTGCTATGGAAGAGCAAAGACTGTTTTACAAAAAGTGGTAACTTGAAAAAAGCAGACATGGCCTTGTTACTCCTTGGATGAAAGAATTGTGGGATGCAATTTCACCAGAAATGGCATAAGTCCCTTAAAAAATGCTGCATATGTTACGCAATGGATGTTACTGGAGTTATTTGGAAACTCAAGACAGTGAATTGTACTTTGAAGGTTTTTAGAAAAGATAATATCAGAAATTTGCATAATTCATTTTAATATAAATATATTTTTCCAAATGTTGAAATTTAAGGTTGGCTTATATGTGGGTCATGTGTTTCCCACAAATTTTTAGCTGTTGAAGCAGGGGGTAGGCCTATACACAAGTATATACAGTAGTTACATACTTGATACATGGGCACCCACAAAAAATTTTGAGTCTGCATTTATGACCAAAAGGTAAATGCACTTTGTGCTTTTACCTGTGGTAAGGTGCATGGGTAATATTGCTTCACCAAATAAATGGTCAACTGCAAGAGAACAATGCCACTCATCACTGATATTTGAAGCACAGCATGTATACTGATCAATCTACACACTTTGTCAGTGTCGTATTCTGAACTGCAATTAAAATATTTGCCACTTTCGAAGTTGCACTCTTGTTACCACTGTTGATCCCAAAGCAGAGCTAAGTCAGTTACTTTTACAACAAACATCTGCAAGTATGGTAAATATCACAACTAACACACAATTTATTCATAGAGTACCAACCAAAGAGCTAAGCATCGAATTTGTCTACAGTGTAAGAAAATATTCACATAAGTTACATTATGGGAAACACGCTTTATATAAAACTGCTTAGCTACAGTATGAGACATTATACGGGTAGGCTTTTAAATCATCACAAACAACACAACTCATTAGCATAGAACAAACCAAAGAGCTAAACAAATTCCTGCTTATGAAGACTGGCTACAGTGTGAGCAAATATTCACATAAATTACATTATGGAAAACACACTTCCTATAAAACTACTTAACCACAAGACTTATTATGGGTGGACTTCCAAATCACAAATAACACACAATTTATTAGCATAGAACAAACCAAAGAGCTAAACAAATTCCTGCTTATGGCTACATTGTGAGCAAATATTCACATAAATTACATTGTGGAAAACACACTTTGTATAAAAATTCTTAACTACCAGACTTCTTACAAGTGGATTTTTCAATCATCACAAATACCACACGATTTATTAGCAGAGAACCAACCAAAGTGCTAAGCAACTTCCTGATTACAGAGATCGGCTACATTGTGTGCAAATATTCACATAAGTTTCCCTGTGGGAAACGCACTTCATACAAAAATGCTTAACTAACGGACTTTTTATGGGTAGAAATCTAACACTCAGCAATTTGAAGTTCTGCAAAAAATTCTGCTTTAGTTACTTAAGCCTATCTACACCCACCATTATGAAGCTAAGGAACTAGCTCTGCAGAATATGTGTTAGAATAATAATTTAGATGCTCTAATAAAGAGAATTTTTAATACAAGGGCAAGTTAGATTGACAATGTTTTTTTTTTTTTTTTTTTGAGGAATTGTTACGGTTAGCTAAGAGATTTTGTATGGTTCTTAATGAGATGTGATTGGACAGAGTTATGTAATTTATATATATGCCAGTTAAATTTGTTTTTCCTTTAAAATATATTGTCAGGTAATTTTATCAACTTATGTCAGACACAGCTTTAAGTACTTAGATTATCATTAAAGGAAGCAAAAGCCAAAAATTTGTACCTCCATGTCAGAATATTTGACTGACAAGCTCTTGGAATTTTCGTTTCCACACATATGTCAAATAAAGTTTTGAGTCCTTTTCTGTTAACATACTTGAAGAAATTATTTAGTAACATTATGATTAAACCATCTGAGAAATAAATATATTTAGCTCATCTTTTTTTAAGTCATGAATTTCTGTTTTGCATATGTATTAACATGTTCTCCATTTTGTGCTTTAAACATATTCCATTAAAAAGAAGAAAAAAAAACCCTCCAAATTGTAGGATTTCTTTATCATCCATGTTTTTATTGTATTTCTCCTCTAGTAACAGAGGGGCTAGTTTCTTTGCCCTGTGATAGTGGATGCAGACAAGCTTATGTAAACCAAGTGGAAGGATACAGGGAACTATTTGAAGGAGCTGATGATGAGCACCCCTTTTCACTTCAACTGTTTTTTCTGTGATGACTTAGCACTAAGTGACATTTTTTTTAACTATATGACAACATCATATGATCCTTAATCAAATTCTGCATTTTGTGCATTTGCAAATCAAAAGGAACAACACTAAATGATTTTTTTAAATGTTTTTTCACAAAGACTTCAAAATTGCAATATAAAGAAATGCATGAAATTTCTGTGTTGATTCCAGGGGAATGTACCATGGGAAAGCAGCGATATGATCCAACGTGCATGATGATCATGCCCTGCTTTTGCATTAAAAGTTACTAATGCCAATCAGAAAGACATTTAAATAACATGTGCTACAGGAAAAACCAGTATAAGGACTCCAACACTACGATTGCAAAGAAGATAAGCTCATATTAAAAAGAAAATGTTCCTCTATAACAAAGGTAACAAAGTCAGTAGTTCAACTGAGAACAACAAAATAATAAATTAATAAAATTGCCTCAGCAGCTAAAAAATACACATTTTGCTGCATGAAAGCATTCCTGCTTGAATTTTAAAACTGATTTATGAAATTTCACTTTTACTTAGTTCTCTTGCCCATCTAGGCACTTCATCTAGCAGACCAAGTTTTTTTTTTTTTTAAATTTACCTACTGCTATGCATATGATAGTATTTGACAGTGTACTAACTTACAGTATTAGCTGTTTACAATAAGTATTTTTCACATCAGTAATGTCTATAGGAAACAACATTAAGATCAGGTTTGGACAACATGTTCCAGAGCTAGACTCTAGGTGAGATGAAGTCAAATTCAAAAGAATAATATATAAAAATAATGAGTGTGGTGGCCATACTGGAATAAAAAAAAGTGACTGTATATTTTCTTTTCTTTCGAACAATATAATGTTATTGCTCAAAAATTAATGTTATACACGTTGTAAGTTACAACGTGTATAACAGCAATTTTTGAGCAATAACAATGTTATTTGAAAGAAAAGAAAATACAACATCACATAATAAATATGGTTAAAGATATTACAGCAACCATTATATGATTGACTGTATATATTTTTTTCTTGTACCTGAACCACTTATTGCGAAATAAAATTCCAATTTGCTCCATTATCCCCCCCATTCTTCCAGTTGCTGCTCTCAAAAAATTACAAGTTTTAGATTTTGATTTCACTGAAATACAATTTGCTAAAGTTAAATTTTACACATGCAAATAATTGGTACTGTATTTTTCTTCTTAAAATATGCAGACAGTGAAATTAAAAAAAGAATTACCTCAGTAAAATCTACAGTCCTAGAAATTCAGAAGAAAAAGAAATCTGATGCATAATCTGTGGCACCATACAATCCATTGACAGTGAACTTCAGAGGAATTGTTTTCCCTTTGTATAATATCAAGTGGGCAGCCTCTCTGCAGATCATGAAATTCACCAAAAAAAGAACAGTGTATAATCCACATCTCTTGTGTTGATACTGAACCATAACTTCTGAGAGAAAAGCAGTGATTTACAGGATCCAAAGGAGCAAGAAAGAAATAATCTTATTATTTGAAAACATATTCATTATGAAGTACTTTTGTGCTACATTTTAAGTGAATAAAAACCAAAAATTCCTATTTTTTTCAGCATTAAATATAGTTCATTTATTCATCAGACCTAAAAATTCTGTAGTATTTGTCTTTCCTGAAAAATATTCCTACTGAAGACTAAACAAAGCCCTTGACTAATGTGATTAGAGCAGCAAAGCTCACAAATGCAATTTGCAAAATGATTACATGCCACAGAATAGATCTGTGTTCTCACAGCATGTAGTCTTCTGCTCACTCCATTAGTGCCACATGGATTTTCTTTGCCACATGAATTTTTTAAAATGCTGCAAAAATGTTTTCAACTAAAAGAGGAACTAGATAATTCAAGTTTTTTTGGATGTTGTCAATGGGCTATAAGCAGTTGCCCATCCCTAATTTAGGGTTACTGGTTCCAGAGAAGGGAGAGAGCCAGTGCCATAAGACAAACACAACATCCATGCCTCACCCAGATTCGAACCCGGACCCTTCTCAGACAAATGGTCATAAGCCAGAGCTTAGATCGCTGCTGCCCTCACCAAGTTTACATCATCCAGTTTTAGCAAGACTTGATATAGTAACAATGTGTACCTTCAACTAAATCTCCTGAAAGATAGTTTTTTCACTGTTGTCTGTATTGCCACTCTTTCAGAAAACTTGAAAATGACATCGCCCTGGAGCGAGAATTGATCCTGCATCACCCAACTTCTGTTCAAGCATGTCATGCATTACATAACCTAGGACAGTTAAGATCCAAGCAACTGTTGCTAAACAGATGTAGCTTAGAAATTAATAGTTTTCAGATTTGCATTAGTTCCAGTGATTTGACACTTCCTCGTAACATCAGCACAGCCTTTTGTGACTTCCAGGTATGGATGTTGGTCCAAAGTTCCAGTGCTTCAGAGAACACCTTGCATATGCTTGAACGGAAATCCTGAGATGCTGGATTGAGTCCCACTTCAGGGCAATGCAATTTTCAAGCCTTCTGAAACAGGCTTCTTAGGAAACATTAAAAATATAGCATATTTGTGCCATTGGCATGGGCACTGCCTTCCATGTATACCTGAAGAATTATTTCTTGAGGGAGATTTGTTTCCCATAGATATCAAGGATGTTCTGTGAACTACTAGACACATTGTGACATGCACCTGTACCTGGATGTGAGAAAAGGTAAAGTTTACATTATGAAGAAATATCAGGTTGCTTTGACTAGGTACTCAGATTTCTAAGGTATAACTGCTTAGCTTCAGTTGCTTGGCACTTCAAGTGTGCTGGGTGGTGTGAATGATAGCAAGCAATTAAATAGGAAATGCGGACTCGATTCCTGCTTCAGGACTTTGCAATTTTCAAGTTTTCTGAAAAGGTGGCTACATGGGAAACAGTGAAAACACGGGCCATTTGTGCCAACAATGACATGCATTTTAAAGATTTCTACAGTACACATTACCTGCGATCATGCTGAGGGTATGAACAAAAGCTGCAAAAATGTCATCCATAGCTCCACTGAAAATCAAAATTAAGTTTTATCGCACTTTCTAAAGACACACACAAGATAAATTTAGAACTATTTCCCAGAAAACATTGCTCTAAGATGCAAAAGTTCACTTTGCCTTGTAGTTTTGCATCCAAAAAATGACTGTCTTATTGTTAGCATAAGCCAATGATGATCATTGCGTCAGAATCACGGATGATGTCCGGCAGTGCGGGGGGGGCTCCCCTCAGGTTTCGTTCACATTTTTGTACTTACAGGTAAGGTTTATAGTAAAAATATTTAAAATGCACAGTAAAGCTGAAGTTTTTTAATCATTCTCTATGAAATTACATAATTTAAAATATGTATATCATTTCTCAAAATTTCTAGTTAAACAATTTAAGACTAAACTATACAGTGATGAGCCATTACATTATGATAACCCTCAGCCTAGAGAAATGAGCACACCTGGAGAGGGAACAGTGGCACAGGTAAAATTCGCAGAGCAGTATACTTATATACAAATCAAGAACTAGCTTTCGGTTCGTAGTGTTCAGAGTTAGAATGGAAAAATCTGCTGATTTATCGGAGTTTGATAAAAGACAAATTGTGATGGCATGGCGCCTTGGAACTACGATCTCAGAAACGGCGCTGCTTGTGGGTTGTTCACGTGCCACTGCAGTGAGTACATATCAAAAGTGGTTCACAGACGACGAACCGTCGTCCAACTGTGTGTCGTCAGCAGCTCATTGACGCCAGAGGGGAGCGGAGACGTTGTTCACAGCAACCGCAGGGCCACAGTGCGACAGATCACTCGCAGCTACGACAGTGGTGATCGGGACAATGTGTCACAGAACACAGTTTATCGCAGCCGTCTGCACACGGGCCCGCATGCTCACTGCACGTCATTGCCAACAACGCATGAAATGGGTCCAACATCATCGAGACTGGACCACGGACGATTGGAAAAAAAGTGCCCTGATCTGACAAATCAAGATTCCTTGTGCGTCACATGGCTGAGCGCAGATACATCAATTACCAAAGGTGGCTATCGCACCTGGATGCACTGTTGAGCAGAAACAGCAGTGGTGTTATGCTGTGGGTGATGTTTTTTTTTTGGGGGGGGGGGACACTTTAGGCCCCATTATTCCAATAGCACAATCCCTGACAGCTGTCAGGTATTAGAACATCGTTATGGACCAAGTTCACCCATTCATGGCAACCGTGTTCCCTGCTGATGATGGCCATTACAGACGTGCCAATTCTCCTGCTTTAGGTGGGAGAATGTCAAATTTTCCTAATTTTTACCGAGAATTAGCAGTTAGGATGGTCGAAATTCCATCAACCACCATAATTTCAAACCCCCTCTGAAATCTTTTTCTTTCCACGTCGATGCAAAACTGTATTACAGTCATCAGTTTCGCACTTTTTCTCTCCTCCTATCTGCAAACAGAAAGCCGCTCTGGTGGTGCATTGGTGTAAGGGCTGGCTTCCGACCAATCATTCGAGATGGGTCGGAAAACTTTTCTTTAAAATTTTTTTCTCCCAGTCCGATTGTCATACGACGCCTTCAGCAAACAACTTACCTGCTCTAACATTAGAATGGCGAGGAGGGTCAGTAATTGATTGACAAATGGGAGCTGCCCTGCCTTCTCTTTGCAGTTCAGTCTTTCCACCCCTCGCCTCAACAGAGCCGCGTGCATTCTAAGTGATGATAAACAGTTGTGTTGCGGTGAATTCACTTAACGACAAAAGTGGTAGTTACAGTTGGCTTCACCTTGTAATGAAAGGCGATGTTGGTACGATGCTTTTTGTCCTCTTTGCTTCTGCGCACAACTTAAAGAAGAAATGAAAAACAATTGGATGCTATTTTATTTCTAAAAAACAACAACATGCGGGCTATTTTACGTTTCCATTATATTGCGGAATCGACATACCTGAATACGAATATCAGTAGAGGGGAGAGGGATGTTGATTTTCACGGTTTTTATTTTCTCCAGAACTTTTAGTGGACCAATAATACTACTTCTGGAAAAGTGTTCCTACGTCTTGAAAATGCCGATAAAAAAATAGCGCTCCTGTGATTTTATGAGCTGTACAAATCTCCCGATTTTCAGAGTTTGAAGGTTAGCATGTCTGCCATTATTAACAGGACAGTGCGCCATGCCACACTACCAGAATCATCAAGGAGTGGTTCCAGGAACATGCTGGTGACTTTCTGTTAATGCCCTGGCTTCCAAATTCACCTGGCATGAACCCAATCGAACTTTTGTGGTTTAACTTGGAAAAGCGAGCTCACACTAAATCACCACTACCCCAAAATGTATGAGAACTGGAGAACCTGCTGTTGATATTATACATACATATCACTAAGCTGTACTCTGAGATTCAGAGGTTAGCTCCAAAAAGAAATACGAACTACCAGATATTTTTACTAATTGTTGTCGTATCAAACTTCTCCATTTACAGCGATCTTGACATACAACTCGGGCTTCACTGATATCTATTACACGCCGTACACAAGATCTTTTATACTTCATACACATAATCTTTTTCTCATGCAGACACTCCCGAATCTGATCTACCCATGTCTTCTTTGGCCTTCCTCTCCCTTTCCTTCCTGCCACTTGGGCTAACCACCTTGCTGACAACATTTTGCTTCACATCACACAACTGCAACACATCTTCATTCCTCACACAATCAGACCGTGTCTTGCCACAAACCCCACGTAAGTAACACATTTCTCCAGCACACAAACGACTCCTATGTTTCTTCTGCAGTACCCAGGTTTCACTGCCATACATCAGAGTAGGAACTTACACTTTCATGCACAGTCATGCGGGATTCTCTAGAGAACCCATCACTCCTGTGAAAACCTCCCAGAGCAGATATGACTTTAAAAGAAGAATTCACTTGCCTACTGATTTCACCATCCAATTTGTTCTCTCTGTCAAACATGCTTCCTAAATACACAAACTCACTCACCTGGTCAATCACAGTGCCATTTATACTTACATTACATTCAGTGCTACCTGTTCCTCTGTCAAACACCATAACTTTGGGTTTTCCCTTATTTATACTGTTTGAATTTCATGTTGATATTATGGTACCAGATATCCCAGGATTCCTCATTAATTCGATGCCTCGCCAAGTGGCCGCTGTTTTGCGGTCTCGAGGGGGTCCTACAGCTTATTGGGTAGGTGGTCATAATGCAATGGCTCATCAATGTATTTTATCTATGATTGAGCAAATTACTTTAAAAAGCTTTTGCTGATAATCAGTATCATACACATCACATACATTTTTTCACTTGCATGGGTCAGCAAATATTGACAGGGTAAATATTTTTCATGAGCATTATTAATGAGAGATTTTTCATGTGAGTAAGCAACAAAAATAAACTACAAGATGAATTTTGTATGTCAATTTTTCCTGTACATTATACACATATATTGATGACTCCTTTGTTCCAGAGACTAAATATGTTATAAAACAATTTCCTGGAAATACCATGTGAAAATTTATGCTCGTAAGGTTTCACAAGTTGTACGCTGTATAAGAAGCCATTACCACAAGAACTTTGTTACTCTTATTGTATTTCTAGGCTTTTTTATCTGTGTGAATCAGCCTGCATTTCACTGAAAAATTCTAAAGGGACTTTCACATTTTGTGGTATTTTATCTGTTCAAGTGAGGATGTAACTTGGAAGATAGGTTTGCTAAGAAAATTCCCTATAGCATCTTACACACTCCAAACTGTTTTTTACCTGTGCGAGCAAACAAATGACATGAAAGATGGCTTTTCCATATTTATGGCAAATTTCGTTCTTGCTCAGTTTTTCATTTCATCTGTGCAAGCAAAGACCTAGTCGTTTCTGTAAGAAATTACTGTGGTACTTTTCACACTAGTGTGGCTTTTCACCTGTAGTACACAAATGACTTAAAAGGAGACTTTTCTCTAAAAAAAAATTTGTTGGCACGCCTGCATGAGTTGGCATATGATTTAAAAGATGGCGTTTTTGAGAAAATTTCTTATGCCACAAATTACACTTGAACCGCTTTTCCCCTGTGTGACTGAGCAGATGCTTTGAAAGGACACCTTTCCTTACAAATTTCTTATGGCATATTTCACATTCATGTGGTTTTTCACTAATGTGAGTCAGAAAATATTTCAAAAGATGGTGTTTCATTGAGAATTTCTTATGGCATAACTCTCACAGTTGTGGTTTTCCCCGAGTGACTGAATGATGTGAAAGATTTATTTTCTGACAAAATTTCTTATAGCACATTTCATATTCATGAGGTTTTCCACCTGTGCGAGTGACCAAATGCCTTGAAAGATGGCTTTTCTGAGAAAATTTTGGTAAATGTGTAGTTTAGCGTCTTAAATTATTTGGTCGGAAAAATTTCACTGTGTGGGAAAAGTGCTACGTACAATTTTGTAAACATGCAAAAATATAGTATTTTTACGTGAAAGGAAAATTTTTTTCCGAAGAACTTACCTGCGAGTACAATGGTTTGCAGCAGTTGGTGTGGGAGGCTAAAGCGATGCTAACGGCCACGACGTGAAGGGTCCATGCGTCGGATGGGAGTAACAGTTGGTAGTGAATGCGCGGAAGAATACAACAAGAGTGGGGTGTATGTCTCGGAGGAGTGTGATGCTTCGTGTAATCGTGTGCAAGAAGAAGTAGTTCAGAAATGTTTCATTAATTATATAAAGAAATGTGCTAAATGTTTTTGTTTTTACTGTAAAAATGTCTGGGAATGTAAATAAATGAAGGAATGTAAATGATATAATGTGCGACAGAAGTTTTGAGTAAGAAGCTTTGGTTCCGGTTAAACCCCAAGTTTTGGTTATGGTTTCGGAGATGTTAAGGGGTCGGTGATTTCTTCAAGAACCTCATTTGTACTTCTGCTGTTATTCTGTCCATCGTTAGTCTTTTTTTCCCTCATGAAATGGATATTGTTGAAAATAAACGATTTTCTTATAATCAAAAATCGTACTATGGCAGGGAGGCCCAGAGCTTCGTGTCGAATTGTGGGGGATGATGAAATTTTAAGCCCTGACCAAATCTGAATTTATGTTCAGGACACTATTCACAGACAGAACAAATCTTGGCAATTTGCTACTTACCATTATGAAAAATTACCCTTGATAAAATGATATTACAATTTACAATGCAGCATTAAACCAACCTCTTTCGATGACTACGTACTGCTGAACCGCTTCTTTGTGTATTCTTCCATGCGTAACTTGTCGTTCTCAACGATGCTTCTATTCACCGGAATCCACCTTCACGCCATCGCTGCTCCATCATCTTAGGCTTAGCGCACGTACTCTTCCGAACCCCAAGGTACGTTCTTCAGAAAAAAAAAATGTTTCATGCTAAAATACTATATTTTTGCACCTTTCCCTATATGACAAGACTTCTGGTGACGTCTGAACTCCGTGCCTGACGGCTGGTGATAAAAAACATTAGTGTACGCGTGTACTTGTGCTAGTTTGAGGGTATAATTTCTCGCGACGATGACCATGCATTATCGGCAAATGGCGTCGGGTTTAAGGAACCCAGACTTCTGGCTGTTTTTCATTTTTTGGTCTGTCTCATCGCTTTCCAAGATAGCAGTGATTCTGATTAAAATTTGTGTTACAGGTCTAATATCCAAGTTTTTTTCGTTCAAACAGACACTTCTTCTTTCGTATTATTTGCCATATAAGTGGTGTAAATATTAATAAACGTGTGTTGAAATGCGAGACAAAACTTCGTGCAAAGGATCAAACTGGATACTAGCAATACTGTCTTAGCACGATTTATTAAAAGACTAAGGTTATGTACATGTTAAAAACACACACATTTAACCTGTACATAAAAGAAGTTAAAAAAAGTTCAGAGCTCCGGAGTCATTTATTTTAAATTTAAGGTTGTTTTTTTACTCAAACTTCCTTCTTAAAATTAGGGTGCGTGTTATACACCGATAAATACCGTACGTGGTCTGTAATAATGTTTAGGTAGGTGGTAGATGTCATAGTTTCCTGCACCTGAATGACTGGACCCAGGAATTCCCCCGCAGAACATTGCCCAAAGCATCAGACTTCCTCCACTGGCTTGCTTTCATCCCAGGGTCCATTTTGGTGCCAATACTTCTGCAGGTAAATGATGCGCACGTACCTGGCTGTCCACATGGTGCAACAGGAAATGAAATTCATTACAGCAGATAACCTTCCAATTGTTAAAGGTCCAGTTTAGATGCTTTTGTGCACTTTGTTGGCCCTTTCGACAGTGAACCAAGGTTAGCATGGGTATTCAGAGCGGCCTGTGTTTACACACCCTTTTCCCACACAGTGAAATTTTTCCGACGAAATAATTTAAGACGCTAAACTACACATTTACCAAAATTTTTTATGGCACACTTCACATTCCTGTGGTTTTTCACCTGTGTGTGTCAGCATGTCTTGAAAGATGGCTTTTTAGATAATATTTATTATGGCATATTTCACATTCATGTGGTTTTTCACCCGTGTGAGTCAGCAAATGTCTTGAAATATGGTATTTCCTTGAGAATTTCTTATGACATAATTCACATTGGTGTAGTTTTTTTCCTGTGGGACTGAGCAGATGATTTGAAAGGACACCTGTCATTGCAAATGTTTTATAGCATATTCCACATTCATGTGGTTTTTAACATGTGTGCATCTGCAAATGTCTTGAAAGATGGTGTTTCAGTGAGAATTTCTTGTTGCATAATTCACATTGGTGCGTTTTTTCCCGTGTGACTCTGCAAATGACATGAAAGATTTATTTTCTGAGAAAATTTCCTATGGTACATTTCACATTCATGTGGTTTTCACTTGTGTGACTGAGCAAATACCTTAAAAGAGTGCTTTCTGAGGACATTTCTTATGGCACAATGTACATTCATGTGTTTTTTCACTTGTGTGGGACTGCAAATGACTTAAAAGGCTACTTTTTAGCGAACATTTCTTATGGCACATTTCACATTCGTGTGGTTTTTCACATGTGTGACTATGCAGATGCATTAAAAGATTATCTTTCCTTGTAAATCTCTTATGACACCTTCCACACTTATGAGGTTTTTCATCATCGTGCATCAGCATATGTCTTGAAAGTGTATTTTTCAAATAAAACTTCTTATGGCTCATCTCACACTTGTAACGTTTTTTACCAGTGTGAATCAGCAAATGCCTTGAAAGACTACTTTTTTGAGAATATTTCTTACTGCACACCTCACACTTATAAGCTTTTTCACCTGTGTGTTCTATATGATTTGAAAGACTCGTTTTGTCATTAAATTCCTTATGACACAAATCCCATTCATGTGTCACAAAGGTGTAAACCTTTGTGACTGAGCAGATGTTTTGAAAGGAAACTTTTCCTTGCAAATTTCTTATGGCATATTTCACATTCACGTGGTTTTCCACCTGTGTGAATGAGTAAATGACTTGAAAGATTGCTCTTCTATGAAAATTTCTTCCGACACAATGTGCATTTGTGTAGTTTTTCACCTGTGTGGGTCAGGAAATGAATTGAAAAGTGGCTTTTCAGAGAAAATTTCTTATGGCATATTTCACACTCATGTTCTTTCTCACTGGTATGAGTAAGCAAATGCATTGAAAGATCACCAATCTGGGAAAATTTCTTATGACACACATCACACTGGTGTAGTTTTACACCTGTGTAAGTGAGTAAGTGAGCGGGAAAATTATTTTGGGTTAGTCTCTTGCGGCATATTTTGCATTCCTGCAATCCATGTGGGCTTTTACAATGATTCAGATTCTTCAGTGACATTTCTTTAAGCCAGATGTCTCACAAAGTATTTTACACACTCCTTAAGGTGTCTGATTAGTGGGAATTTAGCATGAATATTTCAGCATATTCCACTGCAATTCACATTATTCAGTAAGATGCAGGATTGTGCATACCTAAAATCAAAATGAATAAAATATATCATACACACATATTATTAGGTATGGTACTTATGCATTGCATGTCTATGTTTTATGCATTCCATCCTTGTATCAAATAGTTCAGGTAAATGTGTATATTAGCGTCCTAAATTCTTTCGTCAGAAAAGTATTAGCACCTGGGGGAAATGCGACATAACAGATTTTAGTGTGTTGAAATTAATGGCAAATGGTGCAAAAAGTTCATATTTTAAATGTCTTTTAAAGATTTTTATCGTAATATTTACTTGTAAGTATGATGCTGTGACGAGATTATGCGGTAGGCCTAATGCATCGCTACAACAACAATGCGAAGCTTTGCTGCATTGAAGGGAAGATTCGCTGTGTCATGTAATTCATGTGCAGACGACTACAAGTGCAACCGCGTACGTTCTTGCCAGGAGAGCGAACCATGTTGTACTCATATGCTACAAAATATATAGTTTGTTCATGTTTTGTCATCGTTTTTAAAGCAGATGTTAAAAGAATTTTCTTTCTGTCACAAATGATTCCCTGATTCGAAATAGAAAGTACGAATATGCCGTTCTATGTTGTACAGGAAACTGGGGAAGTATAACTTTTGGTTCTGCTTTCAAGGGCTTCCATTCGTCGGCGATTGCGGTGCCACTGTAATTTTGGTTCTCCTGTTTATACTTTCTTCGCAGGTCAGTTTCTATATCACTGATACATATTTTTTGCAAATCAAAGAGGTTTTGTTTTCCTCGGTTTTCCTTGCTGACAACGTAAAGGATACATCAAAATAAAGGGTGGATAATGTGGACCTATTTTCTGTAGCGTATCACAACAACATTTATCCCTTTCCTGCCAACAATGCAACCGCTTCTCTTGTACTCTTCCGCCCGTTATTTCGGTACAGCAACGAACCTTCCTTTTAACGGAGCAAAGCTTGAGATCGTTGTGGTAGCGATGTGTTAGGCGTATTGCAGCGTTTCTTCACAGCATCGCACTTACAGGTAAATATTATGATAAAATCTTTAAAAGACATTTAAAATATGAAATTTCTGCACCATTTGCCATTAATTTCCATAATCTAAAATCTGTACGTCACAATTTTTCCAGGTACCAACATTTTTCCGACGAAATACTTTAGAATACTAATCTACACATTTACCATAGCTTATCATGAATAATATAAGGGGGAAAATATAGATTTATATGAAACAGGTGCATTGTTATTATATCCAGTATCACTGAACAAGAGATTCATGTACGAATTTACACCCAAGGGCCAAAACATTATTACCAGTGTGTCTTTATGCAAATTGAAGAAACTGCACATAAACAATTGCATATGTGAAGGCCATGAAATGAAATAATTAATAACTGATGCCAACCACTGTTTATTAGTGTTATTCTTGTTCTTCAGACTGGGAAGGCAGCAGACTTAAAAGCGAATCTGACAAATGCCGAATTGTGATGGCTAGACAACTGAATCAAAGCATTTCTGAGATGGCAAAGCTTGTGGGGTGCGCATGGTCAGCTGTGGTTAGTACTTTCAAGAAGTGGTCCGAGGAGGGAAAATCACAAACCACCTGCAAGTTGTAGTCCTACCATTTGCTTGTCGATGCTAGAGGTGAGTGAAGGCCATCGTGTATGGAACAAGCCAACAGGAAGGATGCTGCAGCAAGAATCGCCGTTAATTTGAATGCTGATGACGGAAGTAATGTGTCATAACATGCAGTACACCAAACCCTCCTGAAAATGTGGTGTGTAAACACAGGCCGCTCTGAATACCCATGCTAACCTTGGTTCACTGTCGAAAGGGCCAACAAAGTGCACAAAAGCATCAAAACTGGACCTTTAACAATTGGAAGGTCATCTGCTGTAATGAATTTCATTTCCTGTTGCACCATGTGGACAGCCAGGTACGTGCGCATCATTTACCTGCAGAAGTATTGGCACCAAAATGGACCCTGGGATGAAAGCAAGCCAGTGGAGGAAGTCTGATGCTTTGGGCAATGTTCTGCGGGGGAATCCCTGGGTCCAATCATTCAGGTACAGGAAACTATGACATCTACCACCTACCTAAACATTATTACAGACCACGTACGGTATTTATTGGCTTATAACACGCACCCTAATTTTAAGGAAGTTTGAGTAAAAAAACAACCTTAAATTTAAAATAAATGATTCCGGAGCTCTGAACTTTTTTTAACTTCTTTTATGTACAGGTTAAATGTGTGTGTTTTTAACATGTACATAACCTTAGTCTTTTAATAAATCGTGCTAAGACGGTATTGCTAGTATCCAGTTTGATCCTTTGCACGAAGTTTTGTCTCGCATTTCAACACACGTTTATTAATATTTACACCACTTATATGGCAAATAATACGAAGGAAGAAGCGTCTGTTTGAATGAAAAAAACTTGGATATTAGACCTGTAACAGAAATTTTAATCAGAATCACTGCTATCTTGAAAAGCGATGAGACAGACTAAAAAATGAAAAACAGCCAGAAGTCTGGGTTCCTTAAACCCGACGCCATTTGCCGATAATGCATGGTCATCGTCGCGAGAAATTATACCCTCAAACTAGCACAAGTACACGCGTACACTAATGTTTTTTATCACCAGCCGTCAGGCACGGAGTTCGGAAGTCACCAGAAGTCTTGTCATATTTTCCCCAGCTGCTGCTTAAGCAGGTTGTGCTGTGAAATCAACTTAATGAGAGCAGACGTTTAGGCTTAACGTGGCAGCTTGCAATCGCTGCTGAAGCGAGTGAGGTTACTTTCGGGTGCTTTAAAAAGGTAAATCAGGAGTCTGTCTCAAATTTTTTTGTGTGCGTATCTTGTTTCCGAAGAACAGAAGATTGTATTGATACCACTTTTAACAAGATCCATCAGAAAACAGAAGAGATATATGCATTAGAGGAGCATCTGCAGTTAAAGTAAAGTGATACCAAACCATTAGCATTTGGCAATGTCAGGATACATCGCACTCTGCAGCAGTATTAATTTTACCCAAGTTTAAATAAAAAAAAGTAAGTATGCGCATTTAACACACAAGTAGAATTTCAGCCCTAAATTTTAAGGAAAAAAGTGTGTGTTATACGCCGATAAATACAGTACACCCTTTCATGGTAATGGTATTTCTCTATAGCAGGATAATGTGCCATGCCAGACTGCCCCCGATTCTTTTTGCAGGATAATGTGCCATGCCACACTGCCCCGATTCTTTTTGCGGGATAATGTGCCATGCCACACTGCCCCGATTCTTTTTGCGGGATAATGTGCCATGCCACACTGCCCTGATTCTTTTTGCGGGATAATGTGCCATGCCACACTGCCCCGATTCTTTTTGCGGGATAATGTGTCATGCCACACTGCCCTGATTATTTTAGCAGGATAATGTGCCATGCCACACTGCCCTGATTCTTTTAGCAGGATAATGTGCCATGCCACACTGCCCTGATTCTTTTAGCAGGATAATGTGCCATGCCACACTGCCCTGATTCTTTTTGCAGGATAATGTGCCATGCCACACTACCCTGATTCTTTTTGCGGGATAATGTGCCATGCCACACTGCCCTGATTCTTTTTGCAGGATAATGTGCCATGCCACACTGCCCTGATTCTTTTAGCAGGATAATGTGCCATGCCACACTGCCCTGATTCTTTTGCAGGATAATGTGCCATGCCACACTGCCCTGATTCTTTTTGCGTGATAATGTGCCATGCCACACTGCCCTGATTCTTTTTGCAGGATAATGTGCCATGCCACAATGCCCTGATTCTTTTTGCGGGATAATGTGCCATGCCACACTGCCCTGATTCTTTTTGCTGGATAATGTGTCATGCCACACTGCCCTGATTCTTTTAGCAGGATAATGTGCCATGCCACACTGCCCTGATTCTTTTTGCAGGATAATGTGCCATGCCACACTGCCCTGATTCTTTTGCAGGATAATGTGCCATGCCACACTGCCCTGATTCTTTTAGCAGGATAATGCATCATGCCACACCACCTGGATTATTTGAGAATGGTTTGTGGAACATGAGAAAGACTTTCAGGTATTGCTGTGGACTCCAAATTTTCCAGACAGACATCAATCCAACTGAGAATCTGTGGTTTGTGTTAGAACAGTAAATCTGATCTGTGGAGACTCAACCACATCATTTACAAGAGTTTAAGGACCTGCAGGTAATGTGTTGATATCATTAATATTTTCAAGGTTAGTCACTGTACTCAGCTAATTCTTAATGTATGTGTAGTACATTTTAACTTTGGGTCGACCATCCCCCTCAGTAAACAAAACAATATTTACATATCAAGGCCAGGGTCCGACTTAGGTCAGTCGAGGCCCTGTGCACATACTATGTCTGGGGCCCCCTCGATTAAAATTTTCAAACAGTCGAAAATAATATTTACTGGTAAATATTTTTTGCAAGCAGTTTTTCTAGCAGTAAAAACATTAAAACACATCCCACATGCTAGTCAACTTTATAGCCAATGTGGCTTACAATAGACGTGCATTCACACTGCTTCTACTTCCCCGCAGAGCTTATAGCCAATGTGGCTTACAATAGACGTGCATTCACACTGCTTCTATTTCCCCGCAGAGCTTAAAGCTGTAACATTAATTACTCTGGAACTCTTTTTTTTTTTTTTATAGTATCATTTACGGAAACAAATAACTATCCTCCCAGATATATAATTTAAAACACCTAATTTATCATTAATGTAATGGAAATGATGAACCAAGAACCAATGGTAGTTTAAGCTGTAAGAATTAATCCCTCACAAAGTCTTACAGCTGATCACACACATTGTGGGATAAATTATTGCAACACTCAAAGTACATTATTACAACAGTCTTTAAATAAAGTAGTGTCAATTAAATTTATTTGTATTTTTATTTATATAAAAATAAACCCTATATAATTATGAATATTGATTCATAATTTTTGTTCTCACAAGACTAATATTAATAATAAAAATATTTTTACTAAATTCTACATGTTTGCTGAAATGCTTTTCATGTATAATATACCGTATTGCTCCGAACATACGCTGTTCCCACTGCATTTCGATTGTTACAAATAAGGGTGAGATTAAGATGTTATACTGGCCGATCACAGCTCAGTTCAATGCTTGAGCTTTATTATACAAAACAATAATAATTTGATTTCCAAAATCTCATCCTAAATTTTGAAACAGAACTGTATAATAATTTTGTGATATAACAGAAAACATATTTTGGTTCTGAAAATTTATATTATTATTAGAGTAGTTTGGAGGTCCCTCAAAATTCTGAGGCCCTGAGCACGTGCAGAAATCAGGCCCTGATCAAGGCCGAGTGACAAAAAAACAGAGGTTGATGCACAAGTTCATGCCATTTTATGTCACGAGTGTTTCCTAGGTCAGTAATGATGGTGCAGATGGCCAGTTGTAAATCAAAATGTAGCCAGTAATATCGTGTATCTAAATCTAACTGCATTGTGAGATTTTGGGCAATGGTTTTTTGGTTTTCAGGTCTGGAAATATGAAGTGTCAAGTAGAGAGGAATGAACATTTCCGACATCTGCTCCTCTACAAGTTTAACAAGGGATCCACAGCCGCAAGGCTATTCGACAAATTTGTGCTGTGTATGGGGAGGATGCTATTGCTCCAAGAACAGCCTGCAAATGGTTTCAGCGGTTCTGAGGTGGCAATTTTGACCTCGACGACTCTCCCCGCTCAGGTCATCCATCTCACTTTGATGAGGATTGTTTGAAACATCTTATCCACTTGGATCTGTGTCAAACCACATACCAATTAGCCACTGCAATGGACCGTGATTGGGCCACAGTGGTGCAACACCTGGGACGTATGGGAAAGGTCCAGAAATCGGGCGTCTTGGGTGCCTCACGTTCTCACCGAGGACAACAAGAATCAGTGTGTTGCCATACATGGTTCTTTGCTAGCCCGTTATCGCGAATGTTCTTAGCAACAAACCCTTTCTGTCATGTATTGTTACTGGAAATGAAAAGGGGTGCCTGTACGTGAATTTCAGGCATCGAAGGAAATGGTTAAGCCCAATCAAGATGTCCACACCACGTCTAAAACATGACTTTCATCCTGCGAAGATCATGTTGTGTGTCTGGTGGGGACATAGAAGGCATTATTCACTGGGAAATGCTGTCAAGGAATCGGACCATCAATGCTATTCTCTATTGTGAGCAATTCAGCAGAAACGGCCACATCAGCACCATGGTGTCCTTTGCCAACATAACGCATGCCCTCACAGAGCAAACATGACCAAAATGGTCATTTGGGACATGAATTGGAAGATCCTTCCACATCCAGCCTATTCCCCAGATGTCACCCCTTCAGAGTATCACTCACCAGTTTTGATCTCTGTTAAATGCACTCCGTGGCAGAACGTTCAACAATGATGTTGATCTCCAGAATTTCCTTGATGATTTCTTCACAGCAAAACCTGCACGTTTTTTCAAGAATGGCATTGCAGACCTATCCAGATGTTGGGACACCATCGTAAACAATGGGGGGGGGAATACATAGTTCATTGATTCCGTTTTCCCTTCTAATGTAATACATTCCTGTAGTGCGGTTAAAAAAAATCTCAGGAACTTATGCATCAACCCAAATCTTTTTAATAGAATCTTAATAATTAACCCAATAGTAACTATTATTCTTTTCACCTGTGATTAAGATACATTAAACTAAAATATTAATTAATTTAAAAAAGAATATGCATATTTAAACTAACGCTAAATTACAGTTAATAACTAAGGGAAAGGTCCAAACTGAGTGCATGTACCAGAAGATGCAACATCTCACTGGGTGTTGCCATCAGCTCTGCGTCGTCTGCTCAAAAAGCTTCAAGTTTGTGACATCATAGTTACTCCATCTATTACAACCTTCTTGGATACATACCAGGGTGAAAACTAACTGAAATTTTTTGGGGAGCAATTTTGCTCCTCAAATTCAGCATTGCGGAGCAATCAAGTAATTATGTGGAGCACTTTTGAGACTTATTTTTCTTTTGATTTAAGTGACTAATAATTTATTATCAAATAAAACTATTACTAGCACCTTTCAGTATCTATCGAATATACTCTAATCAGTAATGAAAAGTAAAATTAAAAAATATTTTAGTACATATGTAAAAAGCACAAATTTTCTTTCTATGGATATATGGTGAAATGTTACCTGACCACACCTTGCAGCAGCTGTCACTTGACAGTGAGAGTACTCCTGAACTAGCAGTAACTTCCAGTTCTGTGCCTGTTCTTTCTTTTTCCACAAGACTTTACACTTGTGCGTTGGGGCTTCTTTTAAAAAAATACCTCCACTGCTTGTTCAGGGTGAAACTCTCGTAGTTTTGGTCCTTTCAGCGTTATCCGCAATAGATGGTTCAAAGCATCAGAATTCATCCGATTACAAAAATCTGTCTTTATTCTTTTCATCACAGAAAAGGCTCTTTCGACCTTAGCATTGGACATGGGCAATAATCTCATGATATTTATCATGTGGTTTATTTTTGGGAATTCATTCGCAAACTTTCCTTTCAGACATTTCCATAACTGTTGCTTTGACAGGTGTTGCAGATTTCTTAAGCAAAAAGTTTTGAAATAATCCCCATCCTCTTGAATTTTCTTGTTGTCAATGTTGTTGGCAGTCAACAACTCACTGAAATTTCAGATAATACAGTAATTTGATCATAACCAAAATTTGCAAGAGTAGATTTGTCTGTTGGCCAAAGCTTAGGTTCTAACAGCTTGGCAGCATTAAAAACCTGATTTTCGTGCAAGTCACCAAGCCGAGTACGCACACATGATATGATTTAAAAGATATTCACAATTTCATAGAATACATCTACTGTCAAATTACTGCTCAGTTCAATGCCATGAAATTCTACAATTTTCACTGAATCACAGTCACTGGAATCACAAGCTGATATGGTTGCTAAGTCTTATAAAATTTTGGACAGGTCGGCCGGAAACTTATTTTTCTTCATAATTTCGATAGAATCATAGAATTTTTCTAATGCATTCAAAATACACGGTACATCCACGTCATCCAACTGGAGAGACAGATAAATTTGACAAAGAATATAAAATGTTGCAAAGCAGCAGCAGTCAAGTTACAAATTCAATGGACTTAATTTTTCTCAAAATGCCTGTAAATCCTGGCTTTTTTCTCCTATGCTTGATGGATCTGCAACCATATTTTCTAGTTGTTGTACAATAACAAAATAATTTTTAATCAGTGTGTAAGTGGCTCTGTGCATATGTGAAACCCATCGGGTGCCATGGACATGCAAATCTGGTATCAGGGTTTCGTACACTTTTGGTGGAAAAAAATTCCAGGACTTTCCAGGCCTTTTCCCGGACATATACAAAAAATTCCAGGATGATTATTACGCTTTACAGTATCATGTTCAAATTACTTTTTAAAAATAATTTCAGTTTTAAGTAATAAAAATGATGAAAGATGCAAATGGATGAGTGTGCTTTATGCAAATGGACCAAGTTTATCAAGCACAAGATCATAAAGAACGGATTCTGTTCTTATGCCCTGACCTTTGAATTCAATTTGGACCATTCTCCTCCCTGATAACATAGCAAAACTTCGTTGCAATCAAACAGATTTTATGTGAGTTAACATTCCTAAGCTTGGAGAACGAATACTGCTCTTATGTCTTGGCCTTTGAATTTAATTTCGACCATTTTCAAAAATAGGGTACGTTCCCAGGTTGTAACTAAAGGCATACAAAAATTTCGCCGAAATCCAACTGCTTTCGTGCGAATTATCGTACGGACAAACCCAAAGCATAAACGTTTCTGCAACCTATAGTTCGAAAGGGTTAGTAAATTCAAAAATAAAAACATAACGAACAGCACGAAAACTAGCTCATAAATAGAATATTTGAAACTACAGTATGCACTCTCAATCGAAGGGAATAGAACTGTCCAAAATTAGCATGTTTTCGTTGCGCTAGGCACTTAAGTACCACTGAATTCCGTCAGACCCAACCTACTCCCAATGGTCAAATGATTGAAATGTGCTGATATGTTCATGGAATGAAATGGATCAGTTATGATGACCGCATAAAAGTTCAGAAGAAGGGGGGGGTAAGTTTATGCAACATTTTACATCACTCCAGTATTTATCTAGGCATCATCAACAAACGCAATGCAACTACCACTTATGGTCGCGGATATCGGCAACCGAAAATCTGCCATATCACTAAGTGATACAACACACAGGTATTCTGTTACAATGTATTGTAATTGAAAGAAAAATGGATGTGGAAAAAAGAAACTTTCAGAAATTAAGATCATCGTCAAGCCATGGCGTTTCAAAAATCTGTTTTCCTTTATAATGTTTAAAAGCATGTTTTTGCTTTTTTACCTGTAGTGTATAATAAAAATACTGTTGATTTTTTTTTTATGGAATCATATGTCCGTATGTCTTGTCTGAGTTCACACGTTAGCTACTGCGTAAAGTAGACCTATTTTTTCAGATAAAAAATATGTAGTTTTGTATATATTCACAGTATAAGTCCTTATTCCCACAGAACTGAATTCAGCAGATGCAAAATGAAGAACATCAAGACCCGCCCAACACCATGTTTCTGATTGTCTGCTGTTTATATTCAAGAAATGCAAATATGGACCAATGGTGAATGCAGCAACTATGATTTTTATTTATTACCAAGACAAAACAAAAAAAAAAGCCATGAAAGCTGCAAAGCTGAAATGAATATTTCTTCCCCTTCATGCACAAAAACATTCCGCTTAAGATCAAACAGCAGGAGCACGTCTCCACGCACAACCTTTGGAATGTCCTGATGGAACGGCTTCTTTTCATTTGGCACATTGCCATAAATCACCACCCGCAGCTCACTGAACTGTCAAGTTGCACCCTTCCTCCTTCACTTTAACTATAAGAGAAAATGTAAACAAAAAACAAAAAAAAAAAGCTCCCCGATTTTCGCCAAAATGACCAAATTTACGTCATGATGTTGCAATTTACTAAAATACGTTTATCTGCTGAATTTTGTCTAAACCCATAGAAAACATTTTAATTATAGATGATTTTTTTTTTATTAAAACAGTAACTCAGACGTCTGAACAAAAATGCATGTTTGTAATTCAAATAGAGTCCATATCATCACAGAAAAAAATTTAAGGATCGCTCTGTTTAAATAAACCATGGTATCTAAAAAAAATAATTCACTTGCTTTTAGAATTACTTTCTTTTTTTTTCAATCCGATTATGCAACGGAAGATTTTTTTTTTTTGCATCTGCTAAAGTTTCTAACGAGCAAAATTTGCACTAGAACTTTATTGTGATGTATCTTAACCACTGTAAAAATTTTACTGTGTTATTTTCAAAATTCAGAAAAATGGATTTCTGAAAATTTTCTCCTAGTCCCATTGAGCAGTGGAAGTGATAAACAGGTGTTTGCTTTCTTCCCAACCAAGGGCTTTGGATCAGCACTTCCAGCTGTCAATCAACCGTTGCTATGGTAACACCCTTTCTGCTGGAGGCTCACTCTCTCCAAAGAGGCATTCATACTTGTGCATAATAAAAATTTCCAATGCTAACCTTTTAAGTTTTAAACCGATTCAATTGGAATTTTGGGAGTAAGCTTCTGTAATCCAATTATAGTGAATGTAAAAATTTCAGCCACTTTCGTGAAAAATTCGCAGATAGTTTTCTTATTTTTTATCATAAGTAGCAGAAGTCTCTTGAGGGGAGGGCTGGCAATGCACATAAACAAGGACCAGATGAATGTGTTGTTCAGGCATACTCCTCACTGGTGGATGCTGGCTGACTTGGTACATACGCAAACCCCCTGCAAATGCTAAATATTTCTTCTTTCCCCTTCCGTTGTTGGACGGACATCAAGCTCCCCTTCCTAACAGACCTACTAGTAATCATCCAATTTTATTGCACTGGAAGTAGTCCTTTTTTTTTTTTTTTTTTTTCCCCCAGCCAAATTAGGATTTGGTGCACATCCGAAACATTTTTTGAGAACAGAGGAGAGGAACTTTAAAAAATGAAGGGGTAACAGTAACACGATTTCCTAAAAGGGCATTTTTTTAAGCACTATTTTCAAATTTCAAGGCTTTTCAAGACATTAAAAAGACACCATTTTTCCAGGATATTCCAGGCCTTGAAAACGTAATCATGATTTTCCAGGACTTTCCAGGTTTTCAAGCACGCGTGCGCACCCTGTGGTATATCTGATACATCTTCATCGAGTATCGTTGAGAGCTCATGGAAGTCTCTAATTCGTATGGCACTTTTTTTCATAAAAATTATGAATGTCTTCCATCAACTTATGTACCTCTTGAAATTGAGAGCATAAAATCTTTTAGAGCTAGCTCTAAGCAATGACTTAAACAGTGCACTGACACTAAACAAGGGCAGTTTTTCTTCAAAAGAGCTGCAACATCCTTTTTCCAGGGATCATAGCATACTTCTGGAAAATTTTAGGTAGGAATTTTAGGACTTTTTAGAAAAATTTTAGGAAAATTTTAGGACTGTATTTTAATAAAAACTAGATGTATATTTGTATACATCTAGTAAAACAACTTTGTATACATTGTAAAGAGTTTGCTTCACACCCTTCAACCATATATACTGATAGACTGCGCATGACATCAAAATTTCTGGCTCCAACATAAAATCACATGACAACAGTCAAAAAGATGGGTTACACCTGCTGTGCTTATGGTTGCTCTGAGCGATATAGTAAAGAAAGTTCTATGATTTTTCATGGGTAAGAAACGAATTAAATACCTAAGTCAATAAAGTTCAATTACTTAACCAGAAACTTGCAGCTATTGATATAAAAATATAGTAACTTAAGAAAAAAAAATGGAATGCATGTTCCAAATTCTTCGCAAATGTTCATCACATTATAAATCACAAAATATAAACAACCCGATCATGCATGTATATAGCTCATAAGTAAACTTACCTGAAGAGTTTTCATTATATATGAGGCGCATTCACATAATACACCGAAAACACTGAAGTTCTGCAGCGTAAATTAGTAATCATAACAGCATTTGTACACAAAATTTGGAGTCTGATGATGACGTGCCCAATGTTTGAGCCATGGCGGCTTTGATGCAGCTATTGCCAATGCGCAATCCATTAGTATATATGGTCGAAGTTCACACCCAAATTTTTTGCATAACGTCTAATGTCTAAAGTTTAAGTATGATTTACTTCTAATGTTCAGTTCTTATCTTTTCACGTGTTATTATCATATTCAAGTATATTTACCACATTCAAGTTTCACTTTGAACATTAATATGCTGTTGACCCAGAAGCAATTCACAATTTTCACAGTAAAGTTTTCAGGTTTCACATTAAATTATAATATCCTAAAAAGGTAATTGAAAACCAAGAACTATGTACAATTGTTCACTGAATTACTTTTTTCATATTATTGTTTTAACATTTTTCTGATTAGCCTATCTTTTTCTGCTTCCACCACAACTAATTTACTTTCAGTTTTCTTTATTTCAGCTGAACCTTGTATGATCAAGTTAGAGGCAACTGCTATTTCAACAGTATTTTGTTTTTCTACAGCTTTTCACATTCTTTCTGTTCCCTCTTGAATTACTGCTAGGGAGGCTTCTTTATCTTTTTTAAGCCTATTTATTTCTGCATCATTTTCTTTTATTTTGTCATCAAACTCAGCTTTTCTTTTTTTCTCTAGCTGCTTTTTCTTATTTTCCCTCTCTTTCTGCTTCCTTTTTTTACCTTTTTTGATTCTTCTTCCTTCAGCTTATCAACATACTCTTTATAAAATTTATGTGAATCACGAACACTATTTAACAAATTTCTTGTTATGGGAACTTTACTTACACATCCATAGTGTTTAATGGCCCCTTTAACTATTCTTAATGATGTTATAGTTGAGTCTTTTAAGTTAGCCTTGTCCTTCCTTAACAGAGCAGTGTTAACCAAAAATCCCCTTTCTGCATCAGCATTACCATGAGGTAAAACTAATATTGACTTGATGAGTTTAGCAAGATTTGAGTATTTTTCTTTTCCGCTAGAGTCTTTAATACTAAATATATTACACCAGTAATGATCAATCCGCACTAGAATATGCCCTTCCTCTGAAAATTTCACTAGTTCATCTAGAGTTGGCTTATCGCAATTTAAAAGTTTCCACTCTTCTCTTACTCTATCAATTTGTTCCTCAGAAAGATGCAAAACACTTGAAATTCTGGTTATTTCCGAAAGTCCTTCAGTGACTGAAAGTTGAGTTGACTCTTTCTTTGGTTCTTTTACCTTTAAAACTTCTATGTCTCTTAGCTTTTGATTGCAGAATGGCAAATTTGACTTTAAATATTTTGTGGTTGCAATTAGTGATGATCTTACATCTAAGAGAAATAATTTCTGCCTGGTCTCCTGAACATTCCTGAGGAGATTTTTTGTCTTCATACCAACTTCTAACTCCCCTAGTTTTTTCCATGAATTTTTGTTTTCAAAATCTACATTCTTTAGGTCTTCTCCAAATTTCCCTGCAATAACATCATCTTGGATAAACTGAGCCATAACATTCCTCATTAAAGTATTTAAATCAGAATATAACTGGTGTATTTTTGGTTCTTCACTCTGATAACATAATGAAAACTTTTCAAAATTTTGGTGTGAAAACGAAATTAATGCTAAATAGCAAGGAGTTAGCTCATTTTTCAGGAAACAGTGAATTATTTTATACCTTGTCGAATTGCGTAGTTGTTTTTCAAATATTTTTTGAGATGGCAAGAAGTTTAAAAAATATTCTGTAATATTTAGCCATTGATCCAAGAGCCTCTGGGCTACAGAACCAACAGTTAACCATCTGTTGCTGACATGATGCAAAAGAAATTTGGCTGTGACCAATGTTATATCCTCGACAGATTTATAATCCTCTCATCTTGCAGCACTACTCTTTAAAAAGTAATGCATATCAGTAGCAAATTCGTCAAAATCTATATTAAAGCTTGTCAAAAAAATTTTAAGTGCATTACTA
This sequence comes from Macrothele yani, assembly GCA_039090855.1. Lineage (NCBI taxonomy): Eukaryota > Metazoa > Arthropoda > Arachnida > Araneae > Macrothelidae > Macrothele > Macrothele yani. The sequence continues at coordinate 132,728,886 of CM077009.1, read as the reverse complement.
ACAACATGCAGGTTGCAAAAACCTAGTTCCAAAGATTTCTGGCCTGTTTCTTGTTTTACAACTTCATTGAATTTGCATAAAAAGCACTTATTTACATTTGGGCTGTCCATGGATACACAAATAATTCTGTTCAATGAAATATTGAAGGATGATAACACATCAAGAATTTCTTTTAGCAAAATATCTGCTGTTGCATGACCCAGAAAAACGCTTGTTAGGTATCGGCAAGAAACTGAATTTATTTCTGAAGACCAGTACCTGAGATACACATCCAACTGCCGTTTCACTTGTGTATTTGTAGTTTCATCAAATGCTATAGTAACCTTTCCTGGGCTACTAGATGCAATGTCTTTTTTCAAATCCTCTTCAAAATATTTTGACAATCCATGTGATATCACATAAGCAACTTTTTTCTTTAAGTTGCATTTTGGCTGCAATAGCAGAATCAGGAAACATTTCTTTGAAAAGTTCAACTGTTTCAGTGCATGAAATAAAAGACATATTGTCCTTAGCAACTTTCATGGCCCATAATGCTTCAGCTTTAGCCAACTGTAAATCATGACTCAGTACTTCACTAATATTTGTTTTGGGCTGAAGATCCCGTCCTCCAAAGGCTTTTAGGATGGACTTATTTTGAAATTTACTTTGAAATTTCTGCAAATGTTTTTTTCCTTTATGATGCGCTTTTACTTGTGAAAAGCCATTATTAGAAATGTTGAAAATTTCTGAACACAATATACACTTAGCAGAAAATATTGTTTCAGTTGCAGAACACCATTCTTTCAACTTCACTCCGTCCAATTCTTTGGCGAGCCACGCATCTTGAAATTTCGTTTTGGATTTAGGCATCTTAAACACTTGTATTACTAACCAGAAAATGAAAGGGAAGTACAAAAACACGTTCCAATATTGCAAAATCAGAGAACTTCCCGAAATTTGGCTGCGAGGATGTCAGAAGATAGAAAAAAAAAAAAAAAAAAAAAGCAGGTCACCACTAGAGAACTGAACCTGCACACAGCACAGAGAACACCATAAAAGACGCAAAACCAGAAACTATCATACGTATCTCACGCAAGTTCCGTCAAAGCGAGTCAGAGCCGAGATATATTGCGCATCGAAGGTCGCTGTCGCCGACGCACGATCGAAGGTCAATGATCACGTGCTCTACTGCCTGCTACGATAACACTCAGCTACCATCCCATCGTCATTACCGGAGGTTACGGAAGGAGACCACATGTTTCCTCTTTGCTTCCACCCACCTGCGGTTTACAATAACAAAACATCAGCAGAAAGAGGAGGTTCCACAAGGCATGTACAAAAATAAAGAACGATCTTCTGCGTGCCACGGAGTTCGTCTGCAAAGCGCAAACCAGGGGTGAAAATGACCCCTCCCCTTTTCCCTTAGATCTCTTGTTACTCTCGAAAACTGTCCGAAGGCAAAAAGTGGAGCGCCCGCCCCGAAGCAAGTGCATCTCGATGGCGTCATTTCCCCTCCCTTCAGCAGCACAGCATATAGGCTGTGTTTCTACAATAACAGGTCTTTTTACCTTACCGTAATGGTAAATTTATAGGCGTTAATAACGGTTGTATTTTTAATAAATAAGCTTACGAAAATTTTAGGAAGAATAGCAAATTTTAGGTATAATTTTAGGAATTTAAGGAGGGTCACAAAATATTAGGAATTTTAGGAGGAATGCGATCCCTGTTTTTCTGTCCCATGTTAGCATTTGCTCTGTCAGCTAAAAATCCAATTAATTTATTTTCAAACTTGACTATTCCAAATTCTGCAATGGATTATACAATTGCATTTTTGATACCATTAGCATCAGTATTTTTCAGTTCTTTTAATGCCAGGAATGGGAATTTAATATATCCTACTTCATTGACATATTAAGTGCTAGAATTAATTCCTGCTGTTTTTTGCCACACAAATAGCACAGGATAGTCTATTCAAAGTAGCGTCCGTTGGCAGCTACGACCCTTTCCCACCGTTGGGATAACAAATGGATTCCGCGGTAGAAAAATGCAGGTTCTTTCGAGGCGAACCATTCATTGAGCCATTTTTAGATATCTGCGACAGAAAAGAAGTGCTGCTCTGACAGGCCATGTTGTAGCGATTGGAACAAATGGAAGTCCGAGGGAGCAATGTCCGGGGAATAAGGCGGGTGTAGGGTAAGAAGTCCCAGCCAAGTGTCTCCAAGAGTTCCTTCACGGATTCGGCGACATGAGGTCTAGTGTGTTCATGGAGAAGAATAACCTTGTCGTGTGGGATCCAGTTTCCAAGCTTCTGGATCATTCTCATTGCCTTTAAACATTTGCTAACTGTTGACTCATCAACCTGTAGTGTTTAAGACAACTCGTGGAGCATCTGACATGAATCCTCGTCCAATAAGGCCTCCAATGCGCCATCTTCAAACTTTTTGGGCTGCCCAGGGCGCTCTTTGTCCTTCACGGCATATTCATTGGCTTTGAAGCGTCGGAACCACTCTCTCCATGTTGTTCCCCATAGGCCTACACTAGAAAACGATGACTTTCCGCTGCAGATTTCTTGAGATGAAAGCAAAAGAGCAATGCTTCCCGCAAATGCTCCTTTTTTTGGTATGAAACTTGACATCGTGAATGCAATACAAACTCATGTTCTGTGCCCTCCGATCGCATGTCACACACTGCTTCGCCCAGACTACAGATGGTATGTGCATGCGCAAGGGAGGTCACGTGTAGCCCGGGTCACAGCGCACCACTGCTGCGCTCTATTGGGCAACAGCAAGAATTAATTCGAGCACCTATTACATGATAAAAATAATTTCATTTCCAGATACACTATGACTAACATCTGTACTGCTATCAACAAATAAGGTAAAATAGTCTGTCTTACTTAAGTCATTGCGCAAAGCAGTTTCGAAAACATTAGCAATGCACTCCATGAACTGAGCACACATCAAGGACGAATAGTAAGTTTGCCCTACATCAACACCGTGGCGTTTCTCTAACTCAATAATTTTAGGAAATTTCGAAACTGGAACTTCCTCTTTGGCAATCATATATGTGCAGGGGTAGATCCAGGTTTTTTAAAGATAATACCCAATATTGTGAAATTTCGCTTATTTTTATGAAATTTGCTTATTTTTGTGAAACTTGGCATATTTTTTGAGAAATTTGGCCTGGTTTTGTGTTCAGAGCAATTTTAATCCTCTATAACTATTATTCTGAAAGTAAAAATTGTCTTATTTCAGTTACCGTAATTTTCGTCGTATTATCCGCACCGGCGTATAATCCACAGACCGTGAAATTCACAAATTTTTTTTTTCCCTTCGTATAAACCGCGGCCTGCGACATTCAGGAGAAAAAAATTGCCATATAATCCCTACATCAAAGATGTTGAACCGGAAGTGGAATTTCCGACAGAAAAGTCGGTCACATAATGACCCACGAGTCCAAAGAAGGGAGAAAAAAAAATGATTTTATTAAATGAAGAAATGCATTTTTAAAGGTTACTTTTTCATATTTTTATCTCCGGACAGATAAAAAAGTGTGGCATCCATAAATCACAACGATGCCGCTCCAGAGTATTGCATTACACCTTGTCAATAACAAAAGGCTGATACAGAACAAGTCATAGAAATACCGTAATGAGAAATCCTGCTCTCAGAGTTGGGGGAAGGGGGGGCTTATACATGGTGGGCCAATATAAAAAAACTTCCGTGAATTCTCCGGCAGAATTTACCGACGGATTTGTTTACATTTTAAACCATGGCACAGAGGCTTTCCTTTCCACCTATCACCGTGCGATTGTTTTCTGACCTACAAAACTATAGCGCCGCGATATGATCATATCATGTCACTGTACGATAGTTCGCAATTGTGTCCACCACTTCAAGTTTAAATTTTGCAGTGTAACTGAAACGTTTTCTTTTCAAAAACATCCTGAATAGCAATGGCAGAAAATAGCAACAACGATGATGGTCAAAACGGCAAAAGACGAACTAAACACAAGGCAGCGCACACGGCATCCGAAAGGAGGAACGCATAGGAAACTGTGCGTACTTCTTTGGCTTTTTGCCAAAAACAGATGGCAGGATCTTCTCAACAACACAAAATGACCTTGCCCTCCCTCCCCACAACTTTCCCGATCTTTCGTTACAACATTCCTTGACCCTGCTCCCCGTCCTACCCACTCCATACAAACTCCTGAACTGAGGAAAATTCTTCCCAGAGAGCTCCTTTTCCAGTTACACCCCTCCCCTGCACAATCACGCTGCAGATTTAAAAAAAAAATTGAAGGTTCGTATTTTTTTTTTTAAATTGGCGTATAATACGCAGAACGTATATTTTCTCCCGTAGCAGAATCACGGCGACGGGCAACGTACGTCGCAGATATATTTTGGTCTTGCAGACAAAAACGATATCCCCAGAACCTGATTAAAACCATCTTGCAGATTCCCTATCATAGATGCAAGTTTTTCCCCTTCCAAAATTTTCAAAAACGGAAGTTAGGCGTAGCAAGGATTTTCCCCGTAATCTTAATTTTTTTTTCTCGCGAAGGACAACGTAGGTCGCAGAATTATTTTGTACTCATCCCCACAGCAGAATCGCGGCGACGGGCGACGTACATCGTAGATTTATTTTGTACTTATCCCCATAGAAGAATCGCGGCGAAGGCCAATGTACATCGCAGATTTTGTACTCGTCCCCGTAGAAGAATCGCGGCGACGGCCAATGTACATAGCAGATTTTGTACTCGTCCCCGTAGAAGACTCGCGGCGACGTACATCATAGATTTACTTTGCACTCATCCCTGTAGAAGAATCGCTGCGGCGGGCGACGTACATCGCAGGTTTATTTTGTACTCGTTCTCACAGCAGAATCGCGTCGCCGACCAACGTACATTCATTTTGTACTCATCCTCAAAGCAGAATTGTGGCGACGGCCGACGTACATCACACATTTATTTTGGCCCTGCAGACAGAAACGATATCCCCAGAACTCTATTAAACCATCTTGCAGGCTCTATCACAGATGCAAGTTTTCCGCCTTTCAAAATTTCCGAAAATGGAAGTTAGGCAGAGTGAGGATTTCTCCCGTAATCGTAATTTTTTTCTCCCGACGTTCCCTCGATGCTTGAAGAGGGAATTATCTGATATTGTTGTTACATATCATTTTATTGCATAAATATTTGTGGTTTGGTTTTAAAATAGAGGCCAACAATTTCTGAAAACGAAAGTTTGATGGAACCCAGTAATTTTGAATTCTTTTTCTTGCAATATTCCCTCAACCCTACATAATCCTTAAATATCATTTTATTAGATAAATGTTTGCATTTAAGATTGAAAATGGAGAAAAAATTTCTGAAGACCAAAGTTGTACAGAGCACAAATTTCTCCCTCTAATAACCCTCCACTCGTTGTGCTTCTGTATTATTGTTTAATCATCATTTAATTACATAAATGTTTGTGCTTGAGATGGAAAATAAAGAAAATGTTTCAAAAACGGAAGTAGAACAGAGCGAAGATTTCTCCTCTTATGACAATTTTTCCTAGTAATGCCTCTGCGCTTTATTATTGTTAAAAATAATTTTATTCCCTAAATCTTTGTGTTTCAGCTTAAAAATATTGGTAAAATTCCAGATACAGAGGACCAGATTGTTTTTGATTCCAAGTAACATTTCAATTGCTGTAGTACCTAGGTTAGACATTTTTTTGGTAGAAAAATATGTCTCTGCAATTTTTGTTTTTCAGATTTAGTAGTTATCTTGCACAGTGACCATTCGCAGATTATTTTGTGGCACAATGATATCTGTCGCCAACTGACCAGGAACTTTCTGCTATGGGGATATTTTTAACTTTTTTTTAAGATAATCTGCGGATTAATGACGAAAATTATGGTATTTTTTAATTATTAGGAATAAAATAAGAGGAAACTAAGAATTTCATTTTATTTTATTTCATATTGTGGTTCTTGCTTTCTGGGTTTGCAGAAAGTTTTCTGTTTCAGTGATTGTGCATGCCAGGGCTGGTTGGTTGGTTCCACATCTAGGAGACAGTTCCCAAAATTTAGGTGCCAGCTGAAGTAAATTCAAATTTTAAAGAACCACACCCAAAAGTAACGTGTCAAAATGATGGAACAGAAAAGAAAGTTATCGCATATTTTCTTGTCATTCTTTTTAAACACAAATCACTTACTGCTAAGTAAAATTTCAATTTGGTCCATAACCCCCCCCCCTCCCCCCGTTTCTCTAGTTCGTGCTCTCAAAAAATTTAAATTTTAGGTTTTAATTTTATTTAAGTATAATTTATTGAAATTAAATTTTGCACATATAAACCCAAAGTACCGTATTTTTTTCCTATAATCCTATAATCTGGAGCGGCATCATAACATACAGGCTACGAAATTTAGAAAAAAAAATCTTGCTCATGATCCGCGGCGAGAATAAAAAATTCTTGTGCATAATCCACGGCGAGAATAAAAAAATTTTACACGTCATTTCCGGTGGCGTATCGTAAAATTTAGAAAAACATAATTTTTCCGTCATCTAATCTACGTCGACCTATACGCAGACCCTGAAATTCAGAAATAAAATATTGGCACCTGTCACTTTGATCCTGTAGCATAATTTCCGACAGCATATATCCTGTAGCGTAATTTCCGTCATGATTCATACGATGACCAAAAGTCCAAAGACATACGAAAGAAATTATCTTATAAAAAAAATAACTGTATTTTTAAGTACTTTTGTTATTTTCAGAAGGAAAAAAAAAAAAAAACGAAAATTCCATGTTTTTTTCTTTCAGCATTACCATTGTTTATTAGTTAGACCTAAAAATCCGTAGTATTTTGCATTTCTGAAAATATTTCTCAAAAACTAAAGAACGAACAAAAGCCATGACACTAATGTGATTAATGCGACAAATAACGAATGTGATTCGGAAAGTGATTACGCTACCGCGACGGCAATAATTATGTGGTGTGGAATAGCTCAGCGAGCTTTCCACAGCACTTAAGCCTGGCCCACTGAGCTATTCCACACTACTAATTGAGTGCAAAATATTTTCTGTCAAAAGGCTAGTTAAAAATAAATAAATGAAAAAGCCATATTTCTATCTCTTTGCGGCTCTCTAACTTCGTACTACGTAACATTTTTTTTTTTTTTTTACTACTGTTAGCACATTTTCCACCACCACTAGCTGGCTGTCCTGACGCTATGATCTCCCAGCCACGAGATGGGATATTTTTGAAAAAGTTGCTTGCCCCAACTGCCCATAGCACGTCGCACACACGGGTTGTGACAGAAGGGTGTAAGGTACCGGTACCGTGGGGAGGCAGATCCCCACAGGTCTCTAGACTGAATCTGTCCGAGTGGAAGACTGTGGTTTACGGTGACTGACAGGCTAGCTGTTGGAACGCCGTCAGGGATTTGATTAATCCCAAACTATTCGAGAGAGTTCCGCATTTCCCTGCGAGGTCTACACTAAGATGGTGCAGGTAAAGTCATCAGCCTAGGTCTTGACGCCATGCGTAATTTTAAAAAATTAAAGTACCATAAAATCTTGTTATCCGCAGAACTTAAAATTTTAACTGGTAATTCGTGGATTTATATGACGAAAGTACGGTATTTACAGCAAATTACCCAACTTGAATCAAAAAACAAAATTGGGGCATCTGCGACAAATTTTTAGGCACCCGGAATTTTTCAGCCATTATTATTTATTTCATAAAACTACATTCGAGCTGATCTGCGGGGGGGGGGGGGGAACAACAAGAAAAAAACACTCCAGGTTGTATTAAAAAAGGAAAGTCAAAACAGGTCAAACATTTTTTTCAAGTGCTGGTGGAAATGAAATAACTCATTACGCAATATATATATCATCATCATCATCATTGTCAACCATTATCAATCCACTGCTGGACGAAGGTCTCCCCAAGTTTCCTCCACAACGGTCTGTCTTGTGCCAGTCTCCTCCATGTCACCCCTGCATACTTTCGAATTTCATCCACCCATCTCCCATGTGGTCTTCTTCTGGGTCTTTTCCTGTCCCTTGGAATCCAATCTAAAATTTCGGTTGTCCATCGATGATCTGTCCTTCTGGCAGTATGTCCAGCCCATTGCCATTTCAGGGATTTAACTCTGATCATGATGTCTTCCACTCTTGTCATTTTTCGGATCCACGAGTTCCTCTTCTTATCTCTCCTGGTTACACCAAGTATGCACCTCTCCATGCTTCTTTGAGTTGTCTGCAGTCTTTGTACGTCTCCTTTTAGTTAAGGTCCACGTCTCTGCACCATACGTAAGCACTGGAAGGATGCATTGATCAAACACTTTTCTTTTAAGACATAATGGCATATTGCTCTTGAAAATTATGCTGTTTCTTCCAAAAGCTCTCCAGGCAAGTTTTGTACGCCGATTAATTTCTTCATCAATGTGACCCTCACTTGATATCTGCTGTCCAAGATAAACGTACGTGTCTGTTATCTCCAGCTTTTCTCCATCAATCGATAAATCTTCATTTCTTGTAAAAGCATTGAACATCACTTTTGTCTTCTGAAAGTTCATTTTTAATCCCACTTCTTTACTCTTGTCAGCAAGTTCCTGGATCATACTCTGCAGCGCTGATGGGGTAGTTGCAAAAATGACTACGTCATCAGCAAAACGAAGGTGGGTTAAATAATCTCCATTAATCTTTATCCCTTTGTTTTCCCAGTTCAGTGATTGAAAGACATTTTCCAATGTGGCATTAAAGAGCTTCGGAGATATGGTGTCACCTTGTCTCACTCCTTTTCCAATTTTTATGTGTGTTGTATTTTCAAACAGCCGAATCTTCGCACTTGCATTTTCATAGATGTTATTAATAATATTAATGTATGCATCTTCAATACCGCAGGTTTTCAGAGCCATTGCAACTGCTGATGGTTTCACCGAATCAAAGGCTTTTTCATAATCGATAAAAGCCATGCACAATGGAAGTTCATATTCCCTCGCTCTTTCAATTAGTTCTCTCAGCACGTGGATATGATCTATTGTGCTGTAGCCACTCCTGAATCCAGCTTGTTCTCTCGGTTGAGCCATGTCCAGTGTTATCTTCAAGCGGTGTGAAAGAACTTTAGTGAAGATTTTATAAACTACTGATAGGAGGCTGATAGGTCTGTAGTTTCCGAGATCCTCAATGTCACCTTTCTTATGTAGCAGGATCATTGTAGCGGTGTTCCAATCCTCAGGAATCTTTCCTTCATTAAGGCATCGAGTGAAAATTTGGGCGAGTACTGTTTCGATTTCTCCACTTGCTTCTTGTATGATGTCTACAGTAATTCCATCTTCTCCTGGAGCTTTTCCTCGCTTCATGTTCTTGATTGCATGTGCAACTTCTGCTGGAAGGACTGGAGGAACTCTGGTACTGGTATCTTTCATGATGTCTGGAGTGCATATATCATCCCTTTCATATAATTTGGAGTAGAAATCTTTCACTCTTGTCAAAATTTCGCCTCTATTTCTTGTTACAGAACCATCTTCTTTTCTCAGTGCCATAATCTGTTTTCTTCCCTTACTGAGATGTCCCTTTGCCATCTTTAGGCTTTGGTTGTTTTCAATTGCTTTCCTCACTAGTTCACAGTTGAATTTTCTTACGTCTTCAGTGATACTTTTTCTTACTGTCTTGCATAGCTCTATATATTCCACTTTGAAAGTCACATCTTCTTTAGTTGTCCTCATCTCTCTTCTTTTTTGCATCAACATTTTGGTTTTTCCTGATAATTTGTTCACATGCAACTTGTTCTTAGACCCAGCTAATTTTGTTGCTGTTTCCATAAGAGCTTTGGTTACTTTTCTGTTAACTTCAGAGATGTCCACTTCTTCCGATGTTAGGCCTTCTAAAGCAGAGAATCTGTTCTTCAGTTCTAACTTGAAGGTATTATGGTGTTTTTTAAGGTTGGTTATGTCAATAGATTTTGTTTGTCTTATGAGCTTGCCACGTTCAAGTTTAGTGTTGAGGTGCATCTTACATCTCACCAATCTATGGTCACTACCTGTGTTGAACTTGTTTAGCACACTGCAGTCTTCTATGACGAATTTTTTGTTACACATAATAAAATCAATTTCACTTGTCGTCCCATTTGGATGTCTCCATGTCCATTTCCTGTGTGGCTTTTTCTTGAAGAAGGAGTTCAAGATGAAAAACCCTTCTGCCTCTGCAAACTCAACGAGAGTATTTCCACTCTGGTTCCTGTTGCCGTGACCGAATTTACCTACTGAAGTTTCATTCTGTTGCCGTTGCCCTATTTTTGCATTGAAATCTCCCATAATTATTTTCAAGTGCTGCTTACCTTTATTATTTAGATGACAAATTTCCTCATAAAATTCTTCAATTTCTTCTTCAGGATGACTTGTGGTGGGTGCATAAGTTTGAATAATCTGAGCCTGGTATCTTTTTGAAAGTTGGATAACAAGTCGTGCAGCTCTGTCAGAGGAACTTTCAACTTCTACAACTTTATCCTTCAGTTTCTTGTTTATTATAAATCCAACACCACTAGTTCTGCCAGTATCTGTCCCACGATAGTAGAAGAGATGTCCACTTTTCAGTTCGATGAGATCTTCTCCTTTTCTCCTTACCTCACTTAGCCCCACGATGTCCCACTTGATCCTTTGTAGTTCCTCTTCCAATTCAAGAAGCCTTGAATCAGAAGATAGGAGCGTCCATTGTAAGTAGCCAAGGTCAGCATCAGATGGCAGCCTAGTCCGGTCCTCCGGGGATTCTTAGCACCCTCTGCCTTCATGTCGCACTGGCCGCTGCCTTGGCCAGGTACATTCCAGCTGCCGGAGACTGAGGGCCAAGATTTAAGTTGTGGAATCATTTTGGAGGGGTTTGGCCATAACTCACCACGCTGGCCAAGCGGGTTGGTGAGTGTGGGATAGAATTTCCCTCTAATCCCGATGGTATAGTTATACCGCTATTGGCGGTCGTCAGAGCCCCTTTAGTGGGAACAGGATGCACCACGAGAAGGCGGGGTTGACATTTGTCAAGGAGAGGCTGTGATGTTACGCATCACCTGACCTTACATCCCTATATATATATATATATATATATAGAAAAAGCAAATTAAGTGAAGAAACAAAAACCTTTGAACAAATTTGAAATTCCATAGCGCCAGAGGCTGCATAAGAGAAAGATCAAATAAGAATAATACAAAACATAAAGCAAAATTTTGAACTAGAAAAACAAGAAAAAGAACAACAATCACTAAATCCATTCACCCGAACCAGGTTAGCTTCGAGCGAAGAAAAAATACCGAACATAAGAATGCAGGGAAGCATATCAATGACTGACTCCTTGTTGGCTTTGTCAAGGGCAAGCAACAAGAAAATCACTCACAAATCTACTGAGACCAGAGTATTGTGGGTTTCTGCTATTTTAGTTTGCTAAAAGGACCATTTAAATTTAGGGGAATAATGTCAATAAAAGGGATTACTAATCAAAACCCAAACCCAGCAAATTAATTTTATTTTATTTTGCTGAATATTTTTTTCTTAAGCTTTTAGCTGTGGGTATTGGGGATTTTTCTTTGCAACTATGTGACATGCAACTTTGTTATCTTGTTCACTCTTGGAGTTACAACTAAAAATTGCTCCTTGGGATTTTTGTAACTCCTTTTTCATAAAATTGGCTGTTGCTTCCTTTTCAATTTGGTTGGTTGCCTTTTCTGGTTTTATTTTCATTTTTCTTTGTGATTATTTTTTTTTAAATATTGTTGGTACTTACTGGTTATTTTTTGGCTGGTGGTTTTAGATTTCACTTTATTTCTGACAAGTTTAAAGTATCCCTTTGGTACTATTTATTGGTTGGGTTTTTTATTAACTGGATTTGTGTTAAAGGGGAGTTTGGCTCTCTTTCTTCATTTTTATTATTTTTTTGTTGTGAGGTCGGGCAAATGTGTTTTAGTTTGCTGGGTTCGGGTTTTGATTAGTAATCCCTTTTATTGACATTATTCCCCTAAATTTAAATGGTCCTTTTAACAAACTTAAGTAGCAGAAACCCACAATTCTCTGGTCTCAGTAGATTAGTGAGTGATTATCTTGTTGCTTGCCCTTGACAAAGCCAACAAGGAGTCAGTCATTGATATGCTTCCCTGCATTTTTACGATCGGTATTTTTTTATTCGCTCGAAGCTAACCTGGTTCGGGTGAATGGATTTGGTGATTGCTGTTCTTTTTCTCGTTTTTCTAGTTCAAAATTTTGCTTTATGTTTTGCATTATATATATATATTGACCGCCAATAGTGGTATAACTATACCATCGGGATTAGAGGAAATGCTATCCCACACTCACCAACCCGCTTGGCCAGCGTGGTGAGTTATGGCCAAACCCCTCCAAAATTACTCCACAACTTAAATCTTGGCCCTCGGTCTCCGGCAGCTGGAGTGTACCTGGCCAAGGCAGCAGCCAGTGTGACATGAAGGCAGAGGGTGCTAAGAATCCCCGGAGGACCGGACTAGGCTGCCATCTCATGCTGACCTTGGCTACGTATAATGGACGCTCCCTATCTTCTGATTCAAGGCTTCTTGAATTGGAACAGGAACTACAAAGGATCAAGTGGGACATAGTCAGGCTAGGTGAGGTAAGGAGAAAATCTCATTGAACTGAAAAGTGGACATCTCTTCTACTATCGTGGGACAGATACTGGCAGAACGAGTGGTGTTGAATTTATAATAAACAAGAAACTGAAGGATACAGTTGTAGAAGTTGAAAGTTACTCTGACAGAGCTGCACGACTCGTTATCCAACTCTCGAGAAGATACAAGGCTAAGATTATTCAAACTTATGCACCCACCAGAAGTCATCCTGAAGAAGAAATTGAACAATTTTATGAGGAAATTCGTCAACTAAATAATAAAGGTAAGCAGCACTTGAAGATAATTATGGAAGATTTCAATGCAAAAATAGGGCAACTGCAACAGAATGAAACTTCAGTAGGTAAATTCGGTCACGGCAACAGAAACCAGCGTAGAAATACTCTCGTAGAGTTTTCAGAGGCAGAAGGGTTTTTCATCTTGAACTCCTTTTTCAAGAAAAAGCCACACAGGAAATGGACATGGAGACATCCAAATGGGACGACAAGTGAAATTGATTTTATTATGTGTAACAAAAAATTCGTCATAGAAGACTGCAGTGTGCTAAACAAGTTCAACACAGGTAGTGACCATAGGTTGGTGAGATGTAAGATGCACCTTGACACTAAACTCGAACGTGGAAAGCTCATAAGACAAACAAATTCTATTGACATAACCAACCTTAAAAAACACCATAATACCTTCAAGTTGGAACTGAAGAACAGATTCTCTGTTTTAGAAGGTCTAACATCGGAAGAAGTGGATATTTCTGAAGTTAACAGAAAAGTAACCAAAGCTTTTATGGAAACAGCAACAAAATTAGCTGGGTCTAAAAACAAGTTGCATGTGAACAAATTATCAGGAAAAACCTAAATGTTGATGCAATAAAGAAGAGAGATCAGGACAATTAAAGAAGATGTGACTTCCAAAGTGGAATATATAGAGCTATGCAAGACAGTACGAAAAAACATCACTGAAGACGTAAGGAAATTCAACTGTGAACTAGTGAGGAAAGCAATTGAAAACAACTAAAGCCTAAAGATAGCAAAGGGACATCTCAGTAAGGGAAGAAAACAGATTATGGCACTGAGAAAAGAAGATGGTCCTGTAACAAGAAATAGAGGTGAAATTTTGACAAGAGTGAAAGATTTCTACTCCAAATTATATGAAAGGGATGATGCATGCACTCCAGACATCATGAAAGGTACCAGTGTTCTTCCAGTCCTCCCAGCAAAAGTTGCACATGCAATCAAGAACATGAAGCGGGGAAAAGCTCCAGAAGAAGATTGAATTACTGTAGACATTATACAAGAAGCAAGTGGAGAAATCGAAACAGTACTCGCCCAAATTTTCACTCGATGCCTTAATGAAGGAAAGATTCCTGAGGATTGGAACAATGCTACAATGATCCTGCTACATAAGAAAGGTGACATTGAGGATCTCAGGAACTACAGACCTATCAGTTTCCTATCAGTGGTTTATAAAGTCTTCACTAAATTAGGTTCTTTCACACCGCTTGAAGGTAACACTGGACATGGCTCAACTGAGAGAACAAGCTGGATTCAGGAGTGGCTACAGCACAACAGATCATATCCACGTACTGAGAGAACTAATTGAAAGAGCAAGTTAATATGAACTTCCATTGTGCATGGCTTTTATTGATTATGAAAAAGCCTTTGATTTGGTGAAACCATCAGCAGCTACAATGGCTCTGAAATCCTGCGGTATTGAAGATGCATACATTAATATTATTAATAACATCTATGAAAATGCAAGTACAAAGATTCGGCTGTTTGAAAATATAACACACATAAAATTGAAAAGGGAGTGAGACAAGGTGACACCATATCTCCGAAACTTTTTAATGCCATATTGGAAAATGTCTTTCAATCACTGAACTGGGAAAACAAAGGGATAAAGATTAATGGAGATTATCTAACCTACCTTCGTTTTGCTGATGATGTAGTCATTTTTGCAACTACTCCACCAGAGCTGCAGAGTATGATCCAGAAACTTGCTGACAAGAGTAAAGAAGTGGGATTAAAAATGAGCTTTCAGAAGACAAAAGTGATGTTCAATGCTTTTACAAGAAATGAAGATTTATCGATTGATGGAGAAAAGCTGGAGATAACAGACACGTACGTTTATCTTGGACAGCAGATATCAAGTAAGGGTCACATTGTTGAAGAAATTAATCGGCGTACAAAACTTGCCTGAAGAGATTTTGGAAGAAACAGCATAATTTTCAAGAGCAATATGCCATTATGTCTTAAAAGAAAAGTGTTTGATCAATGCATCCTTCCAGTGCTTACGTATGGTGCAGAGACGTGGACCTTGACTAAAAGAGGCATACAAAGGCTGCAGACAACTCAAAAAAGCATGGAGAGGTGCATGCTTGGAATACCCAGGAGAGATAAGAAGAGGAACTCGTGGATCCGAAAAATGACAAGAGTGGAAGACATCATGATCAGAGTAAAATCCCTGAAATGGCAATAGGCTGGACATACTGCCAGAAGGACAGACCATCGACAGACAGTTGAAATTTTAGATTGGATTCCAAGGGACAGGAAAAGACCCAGAAGAAGACCACATCGGAGATGGGTAGATGAAATTCGAAAATATGTGGGAGTAACATGGAAGAGACTGGCACAAGACAGGCCGTTGTGGAAGAAACTTGGGGAGACCTTCGTCCAGCAGTGGATTGATAATGGTTGACAATGATGATGATTATATATATATTAAAAAAAAAGTCGCTTATATGTCACCGATCCTTCATAAAGTGAACAGTCAGCCGCTTCCCACCATGTTCCTCTTCTCATAATAGTAAACACGATTCGCGGAATACTGTTTGGTACAGCAAAGTTAAATAAATAACTTCCCAACTTTCCTCCTTGTGTGCAAGAACTGCAGGAATCAAACCTTCTGAAGTGATTAGCACAAGGGGTTTTGGTTTGGGGAGATGGAGACAGAAATCTAAGGTGAACTTCTAAATCGCAGCGATAGAGGAAGAACAGAGAACCAATCGCGTTCTCCGTAAAAAGGTACTCCCACAATTCTTTGGGATTCCTTTCAGCGAGCACGAGCACGCGTCGTCTAAGCCGCCGGTAGCAATGATGCAGTTTTTGACAGGCATCCGTCAGCGTCCGTTTTACTGAAAACAACATTTTTTTTAAAATAAAAAGACATAATAGTTAGACATAATATTTAAGATGCCTTTTACACTAAAATATTTTTTTAAATTAAAATTTTATGGGAAACGAATATACCATTAATTTCGAAATATTTCTGTGAAGATACCATTGCAACAAAAAATATTTTTGTGAAGATACTGTTTGAACAAAAAAATATTTTTGTGAAGATACCGTCCAACGGTACCAAATTACGCCTGGATCGACCCGTGATGCTACATCAATTAATTTTCTGATTTGAACTTTAGATGCATTGATAGCAACAATCATTGACTTACCAATAGACGTTTTTTGATAAAAATCAGCAAGCGATTTTTCTTTCATATTCTGCCTTGGTGACACTGGCACGGTAAATTTCTGTTCTGGTGTGCTTTACCACATTGTCCTTTTTAATAACGAATCCAGAAATTCCATCAATAAAAGAAGAATTGAAATTTCGAAAAAAATTTGTGCTGTCAACATTTTTCCGACATACACATGTGTGTAGTTCGCAATAGGCAGGCCGGATGGAGATTTTATTGCCGTCAACATCATAGCATAACCAACTACCTTTTGGATCTAATTCCTCCATCCACCTTTTCATGGTTGATATTTATACTTTGGTAGCCATGATTTCAAATAAAAAAGAGTAAAACTACAAAACTCCCATCCCCTTAAAATTAAGTGATGACCAAACCGAAACAAAAACAGCGATAAGAGCATCTGTCCTTAAATGACTCGTGGTGCAGACAGGCGGGAGCATGAAACCAATTATAGAAGTTATGCGGTCGGACGATGACCACCTCATCATCACTGCACAGCTAGAGGAAGCTTTTTCCAACTGAAAGCAAACATAAAGTATACGTAAAGTTATGAATACTGTATATACTCGTGTATAGGTCGACCCCCGATTTTTATCTGAATATTTGCAGTTTTTGTATATCCCGTGTATAAGTCGACCCCCGATTTTTATGTGAATACCTGCAGTTTTTGTATACCTACCTATCTTGTATATAAATAAATATATATATATATATATATTTTCCGAGGATGCGCCTGCTTGCGGAAACGTGAACCTACTATTTATTGTTGTAGTTGGCTCTCGCAATGTTGCTTGAGGCAGTTTCCCGCAAAATGTGGGTGGAATTGAGGCACATTCTGGGAAGATGATAGCTCACCACCCTGGTTAGAAAGTTTTCAGGGGAACGTTACACACTTTAACAATATATGAACCCACTTTTGCACATAGTCCGCCTTCCCCTTCTCCCACTTTTTTGCGAGCGAGTTTTCTGCAGTTACTTCATTCGTAGAGAGTAAAGTATTTGCTCCCGCAGCAAATGAATCGTGATGTCGTAAGTCACGTCGTTTTTTAAAAAGAATTTTACAAAATGTTGTGTCACATCGTTATTTAAAAAGAAAAAAAAACAAAAAAACTTCCTGAAACATATTTGGAGCGTGTGATTGACAAAGAGATTGTTTATCTACTCCCGAATTTCATCCCCCTCTCCACCGTGTTTGTGACAAACAATCGGCTTTTGTGACAAAACCAAACATCACCCCATTCAGTAAAGATGAAATTCTTTTTTGCTCGCTCTTAGTCTTCAGAAAAGGTCTGTTTATTTGATTTTTAGAGCCGGGGCACACTCAACTTAATAACAACCGTAAGTAGGTTGTTAAACTAATGTACTTTTTTACTATCAGTGGCAGTGTTATTCTGAGCGATCGGCCAAGTTTAAACACTTTTGTTTTCGGGATTTATTGATCAAGTTACCGCTATTCTGTAGATTGTCACACCTCTCTTCACCATCGCTAAGCAGGGGCAGCCGTCTTCTTTTGCAATAGTCTGTCCTTTTCCCTCTTCACACACACACACACGTCAAGAATTGAGCACGGTCGTAGGTCACGGATGCAACTTAAACTACTGGCTGACACGTTCACCTCTTTCCTCTGGGTGATTTACCAGCAGGGCAGTCAAGGCCATATCGACAGATCTAAAATGGACTTTGAGACATTCTTGCGAAATGAGATTTCCTATTAGTGAATAAAAAAAACTCGTACATGTAAAATCAAGGAAATTCTTAGCAATAATTTCCTTCTGTACCAGTAACACCCAGAAAATGACAATATACAACTGCAAATGAACTGATGGCGCAAAGGGCATTTCCATAAGGCATCAAAATTTTGGTTTTCAACCTATCAGAAATATTTTCCGTGTATAGTTCGACCCCTAAATTGTGAATTTTTTTTTTTTTTTTCACATGTAAGCAAAATTGTATTTTCCGAGTTGCTCTATGGATTGAACATTTTAATAGAAATTTCCTTAGTTTAAACTTTGAATCGTGGTTTTTCGATTCAGATATGAGTTTGCATCGCAAACTGCGATGCGATACCGCTTATTTTTTCCCCTGGTACATACTGTATATACTTTCTAAGGCCCAAGCCTCCAACTTCAGGAAGAACATGCATAATAGGATGATCACACTCTGTCTTTTGTTTCATTCCGTGCGCTCATGAAAAGCGCACTTCTTGTGAGAAGCTGATTTGATCATATGTCTATCTGAACATAGAGGTTGGGGTCTTCAGAAAGTAATTGCAGCATGCACATGTTTCAGTTTTGACCCTTCCACATGCACATGTTTTCAGTTTTGACCCTTGTTAACTGTAATTTAGTGTTCGTTTAGATATGCATATTCTTTTTTAAATTAATTAATTTTTTAGCTTAATGTTTCTTAATCATAGGTGAAAAGAATAAGGGTTAAAATGTTTTTAGTCGCTCGGTTTTAATATGTAAATATTTTATTTATTGGGGGAGGGGGGTTGTTAACTCAGAGTTAAAATGTACTACAATATGTTAAGAATTAAGTGAGTACAAATGACTAACCTGGAAAATATTAATCTTACTGAATGTACATTCTTACATAATGAGAATATCAAGTATTCAACTCATTATATTTAGTATAGTCTTGGTGTCAGTTACTACAAGACACCATCAGAAATCTTGTAGGGTGCACGCCTGATTTTGTAAGAGCTGTTTTGGCGGCAGGTAGAGGGCCAACATTATACACTGGTGTGCAAAAATTAAGGACGAAGAGGAGATATTAGCATAACGAGCATGCAGAACGGACCGAAAGACCACTCAGGAGATAGACTAGGGTCTGGTACGGTAGGGCATGCGCATATATGCAGCATGACGGGGAGGGGGGGGTGTCGGAAGGGTATAAAGCACATGGGCGGTGTATGCTCAGCAATTCCGTGAAAGCTATTGCACGGTGTACATACAGCGGTTTGAACGACGTTGAGTTGCTGCCACCGTGTGATATGGCCAACAGGCAATCCAGTAGACAACATCTGGATGACATTACCCGAGGTCGCGTCATTGGGAAGTTGGAAGAAGGTCAAAGTGTGACTAGTGTGGCCGTGGAGTTCGGGATCACTCACAGCATCGTTTCACGAGCTTGGAGAGCATTTCAAACGACATGAACAGCTTTGAAGTTGAAATACAAATATTTGTGGAACAAGATGTCAATTAACAACAAAACTGGGTAGAAGAAACATCACGAGGAAAGGAAATTACGATTACGGGGAAAATCTTCACTCCGTTTTTGAAAGATGAAATATCGTCCCCTAACGGGAAATGAACCCCTTCTACAATTAATCCCCTCAAAATTTCTCTTCAGTTTTGCATTGATCTCGAGAATTACCTAAATGATGAAAAACGCATAATTTTGCAAATCTGCGGAAGAATCTCATGTATGCAACAAACCTTAGTGACCAAAAAGAAGTCTACAGCATAAAAAAAAAAAAAAAAAAAAGGAGGGTATAATAAGAACTTTTATGTAACTGCTATTATTTACATGGGTGGCTTTATCAGAACACAAAAGAAGCCACTCACTGCAAAAAATAAAAATCATTTTGCAAATCTTTTTCCCTGGGAAAACATTTGATAGGCAAACACATGCCATTGACAACAGCTTGCTAGCGCTACTATGTGCTTGTAATTCAAGTCAGTTAGGACTAGGAAGGGGTACATTGGTGAGAAACATCGATGTAGGACATCTGTGGTTAGTCATTCCCAAAACATTGATAGAATCGGGGTAAATTTTCGATGTATTGGTGCAAACTCCAATATTTTTGGTAATAAGCCAAAGAATTCATAATTTTCCATCTGCAGCAGTAAATAGGTACTGTATATCAATGGGGAAAATCTCTGCTAAATATAACTCATTACTCATCAATTCAAATCGAGGAACCAATAATATTTGTTAAAACACTCGATGTATTGGTGGAAACCTCAATGTTCTTTCAATGTATATACTGTAATTTTTGGGCTAAGAGCCGCTGCTCTTACGTTACTAAAAGTGAAATTTTTCGGGTGTGCGGCCCTTATGCCGAATTTGTTTTCGATAAGACTGTTTCTTCCCTCCCCCTTTTTTTCATGCAGATGCTTAGTAATTTTTTCAAACCAAGTCTTTTTTTCACAAACTCAACTGTGATCATGTTTTCCCCCCTTTCTACTCATACGTTAGACACATCTATTTAAATGATAACTCCGCTGTCCTGATGTTGGTTTAGGAGGGAAAGTGGGGGAGAACAGGAATGCCTGACTCAAATGCCCTTTGCATGGGGGAGTGGGGGATGGAATGGAGACATAAGCACACAGACGAGTAGCGTGACGTCCGAGGCTTCTGTGGATAGCGTGTGCAGCGTATCTCTTTCGTTGGCTGCAGCATACATCATGCAGGAATGTGCGATGCAACCAAGGGAAGGAATATTGATTTTCACTGGGGTGGGGAGACCGGTTTGATGGGCACTTTCCTGAACAACAGCTTAAGAACATGAACAATGCAAAAGCCTGCCCCAGGATGATTCCATTAGCAGAGACCTACCGTATATACTCGCGTATAAGTCAACCCCCCACCCTACTTTCAGAGGAAAAAATAGTAAGAAATCGGAAACTCGCGTATAAGTCGATCCCCCACCCTACTTTCAGAGGAAAAAATCATAAGAAATCGGAAACTCGCGTATAAGTCGATCCCAGAATGAGAAAAAAAAAAAATGTCAATGAATTTATTCAAAAACATTTGAAAACGAAAAAAATTATATATATAATACTAAATTTAATTTTCATACCCAAAAACTTCATCGGAACCCTTCAAAATCCGATTCCGAGTCAGACTCGCCAAACAGTTCAAAACAGTCTTTCTCCGTCATCGGCGCGTCATCATAAACATCAGTATTCCCATCTATGCCTGTGTCATCAGAATCACTGTCATCATCACTCATAAAAATCTCATCATCCTCTGTGCCATCAAGTTTGTTACTAATGCAACATTTCTTGAATGATTTCACGACCGTTTCCGCAGGTACCGCATCCCAAGCATCCTTGACCCATCGCGCAATCAAAACGATATCCGGCTTCTTTAGATTCCCGACCTTGGTTTCAGTCGGCAAATCGGAACTTATCCAATCTGCCCAATACCTCCGCACATTGTCCTTGAAGGGCTTATTAAGGCAGACATCTAGTGGTTGAAGAACTGATGTCAACCCACCTGGGATGACAGCAAGAGTTGTTTTTGAATTTTCTGCAGTTTTTTTCACTTCTGCACAACGGTGTGCAACAAACATATCCCACACCAAAACAGAAGGTTTCCTCAAAAGTGCCCCTGGCCTTTTGTTCTACACATTCTTTAACCAGTCAATTGTTCTGGATTCGTTCATCCATCCTTTTTCATGGGCACGAACGAGCACACCAGATGGAAAGACAACGCTTTTCGGCAGAGTTTTGCGTTTGAAAATAATTACCGGAGGTAGCTTACTGCCGTCGGCCAAACAGGAAAGAACAACCGTGAAACTGGATTTTTCGTGGCCAGTCGTTTTGATCAAGATATTTTTTCGCCCTTTTGGTTCACCGTCTTATTTCCAGGAAGGTCGAAACACATGGCGGTTTCATCCATGTTCCCTATTTAGGAAAGTTCAAAAGCAGTCTCTTTTCTCTTTTGAATTACGTACTTTTGAAATTCCATTATCTTTGCTTCGAGGTCACGAGGTAACTTTTGTGCAATTTTGGTGCGCTGGCGTAGACTCGACCCATAGCGGTTCATGAACCTTGTGCACCAACCTGGTGAGGCACGAAAAGTGTTATTTGCGGCTGCAAACTTTTCATATTTTGCGAGTTTCATTGCTCCCAAACATATACCAGTTCGCGTTACAATGTAACCATTTTGTCTGTAGCCCACAATCCAATCATTCAAGACACTTTCCAGCTCTGGGAAAGATGTCGTTCCACGGCGCAGTGCCTTTTGCGATTTTTACTACCCAGCAAAAACACAAGTGCTGGGAAACTGCTGGCCACCAGCTGGCAGTGATGGGTCACTGCTGGCTGAAATCTGCCGCTCACGGCCCGGTAGTGGTCCGTTGGTGGCAGCACTATCAGTTGGCGAGCCATTGATGGCCCTGCAGCATCGCCGTGTATTGTGGGCCTCCAAGCAAGTGCCACTAGTGCCCCGTTGCTGGCAACCAATACAACCCCCCAACAGCAGGTGGAAGCATCGGGACTGCGCATGCGCAGAAGCAACACTTGCTGTGTCTCTCATGGTACCAGTTAGTTGAAGACGACGCTATCGCCGTCGTGTTATTTTAGTGGATGTTAAGAAAAAAATCCATATGTGGAGAGGCGAATTAATTTCCTAATGAAATTTTACGTCGACGAATATATCAGATTAAGCCGTGTAATACTAGATTACAGCCATGAAATACACCCACTCCATTCCCATGAATAACAATTCATGGAATGGAGTGGATGAATAACAAGAAAAAATTTGAAACCCCTTGAAACACATATCCTGGAAAACCATTAAAATAGCGTTTGTTGGAAAAAAAAAAAGAATTATACGCGTACAAAATTTATTAATTATTTGAAAGAAAAAAGCAACGCTATGTGGTGTACTCATCCATGGGTTGAATACACAAGACTGGGAGGAATTTGCTTCTAAAAATAACGAGAAGTAAAATAAAATATCTTTTACTCTTTAAAACAAATGTAGCTTTGGACAACGGAAAGGAAAGACACAACGTTAAAAATGTAACAGAATGTGACATGAACCCGGGTAAATATATATTTATTCAACAATCTCTTTTCAAGACGGCAAGGACAGTACAAAACTTTGGAAAGCGACTAAGTATGTACACGCCTTGAAAATAAGTGAAGTTCCCTTAACGTAAAAAAAAAAAAAAACTATCGTTACGTTGAAAAAATTAATTTATCAATTATATGAAACTGACTTTTATGAGAAATACCTCGCAATATTATAAAATGAAAGAGGGAAGCATTCGATTACAAATTGCATACCAAACAGATAGCTTCCAGCACATATCTGAGTGTCCTGAAATAGTCCATTCGGTAGCGAGCGCGGCTTCCACGTAAACGGCCCAGGATCAAATCTAGTCGGATGCAAACGGCGTTTTTCCGGTCTGTCGAGAAAATTTCCCCAGCGCAGTGCGTTAATTCACAAACTTCGTAAGAGTAGAAAAAAAAAATTGTCGCGTTAGGAAACTGCGGTTGTCTCTGCTTTTTTTTTTTTTTTTTTTATGATTATTATGGCTAATACTGGGAAATTGGCGGACAAGATTCGGCAGGCCACCAGTTACGTCACGTGGTTGCTGGCTGCCACTAACGGCCCACTAGCGGACCACATTAGGCTAGCCATCATTTCTGGCACGTGCTTACTGGGCCACTGAAGGGCCACTTGTAGCAGCTACTGCCTGTGATGGACCACTGATGGCCCTGTTGTGGCATATGACAACTGATGGGGTGCCAACTGTTGGCCAGCTGTTAGCCTGAACTGCTGGCCCTTCTGTTGGCCGCCCAAACATTTTATTGACGGTTCGGCAGCGGCAACAAAGTGCTGGGCCAGCAAGACTGTTTTTGCTGGGTAAGTCTGTTTTTTTCTTACACCAATCTCGAATCAGTTTTTCGTTAATGCCAAATTGACGTGAAGCAGCACAGTTGTTAGTATTTTCTGCAAAAGAAACCACTTTCAACTTGAATCCTGCGTTATAGGACATCTGTTTCTTTACACAATCCGTGTCACCCATAATAGGAGAAGCGAGACACGTGCAATTAAGAACAAGCAACACCTAACACTGGCTGTCGCATGGCTCCGTTACCAAATAAAAACGCTTCGCGTGATATTCTTTGCCGTTACGTCGAAGGTCAGCGCAATCAACTGGTAGTCGGAAGGGCGGAGCTTTCTATGCGCGGCTGTGACTGCGCTGTGGATACGCAAAGCCAGGAGAGAGGAGACTTCTCAAAGCGCGGAGAAATTCTTAGGATTGCGATTTCGTAATTCTACCACATCTGCGTTTTTTTCTTTCTTTCTTTTTTTTTTTCGGAGGGTTGCGATTTCGTAATTAATACTGCATCGGCATTTTTTGGGGGGGGATGGATTGCCTTTTGCCTCACGGGAAGAACTTTTGGACTTACGATTTTTTTAGACCCAGCGTATAAGTCGACCCCATTACTTTGAAGCTCCCATTTTGTCCCAAATTTCTCTACTTATACGCGAGTATATACGGTATTCCAAACAATACTGGCGGGATGGAAAGACAAATTCTGTTCACTCTTCTTGGTTAATCTGGCATGCGATACAGGTGTTTCTTGGCTCTGTGCTCCTGAGTTTTGCTTTGATTTTAATTTTTTTTTTATTGACTAACGATAGTGGAAGTTAAAGGCTTCGGCTGGAAAAGAAAAAAAGAAAGGAGAGCTTTCCCATTCATATAAAAGTGGAGCTCAATGCGAAGGCTCAGTGCGCAGTAAATGAAAGTAGGTCAAACCACTTGAAAGAGAGAGAGCGGCACTGCTGCTTCGAAGTGTTGCCGGCCAGATCCGCAAACACGTGCGAGGCAGCTGGTAAAAGGAAGCGCAACTTCATTCTAATAAAAACATCTGTAGATGAAAAAAAAAAAAAAGCATAATATAGAAGGAACATATTATTAAAGAAAACATTAATCTAAAGCATTACAAGTGATAATTTATAAGTTAATTACTTCTAAGACGGATTCTTATGCGATGAACACAGAACCATCCTGTAGCAGACATCCACATTGAATGGAATTTAGACAATTGTGCGGTTTTACGAGCAATGTGATATTCTAACGGGAGTCTTAAGATTAACTGTGATTTATATTGATTACATAAATGGTTCTGAGCATTTAATAAAGGCAAACAAATAACATAATTAGCATGATTAATAAAAAATGTATAATTTTTTTTGCCAGTATGAAAAAATATGTGCATAAAGCAGATCGACACTGAGTTGCAGAATTAGCCTTTGAAGTATACATATAATCACATTTAGTGTGAGTTAATTCATGAAAATTAAGGAAGATAATTTAGTTTTCTGAGCAGCACCACGACTTCACAGGTGCGGCCCTTACAGCAACTTTTGCTTCCAAGATTGCAAAATTACTCACCTGCGGCTCTTAGTCCGAAAATTACGGTAATCAGTTCTTGTAGCATCGAGGAAAAGAACCTGATTTTGCCGATGAAACATTTACCAGAATAGCCAATTCACAACATAGGAAGATGATATTCCCTTCCTCTTTACAAACAAGCAACAAAAAAAAAAAAAATTAATTTACTTTACGCAGAAAATATTCTTCACAAGTTTCAAACATCGGACATGAAACCTCCATATTTTTTTGATGTATCGGCTTCTACCAACATCATGATTTAAACATCAACTATCAGTGGCAAAACTTTGAAGCTCAAAAACATTGAGGGTTTTTGCCCATCCCTAGTTAGGACTAGTTTCACGTCCTTTTACTTCTGAATTATTATACCTTTGTAAATTGGCACTAAAAATGACAAATGGCCAAACTGGCGACCATTAAAATAAATTTAATTGCCTAAGTTGCCAGTTAATCGCCATTTGGTGAGAGTTACGCTACGCCTATATGGTCAATGTTTTAGCACTTCCGTGTATAGTAATGTACGTAACAAAACTTACTCTATATTACACAAAATATGCATTCCCTTTAATATTCAACACATTTGTTTGCTTTCATATCACTGATGTATAAAAAAAATCATAGTTTCTTTGTCCTTTTAGGAGACAGTGTTTTTCAGTTTGTTGTATACTGCAGACCAGTTCAGAAAATACACTTCTTAAAGGTGTATTTAGACACTGAGACTGCCAACAGTTTATTAATTGCATGTCAAGACAATGATCTGTGTTATTATCTGCAAAATTCTAAAGAGGATTCTGCTACCCTGTTTACCAAGAGGGTGTCAAACTAATCTGTATGAGCTACAAAAATGTAGTGTTGTAAAAGTGTTTTTCTACACAATCACAATCACAAGGAAACAAAGGGAAGGAGAGAACAATAACTCTAGAGTTTTCATTATGAAACATCTTTCACCTGTATCAAGTTCAATAAGTAGGAACTGTACACCAAATTATACTCAAAATAGTATAACTATACTAAAAATCCAAAACTGCTTGGCGTAGCATACAAATAAAACTTTCCAAGCTTTCACACATCAACCAGATGGCTTTTTCAAGTAAGGTAGACAGCTAACTACCTTCCTTGAAAAAGGTCACGTCGCAGTTAGCTGTCTACCTTCCTTGAAAAAGCCATCTGATTGATGTGCGAAAGCTTGTTAAGTTTTATTTGTATTTTGTGCCAAGAAATTTCGTATTTTCATTATAGTTATACTATTTTGAGTTTCACCTGTATGATTGGGTAAATGTATATATGTTTAGCTACCTAAATTATTTGGTTAAAAATTTCCAGAAAAAATTATATACATATTTTAACATATGCAATTTTATACAAAATGGTGAAAGAATTTCAGCATTATAATGTGTTTCAAAAACATCAAAGAGAAATCTATCTCCTTGAAGGAATAATTCTTAACATATACAAGGAAGGCAATACACATGTCTTGTTGACACAAATGTACCATGTTTTCAATGCTTCCCATGTAATCTCCTCTTCAGAAAACATGAAAATGACATTGCCTTGGAGTAGGAATTGAACCTGCATAACCTGATTTCTGTTCAAGCATGTTATGCATTACACAATCTAGGACAGTTAAAAGTTCCAAGCAACTGATGCTAAACAGATGTAGCTTACAAATGAATAGTTTTCAGATTTGCGTTAGTCCCAGTGATCTGATACTTCCACGTATCATCAACACGACCTTTGGTGACATCCAGGTATGGATGTTGGTCCAAAGTTCCAGTGCTTCAGAGATCACCTTGCATATGCTTAAACGGAAATCCGGAGATGCCGGATCGAGTCCCACTTCAGGGCGATGTAATTTTCAAGCCTTCTGAAACAGGCTGCAAAGAACGTCGACAGTGGACCGTTGAACAGTGGAAACAGATTCCCTGGAGCAACGAATCAAGGTTCACCCTCTACCGTTCGGATGGCAGGGTCTGGGTTTGGCGTATGCCTGGAGAACGCCGCCTGCCGGAATGTATTGTGCAAACTGTGAAGTTCAGCGGCGGTGGAATTATGCTATGGGGGCGTTTCTCCTGGTATGGCACGGGACCCTTGGTCGCAATTCCTGGTAGACTCAACGCCGAGACCTACTGCACCATTTTGGACGACCATGCACTTCCTACATTGTGGAAGTTTTACGGGGTGGACCCATGTTACTTCCAGGATGCCAATGCCACCTGTCATGTTGCGAGGTCCACCATGGCTTGGTATGGTGACAATGGGGTTAATCGAATGGACTGGCCTGGCCTGCGCAGAGCCCAGACGTTAACCTTATCGAGCACCTTTAGAACGAGTTGGAGCATCGACTTAAGGGGTGCCCCCACTGTCCGAAATCGGTGAAGAAACTGACCTGTCTTCTCCAAGCCGAGTGGAAGAAAATACTGCTAGCCGTCGTACAACGCCTGGTTGAGAGTATGCCCTGGAGGGTCGCAGCTGTAATCGCCGCTCGTGGAGGCTCCACCAACTATTGAAGGTGAATAAACTTTGTTTTCCTTTGCTATCACAGGTGTCCAATTACTTGTTGGTAGATAGTGTTGATATCATAGACGTTCTCTGAGCCACTAGACCTTGTGACATGCACCCGTGCTTGGATGTGGGAAAAGATAAAGTTGACATTATGAGGAAATATCAGATTGCTTTGACTAGGTATTCAGATTTCTAAGGTACAACTGCTTAGCTTCCGTTGCTTGGAACTTTAGTGTGCTGGGTGGTGTAGCAATTAAACAGGAAACCAGGAAATGTGAATTCGATTCCTGCTTCAGGACTTTGCAATTTTCTCGTTTTCTGAAAAGGCGGCTACATGGGAAACCGCCAACACATGGACCATTTTTGCCAAAAATTACATGCATTTTAAAGATTGTTACTGTACACATTATCTGCAAGCACGTGGAGGGTATGAACAAACACTGCAAAGATGTCATCCATGGCTCCACTGAAATGAAAATAAAGTCTTTCCTTTTGTGATCCATTTAGAACAAAACAGTTTTATCTAAATTTATCTGTTTTGTGTGCGTATGTTTTCTAAAGACACATATGCACACCAAACAGATAAATTTAGAACTATTTCCAAGGACACATTGCTCTGTAAATGTTTGCTTTGTCTCATAGTTTTCCACTCCAAAAATGGCTGTCGTAGCATGATCCAAGGATCGTTTCAGCAGAGCCATGGATGATGTTGAAGCAGTGCTGGGGAGATTCCCCTCAGCAATTGTTCACATCTTTGTGCTTATGGGCAAGTTTTACAGTAATGATCTTTAAAACGTCTTGTACAGTTGAAATTTTTTCTATGAAATTACATACTTTAAAACATATACAGTAAAACCTCGAAAATCCAGCATCCAGAAAACCGGCACTTTTGTGCTTTCATTTCCGTGAGAACATCCGACGTTTTCTCAATAACCACGAAAATCTCCCGACGTCCATCCGATCTCAGGGTGCAAATTGCTGACAGTCGCCAACGTGTAACATCGGGAGGTTTCTCAAATTAAGTTCGTCATCTCACTGGGGCGCGTTGAAGTGACCCCAACCTGTCCCAGCTCAGCAAGAATAATTACTTTTGTTGCTGTGCCCACCATGGCTGACCAAACGGACCAATGAGGTGACAAAGCGGCGTGTACGTCTGAAACGCGTGTCGAACGTGTGATGATGATCTTGGTGCTGGTAGTTTGTGGATTCGATCGTGTAATGGCATCTACATCGGCCTTCACGATGTATCGCGGTAATCATCTTGGCAATGTGTCGTAGTTTCGTCAGTATAAAAATCGTAATATAGAAGCAAAATTCACATTGGGTATTTGGGATGTATCGATTCCTTACCCAGCCCTAGCAGTTGCTCTGGCTTTCTTTAAGTTTTTACCTAACCATTCGCCAAATTCAATTTTTTTCGACAGCTTTATAATAAATAGTACGAAAAAGCAATCGCCAGTTTATTCTCCAAATTTAATTTTCATCACCAAAGCGATTTGAGTTTTGCAAATAGCAAAGAATGTGATTGCCAGCGGGGCCCCTACATATCTATATGGCGTAGACGTGCTAATTTTCATTTAAGTGACCTGTAACGTGTAAGATTACAAAGTAATCGTACACATAATATTGTGTAAGATTACATGTTTTACGTAACCCTCTTACACAGTTTTTGGATAACTTCAGAAATCCGGAATTTTCATAAATCCGGCACTTGTCCTGTCCCGTTGATGCCGGATTTTCGAAGTTCTACTGTATATCATTTCTTCTCAATATTTCTAGCCAAATAATTTAAGAAACTAAACAGCATCTTTACCTATGATTGAAAACCTTTGCAGATAATCAGTATCACAAATATGCATTTTTTCACTTGCATGAGTAAGCAAATATTGACAAAGTAAATTTTTTTCATGAGAATTTTTCATCAGAGATTTTCCATGTGAATAAGGAACAAAAATAACTGCAAGATGCATTTTGTATGTCTATTTTTTTATGCACATTATATACATATACTGATGACTTGTTTGTTCCAATGGCTAAATATGTATGAGAAGAAAATTCCTTGGTAAAATACCTTGAGAAAATTTACACTCATAAAAGTTCTTTAGTTTTACAAGTTGCATGTTGTATACGACCATTACCACAATTTTTTTTTTTTTACTCTTACTGTATTCCTAGATTTGATCATCTGTGTGATTAAGCCTGCATTTCATCGAGAAATCCTAAAGGCACATTTGACATGCTTGTGGTAGTTTAGCTGTTCAAGTGAGGACACGACTTGAAAGATAGGTTTGCTGAGGAAATTCCTTATGCTACCCTACACACTTAGGCAGTTTTTCACCTGTGTGAGTGAGCAAATGACATGAAAGATTGCTTTTCCATATTTATGCACATTTCATTCTTGTTCAGTTCTTAATTTCACCTGTTCAAGCGAAGACCGAGTCACATGTCTCTTCTGTAAGAAATTACTGTGGTACTTTTCACACTAGAGTGGCTTTTCACCTGTGTGAGTACTCAAATGACTTGAAAGGCTGCTTCTCTTAGAAAATTTCTTTCGGCACACCTTGCACGTGTGCGCTTTTTCACTGGTGTGAGTTAGCATATGAGTTGAAAGACTGCCTTTTTCGAGAAAATGTCTTATGGCACAAATTACACTCATGTGGCTTTTCACCTGTGTGAGTGAGGCAATGCTTTGAAAGGTCGCCTTTACTTGCAAATCCCTTATGGCACGTTTCACATTCATGTGGTTTTTCACCAGTGTGGGTCATCGAATGACTTAAAAGGCTGCATTTTAGCGAAAATTTCTTATGGCAAATTTCACATTCATAAGGTTTTGCACCTGTATGGGTCAGCAAATGTGTCGAAAGATGGCTTTTCTGGGAAAATTTCTTATGGCACATTTTGCACTCGTGTGGTTTTTCACCTGTGTGAGTGAGCAAATGATTTGAAAGATGACCTTTCAGAGAAAATTTCTTACGGCACAATGTACATTCATGTGGTTTTTCACCTGTGTGGGTCAGCAAATGAGTTAAAAGATGGCTTTTCACATAAAATTTCTTTTGGCACATCATACAGGTGTGCACATTTTCACCTGTGTGGGTTAGCATATGAGCTAACAGATTGCATTCTAGAAGAAATTTCTTATGGCACAAATTACACTCATGTGGCTTTTCGTCTGTGTGACTGAAGCAATGCCTTGAAAGGGCACTTTTCCATGCAAATCTCTTATGGCATGTTTTACATTCATGAGGTTTTTCACCTGTGTGGGTCAGCAAATGACTTGAAAGGCCACTTTTTCGCGAAAATTTCTTATGACACCTCTCACATTTGTGAATTTTTTCATCTGTGTGAGTTAGTATATGATTTGAGAGCTGCTGTTTCAGTGAAAATTTCTTATGACACATTTCGCATTCATGTGGTTTTTCACCTGTATGGGTCAGTAAATGTCTTGAAAGATGGCCTTTCTGAGAAAATTTCTTATGGCACATTTTACACTCTTGTGGTTTTTCACCTGTGTGAGTGAGCAAATGACATAACAAATTGCTTTTGTTAAAAAATTTCTTATGGCACAATGTACATTCATGTGTTTTTTCACCAGTGTGGGTCTGCAAATGACTTGAAAGGCTACTTTTTAGCGAAAATTTCTTTTGGCACATTTCACATTTGTGCGGTTTTTCACCCGTGTGGATCAGCAAATGAGTTGAAAGATGGCTTCTCAAAGAAACTTTCTTGTGGCATATTTTGCACTGTTGTGGTTTTTCACCCGTGTGAGTGAACAAATGACTTGAAAGACTGCCTTTCTGAGAAAATTTCTTATGGCAGAAATTACACTCATGTGGCTTTTCACCTGTGTGAGTGAGGGAATGCATTGAAAGGCCACCTTTCTTTGCAAATTTTTTATGGCACATTTCACATTCATGTGGTTTTTCACCTGTGTGAATCAGCAAATGAGTAGAAAGATGACTACTCAAAGAAAATTTCTTAGTGCTCATCTTGCATTTGTATGGTTTTCCAGCTGTGTGGGTGAGTAAATGACTTGAAATATTGCTTTTCTGTCAAAATTTCTTATGACACAATCACTCTTGCATCAATTTTCACCTAAGTATGCAGCCGCTTTGGAAGATGATCTTTCCTTGCAAATCACTTATGGCGCATATCCCACTTGTGAAGTTTTTCACCTGTGTGCATCAGCAAATGACTTGAAAGACTGCCTTTCATCGAGAATTTCTTATGACACAGTGTTGTTTTAAACTTGTGTGAGTGAGCAAATCAGCAGGAAGATTATTTTTGGTTAGTTTTTTGTGGCACGTTTCGCATTTCTGCAGTGCTTGTGTATTTTTTCAATGAGTGAGATTTTCCAGTGTCGCACACTCCTTAAAGTGTCTCTGGTAAGTGGAAATGATTTGTTCTATTGAATTTCACTTGCGGGAAAATTTCCATGGAAAATAATTTCCTTCATGTTTGTATAATCTATCATGGGAATCTATACTTAAACGCTTTATATCTTTGACTTACCTGACAAGTTCTGCAGACATCTAAGTATATCGCACTGACTGATGATGTGTATTCTTCTGAACGATTTAACAGTTGTCAGAATTAGATGTCTGTTGATAAAAAGAGCTTAGCATTAATATGTTAGCATATTCCACTTCAATTCATATTACTCAATAAGACTGTGTGCATCTAAAATCAAAATGTATAAAACATATCATACACACAAATTATTAGGTATGGTATTCATGTATTGCATGTTTACGCTTTAAGAATTCCATCCTTGTATACAATAATTTATCATGAAAAATATTAAAAAAATACAGTTTTAGATGAAACAGGTGCATTGTTATTCTTACATGGATCTGTTATTCATACATGGATCTGTTGTCCAGTATCACTGAACAACAGATCCATGTATGAATTTATGCAGAAAGAGCCAAAACTTTACTACCAGCATGCCTTTATGCAAATCGAAGAAACTGCAGGTAAACAATGGTATGTTTGAAGGTCGAGAAACAGCATAAATAACACCTGAATATTTTAAAGACATTGCACTTTCCACGTTCTATCAACCTATAGCAACCGAAAAATTGTTGTCCGGTCACCGCTAAGGATCCGAATCAGAGATCTCTCGATATCTAGCTGAGCGCGTTAGCCTTACGCTACGGTGGCCAACAATCAACGGCGCTATGTGTGTTTTTCTGTCAGCTTCTGACATCATAAATCCGCAAGATGGGATTAGCTACTGAGACGTCTCCATTTGATGGGCATTGACGGCACTGGCTATATATTAATTATAGCAGTTAAATCCAAAGGGCGAGATCCAAAGTGAAAATCCTCCAAATATATAGTGTCTGTGAATAAACAAAGACAATGCTTGTTTATTCACAGACACAATGGATTTATGATGTCAGAAGCTGACAGAAAAAAACACATAACACCGTTGATTGTTGGCCAGCATAGCATAAGGCTAACGTGCTCGGCTAGACATTGAGAGATTTGGGATTCGAATCACCAGTGGTGACCGCACAAGAAAATTTTCAGTTGCTAGGGGTTGACAAAATGTTGAAAGAGCGATGTCTTTGTTTATTCGCAGATGCCACGTATTTGGAGGATTTTCATAAATAACACTTGATGCTAACCTCTGTTTATGTGTTATTCCAATTGTTCTAATGGGAAAGGCAGCTGACTTAAGCAAGTTTGACAAAGGCCAAATTGTAATAGCTAGACAACTTGGTAAGAGCATTTCCAAGATGGCAAGGCTTTTGGGGGTGCTCACGGGCAGCTGTGGTTCGTACCTTCAAGGAGTGGTCCGAGGAGGGAAGAACTATGAAATGCTGGCAAAGTGTATGCCTACCACGGTTCAGCAATTATAAAGGTGAGTAAAGGCTATCCTGTAAGGTACGAACCAACAGAACGGAAACTGTGGCGCAAATTCCTGATAACATGAATGCTGGTGACTGGAGTAATGGGTCATTTCCATGTGAAATCAACCAGCAAAAATAGCATTTTCAACCTGACCATTTTTGATTTTTATGAAACTTGGTATATTTGTAGAATTTATCAATATAAACATATGATTTTTTTCAGAATTTTTCATGCATGCATTTTTGAGTTATTGATTTTTAAAATTTCAAAAAAACAACAACAAAAAAACCCTGAAATTTCATCATCTGAGCAAACTTTAACTGCCAATTACCCGGGTTCTCGTAGGGCTAAGGTCATGGATTATGGCTCACTTTAAAGATCTTGAATTGGGCTTTCATTTGATATGCAACATGACACTATTAAAAAAAAATTTAATGTCAACTTTAAAATTGAAATATTAAAAAATGTGTTTTTTAAAAAATCTTAAAAAAAATATATGTTTAACAAACATTTTTCTACATATCCCGAGAGTTTCATAATGGGATCGCTATGGAATCACTATAAAAAAATAAATAACATAAAAGAACGTTACTAAACGCACCATCAGTGACTGAGGAATCGTTTATTTTGTCTGTCTAAAATATTATCCCTGGTCTTACAAACACCGCAAATGTTAATGAATTAATTATAATTAGTTAAAAAGTTAATATATATCCATAAGGGTAACAAATTGTGTTTGTTTCCTAGGTTTTAAAGTAAAAGCAAAGTAAAAGATGGATGCCAGCAGACCATCTACATCAAAAGTTTCAAGTGTGGTTTACTGTTACAACCCCCTTGGGAAACCAAACCATAAATATAACAAAAAAATCTGCGACCAGTTTCCAAGAATCTATTGCTACAGAACAAGTTGCTCAAAACTGGAGAGAAGATCTGTGACAGTTGTCGTAAAGCAATCCAGAAATTTCACTCTGAAGCTGCTGAACATTCATCTTCACCTTCCGACAGCTATAATCAACAAGAATTGTGGAATAACTTTTTTACGGGTCTTATAGAGGTTATTTTTCTTGAAAGTTGGTTGTCAAATTTTCGAACTAAAGCCTAGTTCGTCATCAGGACTATGTCACTGGAGTAGTTGCTGCCACTCAATTGGAAGAGTCCATCCGCAATTATCGTTAATTGTGGTACTTCTTCTTCTTGCTATTTCGATCCCTTCTTCTAGTTTCCTCTTTACTAAGTTTGACTGGTGGGCGATTATTTTCACTGAGTCCCAATTTATGGAGTGTCCACTTGCTTGTATATGTCTGTCTAGCCCTGTTTTGTTCCCAATGTTCCTACTAGCTGCTTGGTGTTCTTTCATTCGGACCTTAATACTTCTCCCTGTTTCTCCTATATACACTGCCGGACAATTGCTAAGGACGGATAACAATAGCAACGATAACAACCATAAAATGGAAGGCAGGAAAATGTGGAAATTAGCATAAGTGCGGGATACAGTAAGACGTGTTGTGCGTATGCAAATTTTGGATTGCCGAACTTGTTCGTGACGTCATAAGCGCTGATAAGAGATATAAAGGATTTGACGCGTATTGACCGTCGTTGTTCAAACGCAAAGTTGAAAGGGAAAGAATCAATTGACGAACTTGCAATTTTCAGTATGTCTTCCCGACATTACCTAGATGATTTTACGCGTGGCCGTATTATTGGCAAGATTGTAGAAGGGCGAAAAATAACAGATGTTGCCAGGGAGTTCGACGTCAGCCACAGTGTTGTTTCAAGGCTTTGGAAATCATTTCAAACAAATGGAGAGTGTAGCAAACGTCACGGGGGAGGTCGTGTTCGCAGTAGGACACCTGCAGAAGATCGGTACATAGCGCTATCAACAAAAAGACACCGGCGCAGCACAGATAGTGAGGTAGCAAATCAGTTTATGGCTGCTACTGGCAAGCGGATCTCCCGAAAAACTGTCGCCAGACGTTTGCATGAAGGATGACTATACGCCCGCCGTCCTGTTGTGTACATCCCATTGTCCAGACGCCACCGTACCGCCCGTTTGCAATGGTGCCATCAACATCGCAATTGGATTGATAACGACTGATCTGCTGTCCTCTTCTCAGATAAGAGTAGATACAGTCTGTCGTCTGATTGTCGACAACTGATCTGGCGTGATAGTGGTACTGCATATTGTCCAGCAAACATACAGGAAAGGGACCGATATCCGACATGTAGTGTCATGGTATGGGCTGGCATCATGATCAATGGCCGTACGTCCCTCTATGTTCTTCCAACTGGGACTATGACTGGCCAACGATACATTAATGATGTTCTGCTACCTCATGTTCGCATGTTCCGTGGTGCTGTTGGTGATAGATTCATTTTCATGGACGACAACGCAACATGTCATCGAACAGTCGCTGTCCAGGAGTGTCTTGCGAGCAAGGATATTCAACGCCTCGTATGGCCAGCACGTTCTCCAGATCTGAATACCATTGAAAATGTGTGGGATGCTTTGGGGAGGAGTCTTGCTGGTCGCCAATGCCCTCCAATAAACAATGACACCCTCATCCGTGCACTGACAGAGGAATGGGATAAATTACCCCAACAGCTGCTTGATAATGTTGTGCAAAGCATGACACGACGTGTGGAATCTTGCATCGCCCTCCATGGTGTCCACGGTAATTGCATTTTTTTCACGTTTACGTATTCTGCACAAAATGGCCTGGTTGTCCCTTGAACACGTTCCAAAGCCTTCTGGATTTCAGAGCACAAAAATTGTCTTTCTTGTAATGTCCTGGCATTCTGACATTATTTTATTTCACTTGGCAGCCAACCACACTTACTTTTTTCTGCGCTATATAGCCGTTTATGATCCGCCCTTAGCAATTGTCCAGCAGTGTAGCTGAGTCCGCAGTTACAGTCGATGCAGTAAATTACTCCTTCCTGCAATTGGATGTCCAATTCTTTCTGCTTTAAAGCTGGCAGGAATTTCTTTATTTTGTTATTAAGATCTGGAGCTAGCCTGATATTATATTTTGCTCCGATCTTTTTCAGTTTCTCGAAAAGTCCCTTGTGGTACGTAATTTTGCTGGTGAATTTGAAGTTGGTTTTCCTGCTTCTTTTTTGGCACTTGTTTAAATATTTTCTCAACATATGGGGAGGGGTAATTGTTTTCTGCCAATATTTCCTTTAATTCTTCTTTGTGAAGATCTTTCTGAGTAGCTGAAGAGACCAGGATTTCGATTTTTTCCAAAAATTGTCTCGCCGTATTCGATTTAATATAATCAGGGTGGAATGAGCAGAAGTCTAACATCTTCCCTGTGTTGGTGGGTTTTCTAAAAAGCTGAGTGAATATTTTCCCCTCTCTTTTGGTCAAGGTTAAATCTAGGTAATTGATGCTATGGTCTTTTTCCTGTTCCAGGGTGTACTGCAAGGTATTCTCTAGTAAGTTAAATTCTTCCAGAATCTGAGAGGGTAGAGATTGGTCCACAGTATCTACTATAATTAGGACATCATCCATGTACCTTACATAGAGAGCAAACAAGGAGGGTTGTATAAGGATTTTTGCCTCTAGTTTACTTATATAATAATTTGCTAGCAGAGGTGCTAGTGGAGAACCCATTGCAAGTCCTGAAGTTTGCCTGTAATATTTCTTTCCAAACTGGAAGAAATTATTCTTGAAGGAAAATAGGAGCAGTTCATATATGCCAAGTAGTATTTCTCTATTGTGATTATGGAATACTATTTTTTCCGCAAGGTCATCTGCAATGAATTCCAGTAGGAGGTCCAGGTTAATGTCGGTATACATAGAGACTACATCCAGGCTTGCCATTACTGGATGAATTAATTCTGGCAAGTTGTCCAGTTTTCCTTTTAGCTGCATGGAATTTTTTAGTAGGTAGGGAGGAGAAGGGAAAATATCTCTGAGGTGACCAAGTAAATAATAATTAATGTTGGAGAGTGGCAAATTTCTAGTGTCTATTATAGGTCTTACTGGATGGCCTTCTTTGTGAACTTTTATCGTAACCATAGATCTGTGGAATTCTTGACTGGATTTTGGAGAAGTTTTTGAAGAGCTCATTAAGCTGTTTTTTATTTCTTAAAGAGCTGATTAATTTCTTAAGATTTTTGACAGTTTGATCTATAGGGTTACCATTGAGTTCTTCATAATAAGGCTTGCTCAATTCAGCTTCCATTTTATTGTAATACTTCTCTTTTTCTACCAATACCAAAACTTTGCTCTTATCTGCTCTCAGTGCTACAACTTTATGATTGGCTTTGAATTTTTTAAGGTCAGCAATGGCATTTCTATTAAAATTGTAATCAACTTTTACTGGCTTTTTTACAAATTTTGAGACGCAGTCTGAGAATTCTTTCCTTAAAGTAACTGCTGTATTTTCATCTTTCTATACCTTACTACAGATGCTTTCTAAATCAATCAGTATATGTTTTTTATCAAGTGTTGCAGAGGAAAAGTTATAATTATATCCCTTATTGAGGAGATTAATCAGGTTTTCATCTACTCCTTCCGTCAGATCAATGACATGTTTGTTAGTGGGGGATGGTATTAACTGTGGGCCAGGTGCTGTAGACATTAATTTTGGATTCAACCACTTATTCTCTTTAATCTTCAATTTTTCCTTAAACTTTTTGTTTTTATCTCACTGCTTTAGCTAACCAATTATCAATATTTTTCTTTTCTGCTTCCGGAATTTCACCTAATGAAGAGGTCCAAATATGAGCATCTATTCGTTCGCATTGCTCAATAGTTTTGAATTTATTACGAATCGCGCCATTCACCGTTTTTAGTTCTATTTTTTTAATAAAATTTCTTGACAGATTTTCCGTGATGTTTTTCGTGGGTCTCAAAGAAGGTGGAACAAAATTAGCTCTCTTAAGAAATGTAAGAGAGCTAATTTTGTTCTCTTAAGAAATGTAAGAGAGCTAATTTTGTTCTCTTAAGAAATGTAAGAGAGCTAATTTTGTTCCACCTTCTTTGAGACTCACGAAAAACATCACGGAAAATCTGTCAAGAAATTTTATTAAAAAAATAGAACTAAAAACGGTGAATGGCGCGATTCGTAATAAATTCAAAACTATTGAGCAATGCGAACGGATAGAAGCTCGTATTTGGACCTCTTCAATAGGTGAAATTCCGGAAGCAGAAAAGAAAAATATTGATAATTGGTTAGCTAAAGCAGTGAGATAAAAACAAAAAGTTTAAGGAAAAATTGAAGATTAAAGAGAATAAGTGGTTGAATCCAAAGTTAATGTCTACAGCACCTGGCCCACAGTTAATACCATCCCCCACTAACAAACATGTCATAGATCTGACGGAAGAAGGAGTAGATGAAAACCTGATTAATCTCCTCAATAAGGGATATAATTATAACCTTTCCTCCGCAACACTTGATAAAAAACATATACTGATTGATTTAGAAAGCATCTGTAGTAAGGTAGAAAGATGAAAATACAGCAGTTACTTTAAGGAAAGAATTCTCAGACCGCGTCTCAAAATTAAAAAAGCCAGTAAAAGTTGATTACAATTTTAATAGAAATGCCATTGCTGACCTTAAAAAATTCAAAGCCAATCATAAAGTTGTAGCACTGAGAGCAGATAAGAGCAAAGTTTTGGTATTGGTAGAAAAAGAGAAGTATTACAATAAAATGGAAGCTGAATTGAGCAAGCCTTATTAAGAAGAACTCAATGGTAACCCTATAGATCAAACTGTCAAAAATCTTAAGAAATTAATCAGCTCTTTAAGAAATAAAAAACAGCTTAATGAGCTCTTCAAAAACTTCTCCAAAATCCAGTCAAGAATTCCACAGATCTATGGTTACGATAAAAGTTCACAAAGAAGGCCATCCAGTAAGACCTATAATAGACACTAGAAATTCGCCACTCTCCAACATTAATTATTATTTACTTGGTCACCTCAGAGATATTTTCCCTTCTCCTCCCTACCTACTAAAAAATTCCATGCAGCTAAAAGGAAAACTGGACAACTTGCCAGAATTAATTCATCCAGTAATGGCAAGCCTGGATGTAGTCTCTATGTATACCGACATTAACCTGGACCTCCTACTGGAATTCATTGCAGATGACCTTGCGGAAAAAATAGTATTCCATAATCACAATAGAGAAATACTACTTGGCATATATGAACTGCTCCTATTTTCCTTCAAGAATAATTTCTTCCAGTTTGGAAAGAAATATTACAGGCAAACTTCAGGACTTGCAATGGGTTCTCCACTAGCACCTCTGCTAGCAAATTATTATATAAGTAAACTAGAGGCAAAAATCCTTATACAACCCTCCTTGTTTGCTCTCTATGTAAGGTACATGGATGATGTCCTAATTATAGTAGATACTGTGGACCAATCTCTACCCTCTCAGATTCTGGAAGAATTTAACTTACTAGAGAATACCTTGCAGTACACCCTGGAACAGGAAAAAGACCATAGCATCAATTACCTAGATTTAACCTTGACCAAAAGAGAGGGGAAAATATTCACTCAGCTTTTTAGAAAACCCACTAACACAGGGAAGATGTTAGACTTCTGCTCATTCCACCCTGATTATATTAAATCGAATACGGCGAGACAATTTTTGGAAAAAATCGAAATCCTGGTCTCTTCAGCTACTCAGAAAGATCTTCACAAAGAAGAATTAAAGGAAATATTGGCAGAAAACAATTACCCCTCCCCATATGTTAAGAAAATATTTAAACAAGTGCCAAAAAAGAAGCAGGAAAAAACCAACTTCAAATTCACCAGCAAAATTACGTACCACAAGGGACTTTTCGAGAAACTGAAAAAGATCGGAGCAAAATATAATATCAGGCTAGCTCCAGATCTTAATAACAAAATAAAGAAATTCCTGCCAGCTTTAAAGCAGAAAGAATTGGACATCCAATTGCAGGAAGGAGTAATTTACTGCATCGACTGTAACTGCGGACTCAGCTATATAGGAGAAACAGGGAGAAGTATTAAGGTCCGAATGAAAGAACACCAAGCAGCTAGTAGGAACATTGGGAACAAAACAGGGCTAGACAGACATATACAAGCAACTGGACACTCCATAAATTGGGACTCAGTGAAAATAATCGCCCACCAGTCAAACTTAGTAAAGAGGAAACTAGAAGAAGGGATCGAAATAGCAAGAAGAAGTACCACAATTAACGATAATTGCGGATGGACTCTTCCAATTGAGTGGCAGCAACTACTCCAGTGACATAGTCCTGATGACGAACTAGGCTTTAGTTCGAAAATTTGGCAACCAACTTTCATGAAAAATAACCTCTATAAGACCCGCAAAAAAGTTATTCCACAATCACTATGAATAGAGGTGCCATAAATGCATTTACAACTAGGATGAACAAGAAGCCGAAGGCCATGCTGTTCCATCTGAAAACATTGAAGTATCAACTCCTGAAAAAGAGCATGCTATAGAAGCATTTAACAGAAGTTTACAATGTCTGGATGAAACACCAATCAAGAAAAAACGCCTGCAAGAAAAAAAAAATACCCTGAAGAGAAATATAAAAAAGCCCAAGAAGCATTTCGAGCAAAATTATTAAAGTTAAGTCCTGCGTCGGAACCAAAGGATATTTCATCTCCTGAACCAGAAATTATAAGACAGTTGAAAGAAAAATTTTATTCCACAGAAAATAAAAGCATAAGAATGCAGATATTGAGTACACTGCCTAAATCTTAGTCACTGTAACAAATTGAAACAGAATTTAGAGTTTCAAATTTTATGGCCAGAAAGGCTAAAAAGCTAGTAAAAGAAAAAGGTATGTCTTCTCCTGATGCAAAGCCAGGAAAGACTTTGGACAAAGACACAGCTAATTGTATACAAGAATTTTATGAGAGTGACGATGTAAGCCGCCAAATGCCAGGACAAAGACTTTGTTTCCATTAAAATAGATAATAAGTGCCAAAAGGTAAAAAAAAAAAAAAAAAATTGCTTCTGAGTAATTTGCATGAATTGTATACTCTTTTTAAAGAGAGATTTCAAGAGAAAAAGGTGGGGTTCTCCAAGTTCTGTGAACCTAGCCCTAAGCATTGCTTTTTTGCAGGAGCAAGTGGCACACATTCTGTTGGTGTTTGTACAATGCATCAGAATATTACACTGATGATGACACAATGCAAGTTACCTGAATTAACAGGAGACACTGTTCAGCCAATAAACTCCTATAAAGATGTCCTTGCAAACATAATTTGTGGAAACCCTACAACTGCATGTTACTTCAGTCAGTGCAACTGACCAGGATTAGAACAGCTCAAGCAATGATTTTAAGATTGTTTTGATCTAAATAGTATAGAAAATGTGACATTCAAGCAATGGATGCAATTAGAGAAGAGGACAGTACTTGAAACATTATTAAAATCCACACAGGAGTTTTTGGACCTGTTGTTTGGAAAACTTCCAGCCCTGCTTCACCATTCTTTTATAGCAACTCAACAATCAAGTTACTTAAGACATCTTAAAGACACAATAACAGAAAATCAATACATAGTAATTTGTGACTTTGCTGAAAATTATTCTTTTGTATTGCAAGATGTAGCTCAGGGTTTTCACTGGAACAATGTCCAAGCAACCCTGCATCCTATAGTTATATACTATCGAGATGAGAAAACTCAGAACCTAGGACATGTAAGTTTTGTGATTATATCCAACTGCCTAATTCACGACAGTATAGCTGTCCATCTGTTTCAGCGTTACCTAACTAATTTCATGCAGTCACATTTTTCTCAAAAACCTGAAAAGATATTTTATTTTTCGGATGGTGCTGCTTCACAATACAAAAACAAGTCAAACTTCCTCAGCTTGTTCTACCACGAGACTGGCTTTAATATAAAAGCAGAATGGAATTTTTTTGCAACAGCACATGGCAAAAATGCATGTGATGGGATAGGGGGTACTGTGAAGCAATTAGCGGAAAAGGCAAATTTACAACTTTTTTATAATAATCAAATTATGACCCCACGCCAACTCTTTGAATGGGCCACAGCTAATATTGCCTCCATTCACTTTCGGTTTGCAACAACACAAAATTACAAAGAGGAGGAAATTATCCTTAAAAGTAGAATAGCTTCTGCTAAGACAATAAGTGGTACTCAGAAACTCCATTGCTTCATTCCTGCAAGAAAACACAAATTACTAGTCAAAACTTACTCACTTTCAGAGCATTTTAAGAAGAGATATGTGCAACAGATGAAGGGGAAGAGAACATTAGTTTTGAAAATTGGACATTCCACGTCAGATCAATAAAAAAAAATAAGTTTTTGACCTCACCATTTCTGATTTTGATGAAATTTGGTATGAAGCACACATATGACAAGGTAAGTAATCCTGCCAATTTTCAGATTTTTATTTTGAAAATTGTCCAAGATACACACATAATAAAAATCGAAATTTTCGTAAAAAATGACAAACTTGCACACTTATAAATGGCTGTAAATTTTTTCCTAATTGTAGTAGAGTGACAATTCAAACACAGTTGCAAATCTAAAGGATTGAGCTTTCTATAGATACCATACATGACCTTCTTACAACAGATTAAAGTTTCAAGGTCATCCACTGTGACCTTTGACCTTGAATATCTCAAAACATACCATCTTAAAAAATTACGAAAAAATATGTTTTATTGCTACAACATTCTTCTACCCATGCGCCAGATATTAGGCTGGCACCGCTATGGCAAGGCAGTGTAGGATTAATAGGAGTATATGTCCTCCAGGTTAGGTTTGGACAAATGTACAATAACTGTTTTCCAGATGCATGTATGTATTAATTTCACAATGTGTTACAGGTTATATTAGTGGTGTACACATACAAGTGAACCGCTTGGTTAATAAGGTTGCAAACCAAAAGAATGATGCCATCTTGCTAGTGACCATCTTTATTTCGCTTCTCTCCATAAAATATGTCCGACCTGTTGCTGTTCGTAGGTCAACCTTCGTAATGGCCG
The DNA here is from genome assembly GCA_039090855.1 of Macrothele yani. Taxonomy (NCBI): domain Eukaryota; kingdom Metazoa; phylum Arthropoda; class Arachnida; order Araneae; family Macrothelidae; genus Macrothele; species Macrothele yani. The sequence continues at coordinate 132,685,325 of CM077009.1, read as the reverse complement.
CTGTTTTATCCACTTCTAATATATCTGGCTTCTGTGGGTATGTGAAAGACACTGAAGGCCCATGTGGGTGCAGAAAACTTATCTTAACTTGTTCTGTATGAATGTTCACATCCAAAACACAATCAACCCACCACTGGTTATCATACTCAACAATAACATAGCCACGAATATCCTCCAGATCCAGTTCTATTGGATTTAGCAATACTGACTCAACCTTGTATTCAGTTGAGTTTGAATACATCTTGGTTTTAATAGCTGTGCGGCTTACTGGTATTACACAGTGAAGTTTTTGAGTACCAGGAATTGGTCGAGCACTAGCAGGACGTATCTCGAGGAACTCCTTGTTGGTCTCATAGTCCTTGTCCATGCTGTATTTAAAATGGCACGAAGGAATGTTTCTGGAAGCCCAATCATACAGTTGTTGCGGTGTCATAATTTGGTCATTGTATGAACACTGAAGGCTGGCACGTGCAGCTAATCTCTTAATGGTGCCTGCCACGCCATCACATGGCCCCTTTCCATGTGAGGTGGTGCCACTCAGCTGTGATACCAAAATCTACATCATGATGGCACAGATTGACAAAATTCTTCCTGTTCTTATACTGTGAGGCTGCACCATCTGAGAAGTAATAGATGTGTTCTACTTTCTTGTCAAAATGTGATGATATAAACTGCAACAATTGGCTCTGGAAAAGGTGAACACTGATAGTGTCATGCTTAAGACATTCTGAGATGACAACAAAAGAAACATGATCCAACTGAAGTGTGCGTGAACTTTTGTAGTACACGACGAAAGGGTGAATAGTAGCTTGGGAATTGTTCCAGTGGTATCCTTGGACTGCATCCTGCAGTATGAAGGAATAATTCTCAGCAAAATCGCACAACACAACACACTGATTACCATCAAGGTTTTCTTTCAGATTTGACAGAAAGTATGACTGCTGAATAGCTATAAAAGAATGTGGCAATAGCAATTTCACTTTTGATTCAAAGGTCTCAAGGAATTCTTCTACAGTGTTACAGACTGTCATAAGTGTTGTGCGATCAGTTGTAGTCCACAATTTATATACAATTTCATCAATCCCATTCATGGTGAATAAGCTACTTATTTGCTCTAGTAAGTGTGCTATACCAGGACAAGAATCACACTTGAAGAAGAAGCATTCTGGAAGAGGAGGGTTACAAGTTATTCTTGCAAGGCAATCTTTGTATGTCCTAACTGGTAATTCATCATTACGAGTTAAGTCTTGCAACTTGCACCCTGCTAGCATAAGTTTTACATTTTCATGAGCACAACACACACAGACACAGTGTGTTCCACTTGCACCAGCCAGCACACAATTCTTTGGTCGTAAACCACAGAACTTTGAAAACCCTACTTTGACATTAGGATTCTTGTCTTTAAATCCTTGAAATATCTCTTTCAAATTTCCTAGAATAAGACGTTTCTGTTTTTGTACTTTTGATCCTGATTCCATCATGTAACAAAATCTTTTTTTCCTGGTAAACAACGGCTCACTTCATCACTATTATAGTATGCAATAACGTTTTCAACTGTGCTGTCACAGAGAGTTTTCCCAGGCCTAGGATTTGGAGTTGCTAAAATACCCTGCTCTTCCACAACATTTTTAGACTTTCGTGCCATGTAATATGTTACACCAAATTCTTCCTGAATTTTACGAATACTCCAGGTTCTAGGTAATATTGTTAGTATTTGGACTTTAACACTGCTAGAGTCTGTTTCTTGAAATTTTTCTTTCAACTGTGAAATCATGACCGATTCATCAGACACTGTCACAGGATCATCACATTCTGGAACACCTATGTAGTCTTTTATCACTTCACCAATTTTCTGATATTTCTTCTTACTGTACTGTCCAACACCTAATCTTTTTTTTTTTTTCACAGGAGATTCGCCTAGAGAAAGTAACGTATCATTCAGACTATCCAAAGTTGTGTCTCTGTCAGTCCATATCTCACTCTTCACCACTCCTTCTGAATTATCTTGACTTAACCGAGGTTGTTATGCCTCTGCATCAATTATACATGAAGGACCTGGCATTTCAGAGATAGATTTTCTGCATGAACTACATATTTTCTGTTCTAATGTTATATTTGGACATTTCTGAACCATCCAAGGCCGTACTTTTCTCAGATTCTTTCTAAACCTTGTGTGTCCACTTTTACCCAGAGGATTGCAACAAAAAATTTGACTTTTAAAGTCCATTTTGGTTAATGAAACTGCACCTGCAAAAAAAATGATAAATATAGTTTGATAAAAAGAAATTGATTAAATAAAGATAACAATAAAGATAAAATAAAATAACAATTAAACAGTTAACAATGTTACAGATAAATTGATAACCACACACTCACAAGCTCAGAATTGAAATAACAGCAAATGTAAAATGGTGTACCAGTAAGATTTCTCATTGGCTGTAATAAGAAGCCTTGCCATTGGCTTTAATAAGAAACCCTGTCATTGGCTCTAATAAGAAGCTTTGTCATTGGCTAAGAAGAAGCCCTGCCATTGGCTAAAATGGGTGGAGTTTCAATCTCTGATCTCAAAGATTTGTTGACATTATTTACTGCTGAAAATTGTGTCTATCAAGTAAAATTGCTGTCACATAGCATATTTCTGATAAATCTGTTGATCTGTTATAATATATACACATTTCATGTATAATAAACACAAATCCTCAACGTAAGAAATATTTATTGCATGGTATGTCTCTGTGCCTTACATACAGAAGGGTGCAACATGACACTCCTATTAATCCTACACTGCCTTGCCATAGCGGTGCCAGCCTAATATCTGGCACATGGGTAGAAGAATGTTGTAGCAATAAAATATATTTTTTTCGTAATTTTTTAAGATGGCATGTTTTGAGATATTCAAGGTCAAAGGTCACAGTGGATGACCTTGAAACTTTAATCTGTTGTAAGAAGGTCATGTATGGTATCTATAGAAAGCTCAATCCTTTAGCTTTGCAACTGTGTTTGAATTGTCACTCTACTACAATTAGGAAAAAATTTACAGCCATTTATAAGTGTGCAAGTTTGTCATTTTTTACGAAAATTTCGATTTTTATTATGTGTGTATCTTGGACAATTTTCAAAATAAAAATCTGAAAATTGGCAGGATTACTTACCTTGTCATATGTGTGCTTCATACCAAATTTCATCAAAATCAGAAATGGTGAGGTCAAGAAGGTGATTGATCTGACATGGAATTGCTCAAATATGGTAAGTTTTGTCATTAGTAAGTACTCAGAGCACTGGTGGTTGGGATGTGTACTTGGTGTGAACGAGGACACAGAAGAGGTAAAAGTGAGCTTCCTGGAGCTGCATGGTCCATCTCCATCATACAAGTATCCTCAATCACCAGATATACTGTTGGTTCATAAATCTGATGTTTTGTTAAAAGTTGACCCAACAGCTACTGGAAGAGTATATAATTTAACAATGACTGAGACAAAGAAGGCAAATCAAGCACTGGCATATAAGTGCAGCAAAATTTAAAAGAAAGAAAAAAGCAGGTTACATATAGAAGATAAAATAATTTTGTAAGTGTAAATATGCACATAGAACCTTATACTGAATTATGAAATGAATTACTTTGGGACACAGTTTCAAATTACTTAGATGTTTATTTTCATTCTTTAACATTCACAATGTTTAAAAGAACAAGTATGATATTTTACACAAACCACATAAAGAATCCCTTCCAGTCATGGGCGGAACCAGTAAGTACATCTGGCACATTTCAGTTGCATTGTTCTACGTTATTATTTTTTTTTATAGTGATCCCATAGCGATCCCATTATGAAACTTTCAGGATATGTAGAAAAATATTGTTTGTTAAATATATATTTTTTTCAGATTTTTTAAAAAACATGTTTTTTAATATTTCAAATTTCAAAATTTTAAAATTGACATTAAATTTTTTTAATAGTGCCATGTGGCATATAAAATGAAAGCCCAATTCAAGATCTTTAAAATGAGCCATAATCCATGACCCTAGCCCTACTAGAACACGGGTAATTGGCAGTTAAAGTTTGCTCAGAGGATGAAATTTCAGGGTTTTTTTGAAATTTCAAAAATCAATAACTCAAAAATGGATGCATTAAATATTATGAAAAAAAATCATGTTTGTTTATATTGATGAATACTACAATTATACCAAGTTTCATAAAAATCAAAAAATGTCGGGTTGTGAGCCTTGTTGATTTGACATGGAATGACCCTAATGTGTCACAACACACAATGCATTAAACCTTGCTGAAATGGGGCTGTGTAGATACAGGCCACTCTGAGTGCACATGCTAACCTTGGTTCACTTTCAAAAGAAAGTGCAAGCAATGGGCATTGAGCATCAATACTGGACCTCGAATGATTCGAAGATGGTAATCTGGTTCCATGAGTTTCATTTCCTGTTGCACCATATGAATAGTAAGGCATGTGTGCATCATTTACCTGGGAAAGTGATGGCACTAGGATCAACCCTGGGATGAAAACAAGTCAGTGGAGGAAGTGTAATGCTTTATGTTCTGCTGTGAAACCCATGGGTCTGGTAATTCATGTGCACTCTGACATCTACCACCTACCTAAACATCATTGCAGACCAAGTATCCTTTTATGGCAATGGTATTCCCCTTTAATGCCTTCTTTCAGCAGGAAAATCTGCCATGGCAGACTGCATGGATTGTTTAATAGTGGTTCACAGAACATGAGGAAGACTTCCAGGTATTTGATCTGTGGTGGCTCAACCTTTTAACTTACTAGAGTTAAAGGATCTGCTCTTAACATGTTTTTTTTTTTTTTTGATTGGAGGTTTAACGCCCACCGTGAGCAACTCAGTGGGCTATAAGCAGTCGCCCGTCCCTAATTTAGGGTCACTGGTTCCAAGGAAGGGAGAGAGCCAGTGCCGTAAGACAAACACAACATCCATGCCTGACCGGGATTCGAACCCGGACCCCTTACAGACGAATGATCAGAGGCCACCGCCTTAGACCACTGCGCCACCGAGGCGGCCTTAACATGGTTGGTTGGTTAGCAGATTTTATTGGCGCAAGGGCCATGGTTGGCCAAAGAGCGCCAGACACAAGACAAACAGACAGAATTAAAAAACGTGGCATAAATCCCCAAATCTGGCTGACCAAATAAAACCGAACCATGAGTACGAAGGAAGGGCCAAAAAAGACAATGAAACAAACAGTATGAAAAACATGGTACAATGGTGAGAAACAAGCCGATTAAGTAAAACTGAGGAATGAGAATGATAAAACACATCACGAAATCGAACACAACTACACATAGGATGAGTCACCAGGAGAGGGACGAACTGTCACTCTCCTCCCCCTACGTTTCTCTGTAATGTTGGTTGAGGGTGGGGACGAACTGTCACTCTCCTCCCCCTATGTTCCTCTGTAATGTTGGATGAGGGTGGGGACGAACTGTCACTCTCCTCCCCCTATGTTCCTCTATAATGTTGGTTGAGGGTGGGGACCTCGCTGAGTCCGAGACAGTTGCAATGTTGGTCAGGTGGACCGCGACAGTTGGATGGACATTGCACACCTTTGCGGATTGAGGGCCGGGTCTTCTGCACGTGCAGGCTTTCTGCTGGGAACTGGAAGAGTCGGTCGTCTTCAAAAGAGAAGGCGCAGACTCAGCTGGTCGAATAAGCTGGAGCTCGGTGAAATCCACCTGTGTTGCTTGTTCAGCTGTAGATCTCTTGGCAAGTGCGGCGAGAGCTACAGGGAGCGGAACAAAGGGCTGCACGGGTTGTGGCAGAGACTGAACTACTGCGGCAAAAGTACGCTGTCGGTTGTTGGGAATACCCAACTTGGCCTTGGCAACAGGGTACGAGAGGCCTTCCAGGGTCTTGAGGCGCTGGATCGCCATCTCGTCCTTCCATTTCATACAGTTGCGGGAGTAAGCTGCATGGGCCTCACCACAGTTAACACAGCAGGCCGCAGAAGTGCAACCTTCCCAGTCATGTTCACTGGAGCCACAATTTGCGCAACGAGTGGAACTGTTACAAGAACGTTGTGAATGCCCGTACCTCTGGCACCTGAAACAGCGCAGAGGACTGGGAATGTACGGGCGAACTCCACAGACCAAGTAGCCAGCCTTGATTTCGGTCGGAACTTTCGGGGAGTTAAAAGTCCAGATTACATTTTTAGACTTAATCAAAGAACCATCGCGCCGGAACATCATACGACGTGCAGCAATAACACCCTGATCTGTAAGTTCACTCACCAATTTGTCCTCACTGCATGGCAAGAGATCAAACTCCGAAATAACACCCCGAGAGGTGTTAAGAAACGGGTGAGGTGTCACTTTGACAGGAATGCCTTGAAGACTAGTGAGGTGCAGAAGAGTGTTACTCTGAGAAACACCACAAGTTTGGACAAGCAGGTCCCCAGAGCAAAGCTTCCTCACAGACTTCAAGGGGCCAACCGCAGCGTCCAAAGCTTTAGAAATGAAAAGGGGAGATCTGGTGGACAGTCTCTCATTCGGATCGATGGTTTCCACAACTAAGTGTGTAGCATGCATATTCACAGCAAACGAGGGGAGACGACGCTTCGGAGCGACTGGTACAGCTGCCAAAGAAGAGGTTCCACATTCTTGGTCCAGGTCATGGTCGAAAGATCATTTAAGGTTGAGACCTGGTAGGTTGAGAAGACGAAGGACAGTCGTTGTCAACTATCATTTTCTCAGGTGACTTGAATTTGGAGTTTTTGTTTTTGTTTTTACCCATGGAAAAAAGGAGGAAGATTCGTCTGCAGACTACTCCACCCACCACCGAGCCCTACAAGGGAGAACTGGAGGTCTGCAAGCCAAGAAAATGACGCTGGACACAGTTCTGGAGCTTATACGTTGCAGATATAGTCCGTTGGCTGTGATCACACGCACTCGGCGGACACTTCGGCCTCCGGGTACCGTCATGCCAACGCCTTTGGCATGATCCCACAGCCCCCGGGCTTACCCTGCCGTGCTATACGACAAAAAAGCCGCTAAAGCCCTGTACACAACTTGGTACATGACTTCTGACTAGAGGTGGGTTAGTCTCTAGCCTCCCGTTTACAGCGAAGCCGGGGTCGAAGAGGAGTGTTGGTACACAGGAGGCACTGCTCCGGTCTCCTGCGACCTCAGCCGCCAGACATCCCATTTCCGCCTCACGGGTCTCTCGCACGCGGCAAACATGCAGGTAGGTCTAGCACCCAAACCAGCTAAAAGGAAAAAAGAAATCCAAAGAAGACAAATCCTGGAAGGGAACCTAAACAGAATCTCAGCAACCTACGAACTGAGCGGTTAATATAAAACAGTTAGTGGTGGAGGGTAACAAAACCACAAGACCGGGGTGTTAGTACATAGTGTGGTAGCGATTAGGTAGAGTATACAACACGGGCAACTAGCCAGTGGAGAAAATAAATAAAAACGAAAAAGCGAGACACAAGACCAGCTCGGGAACGTGGGGCCGCGACTCCCCAACAGCTGGATGAACAGCCGTCCCTGCAAACACCAATAGCACCAAAATAAAAAAACAAGCGGTGGCATGACATCAGATGTTGACCAGTCACAAGGTCAGCTCGGGGCGTGGGGGCGCCGCTCCCCAAATAACTGGAAAACCAGTTATCCCCGTGCGGGGTTAACATGGTTGACAAAACATCTTTAGAAATCTTGTAGTGTCCATGTCTCATTGGATAAGAGCTGTTTTGGTGGCAGGTGGAGGACCAACATCTACTTGGCAAGTTATCATAATATTTTGGCTCTTTGGTATACAGTAATGTAAGTAACAAAACTTATTCCATATTTCACAAAGTGTACATTTCCTTTAAAATCCAATGCATTTTTTTTTTTTTCATACCACTGAAGAATAACGAAAATCATAGTTTCTTTGTGCTTTTAGATGAGAGTGTTTTTCAATTTACTGCAGTGTTCGTCAATTTAAATCACAAACAGAAATTTTCAAATCTCCAAAGTAAAATCCATTAAAAATTAAAATTGCAGAGTCTCTTCAAATTTTCAGTTTTTATTTTGAGAATAGTAATCTAAAAAGGTGCTATTTTAAAAATAGTAATTTAATAACAGAGTGATTCCGTATCAACTCAACACAATTTGAAGACATTTTTTACCTCACCATCTCAGATTTTTTTTTTTTTTTTTTGATTGGAGGTTTAACGACCACCGTGAGCAACTCAATGGGCTATAAGCAGTCGTCCGTCCCTAATTTAGGGTCACTGGTTCCAGGGAAGGGAGAGAGCCAATGCCGTAAGACAAACACAACATCCATGCCTCACCGGGATTCGAACCCGGACCCCGTTCGGACGAATTATCAGAGGCCATTGCTTAGACCACTGCGCCACCGGGGCGGCATATCATCTCAGATTTTAATGAAATTTAGTACATAGGTGGCCTCTACATAGATTAAGAAAAATACCAAATTTTATCGTCATATATCTACCGGTTTTGAAAATACAGCTATATAAAATGTCCAAAAACACTCCAAAATCGGAAGATTGATATGTTTTTAAATTATGATTGCAGCTCCCCTAATTAAGATAGAGACATGGGAAAGGTATATTTTTGTAGTACTTTTTATGCTCTTTTATTTAATGTACAACACCATAAGGGTTAAGAATTTTTAAAAATTTAAATTTTTAATTTTTCAAAATGCTATGCTTGAAAAAATTTGAAATTTTTTTAAACAATCTTTATATGTTTGGTATTTCATTGTGTGAGTTATAACTTGGGATGATAATGAGTTTACTTTAAAAGCTATATTCAAATTTAGTTTAACACAAGAGTTTAATGAAAAAAAATTAAAAAGCATGTAAACTGAATATAAATTTGGGCTAAATCTTAAAAAAGTTTAATTAATAACAATAGATATAGTATTTTTGTTATTTAAAACCATTTATTTAAACAATGTGTAATTTTTAATTGATTTGTTTAAAATCTGATACTACATGAGTTTAAAAATTTTATTAATTTCATTATTCAGAATTTGTAATAATTCACTAACATATGGCATTGCATTGCTTACATTTATGCAAATTATATTCCTAATCTTAAACTTAGATCGTCACTTAAAGCAGAATCTCCTAAAATTAAAAAAAAAATTGCATCATTGTTTTGAAGTGAAATCACACCTGTAGATCCTTGATATAGTCTTTAAAAGCTTCAGTAGTATTTCTGTTTCAGAGAGATTGTAGAGTCTTCCTGTCAGAGTCACAGGATTTACTTTATACAAGACATAACTTACAGGAAGCCATAATACATTTTGTGGGCTCGGGTAGGAAAAGGATGTAGATGGACCAGCTGGATGTAAAAACGAGACCTTAAATTCATTCTTACTCTCTTCTTTTGCTAGAACATATGCTACCCACCAGTTGTTTTCATAGATTATGGTTATGTAACCACTAATTTCTGTTATTTGCAGTCTGTCTTGTAATGCTGATCCTTTCTTAGTAGCTGACTCGTTTGATTCTGAGAACATCTTCACTTTTATTTTTGAATTACTCAATGGGATAGGAATAAAAGCATGAAGTTTCTGGGTACTTTGTATTGCTAGAGACTTGCTTAGGCGATTTTCCAAAAATTGGTCTGTTTCTATGTATTCTTCTTGACTTACATATGTAAAGTTTGCCACAAAAATGTTCTGAATTGCCCATTCGTACAACTGAAATGGTGTTTGAATTTGATTCTCGTAAGGGCGTTGCAAGCTGGCTCCGGCAGCTAACTTTTCACCGTTCCACCAACGCCATCACATGGCCCCTTCCCGTGTGCTGTTGCTGAAAAATGCCATTCAGCATCAATGTTGAAGTCATCTTGATGGAAACACAAGTTTGTGAAATTTTTCCGATTTTTGCACTGGGCTGCAAACCCGTCAGAGAAATAGTAAATTTTTTTGACGCTGTTGTCACCAAACTTACTTTTCAAGAAGTTGAGTGGTTTTTTTTGTTTTTTTTTGGAAGCAGTACAGTGCAATTGTGTTGTGCTCTAAATATTCAGAAATTACTACAAAATTTACATGTTCAGTCTTTTCTGTTTTGTAATAGATGACAAATGGGTGGTTGGTTGGTTGGTTGTTGGATTTTATTGGCGCAAGGGCCAGGTTTGGCCAAAGAGCGCCAGACAAAGAACCATCAGCCACAGATTTTTAAAAACGTGGAAAATGATTAAGAACAGACAGGCTTGGCAAAAGCCGAAAAAGAGCATCATGAAAGCCGTGAAGACAAGGCAGCCAACCAGGTTTACATAAAAACTTATTAATTTACTATTATAATTATAATTTTTTTTTTTTTTTTTTTTTTTTGAAACACAACTACACAAAGGATGAGTCACTCTCCTCCCCCCACACTCCTCTGCAATGCTGGCAGAGGGCGGGGACGAACTGTCACTCTCTTCCCCCCATGTTCCTCTGCAATGTTGTTTGAGGCTGGGGACGAACTGTCACTCTCCTCCCCCCTATGTTCCTCTATAATGTTGGTTGAGGGTGGGGACCTCGCTGAGGCCGAGACAGTTAGATGGACACTGCACACCTTTGCGGATTGAGGGCCGGGTCTTCCGCACGTGCAGGCTTTCGACTGGAAACTGGAAGAGACGGTCGGCAGCAAAAGAGAAGGCCCAGAATCAGGTATTCGAAAAATCTCGAGCTCGGGGAAAAACACCTGTGTCGCTTGGTCAGCTGTAGATCGCTTGGTAAGGGCGGCGAGAGCTACAGGGCGCGGAACAAAGGGCTGCACGGGTGGTGGCACAGACTTAACCACTGCGGCAAAACTACGCTGTCGGATGGTGGGAATACCCAACCTGGCTTTGGCAGCAGGGTACGAGAGGCCTTCCAGGGTCTTGAGACGCTGGATCGCCATCTCGTCCTTCCATTTCATACAGGTGCGGGAGTAAGCAGCATGGGCCTCACCACAGTTAACACAGCAGGCCGCAGAAGTGCAACCTTCCCCGTCATGTTCACCGGAGCCACAATTAGCGCAACGAGCGGAACTCTTACAGAATCGTTGGGAATGCCCGTACCTCTGGCACCTGAAACAGCGCAGAGGACTGGGAATGTACGGGCGAACTCCACAGACCAAGTAGCCAGCCTTTATTTCGGTCGGAACTTTCGGGGAGTTAAAAGTCAAGATCACATTTTTAGACTTAATCAAAGAACCATCGCGCCGGAACATCATACGACGTGCAGCAATAACACCTTGATCTGCAAGTTCAGTCACCAATTCTTCTTCACTGCATGGCAAGAGATCAAATTCCGAAACAACACCCCGAGAGGTGTTAAGAAACGGGTGAGGTGCCACTTTGACAGGAATGCCTTGAAGACTAGTGAGGTGCAGAAGAGTGTTACTCTGAGAAACACCACAAGTTTGGACAAGCAGGTCCCCAGAGCGAAGCTTCCTCACAGACTTCAAGGGGCCAACCGCAGCGTCCAAAGCTTTAGAAATGAAAAAGGGAGATCTGGTGGACAGTCTCTCATGCGGATCGATGGATTCTACAAGCAAGTGAGTAGCATGCGTAGTCACAGCAATTGAGGGGAGACGACGCTTCGGAGCGACTGGTACAGCCGCCGAAGAAGAGGTTCCACATTCTTGGTCCAGGTCAAGGTCTAAAGACCGTTTAAGGGTATGAGACTTGGTAGGTTGAGAAGACGAAGGAGAGTCATTGTCAATAATCATTTTCTCAGGCGACTTAAATTTGGAGTTTTTCTTTTTGTTTTTACCCATGGAAAAAAGGAAGAGGATTCGTCTGCAAACTACTCCACCCACCACCGAGCCCTACGAGGGAGAACTGGAGGTCTGCAAGTCAAGAAAATGACGCTGGACACAGTTCTGGAGCTTATACGTTGCAGATATAGTCCGTTGGCTGTGATCACACGCACTCGGCGGACACTTCGGCCTCCGGGTACCGTCATGCCAACGCCTTTGGCATGATCCCACAGCCCCCGGGCTTACCCTGCCGTGCTATACGACAAAAAGCCGCTAAAGCCCTGTACACAACTTGGTACAAGACTTCTGACTAGAGGTGGGTTAGTCTTTAGCCTCCCGTTTACAGCGAAGCCGGGGTCGAAGAGGAGTGTTGGTACACAGGAGGCACTTATCCGGTCTCCTGCGACCTCAGCCGCCAGACATCCCATTTCCGCCTCACGGGTCTCCGCACGCGGCAAACATGCAGGTAGGTCTAGCACCCAAACCAGTTAAAAGGAAAAAAAAAAGAAATCCAAAGAAGACAAATCCTGGAAGGGAACCTAAACAGAATCTCAGCAACCTACGAACTGAGCGGTTAATATAAATCAGTTAGTGGTGGAGGGTAACAAAACCACAAGACCGGGGTGTTAGTACATAACGTGGTAGCGATGAGGTAGAGAATACAACACGGGCAACTAGCCAGTGGAGAAAATAAATAAAAACAAAAAGCGAGACACAAGACCAGCTCGGGATCGTGGGGCCGCGACTCCCCAACAGCTGGATGAACAGCCGTCCCTGCAAACACCAACAGCACCAAAATAAGCAAAAAACAAGCTGTGGCATGACATCAGATGTTGACCAGTCACAAGGTCAGCTCGGGGCGTGGGGGCGCCGCTCCCCAAATAACTGGAAAACCAGTTATCCCCGTGCGGGGACAAATGGGTGGACTGTGGCTTGCCCACTAGTCCAGTGATAGTTCTGGGCTTCATCTTGAAGAAAACTATAATTTTCGGCAAAATCACAAATGACGAGAAATTCTGAGTCCTTGAGGTTTTCCTTAGTACTATTCATAAAAGAGCTTTGCTGCTTAGCAATGAAGTCATGTCTGACCAAAGCAGATAGTTTTTTGCAAAACAAATCAATAAAATCTGAAGTTGATTTTTCTAATGTCTCCAAGTTGCATCTATCAACTGTAATCCATTGGCAAAAAGTTAGTTTTTCAACCAAGTTCTCCTCAAAACCGTGTTCCATTACATTTCTTACTTCCTCATTCCCAGGACAGGCGGGACACTTCCCAAATGACAATCTATGGAAGCAGGGTTGCACAATACTCTTGCAAGACAATGTTTGTAGGAAGATAATTGTCCATTTGTTAGTGAACCAATTCTTGCATTTTCCATCATCAGTTTTACATTTTGGTGTGTGGTTGCATGCATACCGTATGAGTACCACTAGACCCTGCCAGGACACAGTTTTTTGGTCTGAGCTCTGCGAATTTGGAAAAACTGACTTTCGTGCCTGCAAATTTATCTTTGAATAACTTATAAGCTTCTGTCAAATTACATAAAATCAGCCTCTTTGACAATTTAACTTTATCTCCATTTTCAGTCCTAACAGAAACACAATCTTTCATTCCAGGTAAAACCCGACTAATTTTATCACTTTGGTAAAACGATCGTACTACTTCAACTACTGCAGAAGAGAGACTCTTACCTGGTTTTCTATTAAGGTTTTCCGAAATTTCTTTCTCCTACAGAATTTTTTTTTATTGTCTTACCATATAATTAGGAGCATTGAACTCTTGCATGATTTTCCTAACACTCCATGACTCTGGTAAGCAAGTCAAAATCATCAACTGTTTATCACTAGTGCAGTTAGAAAAATTACTTTTAAGATTGTCCATAAGAGAGTCATGAAGTATTTCAACCTCGTCATCAGATAACTCTTGAATATTTGTAAAAAGCTTCCGTTTCATAGCAGAACTGATTTTTTGAATTTTGGTTGAAGCATAACATTTAGATTTTAGCTTTTTCTTATTGACAGGTGATTCACCCAATTCATGGAGCGAAGTATTCAGTGTTTCAATTACTTCTGACGTAGATGCAAAAGTTTCGTCCATTTTCTCATCAGCACAGGTTTCATTTGCTTCTTGACTAATTATTAAAGTTTTCAGCTGCTTTCTCCAAGAATCACAAATTTTAGTCTCTTTTGATAATTCATCAAAATTTTCCAACATCCAGTCTGTCACATTACTTAGCTTTTTTTTTTTTATCCCTTACTCTATGGTCACTTTTTTTAAATAGATTGAAACATTGTATTACTGCATATCTTGTACTTTCTATTGTTGATTATTTGTGCATAAAATGTAAAATTCAAATAGTAAAATAACTGACTACCATTACCTGTTCTTTTTATTTTTCCTAAAAAATTCCTGCACAGCTTCAATTTATAAAAGTCCAGTTTCAAAACTCAAAAAGGATATACATTATTCAATTTAAAGTTTTCAACCACAAAAGTTTTCAAACATATATCACTTTCACTGCATGAAACATATATGATCACCATCAAAACCTAAAGCAGTCTGAGGTCTACAAGGTAGGAATGCAAGTTGCTGCTTGGTGGGTCTTGTTACAATGATCTAAACAACAGAATCAGTTTTTCAAGTCAGAACATGCTGTACTGAAATTTTTTCAAGGCTGAAGTTGTCAAAACAGACAAACACGCATTACGTGGTATAGGAATAAAGGTTTTTTCCCCCTTTGGCAGGGAAATGTTCAGAACGTCACAATATGAAATTTTATTTTAAAGTGCATGGACTTGGAATGTTCAGATGTCTGAAGCATCATATTGATGGCTGTTGTGGAGAATCTAACTCTATGGCATGAGGCACCTGTTTTGTTAAAACAATATTGTCTCCTCAGAAGGCATTGCTAATAGCATACAGCTTTGCTTGTAATTTAGACTACGATTCGGCTGTAAGGGAGACGTCCATTCACGATGGCTTGAAAACATTCTCGGAAACAATAAGTGAAAAAAACAAAACGAAAAAAACCATCATGTCCCACTGGCGTGCAATTAAAACGTTCTGTGACTAACAAAGGTGTTCTGAAAGAAGCTCAAGCTGACTGACTTCCGGAATATCTATTTCGAACGAACTCCAGAATGAATAAGACTGAAGTTTTCTCAGAATTGTTAACACATCAAAAACACCAACTGGAACATGTAAAAACTGGTTTCCAGCGAACAAAATATAAATTCCTTAGTTGTGCTTAAACAGATGGAAAGATGTTGAATCTGTGGAATATAGAATGAAAAATGTTTCTTTGATATTATGGAATCAATGGTGTTGTGCATTAACGAAGTTCTTAAAATGATTGTCTATAAACTTGTCGGTGGGATTCGTGATGTTCCGAGCGTCGGAAGAATACCCGAATTCTAATTTTGACATGTCCTGAGAAACACGCATTAAAAAAAAACTGAAAGGGGGTACAATTAAAAAAACAGTTGGTTTTATTGTTCACATATGTTATCTGGATTTCCTTACCATCTTTTGCCTGGTTTTAACAAGTTTTGTCAGAATATCAGCAAAAACCTGGTAACTGCAAATTAAATTCCAATAGCACCTTTGTTAATATCTCGGGAAACAAATTTGCCAATAAAAATTACAGGTAAAATGATAGTGAAGGCCGAGGTGCTATTTTTTTTTTTTTTTTGATTGGAGGTTTAACGACCACCGTGAGCAACTCAATAGGCTATAAGCAGTCGCCCGTCCCTAATTTAGGGTCACTGGTTCCAGGGAAGGGAGAGAGCCAGTGCCGTAAGACAAACACAACATCCATGCCTCACCGGGATTCGAACCCGCACCCCTTACGGACGAATGATCAGAGGCCATCGCTTAGACCACTGCGCCACCGGGGCGGCGCCGAGGTGCTATGACTAACGATTTCCTGAAGGACACCCTTGTCTTTTTACATTACTTAGGACACAAGGCAATCAAAATATTCGCAGAAATGTTGGCTTAATGATTATTCTACAAGTGGTGGTTTTCATCATTCGCTCAACCCCTTCCAACACAAAAGAATTGACTAGGTTATGCTTTTAGTATCGACACACAATAAAACCTAAACAAGTGAGCTACATGCGGAAAAACAACAACTAGAAATATTTTAAAATGCTGAATGAAAACAGTCACCTTTTAATTGCCGTTTGAAAACGCTACAAACTGACTGATATCAGAAATTTAAGAACGATACATAACACCAAGGTCTTTAAATATATCTCATAACACAATAAAATGAAAAAATCCGTATATTGGAGAGGTTACGGTTAAGTATATTGACTCGACTCTAGACTAAATCCAAAATAAAGACCTTGGAGGGAAAGGTCTATAGGTAACGTTAGGAATACCGAAAACGCAGCTAACGAATTGGGCGTGGCCGGAAGTAGGCACGTAGTCCCTAACAATCATGGCTGCCCTCTAAGCTGTTCTCCCTACGTCACTAATCTCACGTGAAGCCTCGTCTCACGTACAACGTGCATATCCCCACTGGTCTCATTTTCACCTCTCACGTGTGTTTGGTGTGGTCCGTACTGGTCGTTATATTTGTAAAGCGAGGCTCATTGCTCAACAATAATTTCATTTTCCCAGTAAGTTTTGCATTTATTCTTTACATCATTTTGTGCTCATATTGTACTTTCAAGGCGAAATTCGTGCACTGTGGCGATCACTTTTTTTCTTCATGCATTCTTATTATGACAAATGTGTTTAACCCACGTGCTATTACAAGTCTTTGTACTCGCCATAAACCTAAGCGTGCTCCGTTTAATTATTTTGGTTTTGTAACTCGTCACGATCCTTTCGGTACTGCGGTAAGATTTGCATATTCATTTCGTCTGTGTTTGTGCCCTTGAAAAATCGTTACGTGTGCTTTCGGGACTGCCGTAAGATTTGCATATTGTTTTAGTCTGCTTGTGTAAAAAATTGTTAAGTGCATGCATTCAGACTCTGTGGTAAGATTTGCATAATATTTCCCATCTCTGCCGCTTGAAAATATCGTTGTGTCCTTTCGGTACTGCGTTAAAATTTGCATATTCATTTCGTCTGTGTTTGTGCCCTTGAAAAATCGTTCTGTGTCCTTTCGGTACTGCGGTAAGATTTGTATATTGCTTTAGTCTGCTTGTGTGAAAAATCGTTAAGTGTATGAATTCAGTACTCTGTCAGGGGTGGCTCAAGGTCCGGGCAACCGCCCAGGGCCCCGTACCGCCGTCAACAAATTAGTAGTTTTTGCCTGGTGTCACCTGAATATATATATATAAATTGGGTAATTGCGATTACGAAGGGCCCCGTGAAGAGCCATCGCCCGGGGCCCCGCAAGGGCTAGGACCACCACTGCTTTGTGTGGTAAGATTTGCATAATATTTCCCATCTCTACTGCTTGAAAATATCGTTATGTGCTCTTTCGGTACTGTGGTAAGATTTGCATATTTATTTCGTCTGTGTTTGTACCCTTGAAAAATCGTTACGTGTGCTTTCGGTACTGCAGTAAGATTTACATAATATTTTCATTTACGTTTGTCCTGCTTGAAAAATCGTTACGTGCTCTTTCGGTACTGCGGTAATATTTGCATATTGTTTTCAAGTCTGCATGTGTGAAAAATCGTGTATGCATTCAGTATATACTCTCTCCGTGGTAAGATTTGCATAATATTTCCCCATCTCTACTGCTTGAAAATATCGTTATGTGCTCTTTCGGTACTGCAGTAAGATTTGCATATTCATTTCGTCTGTGTTTGTGCCCTTGAAAAATCGTTACGTTTGCTTTCGGTACTGCTATAACATTTTTATAATAATTTCATCTATGTTTATGTCCCTTGAAAAAATCGTTATGTGCTCTTTCGGTACTGTGGATATAATTGCAAATTCTTTCGTCTATGTTTGTGCCGCATGAAAAATCGTTACGTGCTCTTTCGGTACTGCGGTAATATTTGCATATTCTTTCCGTTTATGTTTGTGTAGCTTGAAAAATCGTTACGTGCTCTTTTCGGTACTGCGGTAACATTTGCATATTGTTTTCAAGTCTGCTTGTGTGAAAAATCGTTAAGTGTATGCATTCAGTAAATACTCTCTCCGTGGTAAGATTTGCATAATATTTCCCCATCTCTACTGCTTGAAAATATCGTTATGTGCTCTTTCGGTACTGCAGTAAGATTTGCATATTCATTTCGTCTGTGTTTGTGCCCTTGAAAAATCGTTACGTTTGCTTTCGGTACTGCTATAACATTTTTATAATAATTTCATCTATGTTTATGTCGCTTGAAAAAATCGTTATGTGCTCTTTCGGTACTGTGGATATAATTGCAAATTCTTTCGTCTATGTTTGTGCCGCATGAAAAATCGTTACGTGCTCTTTCGGTACTGCGGTAATATTTGCATATTGTTTTCAAGTCTGCATGTGTGAAAAATCGTGTATGCATTCAGTATATACTCTCTCCGTGGTAAGATTTGCATAATATTTCCCCATCTCTACTGCTTGAAAATATCGTTATGTGCTCTTTCGGTACTGCAGTAAGATTTGCATATTCATTTCGTCTGTGTTTGTGCCCTTGAAAAATCGTTACGTTTGCTTTCGGTACTGCTATAACATTTTTATAATAATTTCATCTATGTTTGTGTCGCTTGAAAAAATCGTTATGTGCTCTTTCGGTACTGTGGATATAATTGCAAATTCTTTCGTCTATGTTTGTGCCGCATGAAAAATCGTTACGTGCTCTTTCGGTACTGCGGTAATATTTGCATATTCTTTCCGTTTATGTTTGTGTAGCTTGAAAAATCGTTACGTGCTCTTTCGGTACTGCGGTAACATTTGCATATTGTTTTCAAGTCTGCTTGTGTGAAAAATCGTTAAGTGTATGCATTCAGTAAATACTCTCTCCGTGGTAAGATTTGCATAATATTTCCCCATCTCTACTGCTTGAAAATATCGTTATGTGCTCTTTCGGTACTGCAGTAAGATTTGCATATTCATTTCGTCTGTGTTTGTGCCCTTGAAAAATCGATACGTTTGCTTTCGGTACTGCTATAACATTTTTATAATAATTTCATCTATGTTTGTGTCGCTTGAAAAAATCGTTATGTGCTCTTTCGGTACTGTGGATATAATTGCAAATTCTTTCCGTCTATGTTTGTGCCGCATGAAAAATCGTTACGTGCTCTTTCGGTACTGCGGTAACATTTGCATATTCTTTCCGTTTATGTTTGTGTAGCTTGAAAAATCGTTAAGTGGTATTTCAGTACTGCGGTGACTTTTGCATATTGTTTTCAAGTCTGCTTGTGTGAAAACTCGTTAAGTGTATACATTCAGTACTGCAGTCTCTCCGTGGTAAGATTTGCATAATATTTCCCCATCTCTACTGCTAAAAAATATCGTTATGTGCTCTTTCGGTACTGCAGTAAGATTTGCATATTCATTTCGTCTGTGTTTGTGCCTTTGAAAAATCGTTACGTTTGCTTTCGTTACTGCTGTAACATTTTCATAATTTCATCTATGTTTGTGTCGCTTGAAAAATCGTTACGTGCTCTTTCGGTACTGTGGTTATAATTGCATATAATGTTTGTGCCGCATAAAAAATCGTTACGTGCTCTTTCGGTTGTGCGGTTATAATTGCATATTCTTTCCGTCTATGTTTGTGCCGCATGTAAAATCGTTACGTGCTCTTTCGGTACTGCGGTAATATTTGCATAATATTTTAATCTATGTTTGTGCTGCTTGAAAAATCGTTACGTGTGCTTTCGGTACTGCGGTAAAATTTGCATATTCGTTTCGTTTATGTTTCTGCCGCATAAAAAATCGTTACGTGTGCTTTCCGTACTGTTTGCACATGCTTTTCATCTATGTTGGGGCCCGCATGAAAAATTGTTACGTGCTCTTTCCGTACTGCAGTAAGATTTGCATATTCTTTTCATCTGCGTTTGTGCTTTCAGTACTGCGTAAGATTTACATAATATTTTCATCTATGTTTGAATTGCTTGAAAAATTGTTGTGTCCTTTTTAATTTTATTTTTTTCATTGGAGGTTTAAGGATGACCACCGTGAGTAACTCAATGGGCTATAAGCAGTCGTCCATCCCTAATTTAGGGTCACTGGTTCCAGAGAAGGGAGAGAGCCCCAGTGGTGTAAGACAAGCACAACGTCATGCCTCATCAGGATTCGAGCCCACACCCTTCTCTGACTAATGTTCATAAATCAGTGCTTACACTGCCTTGTTGGGGTGGCTTGAGTGTCCTTTCGATACTGCAGTAAGATTTGCATATTCTTTTCGTCTACGTTTGTGCCCCACATGAAAAATCGTATGTGCTTTCGGTACTGTGATAAGATTTACATAATATTTTCATCTATGTTCGTGTCGCTTGAAAAATTATTGCGTTCTCTTTCGGTGCTGTGGTAACATTTGCATATTCTTTTCATCTATGTTTGTGCCACTTGAAAAATCGTTATGTTTGGGTTTGATTCTGCCGTAACATTTGCATTAATCTTTTCTGTTGGGCGTTTAATGGCCATTATGAGCAACTCAATTGCTTTAACCAGTCGCTCAACCTTGATTTAAAGCCACTCATTCCAGGGGAAAGAGAGAGCCAGTGCTGTAAGACAAGTACAACATCCATGCCTCCCCGGGATATGAATACAACATCCATGCCTAACTGGGATACGAACTCAGACCCATCTGAAATGAATGATCAGAAGCCGCCGCTCAAACCACTGTGCCAGCAGGGCTGCCTTTTCATTTATGTTTGTGACGCTTAAAAAATTTTGCACTGTGCTTTTGGTACTGCATTCATATTTGCATAATCTTAGTCTATATTTGTGCTGCTTGAAAATACTTTACGTGTGCTTTCGGTACTGCAACAAGATTTGCATAATATTTTCACCTATGTTTGTGCGCCTTGAAAAATCATACCCTCATTACCCTGTGTTTTTAGTAATGTGGTAAGATACTATTTCCTAATCTGAGTTAGTGAGCCTTGTTTACTCGGGCCAGTTGACTCGAAGCTCGTTGACCAACTCAACCGCCCCCTGAGAAAAAAAATTGTTACACACAACAAAATCCTACCAAAAATACCCTTGAGGCTATCAAGGGTATTTTTTTGATAGGATTTTGTTGTGTGTAACAATTTTTTCAAGTTATTTTAATTATTTGTTTGCAGTTTTTTCAGCTTCTTATTAATATTGTTCATTCAGTTCTTTTTTTAGCTTATTATTTTTGTTGCAAGTTTTTTCAGCTTTTCATAAGCTTTTAAAAGAAAAATCAAGCAGAGGTGTTTACAAATGCTTTGCAGCTTTTCGTAATTATGATTATAAAATATACATAGAATATAAGTAAAAAAGTTGTACAAGTACAGGCTAATAAATGAAATAAGTAACTTGTTTTAATTTATTTAATACTGTCATTTAATTATTTCTCATTTTAATTTCTCTAATATACCAGACAAGTGTGATGGATGATTGGGAATTTACCAAAACTTGTAACAGATTTAAGGAGTCTACATATAAAAACATGAAAAGGTGGGCACTTGTTGATCTTCCTCCGCAGAACTTGCACAAATGTAGTGTTTGCCAAATTCTATTTAGTTTGGCCCTTGACTCAGAGAGCGAATGATAATTTGGCCCCAAAACCAGGAAAGTTTGCCCATGCCTTCACTATATGTATCTCTATTGTGAGCAAAATGAAAAGTTGGAAATTGTAGGACAGTAACCTTAAGGAAGACATGGAGACTACACACACTAACTCTCTCTGGTTACAAAAAAGGTAGTGATATTGCATGAAATAAAATGTTATATTTTTATGGTTTTCTTCTTTGATTTTAGCTATAGTTTGTGTGTATTGACTATTTTTCTTGCCTCTTTTTAGGTGAAATAGGTTTTTATAGTGAAGTGAATTCCTATGAAACAACTATGAGTATGCCCAGGTAGGTACTGTTGGCACTTCTATAATAACATAACTGAAAAAATCTCACCTCCCACCTCTGTTGTCTGAATCCTTTTATATATAGCTTACCTTTTTTTGTTTTTAGTGGAAGGGGATACTTCATATACCATCTGCTCCCTTCAGTTATTTTTTTGCATTGATAAGTGAAATATTTTAATTGTACAACATACATTTCATGTTAGGAAATTTATATTTTAAAAAATTGGTGTAGCAAGCAGAGCACCATGATGGAAACATTAAATTCAGATTGCATTAAGTTAGTTTTCAAATAAAGATGCAGACAAGAATTTGCATTACACTGTTAAGGAAAAACATCACTTCACTAAGATGTTCTCAGAAGATTTAGATGTTTCCTCATCAAAAAAAGCAAGATGCCAAAAGTGAAAGATACTAATAGTAGGTAGGATACTACATCCAACAGAAACCATCGCTCTTTCCATGTTAATAAGCGAGTCACGGATAAATCTTCATCGGCCGCCACCGGGAATCAAACCCCGAGTTTTCCAGTTACGTGCCGGACACATGAAATGCGATCAACTGTCTGCCATGTAGTTTGGCAGTTAAAACATCGCAATACATGGCAGGCAGTTAATCACATGAAATGTGATTAACTGTCTGCCACATAGTTTGGCAGTTAATCACATGCGAGTCTGGAAAATTCGAGGTTGCAGTGGCAGCATGGTCCGGTGCGTTACTGGAAAACCCTGGGTTCGATTCCCAGTGGTGTCTGATGTTCCTGGTCCACGTCGAGTGTTTGAATTAGGATACTGCTGTTATGTAATGTGCAAAATGGTATAATTATACTAGTATCAGAATTCATTGAGGTAAAACAGAAATCAAAAGTTTCCAAGCTTTCTAACGTCAACCAGAAGGCTTTTTGCTAGAATGGGAGACTGTAAACTGAATAGTAGAACACTTCAACAATTTGAAGCATGGTGACTTGACACCAGGCTTACATTGTTGAAGCATTATTTTATTCAGTTTGCTTGTACCTTCCTTGAAGAAAAAAAACCCATCTGGTTGATGTGCGAAAGCTTGAAAACTTTGATTTTCATTCTACGCCAATAAATTCTGATAAGTGTAGTTACACTATTTTGAGTATACTTGCTGTACAGTTTCTTGTTATTAATTTGTAATATAATGTGTTGTAAACCTGATACCTGTATAATTTGGAGAGGCTTTTTAATCAAAACAAATTCAAAAATTAAATTGTCGAAAAACGTTTTTCTCCTCAGTAAGTACCGTAAAAATTAAATGGAAATGGACGATGTCATCGCTCTTTCCACGTTATTTTTAAACAACGCATAGCGACTGAAAAATTGTATTCCGGCACCGCTGGGATCGAACCCCAGAACTCTCGATAACTAGTCGAGTGCGTTCGAATTTCCGCTACAGCGCCAACAATTCTCAGCGCCATGCATGGTATATCAGTCAGCATCTGACTACACGAATACGTCTTGATAGTCTCAGCAACTGAGATGGCGTCATCTGGTGGCATTTAACACAACAGCTATTTAATTGTAGCTGATAAATTCAAAGGGCGATAGAACTCTCGGCTAGTTATCGAGAGTTCTGGGGTTCGATCCCAGCGGTGCCGGAATACAATTTTTCAGTCGCTGTGCGTTGTTTAAAAAATAACGTGGAAAGAGCGATGACATCGTCCATTTACATTATCTCCACGTATTTGATATATATTAACCATTTCTATCGCCCTTTGAATTTATCAGCTACAATTAAAATAGCTGTTGCGTTAAATGCCACCAGATGACGCCATCTCAGTTGCTGAGACCATCAATACGTATTCGTGTAGTCAGATGCTGACTGATAATACCACGCATGGCGCTGTAGCGTAAATTCGAACGCACTCGACTAGTTATCGAGAGTTCTGGGGTTCGATCCTAGCGGTGCCGGAATACAATTTTTCAGTCGCTATGCGTTGTTTAAAAAATAACATGGAAAGAGCGATGACATCGTCCATTTACATTATCTCCACGTATTTGATATATATTAACCGTAAAAATTATGTGGTTTCACGTTTTATTTTAAGTGTTAGTTGAGGCACAACCTTATTTGGTGCAGATCAGACGATTTGCAGTTGAAAATTTAATGAAGTCTTTGTATATTTTTAAATGCATGTGTTTCAAAATTATTTGCTCTTATTGCTTAAAAGAAGAAAACGAATGAAAACCACAAATTGGGAAGTATGTTTCCTTATAAGTGATATGTTAAAGTTTGTAAAAAATCCCCCCCCCCCCCCAAAGAAAAGCAGTATGTTTGACAGTGAGAATGTGTTTCTGCTGTTTTCCCTTATTTTTTGAAGTACATGTTAATGTACTACCATGTAAATAATTTAATTTTTAAATAAGTAATGACTATGTCTTATAATTGCAACACGGTTAATGAATGATTTTTGTACTGCTCCATTTTTCAAACAATTAACATGCCTTCATTATACTCATACTTTCTGCCACGTGAACTTCCAGTACGTGTATGGCATGCTTCAGTTTGCAAACGAACCATTGTGTTGACAGTGTCTGTTGCGATAATTCTGCTGTAGAGTATTTTATGCTATGTATTTGTATGTCATCGTAGCAAATACATCTCTGTTGTGTTGAACTCTTTATTGTCTTAATGTGGGATAATGATTTTTCTTTTTGCAGTATCCGTGGTTGTATTGTTGGTACCTCAATGGTGAAATACATTACAAACAGAAGAATCGTAGGGCCAGCTTTAGGTGCAAATATTTGCACCTTCAGCAAACCAGGTGCTGGTGCTCATAGAATTTTAGATTTCATTTTGAGCCTAGATGTATCTTCTTTTGATTTCCTCATTCTGGAAATAGGTATTATAATGATCTCATGAATGATCATTTTTCTTAAGCATTTTGGGTGATGTGTTACATTTTTTTAAACGAATAAAAAAATCCAAACCTACACATCATTTGTGAGATCACACCTATTTTGAGAGATGAGGAGAAAGATAAAAGAAGAAAAAAATGGAATAAAAAACTAAAAAGGCTGCTTCCATATAGCATTAAACTAATGCACACTGAAGTATTTTTTTCATATATATGAAAAGACCATTGTTGCAATGCATTCATTTGTACCTGCAGTTTCCTCTCACTTTTTGTTCTAGAAGAAAATATAAGTAATGCACAATGCAAAAACAACGCATGACGTAATGAGGCAGTTGTTCGCGAGAGTGTGATGGCATAAAACTCTACGAGGATCCACACGCAACATGTGACGTAATGAAGCAGGTGGCGTGGCCGTACACTAATATCTCAATTGCAAGAGTGTGACGTCATATGATTTATAAGCACGGGACACACAAATTGGACAACACCATAACACTAAAAACATGGTAACTCGGGGTGGTCATTTAACCCACTAAACGAATTTTTCCAAAGTAGAGATCAAGCTAAATCGATTTCTAGGACCAGAAAACGGTCGGTTGACCACTTTCATCAATATCCTTAGAACCGTTTTCAAAATAAAATTTACATAGGTACAAATATATATATATATATAAGGATCCTGTTCCCACTAAAGGGGCTCTGACGACCGCCAATAGCGGTATAACTATACCATCGGGATTAGAGGAAATGCTATCCCACACACACCAACCCGCTTGGCCAGAGTGGTGAGTTATGGCCAAACCCCTCCAAAATGACTCCACAACTTAAATCTTGGCCCTCAGTCTCTGGCAGCTGGAATGTACCTGGCCAAGGCAGCGGCCAGTGAAGGCAAAGGGTGCTAAGAATCACCGGAGGACCAGACTAGGCTGTCATCTGATGCTAACCTTGGCTACGTATAATGGACGCTCCCTATCTTCCGATTCAAGGCTTCTTGAATTGGAAGAGGAACTACAAAGGATCAAGTGGGACATCGTCGGGCTAAGTGAGGTAAGGAGAAGATCTCATTGAACTGAAAAGTGGACATCTCTTCTATCGTGGGACAGATACTGGCAGAACTAGTGGTGTTGGATTTATAATAAACAAGAAACTGAAGGATAAAGTTGTAGAAGTTGAAAGTTCCTTTGACAGAGCTGCACGACTCGTTATCCAACTCTCGAGAAGATACCAGGCTCAGATTATTCAAACTTATGCACCCACCGCAAGTCATCCTGAAGAAGAAATTGAAGAATTCTATAAGGAAATTCGTCATCTAAATAATAAAATTAAGCAGCGCAGCACTTAAAGATAATTATGGGAGATTTCAATGCAAAAATAGGGCAACGGCAACAGAATGAAACTTCACTAGGTAAATTTGGTCACAGCAACAGAAACCAGCGTGGAAATATTCTCGTTGAGTTTGCAGAGGCAGAACGGTTTTTCATCTTGAACTCCTTTTTCAAGAAAAAGCCACACAGGAAATGGACATGGAGACATCCAAATGGGATGACAAGTGAAATTGATTTTATTATGTGTAACAAAACATTCGTCATAGAAGACTGCAGTGTGCTAAACAAGTTCAACACAGGTAGTGACCATAGATTGGTGAGATGTAAGATGCACCTCAACACTAAACTAGAACGTAGCAAGCTCATAAGACAAACAAAATGTATTGACATAACCAACCTTAGAAAACATCATAATACCTTCAAGTTGGAACTGAAGAACAGATTCTCTGCTTTAGAAGGCCTAACATCGGAAGAAGTGGATATTTCGGAAGTTAACAGAAAAGTAACCAAAGCTCTTATGGAAACAGCAACAAAATTAGCTGGGTCTAAGAACAAGTTGCATGTGAACACATTATCAGGAAAACCCAAAATGTTGATGCAAAAAAGAAGAGAGATGAGGACAACTAAAGAAGATGCAACTTCCAAAGTGGAATATATAGAGCTATGCAAAACAGTACGGAAAAGTATCACTGAAGACTTAAGTAAATTCAACTGTGAAGTAGTGAGGAAAGCAATTGAAAACAACCAAAGCCTAAAGATAGCAAAGTGACATCTCAGTAAAGGAAGAAAACAGATAATGGCCCTGGTAAAAGAAGATGGTTCTGTAACAAGAAATAGAGGGGAAATCTTGACAAGAGTGAAAGATTTCTACTCCAAATTATATGAAAGGGATGATATGTGTACTCCAGACGTCATGAAAGGTACCAGTACCAGAGTTCTTCCAGTCCTCCCAGCAGAAGTTGCACATGCAATTAAGAACATGAAGCGGGGAAAAGCTCCAGGAGAAGATGGAATTATTGTAGACATCATACAAGAAGCAAGTGGAGAAATCGAAACAGTACTCGCCCAAATTTTCACTCGATGCCTTAATGAAGGGAAGATTCCTGAGGATTGGAACAATGCTACAATGATCTTGCTACATAAAAAAGGTGACATTGAGGATCTCAGGAACTACAGACCTATCAGCCTCCTATCAGTGGTTTATAAAATCTTCACTAAAGTTCTTTCACACCGCTTGAAGGTAACACTGGACATGGCTCAACCGAGAGCACAAGCTGGATTCAGGAGTGGCTACAGCACAATAGATCATACCCACGTACTGAGAGAACTAATTGAAAGAGTGAGGGAATATGAACTTCCATTGTGCATTAATGGAGATTATCTAACCCACCTTCGTTTTGCTGATGACGTAGTCATTTTTGCAACTACCCCATCAGAGCTGCAGAGTATGATCCAGAAACTTGCTGACAAGAGTAAAGAAGTGGGATTAAAAGTGAACTTTCAAAAGGCAAAAGTGATGTTCAATGCTTTTACAAGAAATGAAGATTTATGGATTGATGGGAAAATGCTGGAGATAACAGACATGTACGTTTATCTTGGACAGCAGATATCAAGTGAAGGTCACATTGATGAAGAAATTAATCGGGGTACAAAACTTGCCTGGAGAGCTTTTGGAAGAAACAGCATAATTTTCAAGAGCAATATGCCATTATGTCTTAAAAGAAAAGTGTTTGATCAATGCATCATTCCAGTGCTTACGTATGGTGCAGAGACGTGGACCTTAACTAAAAGAGACAGACAAAGGCTGCAGACAACTCAAAGAAGCATTGAGAGGTGCATGCTTGGTGTAACCAGGAGAGATAAGAAGAGGAACTCGTGGATCCGAAAAATCACAAGAGTGGAAGACATCGTGATCGGAGTTAAATCCCTAAAATGGCAATGGGCTGGGCATACTGCCAGAAAGACAGGCCATCGATGGACAGCCAAAATTTTAGATTGGATTCCAAGGGACAAGAAAAGACCCAGAAGACCACATGGGAGATGAGTGGATGAAATTCGAAAGTATGCAGGAGTGACATGAAGGCAACTGGCACAAGACAGAACGTTGTGGAGGAAACTTGGGAAGACCTTCATTCAGCAGTGGATTGATAATGGTTGACAATTATGATGATGATATATAAGGAGAAGAATAAAAAAGGAAACCAAAACAGAGAAAGGAGGAGTAAGTAAGAGGAAGAAACCAACATGGAAAAAGAAATGAGTTAAAACCAAAAAGGAGGGGAGAGAAGAAATTGAACAAGGCTGAAAAATGAAGGGGACATTTTACATGGTGTTTTCAAGGGCAATGCATGCAGAACAAACACTCCTTTATTTAACATCACAACCTAGAATTTGGGTTTTTGCCTTAATTTAATGACATAGATTTTGATTTCATCGACAGAATAAAATATTAACATTACCAAGCAAAATACATAAAATAAGAAATTAAATTAATAAAATTAAAAGTAAATATAATAAAAACCAAGCTTTTGAACGGGGGCTGCAGCAAAAAAACTTAGTCCTGGAGAGAAGCTCTTAGGCCGTAAAATTAAAGTAATTTAAGAACATTACGTTTTTCTTAACTGGGCAAAGGATTTCGGCATTCCCGCACTAAAAGATAACCATTGAAGATGAGAAGATATTTTGATTCAAAAATAAAAATTTACATAACCTTTTCTTTTATACAAGAGAAAATGAGACAAAACTGTACAGTAACAGGTTGATTAACTATAACTAAACCGAGGCCCAAAGCAAACAAAAGAAGACAAAAAAATTCAAAACAAATAATAAAAAGAAAAAAGCTTTTTTTATTTACGGGGGAAAACGAGACACAGCCAAAAACAGTTTACTAGCGGAATAACTAGAACAAAACGAAAAAAAAGTCCTTTTCTGAAATTAGTACTGTGGTCGTGATTATGTGCATTTCTGTGTTTGTGAAAGAAATATGTACTAACTGCCATATCTTGCATCTATGTGTGCAAAAAAGTCAGTGTAATTCCACTTTTTGTGTGATATGATTGACTATATCATGGAAAACAAATAGCAAATTTATAAATATCTTTCTTTCACTTTGTTTTTGTATTTTTTACTTGTCATTTTGAAAAGTTTGTGTCATGCTGTTGCCTTGTCTGTATCTATGACATTCTCAAATTTCAGGCAGCCTTTGCAGGGAGAAATTTGAAAAAAAAGTTAGCCGTGGATGGACTGCATACAAGTTGGGCTGGAGGTGCAGTCCTTTGCCGACTAATACGTTACGAACTGAGGCTGGTGTTTGACCGGGGACTGGTGCCTGAAGGCAGTTGGGAATACCAGGCCTGTCACACAGGTTTCTGCTTTCAGTGTCACTGCAGTGGCCACTGCAAAAAAAAATTAAATTCAGTTTGTCAGTGAATTAATAGTCATTTGAAATGATTCATTAGATTTCTGCAATGATATGTTATTTTCATTTAGTTGTTATGATTGTATCATTTCAAATGTATTTTACCACATTTAGCTATTAAATACTAACAATAAAATGATGAAGATTATGTGCCTTCTTAAGTTTGTGCTAGTGTTTTTGTCTCAGAGGCCTCTGAAGAAGTTGCAGGAGCAACATCACCCTCAAAACATTCTCAGAACAGAATAACTAAATGGAAAAGAAGTTCAACATCACGTATTGAAGCTGAAATAGATAAATTTCACAGGAAATGTGTAAAATCTGCAGAAACCATGAATTTCATGCATTATGTGATTTAATGCAAATTGACGGCTGATTCATTATGTAGCACAGCACATCTAAGAAGATTACCATTGCAAAGGACTTCAGTTTTTTTTTTCGCAAGCAGTTTTTTTCGTAGTAAAACATTAAAACAAATCCCACATGCTAGTCAACTTTATAGCCAATGTGGCTTGTAATAGACGAGCATTCATACTACTTGTACTTCTCCGCGTCCGCAGAGCTTACAGCTGTAAAATTAATTACTCTGTAATTCTTTTTTTGTTTCACAATATCATTTACAAAACAAATAACTATCCTCCCAGAGATATAATTTAAAACCTCTAGTCTACCATAAATTTAATGGAAATGATGAACCGACGGTAGTTTTAGCTGTAAGAAGTAATTCCTCACAAAATGTTACAGCTGACAACACACATTGTGGGATAAATTATAGCAACAGTCCATGTTAATTATTACGACTGTCTTTAAATAAAGTAATGTCATTTGAACTTTTCCCGTATTTTCATTTATGTTAAAATAAACCCTACATAATTATGAATATTGATTCACAAATCTTATTCTCACAAATAATATTAATAAAAATGTTTTTTAGTAAATTGTACATGTTTTGCTGAAATGTTTTTCACGCATAATATACTGTATTGCTCTGAATATAGGCTTCACTTGTGATATGAGATCTCAAGAAAAAGCAAACCATACCTACATGTTATTGTAGGAGCATGATTATAAGTTACACTCCGTTTTTAAACAAATCATTAGAAATGTATAAATCAAATCGTTTAAAAAAATACCTGCTAATTTTAAACTGTTGTATTGGCAACTGGACATTAAAAAATGGCTTTTTCAAACTTTTCTGGCTTGAAAATCATCAATTATATCGTCAAAACTGAAATCTGCTGTTACATCACTTTTTCAATGGACAGTATTCCAAGAGCATCATTTGAAACTTCTTTTAAACTTGCTCTAAGTCTACGCTCAGTTCTTTTCAGAACCAAAAACGAGCGTTCGCTTGAACAGTTGGGAATTGGTATTGTTAAAAAAAACAAAATCCTGATGCATGTGTCAACATAGGGGAAAATATCAACTAAATTCAACTCAAATTTGAAATATGTGAATCCGTTTATTGGTGTAAATATGACGTGGATGTTAGTCAACCGCCTGAAGAAGCCGTCCGTTGACGGAAAGCTTGCGTGAAGATTATATATATATTTTCCTACACCAATAAATACGGATTGTATTATATTTGTTTTGCAATTTAGGTCTGTTTTTATACCATTTGAATGCCTTTTCTTTAACTTTAAGGAGAACGTTGGCTACATATGCTTCTGTATTGTGAGATTTTTTGAAATTCCTGACAACACTGGTTGAGGTGCATAGGACTTTTCTGCCACTGTTTCTTAGTCCTGGATAAACAACTGGCTACATAGATAATTAAAACCATTAAAGTATCCCTTCTATGTCCAGTAGTTCCTTGATTGTTTAACTGTGAAAGAATGTTTGTCTGGAATGTAGTTCCATTTATAGACATACAGATCTTCCAAAAATTATGAAATTAATGTCACAATGAAATTCTGGGGTGTGTACAGTTCCAAGTTTTCATGATCACAAAACAGTATATGTAAAATGTTATTCACCACAAATCTATCAGTACAATTACTAATGATCTTTAAAAGTTTTTCAGTATGGAAGTCAGCATTTATCACCACAAAACATGGCTTACATTACCTGCTACATTGTACCTATGTAAATGCTATTTTTCCCCTAATTGTATAGAGCTGCTGCATTTGCTTATTGCATAGCAACTGCATTCAAATCATGTGTAATATATCACACTGACTACCAATTATTTTCATGGAGACTTGCCGGCAGTTTAGTAGTGGCTCAAAAAGAAGTTGTATTGTAATTGTTGCTTCCGAACCAGCAATCAAGTTCTACTATTCCTCAAAATTGAATATCTGTGCCATGTGCCTGCATGACACAGATCTTCAATGCATCACCAGCGTTTATTTTTAAACTTTTGAGGAGAAACAATGACTGCACAATAAATCAAAATTTTCATTTCCTTTGTTCATAGGGAAAAACAACAAAAGCTCTGAAGTACCTTTGGCTGTAAAAGAACTGGCTGAAACAACTCGCTTCTTGAGTTCTTAAAGTTTGACCGTGATCACTGATAAGTGGTCATATCAAAACTTGTAAGACCATGATTGCTGAAATCTACATTTGTGCTCAAAACTTCTGCTGCGTATGGCAATTGAAGACTTCAGGGGCGGACTGGTTATTTCTGGTACAGTACTGTACTTTAAAAATATGGAAAAGCTTTCTGTTCAGCTTTTCAAAAACATCTGCACATTGGGACTTCACTGCAGCATCGTTACTTCAGAGAAAACAACACACAGGGGAAGAAATTCCGACCATAGGCTTAGCGTATGGAGGCGCCCCCCCCCCCTTTCCCACTTCAAAATCTGAAAAAAAAATAACTAGTTCACCTCTGAAATGTTATAAAGTCTGACATACACCCAAGGAAACAATGCTACGCCATAGCGAGCATTGTTAATGCACAATAGCATACAGTCATCTGATGACGGTTTTCATCATCAGGTGACTGCATGAGTTCAGAAGTTCTTTATTCGGGGAAACATAATTACAGGACGCCATGTGACGCCAAAAGAAATGGCGAGAAAACTTAATGTACAATAGCTTGTCAACACCAGCATAAAGTAATACAAACTGATAAAAACAAGTAACGCCTTGACAGCGGCAATATTGCACAGGTGCAACAATAACGAAGTACAACAGATGCAAGAGTGAAAGCGCGCAGCATACAGGACTAATACAGGGCCAGGCCGGGCTGAGTCCGACCACTTTATATCCTTCGCCCGATCTAAATCATCAGACGCCCCTCCCAACTTGCTTGTCTGGCTACGGGCCTGGACCAAGGAGGTTATATTACTGGAGACACCACTCCTATCCACGCTGCATTGGCCGCCATAAGTCACCGTCCGTGCTGCAAATGACGTCATGAGCAGGCACGACGCAGCCGCAGAAAAGAAGCTGCTTTGAAACCAATGGAACAAAAGCTTCTAAGCGTATAAACAGATAAAATGAGATTCAATAATTTTTATCAATGATACACAAGCTTACTGTTTTATCAACGGTATATTTTGGCGGACCTGACTCCAGAGAGAGATACAAATCATAAAACACAGTAATACATGACATCAGTGAGGCGTCAAAAGGAACGGCA
The DNA here is from genome assembly GCA_039090855.1 of Macrothele yani. NCBI lineage: Eukaryota > Metazoa > Arthropoda > Arachnida > Araneae > Macrothelidae > Macrothele > Macrothele yani. The sequence continues at coordinate 132,652,459 of CM077009.1, read as the reverse complement.
GGAAAACGTGGAATGTACAGCAGCTTGTCAACCCCAGCCGGAAATGAAACATATTGATAAAAATAGTTTTGCCTCACCGGGGCAGGATTAGTGCACCGCCGTGAAAATAACAGGGAATGCAAAAAAAACAGAAAGAATCGTACTCACGCACCGGGGAGCTGAATAAATTTAAATACACGGCTGGCTACCCAAAATGCAACACCAGGAAGGAAGCATCCGATTGGCCTGAAATTCGCAGCATGCGTCGCCCAGGAGAGGACATGCAAACGATTAGCACTGCAAATCATGTGCGCCCAGCACCCCACCGAGAAGCACTATAAGAAGGGTGCACAGAAGGCGGGGTGTAAGTAGTGGAAGTGTGTTGTGCTGCCGGACCTGTGCGTGGGAAGCTTCCTGATGCCTCGTCACAGAATACGGCAGTCATTCCAGCACGTTTCGGAGTTTGCAAGAGTACGAATAGTGGTTTATTGCGACAGCGGTTTATCGTACCGAGACATCGGCGGCCGTGTGGGACGACATCCAGCCACAGTGAGGCGAGTATGGATTCGGTGGGTGCAGGAGGGACGGACAGGCCGACGTGAGCGATCACACCGCGAAACGAGAGGACCGGCATGTTGTGCGGCGGGCATTGACGGCTCGCACCGCCACATCACGAACGTTAGCGTGTTGCGGAACAAACTGTGTCAGCTCGTACCGTTTGATGTCTGCAGAAGCGGGGACTTGTCGCGCGACGCCCATTGCTCCGATTACCATTGGCGTTATACATTATCTTCTCCAACGAATCCCGACATTATCTTGTCATGACATTATCTTCTCCAACGAATCCCGCTTCTGTCTGCAACACCACCCTGGTCGGATCCGCGTGTGGCGGCACCGCGGCGAGAGACAATGACGCCTGCATTATGCATCGCCATACCGGTCCGTCGCCGTGCGTTATGGTTTGGGGCGCAATTGGATATGACACCCGCACCCCTCTGGTACGCATCGCCGGTACACTCCACAGCCACTGCTTCATCTCCGATGTTTTGGGAGACTGTAGTCCTCCCTTACCTGCAGGACCTGCCAGAGGCCACGTTTCAACAGGACAAGGCGCGCCCGCACGTGGCACGCATCGTGCAACTATTCTTCACGGCCCACCAGGTGTCACTGATGCCGCGGTCCTCCTGTTCTCCAGATATGTCGCCCATCGAACACGTCTGGTCGCAGATCGGCAAGCATCACCCGCGGCTACGCCTGATGAACTGTGGCAACGTGTGGAAGCCACTTGGACCGACATACCCCAAACCTACATCCATAAGCTTTCGTTCGATGTAGCGGCCGTTATTGCCAGCCATGGGGGCCACACGTCCAAATTGAATCGGGACTCGTCCGAAAACACGACATTTTGCCAATCAGCACGCCATTGTCTGCATTGAAAACCCCATTCTAGCCTGAGGCGCCCATGGTTCAGGGTCAAAGGAATCCGCCGCAGAGGGATGCTTGTAAGCAGTCCTCTGTGTAGTAGACGGCGTTGAACGGTTGAGGCAGACAATCGCGCACATGTTGCAGTGCTCCACTGTTGTGCTAACAGGTGCAAAGATGTGATACAGTTCGTCACTGCCATGCGGACGAAGTGTCGTCACATCTTTCAGTCCACTGCCGGACTGTCGCTGCACCTGGTTCTCCTCGGTCCACTGTCGCCACATGGACATCGCTGCCGTGGCGTTATCTCCCTTCCAAGCCGCAATGTCACGGTACGAAAATGCTCCACGCAGACCAATTATTCGTCCCCGTTCAAACTATGTCGTATGGTGATATTACGCCTTTCGTCGCCGCCGAGTAGTATAAAAGGACCGGTCCGGCAGCCGCAGCAGGGGGCGTGACATGAGACAGCCAGTAGGAGGACGAGAGAGCGTGTCCAATATGAGGATGTGCGGTCTGTAGGTGGCGCTAGTGTGTTTGGTTAATGTGCTGCCCCTTGCGGTGCTTTTTGGAATTTTATTATTTCGATGTATCTTTGAGGGATGGATGGTTGTTGATGTGCTGCCTTCTGGTGGTAGTTTGAGGAATTTTTTTTTATTTTCTCGGGAGATTTTTTGGACTTTGACAAATATTTGGAGAAATGAAGCGGAAATGTGAATTCTGAGTTTTTGTCCTTCCCAATATTTTTTTCACTCGAAGTTATTTTATAAAACTTATATTTTTAGAAATTCCCTGATGTGTTAGTAATTGTTATAAGCGTTCTATGTCACGAAATAAGTGCGTAAAAAAGCTCTGATGGCCCAGAGAGATTCGAACTCGCAATCCTTCGTTCAGAAAGCGGACGTTCTACCCACTTTACCATCGGACCATTGGGAAAAGATGCTTGAAATGGGAAGATGGTTGTTTTTTCATGGTGTTAAAATGTTTTTGGGAACTTTTTTTGTGAATTTAAGTAAAAAATGGAGTGTGAGGGGGAGTGGACGTTATTTGAGTTGCGAACGAGATGGGGTGAACATGAATTTTTCTGTTATGGTGGAACATCTGTCGTTGAACTGTTGTAATTGAGGATGTAATGAAACAGGCGTATCTTACCAAGGGCGCCCATAATGGGGGGGGGGCTCGACCCCCCAGCAGTTGGTTTAGCCAAATTTTTGATACATTTAAAACACTAAAACAGACGAAACCTTTTTTTAGAGCATTTTTAGAAATAATAAGATATTAATGATTGATTGTTTCAATTATTTTTCTTGTATTTAATATCTTGTACATTTACTAAAATGTTTGACAACCTTGAAGGAGGTAAGAATTTTGCTTACACCCACCCCCTTCCCCCGTAAAAGTACTCATATGGGTGCCACTGTATCTCACAGCCATAAAAGAAGGAAGTTTTGGTGATGTGAAGGCTTTATTCCGTGCTGTCAAGAAAGAAGGCGTCAAGAAAAAAAGACGTAAAAAAATGGCTGAAAGGGGAGAAAACCAACGAGACGTCGTTTCCCGAGAAAGAGAGTTGTGGTGAATAAAATAGGCCAACAGTTTCAAGCAGTCTTGGTTGACCTCCCCAGTTTGAGTCGGCATAACGATGGATTTCGTTACTTGTTGACGTGTATTGATATATATTTTCCAAATATGCGTGGGTGATTCCCCTAAAACAAAAGTCGGGGTCCCATATCGTTCAAACGTTTTCGAAGATTTTCGAACAAAGAAAATGATTTTCGAACAAGAAAACCATTAAAACTGCAGACTGATAAAGGAACTGAATTTAAGAACAAAGAATTTCAAAAGTTTTTAAAACAGCACGAGGTGCATATCTTTACGACGAACAACGTGACGAAAGCAAGTGTTGTGGAAAGATTCAATCGCACGCTGAAAACTCGAATGTGGTGATTCTTTACAAGTCAAAATACGTTCCGATTCATCTACGGGCTCGACGATTTAGTACACAGTTACAATAATTCTCCGCATCGAAGTACAAAAATGAAACCTTAGCATTACTTAGTTTTTAAGTAAATACATTTCTCTGGCAATAAAGACTAGAACTAAAAGCATTAATGAATTACAAGAAAATTACTTTTAAATTACCCCTGAGAATAAAATATGTCCTGCAAGACTACTAAGGTTTTGATTGGAATACATATACTCAGCCTTTTCGTTCTCTATTAATATTAAGAGAGGATTTCTGAAATGATGTGTAATATAAAATATTTACCTTCAACTACTGAGCATCCGATTTCGTTCACAATTTGTTTCCAAATGTCTCAGTGCATTGGCATATCTAACAGCAACAATAAAGGATAATAAAGGCAGAGAATCTCATTTGTAAAGTCTACAGCCGGGGATCCACATCGCGCCACAAAATGTGACTGAAATCTGATAACCAAAAATCAACATTATTTCATGCCAAGGTGAAACGAATATAAAAATTTTCTTTCAGTGCAGATTTATACGTCGATTTTTATGGGTTGTGTCAAATCGATCAACGAATTCGCTTAAAACAATTTATTTTATAATTGTCGACTCTATAGCTAAGACAGCGCGATTACGTAGACGATCGTTAGCCATTCGATTTCTGAGATAGGTTTTCAACCTCATCTCATGCATGAGAACGTTCTTTAGCAGGATGCACTAGTAACTGGTATTGTTAGTGTAATGACTGCAAGCTTATACAACTCATGAAAAGCTAATTTGCATTCCTCCAAAACTTGAGCTAAAATATTGAGAGTTCCCACAACGCATTTTCTTTCTTTTTCATACCGCTTTATCATTCTGGGTAACAAGCCTCCGATTTCACACTATCTATGTCGCATTTGTAGTGTTCGGCTAGAGGCCTTAGATCGTCGATAAATAAAAATTCCTAATTTCTAGGGTCCAAAGAACTTAAGCCACGAATGGGTGTAGTATGGGTTGTAAAACATCGTTTGAGCTCTTCATTGATTGTGTCCAAAACAGGGATATAAAAATGCAATCAAAAATCTTTAGTTATCAGGATATCCTGATTCGAAACTTCAGTAACATATTTCGCCAGGCGGGGTGAGAGTTTTCTTTTACTTGATTTCTGTTCACCGAACTGTTCCAAACAGTTTGCGTCTGCGATATCCGTTGCCTCATAAAAAAAGTGTAGCAAACTCTGCCTCCGAATCACGCATGGTAAAAAAAAGATGCACTGTTGTTTCAATTGTCTCAAAGGCTTTGTTTTGCAGATAATTCGAAACTGCCAGTTTATTCAAAATGCACGAGAAAACATAGAGTTGGATAACAAAATCTCTACTCAGTTGACCCAAAAGACCGCGAGTTTCAGCTGCCCGATCAGTACAGTCTTCCGACAGCGATGATAAGAAAACGATAATTACCGGAAATGTTTTTTTAAGCGCTGAACAGGCTGAGAAATGGCATGTCCATCTGGTATCACTAAGGCGTTGCAATTCCACAACAGTCAAACCCTTTTCACGCTGCACCGAAACAAATTTAGCATGTCTTGCCGAACCAGAGAGGAAAACATACATCTTTTCTAAAATTGCAAAGAAAACTCTAGCTGCTTTATGTTTATGCATGAATGTACAATAACCAAATTCAGTCTATGATTCATACAGTGAACAAACACCGCTTGTGGTACTTCTTCCCGGAAGAGAGCTTGAACTCCATTCAACCGCCCACTCATGACATTTGCACCATCGTATGTCTGCGCAATGCAGTCGTGTTAATTGATGCCCTATCTTCCCAAAAGTTCTTTTATGTAGTTAAATAGAGATCTTGCATCAAGTTCGTTAGCATTATGAAAGCCCAAAAATATTTCATGAAGTGTGCCAAGCAAATAATACCTAACCACCACAGAAATTTGTTCAACTTTACTATAATGTCCTTCGACTCGTCGACTACAAGAGCAAAATACTTGGCAGTATCGACTTCTCTTTTTATGGTTTCTAACGTGATTTTTTTTTTTTTTGATTGGATGTTTAACGACCACCGTGAGCAACTCAATGGGCTATAAGCAGTCGCCCGTCCCTAATTTAGGGTCACCGGCTCCAGGGAAGGGAGACTAACGTGATTTCTGCAAACACACTAAGTATTTCATTTTGAACTGAGTGGTGAGTGTGCTTTGTATTTCTGGAGCCGATATTCAACTTTCGTTTCAGGATAAGGTCATTTTTCGCCATGAGTTCTAGAAGTTCTACAAAATTTCCTTTATTGGTGCTATTCAAAGTTTTTTTTTTTTTTTTTTTTTTTTTGGAGGTTTAACGACTACCGTGAGCAACTCAATGGGCTATAAACAGCCGCCCGTCCCTAATTTAGAGTCACTGGTTCCAGGGAAGGGAGAGAGCCAGTGCCGTAAGACAAACACAACATCCATGCCTCACCGGGATTCGAACCCGGACCCCTTCTAGACGAATGATCAGAGGCCATCGCTTAGACCACTGCGCCACCGGGGCGGCATTCAAAGTTTCGACATCCACACGTTGTGCTATCCCTTGAACAGCTGTATATCTTAATGCATCCGCTATTTTTTTTATATACTCTCTATTTTCCTTGACTTCCGCAGCATATGCAGCACTTTGAAGAGTGGCAACTGATGATTCTGCCCTTCTAGATTTCATTTTCTTATAAGATGTCCACGACACCAGGCAAGTTTTGTGGGTCAAGCTGTTCTGGTGTTTTTTAAAACCCGAATCCTCTTCGAGCGCTTTTTTCCAGTTGTTGTAACCTCGCTAAGTGAAAGTGACCTCATGTTTTTCGTCGTCCGATTAAAACATTCTACACGGAAAACAAAAGGCGAATATCTCTTTATACTATATTCAAGCCATGGAAACATGTTATACCAAAATGTCTGGAAGCTTCTCTGTTCTTTACCATATTTTTTTGTGTGGGAACTGTTTTAATATAGGCAGTTTGGGTTGATCCGAAAGGGAAGTTTCCATATCAAGCTCGAGAAGATAAGGAGCGTCCATTTTAAGTAGCCAAGGTCAGCATCAAATGGCGGCCTAGTCTGGTCCTCCGGTGATTCTTAGCACCCTCTGCCTTCATGTCGCACTGGCCGCTGCCTTGGCCAGGTACATTCCAGCTGCCGGAGACTGAGGGCCAAGATTTAAGTTGTGGAGTCATTTTGGAGGGGTTTGGCCATAACTCACCACGCTGGCCAAGCGGGTTGATAAGTGTGGGATAGCATACACATACGTATATTGCATGGGGTTGCAGTATTTTGTTGTTCATGTGTTGTAAATTTCGCCTTCTTTCGTGCATTTCTTTATGGTGTGGAATTTTGTATATCTATCAGTGCATATTAGCAGCAAATCTCGTTTCCATGACATCACATCATACACGTTGGTATGGAGACAAAAATAACCTCACAACAATATTTGTTATTAGAAAAATGTAGCCCTCAGTTACTTTGAACTCTTGCAATAACGAGCTCTGAAATTGAAAAATGTAGGAAAGTACTTGTACACGCCCCGGTGGAGCAGTGGTCTAAGATCTGGCTTATGACGAATTCGAATTCCGGATGAGGCTTGGATGTTATGTTTGTCTTACAACAATGATTTTTTTTTATTGGAGGTTTAACGACCACCGTGAGCAACTAAATGGGCTATAAGCAGTCGCCCGTCCCTAATTTAGGGTCACTGGTTCCAGGGAAGGGAGAGAGCCAGTGCCCTAAGACAAACACAACATCCATGCCAGACCGGGATTCGAACCCGAACCCCTTACGGACGAATGATCAGAGGCCAGTGCCTTAGACCACTGCGCCACCGGGGCGGCCAATGATTTCTTTCATCCAGGATTTAACATAATTCTTTTCATGAGGAAATTCATGATATGCATACGTGTGTTTCTGTAACGGACCACAAGACTAAAATTTCCGGCCTGGTTTCGTCGACCCTATCCGCCCCTGGCAGTGAGGTCCTGGAAGGTTTCCCGAGACACACGTGCCCGTTCGGACTGCAGCAGAGCACGGAGATCTGGGAGATGACATGGTTGTGGGTCGGCATGTGGTACCTGTCGATCCAAATAGTCCCACGAGTTCTCTACGGGATTGAGGTCGGGCGACTTCGCCGGCCAAGGGAGAACGGAGACATCACTGTCGTGTTCCTTAAAGCAGTCATGCACCCCTTGGTGACGTGGTACAGCGCATTGTCCTGTTGGTAATGTTGTGAGGTGTAATTACTAACATTAATTTATTGGGATTAAACATTTCCATAAATGTTAACTTTCTTGCTAAACGAGGAAGAGTAAAGCGAGAATTCATTTCTGAAAAGAAAAAAGAAGTCGTTCTAAGAATGCCTCTCAATTGACAGGGCGCCGCCCTAGTGGCGCAGTGGTCTAAGCGATGGCCTCTGATCATTCGTCCATAAGGGGTCTGGGTTCAAATCCCGGTGAGGCATGGATGTTGTGTTTGTCTTACGACACTGGCTCTCTCCCTTCCCTGGAACCAGTGACCCTAAATTAGGGACGGGCGATTGCTTATAGCCCATTGAGTTGCTCACGGTAGTCGTTAAACCTCCAATCAAAAAAAAATTGACAGGGCTGCCAAGTGTCCCGATCTACCCGGATTCCGCTCGATTTCAAAAATATTTTCCGGAAATCCGATTTTTCTACAAAAAATCCGGTTTTGTGGTTTGCTTATATTTTGCCCCCCCCCCATTATGATATCAGCGAGCACTGGCTGTGGGAGTCGGTAACGAATGAAGACAAATGTTTTATTCCACAGCACTTCATGCGCCACGGTCGTGAGCCCCGCGATGGTAGCAAGACAGTCAGTGACTTGAAAACTTGAAGTACTGGTTTATGACGTCACATCCACGCGTTTTGCAGTGCCTCGCGCAGGAATGGGAATTCTGCGCCAAAACAAACATCTCGCGCCATCTTGCTACAAAAGGCAGATTTTGTGCCAGAACCGCCGTGCTTCGTCCTCATCATCGAGACTTCCGCACAGTAAATTTTCCGTGCACAGCGTTCAGTTTGACACTAAGATCATGCGGTTGAAATAAAGATTAAAAAATCCCAAGTACTACGGATTTTACGTAGTTACTATGGAAATCGTCAGTCCACAACGGGTTACGGAAAACGAGTATGCTATGGGAATCGAAAATCTCAGTGAAAGAATTTTATTAAACATCTGTGTAAAGTTAATTTTCGGATTTTCAAGACGTTTCGAATGAAAAAAAAAACAGGAAAAAAGTCAGCGAATCTCGCAAATGTTCGTAATCACACCAAAAATGATTGCTGTTACCAGGCACGGATCCAAGGTGGTGGTCCGGGCCCCTACCAAAGATTACCCAACAACAACAAAATGTAGATTTTTATTTTTACTTTTATTTTGTAGTAATTGTCCACAAAATTATTATTATTATTTTTTTTTTGATTGGAGGTTTAACGACCACCGTGAGCAACTCAGTGGGCTATAAGCAGTCGCCCGTCCCTAATTTAGGGTCACTAGTTCCAGGGAAGGGAGACAGCCAGTGCCGTAAGACAAACACAACATCCATGCCTCACCGGGATTCGAACCCGGACCCCGTTCGGACGAATGATCAGAGGCCATCGCTTAGACCACTGCGCCACCGGGGCGGCCAAAATTATTCTAGAGGAAGTGATAAACAAATCTGTTAACTGGGTAGGGGCACATGTGCCTCTACCATGAACCCATGCCAGGGACTATGATTACCTACACATTAAATAAAGGCAGTAAATATTTTTTTTATTGTAGGTTTAACGACCAGTGTCAGTAACTCAATGCACTATGGCTCCTAATTTAGGACCACTGGTTCCAGGGGTGAGCCAGTGCCTTAAGACAAACACAATATTCATGCCTCACCGGGATCCAAACCTGAACCCATCTCGGACGAATGTTCATAAGACATTGCTTAGACCCCTCCCTGCGCCACCGGGGCTGTTCAGTGAAACTTTCGAGACACAAATATGGTTAACTGTTATTATTCACAAGTACAAAAATAATTATTCGTTCGTTCCAAAACATCTATACCAAAAACAAGATAGGGTCCATTTGTAGAATGGTTCACCGAAAAATGTCCTGGTGGGCCAATCTGCCCCTGTACAGCACGAATGATGGGAACCTCAAAAACAAATGATTTCTCGATGTGAATTAATACACTGGTGTGCAAAAATTAAGAACAAAAAGGGGAAATTAGCATAACAGCGGAACGAGCAGGCAGAACGGACCGAAAGACCACTCAGGAGATAGACTAAGGTCCGGTACGGTAGGGCATGCGCATATATGCAGCATGACGTAAGGGGGGCGTCGGAAGGGTATAAAGCACACGGGCGGTGTACGCTCAGCAGTTCGGTGAAAGCTATTGCACGGTGTACATCGGTTTGAACGACGTCGAGTTGCTGCCACCGTGTGATATGGCCAACAGACAATTCAGTAGACGACATCTGGATCACTTTACCCGAGGTCGCGTCATTGGGAAGTTGGAAGAAGGTCGAAGTGTGACCAGTGTGGCCGAGGAGTTCGGGATCGCTCACAGCATCGTTTCACGAGCTTGGAGAGCATTCCAAACGACAGGAACAGCTGTCAGACAGTTTAGCAGTGGTCGTCCACGAGCAACCACGGCGGCGGACGACCGGTATATTGTCCTACAGGCGAGAAGTGGCAGACAGCGGGAGAAATCGCAAGGCACATGCAACAGACAACTGGACGTCAGTTATCGCGTTTTACCTTGGCCAGGAGGCTGCACAAAGCACGAAGACCAGTACGGTGTGTGTCATTAACGCCTGCTCATCGGAGACGGCGGTTTCTGTGGTGCCAGGAACACAAGAACTGGACACATCAGCAATGGGGTAGAGTTCTCTTTACGGATGAGAGCCGATTTAGTCTGACGAGCGATTCTGGACGTATACACATCTGGAGAGAGCAGGGAACACGCAATCACACCTCCAACATCATCGAAAAAGACCGGTTTGGAGGTGGCGGAGTTCCCGTTTGGGGCGGTATCGTGGTTGGTAGCTGTACTGACCTCCACATCTTCCAAGGAGGTTCAGTCACTGGTGTCCGTTATTGTACCGAGGTTCTCCTGCCTCACGTGCGTCTGTTTAGAGGTGCTGTGGGTCCTGAGTTCCTCTTCACGGACGACAACGCTGCACCTCATCTTACAGTGGCTGTCGCAGAGTTGTTGGAGAGTGAAGATATTCAACGCATGGATTGGCCCGTAAGGTCCCCGGACCTAAATCCAATCGAACACGTGTGGGACCTTCTCGGGAGACGCTTGGCAGCACGTCACCAGCCGTAAGCAACGATTCCGCAGCTGCGAATGGCGCTACAAGAGGAATGGGCCGCGATGCCTCAACAGCTCCTTGACAACCTCGTCCTCAGCATGGACAGACGTTGCTCATCGGAGACGGCAACGCAGTCAGGGGTGATCATATCCCCTACTAAAGACTGGATTTTTCTTGGTAGCCGCCTGTCACATGGACGTTTCTGTCTTCTGTCCAGTTGTGCTCGAAGCTACCTTTTAAATAAAGTGCCTTTGTATAATTCGGATTCCTTGTTTGGACGGTTTTGCTCACTTGTCCCACATTCTTACATCTTGTGGATCTTATGGTATGATTTGAGTCAATGTGGAGCACTTCTGCACGACGTTACATTCGAAAAACCGTATCGTCCTTAATTTTTGCACGCCAGTGTAGGAACAGCATCGGCAAGGGGGCAAAACTTGCATATGTGTGAACAAAAAATAACAGCAAGTTCTTCAAGTTGCCTCTTCAGTTCCCCTGCTTCTGGGATCCAGATGCGAGCTTGCGGATCTACAAAACTGCTCTGTTTGGTTGTGGGCCTGCCTTTGTCCTTCACAGTAAAAGACATTTTGTAAGGTCTTCATCCGCGGAATTTTCTTTTCTTCAGCCAACTTGGGACACTCTTCAGCAGATACTGCACATGCTAATTCTTCTACTTATTGTACCACTCACATCACAGGTCTTTATGGAGTGCTTCTCAGTGTGGGTGTTTCGCTGTCACTGCAACACCTATACTGAGCAGAACAGCGGCAGGTCTGAGTAAGGGTGCACTCAAGGGTGACCCCCAAAATGGTCCCGTTTTTGTGTAAAAATGAGACTTACATTAGAAAAAATGCTTTAATATAATAAGAATGCATAGACTTACGTCAGAAAATTATGCTTTACTTTTTTCTTCTATTTTTCATGAACTTTTATTTTGCCCAGATGTAATTCAGAAACTTACACTTTTGGTTGCTCCCCCCCCCCCCCCCAAATTTTATAAATGCTCCTGGGTCTAAGTGTCCATAGTTTTGAGATGACAGTTAAACCACTGGACTGGATTCTTTTTGTTTTGGGGCGTTATGATCACTGTGAGCAGTTGCCCATCCCTAATTCAGGGTCACTGTTTCCCGAAAAAGCAGAGGGCCAGGCTAGTAAAACAAACACATCATCCATGCATCTGGGCACTTCTTGAATGAACGGTCAGAAGTCAATGCTTCGACCACTACAGCTGCATGGCATGTACTTTAACTGGAATTTTTTTGTTTACTTCAAACACATATGTTTATTTAATTTTTTTCTCCCTTGACTTCTGCATGATCATTCAGTGAAGTGCATCTGTGATTCATCAATTGTCCTAGTCTTATTACATCGCTGTGTAACATATTTTGTCACACAAAACCATTGGCCTTCACCATATTTCACAGTGAAATACTCCCATCCCAGAGTACCCAACTAAACCACAACAGCTCTTACATTTTGATTATGCAGTATTTCCCTTTTTTTTCTTTTTGGCTAGTCTATTAATGTTTGGCATCACAATTGCTTTACCTGTATATGTAGAATGCTAACAAAGATTCTGTGTATTTCCTCACTGAAATGCAAGAGCTATTTAATTTTTATTCAACCAAAAGTATTTCTTCAAAAAACTGAAAAAAACTAAACAATGAAATTCACACAAATTCAAAACATAAGGAAATGATTCCACATATTTATTGGACAGCCAACAACAGTATACACAAAAGATAAGGAATAACTTCTGCTTCAACTAGTAACAGATTACCTTGTTTCATGTGCATTAGCTTTCTCATATTAAATCATTAATTCCCTATTGTGAATAATGCACTACATAAACAAAATTGTGAATGTCACTCAAAACATCAAAATTGAATTTGAACAGAAGCTTTAGATGATATGCAGCATAAAATAAACATTTACCAGATATTACATTTGCATTCCTCAATGCAAGCATTTTAAGCTAGCGATAAAGAAACTTGCTTCAGGAAATATGGTATACCTCATTTCAGGTTTAAAATAGGAATTATAAGAGTTTAAAAATGGCTGTTCAGAGTGTTTCCAGTTGCTATTTATTTTTATTTATTTTTTTAAATGTAAGGAATGAAGATGTGTTGCAGTTATGTAATATGAAGCAAAATGTTATTAGTAAAGTGGAAACAAGCATTCTTATACTTCGATTCATCCCGAGATGACACTGAAGGGAAAGGTATGTGAAACCTAGCGCCGCGACTAAAAGTACCCAACATTTCCCGTGAAAACCAACACATTTATTGCTCAGAATCATACTTTATATTGTCCTAACTGTTTACTTATATAAGTACATATAGTTATTTTAGACAAATCTAAAAATGATCTATTTTCAGAAATTAAGTTTTAAAATTAGACCAACACACGCATGCGTAGATATGCAGTGTTTGGGAGACAAGGATGCCAATGAGTTGATGGGGGGGATTGACAGCTGCTAACAGCAGGACACAGTGGGGAGTGACGCAGATTAACATAACTCTCAGCCATCCCCTTAGGCTCAGTGAGTTAATAGACTCTTGTACCTTAAACTGCAGTGTCATCTTAGGGTGAATCGAAGTATAAGTGGTTTGGCCATGTGGAAAGAAAGAAAGGTAGAGGAAGTCCAAGGAAACCTTGGGAGGACCCGATTCAGGAATGTCTGCATGAGAAAAAGATTATGAGTATGAAGTACAAAAGGTCTTATATGCGCCATGTGACGGAGGTCAGTGAAGCTCAATCTGTGTGCCGATATCTCTGTAAATGAAGATGTTTGATACAGCAACAGTAAATATATTCTAGTTCCATCAGTTAAATCCTAATCTGGCAGATGGACTTTCTTTGTAAGCTAATCACTGAATATCAGAGACCAGTTTAATGATATGAATGATACATACTTTTTTTTTTTTTAATGCAAAGAGCAATTGTTTGGAGCACAGCAGGCTGAAGGTGAAAGAGCAAAGCTACTAAACTCACTGTATTAAACTTTAAAAAATACATAGAGTTGTATCTTTTACAAGTAATTTCAGTAGAACAATTTAATTTGTTTAATTAAAGCCTATATGCAAAAACAGCAGACCTCGACATCATTTAGTTTAAAGCTCCGCTGCCACGTCAAGGCATGATGTCATCAGCGGAGTGGCCTTTTTTTTCTTCATAAGAAACACTTTGGAAATTTTGTTTATATATATGCAAGGAGAAAAATCTTTTTATATTTCAACAGTGGCAAGCACTTGAAAAATAATCAACAAAAAATGTTAATTACGGGTTTTAAAAAGGAAAATTTTAATGCATTTGGTAGTCACATTTTCAAACTAGAATATAGTTGATTCTCAGATGTGTCACTCTGAATAAACTAGGTTCTTCATGATGAACTACGTTTCAGTTCTAAAATATGACCACTAAATGTATTAAAACTCGTAATTAAAAATTTCTTTCACTGTGATTAATAATTTGAGGTCCCATGTTGTCATTATTTCTAAAAAAAAAATTCAAGTACCATGAGACTGAAAAACAGAATTTACTCCTTTATCCGCACTACCTTAACAGAGAAAAAGTGTTTCTTATTAAGGGAGGCTTCCCAGTTCAAAAGAGGTCATTTTGAGCTGAGTCGGAACCCTTGAACAAAGTCAATTAACACAAATATTTAACAAATATATAGCAGGGGGCGCGCTGCCGATCACAATTTTCGCAATTTGAGCAAAAGAAATAATTTTGGCAATGGAAAAAAGCTTTGCCAATTACCTTTTCACAGTGTTATAACACTTTGGTGAAAACAAATTGAATTTGGCGACTAAATTGGTGAAAACTTTAGAAAAGCCAGCGCAACCCCTGTATGGTGTTTCTGAAATATTCAATAAGAAGGAAAATATGAACACAAAAATTAAAATCTTTTTTAAGGTTTTTTTTTTTTTTTTTGATTGGAGGTTTTAACGACCACCGTGAGCAACTCAATGGGCTATAAGCAGTCGCCCGTCCCTAATTTAGGGTCACTGGTTCCAGGGAAGGGAGAGAGCCAGTGCCGTAAGACAAACACAACATCCATGCCTCACCGGGATTCGAACCCGGACCCCGTTCTGACTAATGATCAGAGGCCATCGCTTAGACCACTGCGCCACCGGGGCGGCGCATCTGTGATTCATCAATTGTCCTAATCTTATTACATCGCTGTGTAACATATTTTGTCACACAAAACCATTGGCCTTCACCATATTTCACAGTGAAATACTCCCATCCCAGAGTACCCAACTGAACCACAACAGCTCTTACATTTTGATTATGCAGTATTTCCCTTTTCTTTCTTTTTGGCTAGTCTATTAATGTTTGGCATCACAATTGCTTTACCTGTATATGTAGAATGCTAACAAAGATTCTGCATATTTCCTCACTGAAATGCAAGTGCTATTTAATTTTTATTCAACCAAAAGTATTTCTTCAAAAAACTGAAAACACTAAACAATGAAATTCACACACATTCAAAACATAAGGAAATGATTCCACATATTTATTGGACAGCCAACAACAGTTTACACAAAAGATGAGGAATAACTTCTGCTTCAACTAGTAACAGATTACCTTGTTTCATGTGTATTAGCTTTCTCATATTAAATCATTAATTCCCTATTGTGAATAATGCACTACATAATTAAACAAAATTGTGAATGACACTCAAAACATCAAAATTGAATTTGAACAGAAGCTTTAGATGATATGCAGCATAAAATAAACATTTACCAGATATTACATTTGCATTCCTCAATGCAAGCATTTTAAGCTAGCGATAAAGAAACTTGCTTCAGGAAATATGGTATACCTCATTTCAGGTTTAAAATAGGAATAGGAATTATAAGAGTTCAAAAATGGCTGTTCAGAGTGTTTCCAGTTGCTATTTATTTTTTTACATCTAAGGAATGAAGATGTGTTGCAGTTATGTAATATGAAGCTAAATGTTATTAGTAAAGTGGAAACAAGCATTCTTATACTTCGATTCACCCTGAGATGACACTGAAGGGAAAGGTACCTGAAACCTAGCACCGCGACTAAAAGTACCCAACATTTTCCGTGAAAACCAACACATTTATTGCCCAGAATCATACTTTATATTGTCCTAACTGTTTACTTATAAGTACATTTAGTTATTTTAGACAAATCTAAAAAATGATCTATTTTCAGAAATTAAGTTTTAAAATTAGACCAACACACGCATGCGTAGATATGCAGTGTTTGGGAGACAAGGATGCCAATGAGTTGATGGGGGGGGGATTGACAGCTGCTAACAGCAGGACACAGTGGGGAGTGACGCAGATGAACATAACTATCGGCCATCCCCTTAGGCTCGGTGAGTTAATAGACTCTTGTACCTTAAACTGCAGTGTCATCTTAGGGTGAATCGAAGTATAAGTGGTTTGGCCATGTGGAAAGAAAGAAAGGTAGAGGAAGTCCAAGGAAACCTTGGGAGGACCCGATTCAGGAATGTCTGCATGAGAAAAAGATTATGAGTATGAAGTACAAAAGGTCTTATATGCGCCATGTGACGGAGGTCAGTGAAGCTCAATCTGTGTGCCGATATCTCTGTAAATGAAGATGTTTGATACAGCAACAGTAAATATATTCTAGTTCCATCAGTTAAATCCTAATCTGGCAGATGGACTTTCTTTGTAAGCTAATCACTGAATATCAGAGACCAGTTTAATGATATGAATGATACATACTTTTTTTTTTTAATGCAAAGAGCAATTGTTTGGAGCACAGCAGGCTGAAGGTGAAAGAGCAAAGCTACTAAACTCACTGTATTAAACTTTAAAAATACATAGAGTTGTATCTTTTACAAGTAATTTCAGTAGAACAATTTCATTTGTTTAATTAAAGCCTATATGCAAAAACAGCAGACCTCGACATCATTTAGTTTAAAGCTCCGCTGCCACGTCAAGGCATGATGTCATCAGCGGAGTGTCCTTTTTTTTCTTCATAACACTTTTGAAATTTTGTTTATATATATGCAAGGAGAAAAAATCAGTTTATATTTAAACAGTGGCAAGCAGTTGAAAAATAATCAACAAAAAATGTTAATTACGGGTTTTATACAGGAAAATTTTAATGCATTTGGTAGTCACATTTTCAAACTAGAATATAGTTGATTCTCAGATGTGTCACTCTGAATAAACTAGGTTCTTCATGATGAACTACGTTCCAGTTCTAAAATATGACCACTAAATGTATTAAAACTCGTAATTAAAAATTTCTTTCACTGTGATTAATAATTTGAGGTCCCATGTTGTCATTAATTACTATGATAAAAATTCAAGTACCATGAGACTGAAGAACATAATTTACTCCTTTATCCCCACTCCCTTAAAAGAGAAAAAGTGTTTCTTATTGAGGGAGGCTTCCCAGTTCAAAAGAGGTCATTTCGAACTGAGTCGGAACCCTTCAACAAAGTCAATCAACACAAATATTTAACAAATATATAGCAGGGGGCACGCTGCCGATCATGATCTTTGCAATTTGCGAAAAAGAAATAATTTTGGCAATGGAAAAAAGCTTTGGCAATTACGTTTTCACAGTGTTATAACACTTTGGTGAAAACAAATTGAATTTGGCGACTAAATTGGTGAAAACTTTAGAAAAGCCAGCGCAACCCCTGTATAGTGTCTCTGAAATTTGGCAAGGAAAATATGACATGAAATGAACACAGAAATTGCAATCTTTTTTAAGGTTTTTTTTTTTTTTTTTGATTGGAGGTTTAACGACCACCGTGAGCAACTCAATGGGCTATAAGCAGTCGCCCGTCCCTAAATTAGGATCACTGGTTCCAGGGAAGGGAGAGAGCCAGTGCCGTAAGACAAACACAACATCCATGCCTCACCGGGATTTGAACCCGGACCCCTTATGGATGAATGATCAGAGGCCATCGCTTAGACCACTGCGCCACCGGGGCTGCTTTTTAAGTTTTGACAAGTGTCTGTTGTGATATTTTGCCTCACACAAATGATATAAAGGTTTCTGAGACTTAGTGCTGATACCCAGCTATCAAACACAACAGCCTATAATCCTACCAGCCTTGATAGATTTCCAGCTGGTAGGTGTTGTAAAGAAGCTGATTCCCCCCACTAACCAGCAACAGATGCATTTTTTTTTCTCACAGGTCACCAGGTTTCTGCTGAACTACGTTTTCTTTTTCTTTTTTTAATATGGAGAATGTGACATTGCCATTTCAGATATTTGAGAAATTTGCAGGTGCTGACAGTCCTGAGTTTTTGCAACTGGCAGCGTGCAATCTTCAATTAACAGTTTTTTTGACATTTTGCCCCACACACATCATCAAGAACAATATACAGGTTTTCTGAGACCTAGTGCTGATACCCAGCTGTCAAACACAATAGCCTATAATCCTACCAGCCCTGATAGATTTCCAGCTGGTAGGTGTTGTAAAGAAGCTGATTCCCCACACTAACCAGCAACAGATGCAATTTTTTATTTTCTCACAAGTCACCACCAGGTTTCTGCTGAACTATATATTTTTTTATTTTTTTAATATGGAGAATGCGACATTGCCATTACAGATCTTTGAGAAATTTGCAGGTGCTGACAGTCCTGATTGTTTCCAACTGACAGCATACAATCTTCAATAAGCGGTTTTTCTGACATTTCACTCCTCATATACCTATACATATAATGACTCAAAGTACTGAATCAAATAATGCAGTAATCCTTCAAAAGATGAATGCACTTACTACAACCCAGTTCATTCATTTTGGCATTCCATTTTGATTCGCTAATGGCTAAAAGAATATTGGGTATTTATTTATTCGACATAGCTTCATTATAAACATCTGTTAAAGTTTCACGCTAAAAACCAATATATTGTTTATGCAAATATCAAAACCACTATCATGTCACCGTTAAGAACCATAGAGATCACAAATGCACTTTATTCAGGAAAAACAGCACTGCACCCATCGATGCAGGACAAGGAGGCGAGGAGGAGATGCACCCCTGATTTAACTACGGTAAGGACATGACATTATCACAAAGTTTGTAACAATAAATACAGGAACTGGCTGCTTTTCCTACAAAACATATCAATGTTATCCAAGCCTAACATGGCTGACTGAAGAAATAACAAGTACAACAACATGTCTAAAGCAGTCAAAAGGGAATTTTGATGGTTTTGCAACCTTTTATCCATTGCAGCATACTTGCACTTGCCCCATCTCATCAAAGAGTGCATCTATGGAACATAACTGTTGCACATGATAGTCACAAAATACACACTAAATATTGGCAAAAAGAAATGTCACAGATATTTGAAATGCAGTGATATGAGAAAAGAAAAAAGCAATTTGAAATATTTTTGTTGAGCTCATTTCTGCAAACTGTTATATGGTATACCATTGTATGTATTGTGTAGCTTAGATGGTTCAGATACATACATAGTGTATATATATACTATTATACTTCTGCTCAACACATTGATGACAAATACAACAAAAACATAATAGTGTGTATGCACTATATGCATATACACTATCTACCAACAAGTAATTGGACACCCCTACAATCGACGATATCTGCTGTCCTGATACATGTCACGGCCGCCGCCGTTCAATATCGTGTGGGAAACAACAACGCAACCAGTCGCATGCAAGGTGCCACTCAGTTCAAAGCTCTCTGATTTCGAGGAAGGTGTAATCGTCGGGTATCACAGAAATAGCCGATCCATACGTGTGACATATCCAGCAAGTTGAAGTACCCAAAATCGACAGTGGCCTACGTGATTGGCAAGTGGAAGATGAGAGGTGACTGTCGGAATGTGCCCCGACCAGGCAGACCCAAAAAACTGGGAGTTAGAAACTGACGGATGCTGGCCAGCGAAATTCGGAAGAACCAAACCAAATCGATGGGCCACATCCGCGAGGAGTTTCAACAGGCATCCGGGAATGTTCTTTCGATGAATACCATCCGTAAGGAAGCCCATCTTCTCGGTTATCATGGATGTGCTACCGCCCACAAGCCTTTGATCACCAAGTCCAATAGCGCTGCTCGGCTAACGTGGTGCAAAGAACGTCGACAGTGGACCGTTGAACAGTGGAAACAGGTTCTCTGGAGCGACGAATCAAGGTTCACCTTCTACCGTTCGGATGGCAGGGTCTGGGTTTGGCGTCTGCCTGGAGAACGCCTCCTGCCGGAATGTATTGTGCCAACTGTGAAGTTTAGCAGCGGTGGAATTGTGCTATGGGGATGTTTCTCCTGGTATGGCACGGAACCCTTGGTCTCAATTCCTGGTAGACTCAACACCGAGACCTACTGCACCATTTTGGATGACCATGCGCTTCCTACGTTGTGGCAGTTTTACGGGGTGGACCCATGTTACTTTCAGGATGACAATGCCACCTGTAATGTTGCGAGGTCCACCATGGATTGGTATGGTGACAATGGGGTTAATCGAATGGATTGGCCTGCGCAGAGCCCGGACCTTAACCCTATCGAGCACCTCTGGGACGAGTTGGAGAGTCGACTTAAGGGGTGCCCCCACCGTCCGAAATCGGTGAAGGAACTGACCTGTCTTTTCCAAGGCGAGTGGAAGAAAATACCGCTAGTCGTCGTACAACGCCTGGTTGAGAGTATGCCCTGGAGGATCGCAGCTGTAATTGCCGCTCATGGAGGCTCCACCAACTATTGAAGGTGAATAAACTTCGTTTTTCTTTGCTATCACAGGTGTCCAATTACTTGTTGGTAGATAGTGTATATTTGAAAATGAAAAAAATATTTTTTGCTGTTAGAAATACCTGTTTCACAGAGACAGATGCCAAAAATGGATGGAATAGTTGATCACAATTTGTAGAAAGTAGTGTACTCATATTCTGAAAGATTACAAGCAGTGTTAGCTATACAGAAATATGCAAACTCCAAAATTGAACACAATAACCTATCAAGACTGCTAGACACCATGTTTTTCTTTATAAGTGCAAGGAGCACCTGTGACATTGCAATTTTCCTCATTCCTGTGCAACAGCCCTAATGAAAAGCTTCCAATACTGTCTATTTTTCACCTAGCACACCAGTTTTTCTGAGTAATTTGCCTAACACTGAAGAAATTCCTAGATCTTACAACATGCTAATATTTCCCAGGTGAATTTCCAACTATCAATGCATCACATAGTTCGGCGAATCACTCTCATCACTTTGTTTAGATAAACCTGTGCCCATTCATTTTCACAAGACAAAACAGTTCTGCTGTAACATCTCATAAGGATCATTTGTCAGAAAAATAATTTACACACGGTAATAACATAGATTTTTAAAATGAAAAAATAGCTTTTTTCATACAAAGGACATTTAGAATATTAGAATAGCTTTTTTTCTTCTATGAATTGTTACAGTTAGCCAAAATAATTTGTATAGGCAGAATTTGGCATTTTATAAACATATACTACATCAAATTGATATTGATTGAAAAAAACTATTCCCTTTAAAATACATATTAATCTGTAGTTATTTTATAGCTATTACATTATCATTAAGGGAAGTCAAAACTACAAATCCATACTTCTAAGCAGAGTAGCAGAATGTAGATGTACACGGATAGTTTCCAACTTTTAAGCAGATAGATTTTGCTTGTAAAGTAGATTAAAAAATAATATAAAAAATGTTACTTACAGTAATTAAAACTTACTTAAGGCTGTCCATTTCACACACATTGCTGCACATTCAATCACAATGTACTTATTTTTTCCTCATTGGAATCCAACGTTCTAATAATTATTGTCGGTTTATTCATTTTTCTTTACATTATCTTATTCTATTTTTATTGTGGTTCGCGCTTTATGAGTTTGCAGCAAGTTTGCTTTTTCAATGGTTATGTGCACAGATACATTTTACTTTTATACAACTGTGCTTTTAAGTTGGAACATTTGACAGACGTGCCATAGAATTTTGGTTTCAGAATTGGTGCTGAACGCAGGGTTAACATCCCTTTCAAGAATTAACCAAAGTAAATCAGAATACAAAAAAATAATAATTCAGAAATATTGTAATTAATTATCTGTATGACAAATTCCTTTAGTTAAACTTTTGTAAGAAGCAAATTTGTATTCTGCACATCATGTATCTACACTGAAGTACCAAAAGTCATGGGACAGCAATACGCAAATTTTTAACTGGTGCTGTCGTCATATAAAGGCTTTGACGCGAATCACAATTTGTTTCAGTTGTGAGGTCTAATCTCTTGAGTCAGGTTGAACAACCACTAGTAGGATTATGGAAAGCCAATGTGAATTATCAGAGTTTGAATGAGGAATGGTAATGGAAGCCAGACGGATGAGGAATTCAGTTTCCGAAGTTGCGCAAACATTCAACATTCCTTGATCAACGGTGTCATGTGTGTACCAAGAATACCTCATGGAAGACATTACCACCCACCGTGAATGGAGCAGACCACAAGTGCTGAATGACCGTGACCAGCGGAGCCTGACCAAGATTGTCCATGCTAATAGACAAGCGACACTAGCTCAAAAAACATCTACATTCAATGCAGGAGGTACCAGACATATCCAACATGTCAGTGCAGCATAATTTAGCATCCATGGGGTATGGGAGCACAAGACCCACCAGAGTGCCTTTCTTAACAAAACAACATTGGACACAGCGCTTCACCTGGGTTTGTTTTTTGATTGGAGGTTTAACGACCACCGTGAGCAACTCAATGGGCTATAAGCAGTCGCCCGTCCCTAATTTAGGGTCACTGGTTCCAGGGAAGGGAGAGAGCCAGTGCCGTAAGACAAACACAGCATCCATGCCAGACCGGGATTCGAACCCGGACCCCTTATGGACGAATGATCAGAGACCAGCGCCTTAGACCACTGCACCACCGGGGCGGCTCACCTGGGTTTGTGAACATGGTAATCGGACCCTGGAAGACTGGCAACATGTGGCTTGGTCTGATGAGTCATACTACCAGTTGTTACGAGGTGATGGTAGGTTTCTGGTTTGGCACACAGACTACACGAGACCATTGACCCAATATGTCAACAAGGCACTGTGCAAGCTGGTGGTGGTTTCATACTTGTGTGGGGTGCCTTCATGTGGCACTGTTTGGGTTCTCTGGTCCTCGTAAACACATCATTAACCTACTCTGCTGGGTGACCATTTGCAGCCCTTCATGGGCTCAACAACGATGGGATTTTCCAGGCGGACAATGCACTATGTCATTGGGCCCAAGTTGTTCAAAATTGGTTTGAGAAGCATTCTGCACAGTTCTGACGGATGATGGGCCGCCATGTTCGCCCGACATTAACCCAAAGGTGCACTTATTGGACGTGGTGGAAAGATCAATTTGCACCCAAGATCCTGCACCTACAAATGCCAGGTAGGCGCCTGTTCAGATGGAATGGCTCTACACCTTTCCAGAAGGCTTCCGGCCACTTGTGGAATCAATGCCACATCGATTTGCTGCACTTTGCCGGTCTAGAGGAAGTCCTACATGAAACTAGGTACGTATCCCATTACTTTTGGCACTTTAGTGTATTTGTTCTCCATTCCATTTTTCTGTATACTCTCTTCGTAAAACAAACCACTCTAAATCATATTTTTTCCTTTTCCTGTTTTCTTTTTTTTTCAAGTGGTGGATCTAGTTTTTTTACTCTGTACTGGCAGGCATGCACAAGCATATGTAAACATAGCAGATACATACCCAGAACTACTTTATGCACTGAAAATTGGTAGCCCACTCTATTTTTTTCATTCGTAGTGTAAGGAAATATTGCCTTGTACCACCCACAGAACTAAACAAGCACAAGTGACCAACTACACTTTTGGAAATATTACTTATGTTTACAATGCATTTTCACAGTGTTTACAAAACCATTTTTCAGGGAATTTTGAGTGTATGCCTTGACACTGGAAATGAAACCACTTATTAAAACTATCACAACCTGCCATACTATGCTTACTCGTTACTAAAGAGCAATCCCAGCATTTCCACGAAGCTTTTAAATCTTTAATTCTCTGATGAACTGCCATCCAAGCTGCTTCAGAAAAATACTGTCGAACACAACACACATCAACATCTAAAATATCTGCCGAGATACTTTCAAAGTCTAAAGGGATCTGATGGGCCTCTATTGTCTTCTTTTGTTTTATTACTTCTGCGATACTTTCCCCCAATATACATTCTAGAATTTTAAACTCTTTATGTGATGGAGAAAAGTTTTGTGTTATGATGGCTGTAGCATCTGTTGTATCAACATCAACATAGCTAGCACATACCTGTTCTTCAATAATCACTTCTCCCTCAGGAACAAGTTGATTTATATTTTCAATAGTCACAGATTCGCTGAAATGTGGCAGATCTGGAGGGGTCGAGGTATTTACACCTTCAATGGAATCACCAAAGCTGTTCTGCTCAGGAGCAATTAGCTGCTCTAAATTTTTCTTTATACCCATTGCCTCATTATTTGTTGGTCTACACATCCTACTGCGGGGACGTTTCCTTTTTTGTGTGGAAACAAAGCGCCTCTGAGCTTTAATCTTTTGATTCGGAGCTGTGTTTAAAACCTTGGGAAGTGACACATTTGGCTTATTGACTGGTTTTCTTAAGTGACTAAGTGTAGATTCTTCTTCCATTCTGTGTTCACCAATTATTATGTTATCACTGGGCAAACCACTTTGTTCCCTATACCGAGGCACCAAATGTACATGTTTGCACATTTCGTTGCGGCGAAGATAACTATGGCAGTTGCAAGAAAGTGCATGCTGACAAGTATGACATTTTATACAAGTCAACTCACACGAAGCATGGCTATTTCCAGTTTCTGTGACTACATATTCTTCTTTTGTACTCGACGATTTCACATAGGCCTGTTCTCCAACAACCCTAATATTACTAAAAGGAATATTTTCACTCTCCTTATGATTTCTTTTCAATATCTTAATCTTATATGCACCAGAATTCCCCCTTTTTTTTTTGTTTAATCACTTGCTCAAACCCTTTATTTTCTACATAGTTAAAAAGCTTAACCAATACCTCATCAACACGTAGATTTGCTTTGCTCTGCAAATAATTTCCTTTTAAGACTTTGTGAAAGGCTTCTACTGCCATGTTTGTATTGATCCCAAGACCAACTCGGTGACAGGTGACAAGCAGCCCATTCTGTTGGCCTCAAAAAATAATGATTGTAAGAGTACTCAGCAAACTCTCTTGTTTGATTTTCGGAGTGAAATTTTTCATACACTACTGGTAAATATTGGTTAAATTTTATTTCATCAATTTCGTCCATTAAAATTCTTAATGTTTGAAAAACCTTTGTTTGATGCTCAGTTGAACCAGCAACCTTTTTTAGGTTAGACTTCCAGGCCCTGAGTACATGCCAGGAACATAACTTTTTTGGACCCTCACTAAAGACAGCAACCCAAGCTTTAAAATACTGAGGAGCATCGTCTGTCATTTACAGCATGGTTTTAAAGTTGGAACTTTTTTCTTAATACTCATAAAAAAATGAAACAGAACTGTATAGTCTTCTCGATTAGTAAGACACCATGCAACAGGAAAACCTTCATCAAATTTATCTTTTATCAGAACTGTTATTAAATAATAATTATGCTGGGACATTCCATGGGTTGAATCCATGCAAATCACTAGATCTGGCCCGAATTCCAGTAGCATGCTTTTTTAGAGTGAGGTTTGGATAACTAAAAAAAAATCTGTCTTTTTGAGAGTGAAACTCTTCCGACACTTCATGTTGTGTTTTGTAAGCCAACACAGAGGAATTATCTTTAGCTTGCAAATCAAGAACCCAACTATTTAAACTGTCAAATTCATTCACATGCTTTGGAATTTCTCCAATTCCAAATGACCTCTGAATATTTCGTACATCCAATTTTCCTATCATGTGCTTTCTTTCAAAAGCACCTGTAAATGAATTTCTTATTTTTTTAACAATAGTTGAAGGTTCAATGCCGGAACTCAAATCTCGAACAATTTTTCTCCTCTCTTCAAGTGGAATATGCATATCTTCAATGTTATTATCATGCCTATAATGTGATAAATTGTATTTTACAAAAACATTATCACCTATCTTTACATGCATATGTGCTGTGCACAGAAATCCAATTTTCTTAGAATTTCTTATGTGCTGCTCTTTTATCCAGACTTATGGCAAACATAATACTGATATGAACCAGAAACTGTTACTTTGGTGCCCCTCCGATTAATAAAATTACACTTATACTTGCTTTCTATTTCATTTTCCCACACCTCAAAATCGGCTACAGAAGGAAATTCCTGAGTGCCCTCTACACATTCTACACCATGAACATTTTTCAAATGAGAAATAAAATCATTTAGCATATTACATTTCATATCACAATTACTTTCTGGGCAATGTAATCTACCACAATCATCAGAAAAATGAGAAAATATTTTGCAATGCCTCAGATATGATGACTTAAGGGTAAATGATTTGTCACAAACTAGGCATTGAAAATTCAATGCACCTGGGGCAGGGTTGGTAAGTCTACTTATGTAATGGCCTTTTATTCTGCGATGTTCATCTAAACCCTGCTGCCTAGAAGATATTTTTTGACAAATTTCACAAGCATATCTTTTACCTGATTCCATTGCAATCTAAGTCTTTGGTATAATGAAAAATATCTATATTTATTGGTGTTACCTTAAAATAAAAGATCCACTAAGGGAATTTTATATATTATTTCAACACTACTTACTTACGCTATAAAGGATACACCACCTTTACACTCGTTCTCGCTACACACGTGTAGAAATTAACTTTGGGATTCCGTTTGACAACAAACGTGTCAGCTAAGAACCAGAAAGTAGAAACTCTCACGTCACGAGACACGTACGTGAATTCCCTAACAGGCTCGCTCACGTACGTGAGATCCCCAACAGAGGACCGGAAGTAGCAGACGAATTCGTTAGAAGCGTTTTCGGTCCCCTCACAGGGAAGTAAGGTCTATGGATCAGTGTTGCCAGGTCGTGTTATTTTATAGCAAAAATTCTATTTATTTAGCTCCAGTACTATGATATTTTTCTCAAGGAGGTTATATTACTGCGGACACCACTGGCTCTGCCGCCATAGGTCACATCTAATCTGCGGTGTGAGGTCACAAGCAGGCAAACCGAACTACATTATACCGTTGATGAAACAGTAAGCTTGTGTATCACTGATAAAGATTATTGAATTACTCATTTTATCTGTTTATACGCTTAGAAGCTTTTGTTCCATTGGTTTAAAAGCATCTTCTTTACTGCGGCTGCGTTGTGCCTGCTCCTGACGTCATTTGCAGCACGGACGGTGACTTATGGTGACCAATGCTGCGTGGATAGGAGTGGTGTCTCCAGTAATATAACCTCCTTGATTTTTCTGAATGCTATTTGCTATTTTCAGGAAAAATTTTGCTATTTTTTTCTGAAAATTTGGTGTTTTTCTTTAAATACAACTTGTATGCCAAGAAGTTTTTCGCACTTTTTTTTTTTTTTTTTGATTGGAGGTTTAACGACCACCGTGAGCAACTCAATGGGCTATAAGCAGTCGCCCGTCCCTAATTTAGGGTCACTGATTCCAGGGAAGGGAGAGAGCCAGTGCCGTAAGACAAACACAACATCCATGCCTGACCGGGATTCGAACCCGGACCCCTTACGGACGAATGATCAGAGGTCATCGCTTAGACCAATGCGCCACCGGGGCGGCGCACTTTGTTTGTAACTTGGCTTCAAAAAATTCAAACGCAGAGCTTGTTGTTGGTTTTTTTTTTAATTTATTGAAGGTTTAACGACCACTGTGAGCAACTCAACTGGCTATAAGCAGTCGCCCGTCCCTAATTTAGGTTCACTGGTTCCAGGGAAGGGAGAGAGCCAGTGCCGTAAGACAAACACAACATACATGCCTCACCGGGATTCGAACCCGTACCCCATTCGGACGAATGATCAGAGGCCATCGTTTAGACCACTGCGCCACCGGCTTGTTGTTGGTTAACTGTAACTTGATGAAATTTAGTTTCCAGAAACACTACGAGTAACTCGTTTTTTCTTTTGTTTTTCTTACCTCATTTGATTTTTGACATCGCCAGATTTCGTTCTACTCACGTATCCACGTTCTATCATCCATCCTGCAAAGTTGGTTGGGGGTTTTTTCCATTCGCTATTGGCAATCTCAGCGGTCTGCTCTCCCTCTACCGTCGAAAGGACGAATTACTATAGTACGGACACGGCCCGACTCGGTCGAGCGTGAGGGGACACTCTACAGCCTGATCAGTGACCGCTAAAAGTAGGAATCATCGGTAGTTCTAAATATTTCCGCCAACGCCAGAGGGAGCTGATTGCCCACTCTACGAATATTATATCAGTTTCGAGCTAAAAGTTATAACAATTAATAGTAGTAATTCTTATTTTGTTTTTCTGCAGCCAGATGTTTTCCGGTACATTTGGCTGGAACTTTGTACTGAACAATCAAGGAACTGAAACAAAGTAAGAATAACGCGTAACAAGCTGTATAATTACAGTCAAATCAAATCTTGGACTATTCCATCATGATTTGTTTTCGTACTAAAACCAAGCAAACAAAAAAGAGGGTAAGGATCGGGAAAATGTTATAGCTGGTGAACTAATCCGAGTGAGTTACGGAATAAAAACTTATTGCATTCAGTCATTGAAACAATATATGCAGGTGATATGATTGTGCGAGTATCCATGGCAATTGAAATACAGAATTCATAAAATCAAATATTTTCCCAAAGGAGTTTCACTGAAATAAATTTTGCATTCAATAAAATCAAAAATAATTTTTGAGTGCATTTTTAAAACTTCTTAACAACGTCAGCTATGAATTTAAATAATACTTACGATTTTTCGAATCCACTCTTTTCAGGAAAGTTGTTCTACAAACGTTTCATCAAAGTTCATCAGTTCACTTCTGGTAGCTTTACAAAAAAATCTTAACTGAATATTCAGACTGCCAGAATTGGGGGCAAAACACAAACAGGCAGAATATTTTAAGTCTTACATGAACAGTCGTTAAACAGTGATTTAAATACTTATGTTAATTTAAATATTTTCCTATGCCATAATTTATTGTAAATTTTTTGAGTAGTTTTATCAGTCACTTGTTTTGCTATGTTCTTGAGCAATATGGGAAGACATTTTTCACAAATTAAAATGCTGATCTTCTCACATTTTAACAGTGGACATCTTTTCAATTTCAATTTTGGAAGAATATATGAAGAGAAGTTCCGTAGCAGCAGGTTCTGTGGCAAATAGGGCAATGACTTTTCAACAAAATTTTGTATCATTGACAGCATCATAACAAAAGCTGGTGTTGGATATTTAAGTTCATCACGATCTTGGCTTGAAATTAAGCTAAGAATGGGTGCTCTACAGTCACAATTTGCTAGCTTCTCTATACATGAAGTACAATCAATATTTGATTCCAGTATTTTTACTAAATAGCCACCACAAATGCAAGGCTAGCAGATTTTAAGTTCGTTCTAGGTGTATCTAGTGGAGGTGAAAAAAAAAATATTTTAATTAAAAAGATGAAAATAAATTAGATTTTAACTACAAAGGCAAACTTAACAGATTTTGAAATTAGTTTTAAATGAACTGAATGTAAAAAAACAAATTAAAACAGAAATAAAAAATGTGCATGGGTCTAATGTTTCTGAAATTACATGTACCATATTACTATATACTGTACATATTATATAAGAAGTGTGGAGAGATATGCTTGGTGCAACCGTGAAAGATAAAAAAAAAGGAACACGTAGGTTAAAAAAATGGGTAGAAGTTGATATTATAATGAAAGTAAGATGCACAAGTGTGATGGGCTGGATATATTGCTAGAACTGACCACCGTTGGAAAACTGAAATACCAGAGTGGATACCAAGAATAAGACAGATGGGTGGATGAAATCCAAAAAGCCTACTTGGAAGAGACTGGAAGGAGGCCTTCATCTATCAGTGAACTGGTAACTGCAGATGATATAATGTATAATAAATTGTACATGAATTCCAGTTTTATTTTTATATTGTTCATTATATTAGTGAAAAAAGCTTAATGTATGGTTCCAGCTCATGAACTAACAAATTCATAGGTTGCAAACATGGGCAGCTTGACAGATGAGGCACTGCCTCACCAGAAACCTTTTGCCCAAGAACAAAGTTTCATACACTGGTGTGCAAAAATTAAGGACGAAGAGGAAAAATTAGCATAACAGCGGAACGAGCAGGCAGAATGGACCGAAATACCACTCAAGAGATAGACTAGGGTCCAGAACGGTAGGGCATGCGCATATATGCAGCATGACGTAGGGGAGTGTCGGAAAGGTATAAAGTACACCGGCGGTGTACGCTCAGCAATTCGGGGAAAGCTATTGCACGGTGTACATCGGTTTGAACGACGTCGAGTTGCTGCCACCGTCTGATATGGCCAACAGGCAATCCAGTAGACGACATCTGGATGACTTTACCCCAGTTCGCGTCATTGGGAAGTTGGAAGAAGGTCGAAATGTGACTAGTGCGGCCGAGGAGTTCGCGATCGCTCCCAGCATCGTTTCGCGAGCTTGGAGAGCATTTCAAACGACAGGAACAGCTGTCCGAGAGTTTAGCAGTGGTCGTCCACGAGCAACCATGGCGGCGGACGACCGGTATATTGTCCTACAGGCGAGAAGAGACAGACGGCAGACAGCGGGAGAAATCGCAAGGCACATGCAACAGACAACTGGACAACCGTTATCGTGTTTTACCGTGGCTAGGAGGCTGCACAATGGTGGTCTATTTGCACGAAGACCAGTGCGGTGTGTGCCATTAACGCCTGCTCATCGGAGACGGCGGTTTCTGTGGTGCCAGGGACACAATAATTGGACACATCAGCAATGGGGTCGAGTTCTCTTTACGGATGAGAGCCGATTTAGTCTGACGAGCGATTCTGAACGTATACACATATGGAGAGAGCAGAGAACCCGCAATCACACCTCCAACATCGTCGAAAGGGACCGGTTTGGAGGTGGCGGAGTTCTCGTTTAGAGCGGCATCATGCTTGGTAGCCGTACTGACCTCCACATCTTCCAAGGAGGTTCAGTCACTGGTGTCCGCTATTGTACCGAGGTTCTTCTGCCTCACGTGCGTCTGTTTAAAGGTGCTGTGGGTCCTGAGTTCCTCTTCATGGACGACAACGCTACACCTAATTGTACAGTGGCTGTCGCAGAGCTGTTGGAGAGTGAAGATATTCAACGCATGGGTTGGCCCGCAAGGTCCCCGGACCTAAATCTAATCGAACACGTGTGGGACCTTCTCGGGAGACGCTTGGCAGCACGTCACCAGTCTCCAGCAACGATTCCGCACCTGCTGTTGGCGCTACAAAAGGAATGGGCCGCGATGCCTCAACAGCTCTTGACAGCCGCGGTGGCGCAGTGGTCAAAGCGATGGCCTCTGATCATTCGTCCGTAAGGGGCCCGGGTTCGAATCCTGGTGAGGCATGGATGTTGTGTTTCTCTTACGGCACTGGCTCTCTCCCTTCCCTGGAACCAGTGACCCTAAATTAGAGACGGGCGACTGCTTATAGCCCATTGAGTTGTTCACGGTGGTCGTTAAACCTCCAATAAAAAAAAAGCTCTTGACCAACTCGTCCTCAGCATGGACAGACGTTGTAAATCCTGCAACGCAGTCAGGGGTGATCATATCCCCTATACTGGATTTTTTCTTGGCAGCCGCCTGTCATATGGACGTTTCTGTCTTCTGTCCAGTTGTGCTCGAAGCTAACTTTTCAATAAAGTGCCTTTGTATCCTTTGGATTCCTTGTTTGGACGGTTTTGCTCACTTGTCTCATATTCTTACATCTTGGGGATCTTATGGTATGATTTGAGTCGATACGGAGCACTTCTGCACGACGTTCCATTCGAAAAACCGTCTCGTCCTTAATTTTTGCACGCCAGTGTATATGTGAGATATAAATATACCCCACAAGCCACCACTGGCTGCAATTAACTGAAAGAATGAAAAAGTTTTGTATCAGCGTTTGAATTACCCAGTGGTCCACTGGCCAGTAAAACTTCCATTGGAGCACTGAACTATTGATTTTACTGGCTCAAACGCCCAGTATTATTTTTTTTTAATTTGTCACATGGTAAAAAATAAGTTTCTATTTCTCTTACCTTGTTATACGGTTTTTATTTTCGGCTGAAAGCTAGTGATAGGTTCATGAAATGCTATTGGATAACAGCTATTTATTTTATTCCTCATCATTTGTAAAGAGTGGAAGAAACAATAAATAGAGAAAGGAAGTTTCCCAGGCCTCCTCTTGTAAATGGCAACAAGTGTTTTTTCTAACCTCTGTCCTTACCATTTGTAATGACCAGAAGCAAGCAAAATAAATATCCTGCTCTTCCTTGGATTTGCCCACCCTAGTGAATGCAGCAGATACTGACACGAGACACAAGCTAGTTTTTGTTTCTTCTCCAAAAAAAAAAAAAAAAAAAACACACTAGCGGAGGAGGTCAATTGGATGCATGAGGGTAATTTTTGCAAAAGAACAATTCACACGAAACAGTGTTCAGTGGAGAACTAAAAATAGCTTCATGGGAAAGGAGGATGGATAAGCAGCAAAATTAAAATATGGAAGAGGAAACTAAACTCTACAAAATAAAATATATATTGTAAAATTGGCTGCTAATGTATGTCAATTTTGTACCTTGGAGTCTCCTCGTTCGTTCCCTTACTTAAAAACAGATTGGGAATGCGCTCTTACTGTGCTATATCACCATACCTTTGGAATTTTATTCTTGAAATATTCTTTATCCTGTGAGTTGCACTTTCAAAGTAGATGTTTTAAAAACAGATATTGGAGATAATTCCACTGAAGTGATACATTATTTTCTGCATATATTGTAGATGTCTTTTTATTTATTTATTTAATTTTTACGGACCAGTGGGCATTTTGGTGGACCAGTGGCTTGCAAATTCCAGTGGTCTACCGGGCCAGTAACCAGAAAAAATAGGAAGAGAAACTTCTCGATCAGGAACCTGATAATAGTTGATTACATAATTTTCAAGCTGAAGTCCCTGAAATGCAATGGCGTCGCTAGACTTCAAAATTAGGATGGGCGAGTATTTTTTTTTCTTTTTCTTTTTTTTTTGGTGGGGCAAGCTTCATAGCAATTTTCTTTTTTATGAAACACTGAGAGAACCAATTTTTAATGTTTTTCACTTCCGGCTACAAAAGAGATCATGCAGTCCTCCCCTCCACCTGGACACACACACATACATACACGGGTCTGACTAGTTACGCCACTGGTGTAAGATAGAAGTGTTGGTAGAATGTTGCCATCAAGTTTTTGCTTGCTCTGAATGTATTGTCTGAAATTGCTTTTCAAAATTTTGCATTTTTGCTTACAAAAAATAGCACTGTACTTGAACAATTTAAAGGAAAATGTCATTTTTGTTTATCTAAATCAAATTTTAAGTCATGCCAAGCTGACACAATACCTCCCCCTTTCTTTAAGCCAGAGACTTTGCTGTGCACTCTTCTCCTACAAATGCAGTCTTCAGCCACTTCCTATACTTTCGCTGTCCCGGGGCAGTCTTAAGAGTGCTACTGTACCTTAAGACTCAACTTTCGGTGTTGACACCCCCTATTTTGTAAAGAAAATGAACAGCACGGCAATAAGTAGAGACCCCCCCCCAATAAATTCGTCTGTCTTCAGCAACTTCCTATATTTTCACTGTCCCGGGGCAGTCTTAAGAGTGCTACAGTACCTTAAGACTCCACTTTCGGTGTCGAAACCCCTATTTTGTAAAGAAAATGAACAGCACAGCAGTAACTGGAGACCCCCTGCCCCCCAAAAAAAATTCGTATGTATTCAGCCACTTCTTATACTTTCACTGTCCCGGGGTAGTCTTAAGAGTGCTACTGTACCTTATGACTGCACTTTCGGTGTTGAAACCCCCTATTTTGTAAAGAAAATGAACAGCACAGCGATAAGTAGAGCCCCCCCCCCAATAAATTTGTCTGTCTTCAGCCACTTCCTATACTTTCACTGTCCCAGGACAGTCTTAAGAGTGCTACTGCACCGAAAGTGGAGTCTTAAGAGTGCTACTGCACCTTAAGACTCCACTTTCGGTGTTGAAACCCCTATTTTGTAAAGAAAATGAACAGCACAGCAATAAGTAGAGGCACCCCCCCCTCAATAAATTCGTCTGTCTTCAGCCACTTCCTATACTTTTACTGTCCCGGGCGCGGGGCAGTCTTAAGAGTGCTACTGTACCTTAAGACTTCACTTTCGGTGTTGAAACCCCTTATTTTGTAAAGAAAATGAATAGCACAGCAATAAGTAGAGACCCCCCTGCCACCCCGGTGGCGCAGTGGTCTAAGCGATGGCCTCTGATCATTCGTCCGAACGGGGTCCGGGTTCGAATCCCGGTGAGGCATGGATGTTGTGTTTGTCTTACGGCACTGGCTCTCTCCTTTCACTGGAACCAGTGACCCTAAATTAGAGACGGGCGACTGCTTATAGCCCATTGAGTTGCTCACGGTGGTCGTTAAACCTCCAACCCCCCCCAAAAAGAGACCCCCTCCCAATAAATTCGTCTGTCTTTTTTTTTTTTTTTTTGATTGGAGGTTTAACGACCACCGTGAGCAACTCAATGGGCTATAAGCAGTCGCCCGTCCCTAATTTAGGGTCACTGGTTCCAGGGAAGGGAAAGAGCCAGCGCCGTAAGACAAACACAACATCCATGCCTGACCGGGATTCGAACCCGGACCCCTTACGGACGAATGATCAGAGGCCAACGCCTTGGACCACTGCGCCACCGGGGCGGCTCGTCTGTCTTCAGCCACTTTCTATACTTTCACTGTCCCGGGGCAGTCTTAAGAGTCCTACTGTACTTTAAAACTCCACTTTCGGTGTTGAAACCCCTTATTTTGTAAAGAAAATGAACAGCACAGAAATTAGCAAATATCCCCCTAGTTAGTTTCTACCCACCTTCCTCATTACCCCCCCCCTCCCGGCCATACAAGCATGAAAGCAGGGTTCGTTGATTTAAATCGTGAATAAAAATCATTGATTTAAATCGCCACCCTAGTGGCGCAGTGGTCTAAGCGATGGCCTCTGATCATTCATCCAAAAGGGGTCCGGGTTGAAATCCCAGTGAGGCATGGATGTTGTGTTTGTCTTACGGCACTGGCTCTCTCCCTTACCTGGAACCAGTGACCCTAAATTCGTGACGAAAGACTGCTTATAGCTCATTGAGTTGCTCACGGTGGTTGTTAAACTTCCAATATAAAAAAACCTAAATCACAAATAGAAATGTGAAAATATCCATTATGTATTTGTAAAGTCCGTTAAACTTAAAACTGCATGTGCTCAAATTAACAGTGCTGAATTTAGAACTGTTATTCATTAAATAAAACCAACTACATGTTGAAACTAAACACAATATTACTTTAGCCATGAAAGTTAAAATACATTTTGTTGTAAATGTATTTTTTTCCATAAAGGACTTTTCTTTCTGCCTTTTCTTAAGTTCAACCATAAAGGCATTGGGTGTTGTCATTAGTAAAGGAATCTGACCTTTTGCATTTACCAGTGTTCCCCTTCTTGTACATGAACTCAGCCGGAGGATTATTTTAGTGGGTGGTAGCCCCATAGCAGAAAGTTCTGGACTAGTCTACGACAGATATGGTGGTGCTACAAAATGATCTGCGGGGTGGTCACTGGGTAAACATGTAACTTGGGACAAAAAAACAATAACAGTTTGCACAGGTAGAAATATGAAATGTATACATACAAAGAGAGAAAAGAAACTCATCACCTTACATTTTTTTCTACCTTCAAAAAATCAAAGACTAGGTACAACAGCAATTGCAATGATCAAGAACACTCTGCCCTCGGAAAGTGCATACCATGGTATACTTTTCAAAGCTGTAAATGCGAAATAAGATCTTTCTGTTCGTCATCCCAAAATATCTCTTTTTATTGAAAAAAAAATATGTAACAATACACGCCAGAGGAATCATCACGAAGAAACAAAATCGGAGGAAATTGCCGCTCCATTCACTCTGTCCGAATTTTTTGTCTCCATTTTCAAACAAGAACACAATGTTTTATAAGGCAAAATTAAATTTAAGGATATACACTGAAGACCAATTGAATTAGAGATACCTGTCTAGTAACGTGTACCACAATCTTTCGTCCTGATGACGGCGGCGATTAATCTCGGCATGGACTTGACAAGACACCGGAAGCGTTGGGAAGCCATACGGACTCACGACCCCTGAACAAGCTCCCACAGTTCACGAAGATTTAATGGAGGGGGTCAGAGCCTCGAACATCTCTCTCGATGGCATCCCAGATGTGCTCGATGGGATTGAGGTCAGGTGACCTAGTTGGCCAAGGAAGCGAGGTCACGTCAGTGGAGCATTCATCCAACCATTCGGATACAATTCGGGAGCGATGGCGCGGTGCATTGTCTTGTGCAGGATGAGGTCCCCAGTGGGATGTTGAAGACGCACAAACGGGAGCAAACGGTCTTCCAGGATATCCCGGTAATGTTGACCTGTGAAGGACGATGTCACACGTACCAGGGGTCCAATTTCAGTCCACGTGAACATTCCCCAGACGAGAATGCCACCCCCACCAGCTTCAAGAGTACCCTGCTGGCAAGAAGGATCCATCGCTTCATGTGGTTTGCGCTGTACTCGTATCCTGCCACCCGCATGTACCAACGTGAATCTCAACTCATCAGTCCAGGCAACATTTTCCCACATGTCTAAGATCCAGTGGCAATGTTCCTGCGCCCATGCAAATCTTTGCACCCTGTGATATGCGGTCAGCAGCGGTACACTCGTGGGACGATGGCTTCTGTACCCCATAGCGAGGAGATGATTCTTGATGGTGTGGCTGCATACACGGTTTTGTACACCATCGTCAAATTGCCGAGTAATTTCTTACACTGTGGCCCGTCTATCCGCTGTTACAATGCGAACTAGCCGACGTTGTCCCCGCTCATCCACACGCTGTTGTCCCCGCTCATCCACACGCTGTTGTCCACGGCAGTTGGCCCTTGCAGGGATGGTTTTACCGGATTTGATGAACTCACGATGCACCCGTGACACAGTGCCTGATCGCCTTCCGAGATGAAGTGACCCATTCGTTAGGCCCCGACAATTTGCCTACGATCAAATGCGCTTAGATCCTTCGTCTTACCCATACTGCGTCCGACTCTTACTGATTCCCATCACATCACTCCTTATATTGTCGGATCGCTGCATACATCATGTCGTTTCCGTTTACAGGGCCGCCCACAGCGCCATATTTGCATAATGCCAGCTGTCTCTAATTCAATTGCTCTTCAGTGTATGACAGAGGAAACCCCAAAAACAAAAAACAAAATTTTGGTTTTGTTTCCTTTAGATTTGGCTCTCCGAAATGTTTGCCTTCATTCTCAAGCTAAATCGCAAACATTTCTACAACAAACGACATTTAGCAACAACACTGGGCAGGGATCAACACAGGGAAAAAATTACGATTACAGGAAAAATCTTCGCTCCGTGCAACTTACGATTTTCGAAATTTCTCCTCTATTTTTCCAGATGAAACTCAAGTCTTTATGGAATAAAAATGATATTTAAAAAAAAATACGAGACAGAGGAAACCTCACGAGAAATAAAATTTCAGATAACAGTACTTTATTCAACTTCCATTTTCCGAAATCGTTGGCTCTAATTTCAAGCTCGAAAGCAAACATTTACCAAATAAAATGGCATATAACAATAATATGGACAGCGGGAACATCTTGAGAAAAAAAAAAAATCTAATTTCGGGAGAAATTTTTACTCCGTCTAACTTTCTTTTTCGAAAAGTTTTAAGGACGAAAAATCTTTACTAATGATCGGTGATCTGCACAAGAGAGGGCTTAAAAGTGTTCTGGGATATCGTTTTTGTCTGCAGGACCAAAAACAATCTGCAACGTAAGTCGCCCGTTGCCGCCATTCTGCTACGGAGGGTGGTAGTAGAGGGTGATAAACAGGGCTTGAAATATTTCATGCTGGTTTACCAGTCAGGCAAATAACTCACTTCTCAGTTGAAAATCAACAGCCCTGCAGGGCTAGCGAGAAAAACAACTCATTACTAAGAATTAAAACCTAATTGTTTAAATATTCAATAATATTTATGAAATCGTAAACATTTTCAATAATATTTTATTACTAACCTAATTTA
The DNA here is from genome assembly GCA_039090855.1 of Macrothele yani. Classification (NCBI taxonomy): domain Eukaryota; kingdom Metazoa; phylum Arthropoda; class Arachnida; order Araneae; family Macrothelidae; genus Macrothele; species Macrothele yani. Next base: position 132,614,533 of record CM077009.1, on the reverse strand, counting down.
AATTTTAATTACCATTTTATAATAACCAAACTCGGTTATCTCCCTCTAGAGTAGGTGATGCGAGAATCTTTCAATCTTTTAGAACTTTCCTAACAGCTCCGTGGAAAAACAGTAACCTGTGTTTGACCTACAACACCAATTGCTAAAAGAGAGCTTGTGACACATGTGTGACTGACTATTGTATATAAAAATATCAGTTCTTGAATAAGGCTTATTTTAATTTACAGTACTGATTAGTGACTGTGTGCCAGCATCGGGAATCGGTTTTTCCGTGAAAGAAATTAGACAGTTACACTAGGAGGTTTTACCACCCCTGGCTTACTCCCTGGATATTGCACTCTCATACTTTCATCTGTTTCGCTCTATGCAACATGCCCTAGCCCAACAGAGGTTCACCACAGTTCCAGAGGTGGAAAATTTCAGCACTGCGTATTTCATCTCAAAACTAGTCCTTCTATCACAGGAACATTCATTTGTTGCCTGAAAAATGGCTAAAGGTCATTGATGCTAACAGCCAATATTTCGTTTAATAAATGTGTACAGGTTTCATGATAGTTCGTCTCCTTAAAATGGCGGAAACTTTTGCATACCCCTATTAGCAGGAATAATGGTTGAAAAATCAATTTTCTTGTTTCTTAGGGTTATTGAGTAGTTAGACTTCAAGAAATGGATGTAATTATTATTATACCATTGCTTGCAAGGAGTAAAACACTGAAAGAAATATTAACTTTTAACAAATGGTGAAGTAGTGTCTCAGACCTTAAGTACAAATAGACCAGCTGCTACTTATGTAGTTGGCCACTAAAATTGTACAAAAAAACAAAGCAAGAGAGTAAAAGTTAGCAAATGGACACCACTTTGTTTTTCTTTATTAAGTGTCTTGGCTAAGTGCAGGGAGTAAATTAACAGTAGTTCAATTTACAATTATAAATAGCTTCACTCGCTTTGTTAAAGGGGAATAATTTGTTTCAATCTGACCAAAAATAAGCCATTTTATGTATCTAAAAGGGAAAAAAGCAAAAGGCCTGCAGCTGATAAAACTGAAAATGTATTTGCTGTGATTGTATTAACTAAACATATACAATAATCTCATCTTGTTTTTTTTGTCATGTTTTAGAGTTGCATTCATAAATAAATAAAAAATAAAAGTAATAAAACACTGTGAATTTAAAATATTTTGAATGCATTTCATAAAAAATATGCAAGAGACAAGCCACTGTTATAAGTGAATTATATAGCCAAAGAAAAAATATTCTTTCGATTTGTGTGCCTGTAAGAAGCATGTGAAATGAAAAGGCGCTCCAGTTCTTTTTAAAAATGTTAAACTTCTGTTCTATTAGAAAGACAAAAAAATTATAAAAATCTACCATTAGAATGGTTTAGGGCACAGAAGAAAACTCCAGTAGTAAAAAAAAAACTTGAAAGATGGAGCCATAGATGTGAGTGTTCTACATTTCATTTTCCCTGGCTACCAATTCCACAATTAGGTATGTTTCTTTTCAGATATGTATAAGAACCAAAAAAATCCCGGAATAATATCCTAGCTTACAGATATGCCATCTGTAAGCTTTGTCATTTTCAAAGGTTATAGAGTTTCAGTGCTCTACAGTATGCACTTATATTCAAAACCTACTGCAGAAAAAATAATTTCAGGAATATGAAAAATGTACTGCACAATTTATTTTAATTGAAACTGCCAAGCAATTCCACTGTGAAGCATCTGTATGCTACATGAAGGGATACATGCACAGATATCACTAAAAACACTGGCAGCCTTTAAAAGGAGAAAAGATGAGAAAACATGATGCTTTTATTATGTGGCTATGACAGTCTTTTTCTTTTTTAATGTTATTTAAAACCCCTTTTTTATTCCCTTTCACTCCATGGTCTCATTATTTGACTTTCCCGACATTTTCCTATAAACACATCTCAAGAACACAGAATACAAGAATATGCCTCAAGACATATCAGAACTGAAACAAAAAGTCCAGCACAAAGGGACGGCACTTAACATCGACATTCCGTTCAGAACACTGAATAATCTGCTTCTCTAAGTCCAACTAGTGAATAAATGAGACCAGTTTCAACATTAGTTGTGATAACATTGGTCACTTGTTTGTTGCAATAAAATACCTTATTTACTTATACTGTGTAGAATTATTTATTTATACCTTGTAGCGACAATCATATTAATTTCTTAGAAAAACAAATATATAAATAACACCCCATTAAAATATGCCCAAGAAGTGTATAAATCATGTATTTCTTAATCTTTGTAAAGGAAAAATAAATATGTACCTGGTTGTTTTTCAAGCATATCCAAGATTCTAATTACTTCATCGGGAAGCTCTGGAATCGCCCTTTGCAAATTTTTATCATACTGTGGTTTTCTTGCACGTACCTCGGAGATCACTCCTTCAGCTTTTCCAACATTAGAGTATTTTGAAGTGACCAAAATGCCTACTTTTAGAATTTTCTCCAAGCTTAAAATTGTGGATCTAACATCCATTATGTCATTACCACCATTCATTTGCCTTAATGCACTAAATAAGGATTCTACAGGATCACTATTAAAACATCTTGTTAGCACATAATGATACCCATTGTCAAGAAGGTACCTTATACAATCTGTAGTAGATCTTGTTATTAGCGTTATAGCTTCATAAGTCTCTTTGCTTAAAAATTTGTAAGCATTTTGGTTATTTTCACAAGACTTTTTAATACTGGAAAGATATTGTAAAAAATCATATTCCAGCCACTGTAGCCTTTCATCATTGCATGAGAAGAAATGCATTCTTTCTTTATTAAGAGACTGTATGTACTGATGCTGGTTTGAAACATCATGGATGGTAAACCGTTTGTATATATTTTTTTAAATGCAATGGTATATAACGAAGTTAATTTCTCCGTCATTTTGGTCAACGTCGGGGATCGAACCCGAGTCCACTTATTCTGGAGCAAGTCGCTCTACCAACTGAGCTACGCAGACGTTCGTTCTCGGTGCTATCTGCCTTTATGTCATGTGCGTCCTGCGGGGCAAGCACGCCACGTCCCCCTCCCCCTGATAGAGGGCAGGGGCATGGCCCACGGGTCAGTCGTGACCATGAATCGCTGCAGGCATCCATCCGCTATAGAACGTGCACTTGAGAACTCCCAGTCAATTTGGTGTGTGGAATGCAACATCACACATTTTCTTTTTCAAAGTGCTGAAGAAGGGATTCTCTTATTTTTTCCTATCTCGCGGTATGGAAAGAACATCACACTATTGTGATATCTTTAACGGCCGGGTCATCCGGGAAGTTCAGGCGCCATCATAACGAAGTAAATTTCTCCATCATTTTTGGTCAATGCCGGGGATCAAACCCGAGTCCACTTATTCCGGAACAAGTCGCTCTACCAACTGAAAATTCGTCTGTCTTCAGCCACTTCCTATACATTCACTCTCCCGGGGCAGTCTTAAGAGTGCTACTGTACCTTAAGACTCCACTTTCGGTGTTGAAACCCTCTATTTTGTAAAGAAAATGAACAGCACAGCAATAAGTAGAGACCCCCCCCCCCATGAGCCTCACAGTAGTATTAGAACCATACAAAAAATGGAGATACTATTTTAGGCACATAAATGTATACTTTGTGTGTGTGTGTGTGTTTTGGGAGGAGGGGTCTTATATCCCTAAAATAATACATCTTGCACACAACTGCATTTTTGATGTAGCATATGTAAAGTCATGTGGAAGGAAAGTGTGCTGGTGATATGTACATGGTCTTGGGGAAGATCTTAGAACAGAAGCTGATGGGCATCTGTTTTAAGATCTTCTTCCCAAAAGCCTCTAATGGGTATCGTTGTGTCTTGTTGAAAGGTACTTCACATTACGTAATACTGTTTTACATAAACTTCTCTCATTTCCCTTGCCTTACCTAAATGGAAAGCAGCAGGTGGAGATTCCATATCTGTGAAAAACCTGTCTTTGAAATTATTAACCACAAAAATAGAGTTAAATAAAAAATTGTATAAAAAAAATGTAACCATCTCCATTCATGTGTGGAACAGATAGAGTTCTTCAGTACTGCTGCTGTGGTAGTTATTTTTTGTGCAGGGGTTTGAGAGGCATTGTGGATTACTCCTTGTATTTCAATTGAATCTCTTGCTGTATAATATCAGAAGTTTGGTAAATAAAAAAAATGTACAATTATGTAGTGAATAACAATATTTCTCAATCAGAAGAATGGATGTGTAACTTCACGTGTTTCTGATAAATAACTACTAAAGTGAATATGTGATTTTTTCATTTATTCAGGAGTTCATTTTCATAGCACACTATAATACACTACAATCCAACATTAATACAAAGCAAGGGATGACACAAGGTGCAAGAAATAACTACCACAGCAGCACTCTGCCCATTTTTCAGATGTACCAGGGCAAAGGCAAACACCAACACTAGAATTGATTCGATAGAATATAACGTAAAAAAAAAAAAAAAAAAACTTGTAGAAAATGACAAATACAACACTGACAATATTCACTGCTTATATGTGGAGGTAGAAGACTGCAGTGACATAACCAATTGCAAATCAGTTGTGTGATATGCACTAAAAGGAAAAACATGCAGTGTTACTTGCAAATGATACCAGGATTCTGTTACATCTCTGCCCATTTTCAGATGTACATTGTTGAAATTAAATGTACAAGATTTTACAACCTTTAACCTGTAGTTGTATCTATTTCAGTAGAATAAGTATAACAGGATAAAAATGTAAATTAGTGTATGAATCAAAAGAACTTGATTCTTTAATAGTAAGAAACTGTTGTAAGTAATACACACAATTGATGTGGATTAGGAACATCAAACAGAAGTCATCGCTATTTCCACGTTTATAAGTGAGTCACGAAAAATTTCTCATCGGTCGCCACCGGGAATCAAAGCCAGGGTCTTTCAGTTATGCGCCGGACATGCTACCACTGCACCACAGCAGCCTTGGATTCTCGAGGCTCACATACAACTAACTGCCAAACCACATGATAGGTTGCTTATTGGAGCCCCGCACAATGCTGGGGATGCACCTAAGTTGGAAAGCAGCAACTGAACAAATAACTAGGAGGTGATTGAATAATTAATACACACAATTGACGTGGATTAGGAACATCAAACAGAAGTCATTGCTCTTTCCACGTTTATGTGAGTCTGGAGAATTTGAGGCCACTGTGGTGCAGTGGTAGCATGTCCGACGCATAACTGGAAGTTCCTGGTGGCGGCCGATGAATATTTTTCTGTGACTCCCTTATAAACGTGGAAAAAACAATTACTTCTGTTTAACTGTTGTAAGCTTACTAATAATAATTGGGTTCTCAAAATAGCTAATTTCAGTGAGAATTCTGAAAAATGTGTGACCAGTGTTTAAATACGTCGTTAAAAAATGCGATAAATTTACATATAATAATTGGAATATTTCAATTTCAAGGTTGTGGTAGTACATGAATCAAAGTAAACAGTTTACTTCATTAGAAATGGACTGGCAACAAATATTACTTGTGCAATGTAGCAAACTTCATTAGAGAATGTAAAAAACTCTCTAGTGAAACTGAAAGTCCAATTAAAGGATATAAAGATATATTGTTAGTGGTGGAATCCTCTCGTGCATGTGTCAGTACTGACAATTGTATGTATCTCTACATCAAAAATGGACCAGTGACAATGGTTCAATTGTTATTGAAATTCTATTGCCTATAGTTGTGCCCAATCCCAGTGGAGCCATATTGTTGGCAGACTTTATTTGGCTATGATGTGTATGGTTTTTATTATGTACAGGGCATTTCCTCAACCCTCACAGTGTTCCAATCATTACCATTTCCATATCTGCCCTGTTCCAGCTGGTATTCGCATCTCCATCAGAACCATATGAAAGAAGTTATACATCTCCATATTAGCCATTGTCATTTCACCCACCAGTATTTGTTGTGTAACACCCCCACTGTGTGCAGGACATGTACATAATGCCCCAGAAATCCTGGATAGTCTTTTAAACTGTATGTCTTTTGTGATCTTTATTACACTGTACCAGTGTTGTGCAAGTGTTTTTTTTTTTTTTTTTTTTTTTTTGTGTGTTCACTATTTACACTATTTCTTGGCATGTATCTTGTACACCCCCTCCTCCCATTTATGTTTACATTGAAAATTGTGGTGCTTGTGCTTTTTGGCTTATTGAAGCCCTAGTACCAATATACTGTAATACAAACCAATCACATGTGGATCTGTGCACTATGTTCACAGGTATAATTATTTTTTCAACTCAGTGTATAAGCTTTGAAAGCAGCAAAACAGAACTGCAATCTTTTCTCAATATACACAGACAAGGATTCTTTCAGTTCACATGAAAATTTTGGAGGACTACTGATTTCAGTGTTCAAATTAGGAGGGCATATGTGCCACTGTTGAAGAGGTTTCTTGTTTTGCTTTGGGGTTTAACAGCTCAGGTGATCATCTGAGACTAACAGCAAGCACTCCAGGGAATCAGCAGGACCAGGGCCGCATGATCAATATACCACCTATACTTATATAGCCACTAGAGTGGAAAGGAATGATGATGAACCCTGTTGTGACAGCTTGCCTTAGTTCTGGTTGTAACTGCATATCTTCACAAATTCAAAATGAAATTTAGCTTTCTCTCCCCCCCCTTTTTTTACTTGCGAAGATGAAATTCTAGTAAAAAAAAATGTCTTTCTTTAATCAAATTCAAGTACACTTACAGTACAATACAATTTGTATATTTCCAGAACAACAAATTGTCAATAAAAAACAAAAACAACTATAAAATCAGTGTGACTAGTGTCCTATTAACAGTCACTAACTTAAGAATCAGTCCAATTTTTATGCCCTAGCCGAACAGCGGTTCACCACAGTTCCAGAAGTGGAAAATTTCGTCACTGCGTTCTTCAACTCAAAACCCAAGTCTTTTCTACTACAGGGGCATTCATTTGTTGCCTTAAAAATGGCAAAAAGGTTATTGATGCTAACTGCCAATATTTCATTGAATAAATGTGTACTGGTTTACTGATTCTTCCTTTCTCCTTAAAGCGGCAGAAAGTTTTGCATACCCCTAATAGAATACTGACAATACCTGAATGTGTGGGTCATATGTCAGTCCATCCTCTAACTATAAGTACAATATTACTTGAACTGCATGGTGCATATTTCTCTATGTACACATACTTTATATTATAATGCACACACTTCTTTAAAATGGAAATATTATAGCAACAGACAATTACAGAAATATACATATTTTACACTGGAAGTTTTACTTGAAGGGCATAGAAATATTTTAAGGAAACTATTTTGACTCAAAAATGCAACTGCAGTATATAGCAGAATTGATGGACATATATATTATTGCTTCAAGACATCAAATTTGCATGAAACATTCATCTGAGATACTATGAAGAACTTTTTCCATACCATTCTTCAATTTCTGCAATGTTTTCACCCAGTAAACACTATGAATAATTAACAATCCAGGAAAAATGAGTCTTCCTTTCACTATACGTAATGTTGCACAGCAATATGACTGCAAATAACAGCACATAGACCACTTTCTAGCAGTGGTGTAACTACCACCAGCACAACTGTGGTGGGAGGGGAGCGCAGGTAACAAAGGGGAGTACTGCAGCTGCCAGTTATAGTTTTAAGAAAAAATTTGAACACGCACAGTAATTAACCCAAAGATTCATATTGTGCTTTAAGATATATTTAGTGTATTAAATAAAGAAAACATGGAAAGAGCAATGACTTTGTCTATTCACATTGTCTCTACGTTTTTGGAAGACTTTCACTATTTAGCTTTGCCTATAAATGCCTAGTTTCAATGCTATCTTCCAGAACAGAGATTAGGCTTCATTATCTCAGAATTCTGTAGTTATTATTTCCACTATATTACATGTAACCACTTCCTTCAGAAAACTTGAAAATTTTCATGAGCCTGGAGCGGGAAACGGACCCTCACCTTCCAATTTTTGGTAGCAAGATAGCATTATAATGCCTACTATGTATGTATCAAGAATTATTTCTTCGAGGAAATTCGTTTCCCAATTGTATTTGACATGCCTAGTTTCACTTTTAAAACACTGAAAGTCCTACAGATTGAAAGTGTTCGGCTCTTTGACTTTGGGTTGTAATACGATCGCTCTCCAATCGCCCTCTGCCTGCACTGCTGAGGAAAAGCATGAGGCCACAGTGGGATTCTCCATGGAGGACGTGGGAAAACAGTCAGTTACCTAGGATTACGTTCACAACAGGTGTCAACATTTATTCACAGCAGCCACAGATCTGCCATGTGTATGAGGGTGATTTCTTCAAGTGATTTAGTTTAGTTTTGGACAAAGCAATTACACGTATTATCAAATCTATTACTTAAAAAGTTAAAACTACAAAGCTCTAGGTACCACCGTTACTTTTGCAGACACTCTCCCTGACCTCTTAACCCAACCACCGCACACACACATGCCACAAAAAATGCATCCTCCCTTGTGTTCAAAATTCTGGGAAAATTACTGTGCTTAGGGGTGCTGAAGTAAATCTTGCAGGGAGGCACACATTGTGCTAGTTACGCCACTGCTTTCTAGTGTGCATGAGATTTACCAAATAAAGCATATGAAACAAGCCAGCAGTAGGCAATGCAAAGGTAAAGAAAGCATCAGTACTGAAAAGTTCTAGTGTTGTTTTATTAAATACAGCGTGGAAATGCAACTTTTGGTTCAAATTCCATGTAACATTGAGATGTATTTGCTGATAGTATATCTGAACAGACTTGGCTCAGTGCATTACTTTTTTATATGCAATAGTGCTCAAATGCAATTATGCAACATATTGATTGGGATATGCCAGAGAATCCCCCACACTGTTATCCATCAAGTTTTAAAAAAAGGCATCTGCAGAACTGAAAGATAAAATTTCACCAAGATTATAAAACACCTGCCTTCATTTTTTTTGTAATGCCACAAACAACTGCACATAATTATTTGAAGAGGAGATGCATGAGGTACTGACCCCAGTTTTTACAAGCTGTATGTTATATGTAAGCATTTTCTTCATTGATCTGTTCTACCTACATATGGGATTTTTGAAACCTCTGTTACAGCTTTGAATAATCTCTGTCATGATGAGATGTAGGTAGTCATTGCCTTACTCATTTCAAGTTGTTCAGGAGAGTGAATGACATCACACAAGATACTCAACCAACCATCCCCATAGATGCAATTAATTCCCACTCCAATCAATATAAAGTTCAATGCTGAGACATCTATAGATTCGTTAATGAATTTAAGGATTTCATGTGCTCTTCCTCCCAGAAAGCTGATTGTGCAAATGTCTTTTTCAATGAGAGATGCCTTAAAAGCTAAAAATTTGTGAGTACCTCACCATTGAGGTGTCCATGAAGCATCCTTTGATAATGTTGTATAGTAACAAATGAAGCAAGGCACCGTGTTTTCCAGCACATAATCTGCGGATTATCTGTTCCTAAAAGTTTAAATTCTAGCCACTGCAGATTATACCACAGTGCAGATAATATAAACCATTTACAAGCTAACTTGTACTGTTTGCAGTTTTAACTAGATAGGGCAAAGTAAAACCCTCTTCATCTCAGAATTAATAGTCACAGGTCTCTTACTAGTAGTTTTTAATCTAAAAAGCAGTGCTTTCCTCACAAAGCCAACCAATGTCCAACATTTGAATTGGAACACTTTCGTAGTCACAGTTGTGATAAGGTGCAAATTGAGGTTTTACATAATATACTTGACCTAAACTTGGTAATAATAGATGCCATACCTATTGCTAGATGGGATACACTATAAATGTCACTAAATTATGGGTTTTATTCGTAATTTATTTTTATTCCTGAGTAAAACCCATAATTTGGTAAAATTCTTAGTGTATACTTAACCTAGTCAAAAGACTAGAAACAGTCTCTGCATTTTTTTTTTTTTTTTTTTTTGATTGGAGGTTTAACGACCACCGTGAGCAACTCAATGGGCTATAAGCAGTCGCCCGTCCCTAATTTAGGGTCACTGGTTCCAGGGAAGGGAGAGAGCCAGTGCCGTAAGACAAACACAACATCCATGCCTCACATCCATGCCTCACCGGGATTCGAACCCGGACCCCTTTCGGACGAATGATCAGAGGCCAACGCCTTAGACCACTGCGCCACCGGGGCGGCAGTCTCTGCATCATCAGTCTCTTTATCCCAATGGTCTCAATTCAACTCTTTTAGATAATGAGCTTGCTGAGAATAAGTTTCCATCAGGGAACTTTTCTTCCTTTAAACCACAAAGTATGCTCTAGGGGGTAACAGAGAACAACAGTCTCGTTAAAACAGCAAGCTGCATAGATTTTACTGCTTTGCAGCAATCTCATTAATTTTAAAACAAGTTTAAATTTTGTTAAGAAAGCTATCAGCCTTCTTCAATGTTTTAAGCACTTGTCTTAAAAGCTTTTTTTTTTTTTCCATTTCTGGAAATGCTGCTGATAAAATTGATTGTCATGTTTTTGATCTTGTGTTGGATATTATTAAACACATTCCTAAAGATTGAATTACTTCTCCAAGAATTTTATTACAATCAGGTTTCTTAATAAAAACCATTTCCTTAATATTAGGAAGGTGTTCCACAATAAATTTTCCTATTCCTAGAAAAAAATCTTTAGTTGTTTTAAGTATGTTTAAATTTCAGGTGGGGGGGGGTAAATCAAGTTGTTCTGCTCTTAGTCTTAACCATTGTGCAGGGGTGCTAGTGCCCCTACCATGTTTCAGAGCAATTCTTGGAGCAGAAACGTTGACTTTTGGAGCGAGAAAATTTGCATTTTGGAGCAGCTAATGGCAGCATTTTTAATTGTTCTAAGTCCATGCTGTGCTTTAATTTATGTTTATATACTGAATTATCATTATTTTATGAATTATGAAAAAATGTCATTTTATATTTCAGGTTTGTTGACATTTTACTGCTTCTCTTAAGACTGTTAATTATCATTTCTGTCGTTCCTACAGTGAGATAAATTGGAAAACAATTATACTACCCACAATTTATTGAAAACTACATGACCTGCAATATTTTAAGGATAACACATTACTATCAGGGATTTTTTTCTGAATGCATTTGTTTCACTGTAACACGAATAGGATGCTGTTGCGTCTAAGAACTATTGCTATTGTTACTGAATGCTTGCGAGCATACACTAAAGAAGAATAAATATTGTGTAATTATTGTTTGTTGTTTGGTTGGTTCCACAATAAAGCTGCATATTTTTTGAGATTCATGGCATTCAGATGAAAATACATTATTTCTGAAACCAACCAACTGGCAAGCTACACGCACATTGTTTGCGTGTGCATCACAAACTCCTAAGGTTTTCTGAAGGAAAGCGTACCTTTGATATAAAAGGAAAACTAATGTAACATTTAATAATCAAATTGTAAAATCACCTTTCAGCAGTTGCGCCATGATACTCTTCATACAATGTTTTTTATCAAGTAATTATCAATATCAAACTTTTGTTATTGCTGTGAACAATTACAACTGGAACCAAAACTATAAGATAAGAGTGAGATTTAGTAAAGTTTGTTCAATAAAAGCTGCTTCCATTGCTTAACGCTTGCATAGTGACATTTTGGCACTGGATTGCCTCTCCCCCCCCTCCTTCAGCAGTAATAGAATCAGTTTATGACTTTTTTGTTGTTGCTATCTGAAAGAGCCCCTGCTCTTGCATGTGTGGGATCCTGCATGTATGGACATTAAGCAGACGATTGTGAGCTAGTAAGTGGCTCAATGAACCTTCAATCTGGAAAAAGAAAAGTGTGAGGGTGAAGATGTTCCCCAAGGTAGGTCAAAATGAGAAAAAGAAAACCTCTTAAAAATTCTGCTCCCAAACATGCAGGGCAAAATTCAGACTTTAAGTAAGAACCAAAAGATTGGTGTTCCTGATAATTGATTACAAGTTATGTGATATAAATAATCCTTTCATTTATCCATAGCACTCGTGAGCAATTTTAATTAACATACATGAGACTGACGAAGAAAAAAAAACAAAGCTGTACTTTTTAATTTGGTGAAAAATCAGACTGCTCGGTGAGAAAGTGTGAATATTACGCAGCATGAACAAAACTGAATCATTCACTGTCATTTATGCATGAAAATATTTAACTAGGTCACACCACTGTATTCACAATTATTAAATTACTGAATTCCAAACAAAATAGGGTGGTTTTGAAAGACATAGCTTCAAACAGTTTTTTTTCCTGGTTTTGTTCTTGTACTTACTAGAACATTAGCTCTGGTTTCCTCTTGCAAGCAAACCCTACTTTCTTCTCGGCAAGTTCCACAGCCATATTTGTCATTTGTTGACTCTGCCACTGCACAGCACCCACTGTTTACTTTTTTTTTCTGCTGATAGTTTTCCCTTACCATTTTCTTTGTTACTTCTCTTTCTTTTTTCGTTTTTTTTTAATTCCCTCAGATGACAATTTTATCCATCATGCTTAAAGAACTTTCAGCCTGAGATAAATGGTGTAATTTTCAGAGAATGAATACTTTTTTGAACACCATGTATCAATTCTTGCAAATTTCCAAACTTAGTCACTTCCATTTTTGGAAATTTCCCCCACCCTTATGAAGCTGAAATGCACTGACATTTATGAGGGTGATGACATTTAACAACTACATATGTGTGGGAACACCGCAGGGGGGGGCAATTATGGAAGAAATCTTCGCTCTTTCCGTTTTCGGAAATTTATTCAACATTTTCAGGCTGAAATACAAATATTTATGGAATAAAATGATATCTAACAATACTGCGTAGAGGAAACATCGCGAGAAAAAAAAATTACGGTTACGAGAGAAATCTTACCTCCGTCTACTTTCCGTTTTCGAAGGATTAAATTCCATCCCTCGACGGAGAAAATAATCCCCCCTTCACTACCACCCATCCTCCCAAAATTTCAGTTCATTTGTGCGTTGATCTCGTGCATGATCCAAATGATAACAAAAAGGGCGGAATTCCGCGAATCAGCGTAAGAATCTTGTGGCCGAAGACTACAGGGAAATTTTCGGGCGGCCTAACTTCCATTTTCGGAAATCGTTGCCTACAATTTCAAGCTGAAATTATGTAATGAAATTATATTTAACAACAATACTGAACAGAAGCAACGTTGCGAGAGAAAAAAATATGATTACGGGAAAAATCTGCACACTGTTTAACTTCAGTTTCCGAACGTTTAAAAAGGTAAAACAACGTCCGCAGACATAATATGACCCCCCTCCCCCCAACTAATACCCCGAAAACATTTTCACTTTTGCATTGATCTCGAAAATGACAAAGAAAGGTGGGGGGATTCGCGGAAGAATCTCACGTACGAACTAACTGCTGAATCAATTCAAATGTCATAAGATTAACCTAAAATATCGATGACCGGTAAATTTTAATTTTTGGAGCAAAATTGGTGCAGATTTCATCAAAATCCCAATTTTTTAGCAGAATGGCACAAGAACAACGTTTCAGTGCGGGCTGGCGCAATTGTCTGGCAGCCCTGATTGTGAATGTGAAGAGTACAAAGAAACAGAATATTACAATAGTCACTGTAAACATGTAATTACTGGTAACTTAAACATTGTTGAGGATGTTAAACTTAGAAAGATTTTGGGACAAAATTTAGGCCCTTAATAAATTACTCTAAAAGGCAAATTTTTAGTAAATTCTGTCAGGATATCATAGGTACTTTATTAAGACATGACATTCAATCAGCCAATTGAGGCTTTTGCACAATAGAAACACAACATAATGCTTAGCTTTTCAGAAAAATTAGCTAGTCTTAAGATATACTATGATAAAGGTTTACTCTTTTCAGGTGCTTCTAACAAGTCTTTCCAAGCTTCATGATAAATATATTTTTTACGACTACTGATAAAGGTAGCAATTTTGCAATGAAACATTTTTAACTATGAAGTAATTAATCAAGAACTAAACAAAAGAGTGACCTATGAGCCAGTCAGTTCTAGTGCTAAACAACTAGCAAATCTGTTGAAGGTTTACGACAAAAAATCTTCAGCTTCCCTTAGGTAAGGGTTATAAGCCTGAATTTCCACTTCCGTTTGCTACAACAAAATTTCATAAAAATCCAATGAAATTCAAATTCCTAGCCAGTGGGGTTAAGAGTCATAAAAAGAAAATAGACCAGACTTTTGAAGCAATCTTGAAAAATATTCAGTACCATGTTAAAAGCAGTACTAATTTTCAGAACAGATTTTTTACATTTTAAATAACAATTCCAAAGTTATAATAATACACTATAATACTTAACTTAAGGCCCATAGATATAATAGTTACAACTTTGAGAATCTCTATACTAATCTTCCTCTTGGAGATATTATCTCCACTCTTAATGAACTTCGTAAAGTGTTTAAAATTTGTCAAATAGTTAAAGAATACCTCTTACAATGTTGTATTAAAAATAACTATTTTAAATAATCAGCCTGTAAGCAAGTTAAGAACTATTAGAAAGAGTGATTTTTTGAAACAGTGGGGGTAGAGAAGTGGCCGAGATGAGGTGTTAGTCTCTTAAATTAATTACGGAAAATAAAGTTATAAAATGTCAGGCTGGAGAAGAAAATATTCCTCAAATAAGTCCTTTGTATTGAGTGTTTTTCCCGGTGGTAATAATATTTTTAGTAATGATGGCTTGTGTTATATGGGATGTTCCCACTCTATCAATGTCTGCACTCTGTTTCTTTTTTCTTTTGAATGAATATCAGTTAATTAAATATCAATCCTTGAACTCTGATAACAACGGGGTTCGGACATTTGGGCACCGGACTTTTGGGCACCGGACATTTGGGCACCGGACATTTGGGCACCCGGACATTTGGGCACATTCATTTTTAAAGCAATGAAATTGCGCTGCGTTGAAAATTATAGTGTTCCTATATTTCTCCCTACTTGAGCAAGTGGTGTGCACAAAAAATTTCACTTATATCTCATTATCATTAAGAAATTGAGACATATTTACGAATTTCTGTCTGAAAGACTGGGCGGACATTTGGGCACCGGACATTTGGGCACCGGACATTTGGGCACCGGACATTTGGGCACCCGGACATTTGGGCACCCGGACATTTGGGCACAAATGTTTAAGGGGCCGTATAACAATTGCCGTTTCTTGGCCCACTAGTAAGAGATTGACCGTGAAAATGATCGCCGTAAGTTACTTAGGCACTAAATATTTTCGGGCACGAGCCTACTCAGCAAACCGGGTGGGGGGGGGGGGGAGAATATATCAAAAGTGTAAAATATGAACAATTTCTCGTCCGATCGGGAGATTTTCAGCATTTACAAACTACAACTCGTAACATTGTCTGAGCGCACGTGCCTGCTCTGAAAACTTGGGGGGGGGGGGGGGGGGTATACCAAAAGTGTAAAATATGAAGCATTTCTATCCCGATCGAAAGATTTTCAGCATTTATAAGCTACAACTCGGCAGATTATTTGAGAGCACATGCCTAGTCACCAAACCTGTCGGGTGGGGTGGGGGGGGGGGGGGGTATATGAAAATTGTGAAATATAAAGCATTTCTTGTCCGATCGGGAGATTTTCAGCATTTACAAACTACAACTGGAGACATTATCTCAGGGCGTATAAACCTACTGAGCACACCTGTCGGGGGGGGGGTTATACTAAAAAGTGTGAAATATAAAAAATTTCTTGTCCGATCGGGAGATTTTCAGCATTTACAAACTACAACTGGTCACATTATCTCAGGGCGTAAACCTACTGAGCACACCTGTCGGGGGGGGGGGGGGGTAAATACTACAAAGTGTGAAATATAGAGAATTTCTTGTCCGATCGGGAGATTTTCAGCATTTACAAACTAAAACTGGAGACATTATCTCAGGGCGTAAACCTACTGAGCACACCTGTCGGGGGGGGGGGGGGGTAATACTAAAAAGTGTGAAATATATAAAATTTCTCGTCCGATCGCGAGATTTTCAGCATTTACAAGCTACATCTCGTAACATTGTCTGAGCGCACGTGCCCGCTCTGAAAACTTGTGTGTGTGGGGGGGGGGGGTTATACCATAAAGTGCAAGATATGAAGAATTTCTCTCCCGATCGAGAGATTTTCAGCATTTATAAGCTACAACTCGGCAGATTATTTGAGGGCACATGCCAAGTCAGCAAACCTGTCGGGGGGGGGGGTATATGATAATTGTGAAATATAAAGAATTTCTTGTCCGATCGGGAGAATTTCAGCATTTACAAACTACAACTGGAGACATTATCTCAGGGCGTATAAACCTACTGAGCACATCTGTCGGGGGGGTAATACTAAAAAGTGTGCAATATAAAAAATTTCTTGTCCGATCGGGAGATTTTCAGCATTTACAAACTACAACTGGAGACATTATCTCAGGGCGTAAACCTACTGAGCACACCTGTCAAAGGGGGGGGGGGGTAATACTAAAAAGTGTGAAATATAAAAATTTCTTGTCCGATCGGGAGATTTTCAGCATTTACAAACTACAACTGGAGACATTATCTCAGGGCGTAAACCTACTGAGCACACCTGTCAAGGGGGGGGGGTAATACTAAAAAGTGTGAAATATAAAAAATTTCTTGTCCGATCGGGAGATTTTCAGCATTTACAAACTACAACTGGAGACATTATCTCAGGGCGTAAACCTACTGAGCACACCTGTCGGGGGGGGGGGGGGGGGTGATACTACAAAGTGTGAAATATAGAGAATTTCTTGTCCGATCGGGAGATTTTTAGCATTTACAAGCTACAACTCGACACATATCTGAGGGTATGTGCCTACTCAGCAAACCTGTCGGGGGGGGGGGGCGATGCCGAATATGAAATACAAAGAATTTCTGGTCTTCACATCGGGAAATTTTCAGCGTTTACAAAGTACAACTCAACCAATTTTCTGCAGATGTCTGCAGACGGGCGACTGCTTATAACCCATTGAGTTGCTCACGGTGGTCGTTAAACCTTCAATAAAAAAAAAAAAGAAAAGAAAAACACCCAACCGGAAAAAAAAAAAAGATGAAAGAAAAAAGAAACTGCATTGCCCGCCCTGTATTGTGTTTGACTTGTTCTTCTCGTGGTATGTGATAACTGTTTAAAATAGTTATCAAGAATAAAATAAATAAAACTACAGGATCATATAACATCTGGTGCCTTTATTTAGCTTTTTATTCTTTGCGCTTCTTCTTTGTACGTATAAGTAAGCCAACTAATTTCTCATATTTTTTACAAACGTTTGGAAATAACATCTGTTTGGATACATTGACAAAAAATCACAGGCTGAATTTTATTTTTAAAAATATTAATATTCAGCAAAAGAATATTTGTGTTGTTTGTTTTTTTGTACATTTCCTGATCAGCAATTACAATTGCCTTTTAAAACATACGTGAAATCTCGTAGTTTATCTTTTCGTCCTTTTTTTTTTTATTTTCCTCCTGACAATGGGGGAGAGTGGTCTTCCCACGTCAGATCTCTTCACATCTGTGCCCCCCCAATAATTTGGTGAAGTCGGCGCTCCTGGTGTGTGTGAGTGTGTGTGTGCGCGCTTTGCTTTTCTTCTGTCAAAACGTGCCGGAACTGAAAATTTTCGCTTTGTTTTAGAAAAGGCTTAAGAAAAATGTTCAAGAAATTTATTTGCTTTTTGTTAGGTCCATCGGCCTTCTTTAGCAACAGCAGCTTGTGTTTTAGAGTAACGGCATCTTTTTCTCCAGAAAAAAAGCACACATTCACACACATATGCAAAACGGTACTGTTTTTTCTGGAGGATAAGCACACACAAACACACACACACACACACACACACACACACACATCATTATCAATCCACTGCTGGATGAAAGTCTCCCCAAATTTCTTCCAAAACTGTCTTCTTTGAAAACGTTTCTTCCAAAACTGCTGCAGGTCCTAGTGACATAAGACGATATATAGAAGTTTTTCAATTCATGTAATTTTTAGTTATGATTTTAATATTTTGTGTGTAATAACTACAATAAAAAGCTAATAAAAAAGGATCCAACGGATCGATCTTCAAGTGTTTAAAAATAACGTAGGCGGCCGGCCTTTCTCGTAAGTTTTGAATTACAACCTAAATATTCGGTGCGTGTAGACATGCCTGAAAGCTAGTGAAATGTACTCAATACATTAGTCGTCAGATATTTACAAGACACCTAGACCGCGGGCCTTTTAGGAAGACTGAGTTACAACCTAAATATCAGTTTTGTATAAACATGTTACAAGAACTAATAAAAGAGGCTCAATGGAACAGCTTTAAACTGTCTGAAAGATACATAGGCTTCAGGCCTTTTTGGAAGATTTGAAGTTACAATATAAATATTTGATTTGTATAAACATGTTAGAAGGCCTAATAAAAGAGACTCAAAGGAACAGCCTTAAAGTGCATGTTTAGAAGGCGCCTATGACGGGGACCATTCGGTTTATAGTAGGTCCTAAATTTTTTTCACAAATTTAAGTTGTTATTGTCGCATGTGAAACTACAATGATTTTAATATTTCGTAAGTCTGAATAGTGAATAAAAAGTTCTCGAGAGCCATTAACGCATTTTATGTCAGATGCATTCAAGGAACCTAGACCTAGGAATTTTAAATGCAATTTAAGCTATGGTCTTGACTTTTACAGTGAGGTGCGTTCAAATGTACAAAAAAAACTGATATAGATAAAACAGCACATCAGATCTCATAATGAAATTAAATTTTTTTTCGCAGAATATGTCCAGGTATATTTTATATTTGTAGAAGAAATGAAAAAGAAAGAAAACAAAAAAATTCTGTTTGTGCTTCTATGCATGAACTACCATAACATTTTATCATTTGCAACTGCGCAATTCTAAGTTTCCGAAAATGCTGTTACTATTTTAACGCATTTTTGCTATCTGGCAATATCAGGAACAAGAGAACGTAGTTGCTTGTCCTCTGCGTGATCTTTTTTATAGTAAATAAAACAATGCGATTTAGGACCACTATGCATTTTCCCAGGGGTTTTGAAGGACGGGAACCCCACTGAAAAGGACTGCTTTTAAAGGATTTCATAAAAAAAAAAAAAAAGAAAGAAAGAAATCCGAGAAATATTGCGACTGACTGCTGTTATTTGTATTCGATATTTCATCAGCTGCCTATTGAAACATCTAATGTGCGGCGAACGAACACAGGGAAAATGCGACTTTGTTGTGTCTGATATATTTATGCCTAAGAACTGTCAGCCCTCCATTGCTTACGCGTAGAAGTACATATCTTATACCTGACCGAGTTTTCTTGTGAATTTTAGAACTTATGAAGCGCTATTTCCAGGTAAGTCTTTTATGCAATAAATTCTGTCCTGGTGTTCAGTAAACACGCTCAAAAACAAAATGGCGCAGACATGAATTATTATCACACACATAAAGATGCACCTAACGCTGTGGGGTTTATTACTCGGAACAATTTTAAAATATTAATTATGCCCTTTTTAAAACAAGTTAGTAAAATCGTGCGATACATTGTTTATGATACGCTTTGCAACATACCGGAAATCATTACTCAAGTTATTTAATAATGGCTGTGGAATAAATCCCGCTCCCGTGTCCTGACCTTTGACCCCATTTCGATGATATTCAACAGAACCGGTGCAGTATACCTCCGGAACAACATACCAAAGTTTTGTCGCAATCGAAGCATTTTTACGTAAGTTATGACGCATATGGGCAATGGAATGGATCCTGCTCCTATGTCCTGACCTTTGACCCCATTTGGTCCATTTTCAACAGGATTTGTCCCCAGGTGGTCCCCTACCACATACTAAAATTTCATCGAAATAGAAACATTTTAACGCAAGTTCTGACGCATAAGGGCAATGACATAAATTCCGTTCCTCAGTCGTGACCTTTGACCCCATTTCCAATAGGGTTCGTTCCCAGGTGGTCCCTATCACATACTAAAATTTGATCGAACCATTTTTACGCGAGTTATCGTGCAGACAGACGGACAAAGCTGGAGCACATACGCTTCTTCAACCAAAGGATGGAAAGCGTAAAAAGTGTATATGAATGCTATTCGATAACTATAAGTACAAAAAACAAAAATGAAGTAAGAAAGTTATTTTCAAATGACAGTTTCATACCATAACTGCTATGATGAAAGATCAAGACTCTGCTAAACGTTGTATTTGACGCTGCTGTTCAAATACAACGTCCACGGCAATCTAAACGTGATCGACAATCATCAGAAGATCGACAAAGTGAACGTGTTCAGGACGTTTCCCGAATTCAACGAATCAGACTTGGTCAGCAAGCCACAGAGTGCCCAGAAGAGGCTGCATTATGACGTGCTGAAGCTGAAGTACGACGTTCAGGCCAATCTAAAATCACTCGAAATTCATCAGAAGAGCAAGAATCTCAGTAAGTTCACGGTGTTCTACGAATTTAACTAATCAGACTCGGTCAGCAAGCCACAGAAAGTCCGGAAGAAGCTACAATACGGCGTGCTGAACCGGCTGCTTAAAGATAACGATCATGTCCATTGCATCGTCCTGCTATTCTCAATCATGAAACCTTTAACGAGTTCGAAGACCCTGCTCATGATTGTGCTGCGATGAATGTTGAGTGTCAGTGTAGGGGCGAACGTAAATGCTCCACCTGCCTTATGTAATTCAAAGTCCTGCAAGGCTCTGTAATCAAAGCTCGTTCACCGGAGCACGCACCCCACAGACAATAGGTCAAGGTTCCTGTTACTTAGATAACCAATAATTTATAATTATTGGTCAAACGAGGCGCTCCGCTCCCTCAGCTTTGTTATATTAAGATCGGCTGATCAAGGGAGGGGAGGTGAATGAATAACGATGAGACAGGCCTCGAAAGGAATCCATCAAAGTTTTCTAAACTTAAACCAAATTTAATCATTATTCAAAGAAATGCTGTCCGAGCCTAGGCTGTATATCGGAGACTTCGCTCGTGGCAAGAAATCACTTGCGCATTGTTTCACACGTGCGTTTTCGTCGTCGTGCAGCTCTCCTTGCTAACACTTTATTGTTCTTCCTAATAATACCTGCCGGAGTCTGTCCGCTCTTTGGCACAGAATCTCCACGCGCTTATGAGAGCCTGCAACGGTGTGTGTCACAAGAACGCTAAATTTCCGTCCATCCACGAGGACATACTAAGTTTTTTAGCTTCCTGTCGAGCAGCATACACGTGCTCCTCCACCAAGCTCCGACCCTCAACTAACTGAATATCGAGCCTCGCGCCCGCGTACTAACCACTGCCCTATCGCCTGAGGCGCGATGAACTATCTAGTGAGAGGCAGACAACGAGCCTCCACTGTTGCCTCCCCCATTCTTTTCCGACCCGTTTACTCCCTGACCCCCTAACCCCCAGCCTTCGCTGCGTTACGAAGGTCACCTAACGGCCCCAATCGCGACATTGACCTTTTCCAGAACTAATCTCCAACGGACAGCATAGTTCGCCAGCATTGTACACAGTATTGTGTTCATACATTCCGAACCGACTTGGTTAAAATAAATATGTACATTTTCTCAGACGGTCGGGCGCCATGTTGGAGTCTTACAATACATCCCAAACCCATTAGCCTCAAGGGCTTTTAGTAATCCGACAAATTTAACTTGCAGAAATGTTCCTTTTCTGGAAATAAAAAGTAAATAGAAGAGTTATTTTTCTGGAAGCGGGAAACCACGTGCTGCTTCTTTTTTTTTTTTTTTTCGCTTGATTTCTAATTCCAGTCCTTGTATCGTAATCACATAAAATATGAAAATGATGTCGAATGTCCGAAATTCCATTAATATTGTATTTCTCTCTTACTGTCAGTTCTGCCATTCTATTAATTTTTGTGCTGAGAAATCTGATTATAAAACACTCAAGTATTGCTGTTTCAAAGTAACTGTTTTGCTTGAGAATGAAGGCCAAGCAGTTCGCGAGTTTCCACCTGATTTGAAGGATATGATAAGTAATCGACAGCATCCAAATTATCGGCACTTCAATGAAAATATTAGTTCTTTCAACAGCGCCTTAAGTTTCATATCGTTGGGCGCACAAATTTTCTCACGTTGCAGAAAACGGTCTCTAAATCTTCAGAGTTCACAGACAGATCTATCATCAAACAGGATAGATGAATACCAGTGAAGACAGCAATTGCTTTTATGCTGAGCTTCATGTTATTGACTCAGGCTTGGCAAATCAACAGCGTATAAATCATCCAGGGAATTAGCAACGTAATCCTGATATCGTAGCTTTCTTGGATGAGGTAATTCACGTCGTAACAATGTGCATGCTCACGCTTATCGCATGCTGCGAGAAGTTGAAATTGATGAAAAGAAAAGAGCTGCTGATGAAGACCACTAAATTGCCAATGACCGCAGACGCTACAATCTTCCTACATGGTTGATGAGATCACCATGATTTCCCTGTCAGCTGACGGTGCGAATACCACCATTTAGAGTTAGCGACTTTTGAATTTCTTCTCGAAATTCCCAGCAAACTACTCTCATCAAGCTCAACATTTTGAGTCCTCATCTGAACCCAATGATTTATATGTCGTTTTATCCGTTCGGTGAAGCAGAGCTGGTTACCAAATATTGAGATCAACGCCATAATCGTCCTAATCAACAGCATTGCTGCGCACGTGTATTGATGCTGCAATGGAAGGTATCGCAAACAACCGTAGAGTTAACCGCTTCAATCCAATTTTACACGGAGGAAAGTTGTTCCAGCAGTGTGCTGTAGCTTCTTATTTTCAAGTTGAAAGCAACAACGTGAACGCTATATCAGCAGTCAGCAAGTCCGTTTGCTAGTCGAGCAATATGGAGAACTTAATGGTTCATTTGAATGACGTTGCTGATTGAAGAGGAGTGAACGTTGGGCGTGCCTTGATTTTTCCATCCTCATTTCAAGGTTCGCCTCGCAACATGAAGTGGAAACGTATCACGATGCCATGGCATTGTCTCTAAATTTAGCAGACCTGATCTATTTGGGACCATAGCATACTGCAATCCAGGAATTGGCCAGAGATTCACAGAAAAATCTGCCACCATTTTCCTCCAATTTGCATCCGCCTTCCGGTCGTCCATATTTAGTAGCACCGCATTCAGTATAAAACTTAAAAGCCTCTCCTCGAAGACATCACTAAGAATGGCGCTTTTTTGGACATGTGAAAAGCTTTAGTGTACACAATCGAGTTTCAAAAAATGAACACTGCCTCACGCACACATCTTGATCGTTCTTGGAGATGATTAGGAAATTGACACAGCTGAAAAAGTAGCTCGATACGTTTGTGCTGATATTACTGATCGTCGAGTAGAGCCGAAACTTCACTAAAGCGTCATTCGAACAATGATTCATGTGACCCATGTGGCACTTTGAATCCAAAAGCACATTGCATGGCTAACAAGGAGTTCATAAAGAAGTTTCGAAGCAGTTAAAATCTCACATGATCACTGATGTCAATGGCTACCCGCTGTACAGACGTCGCAAAGGCGTTCAAGTTGAAATCCGGAATTTTACCGCCAATAATTGCTTTGTTGTGCCTTCCTTACAACAAAGTTTTGGCTAAGAAATTCAATTGTCATGAGAATGCTGAATCATGACAGTCAATCAAAGCCATTAAATATATCTTTAAGTACATTTACAAAGGTTACAGCAAAGCTGCAGTTGAATTCCATGATGTTGGTGCGCAAGCTAATGCTTGATTTATGACGAGGTTATCCAGTACCTCGCTGCGAGATTAGCCAGTATATCGATGCTGAGCTTTGTAACGTCTGCGCCTAAAGCGATGTGGAGATTTCTGGAGAACCCCATGCACGATCGGCCACATGCAGTTCATCGCCTTGTCATTCATCTTCCAAATGAACAATTAGCTTAATCTTCCAAGGTCAGGCAGCACTGTGAGCAGACGGCAGAAAAAACACAGCTGTTAGATTGGTTCCAGCTTAACGCGACTGATGAAGCTACTCGGA
Organism: Macrothele yani; assembly: GCA_039090855.1. NCBI lineage: Eukaryota > Metazoa > Arthropoda > Arachnida > Araneae > Macrothelidae > Macrothele > Macrothele yani. The sequence goes on along the minus strand of CM077009.1, from coordinate 132,590,518 downwards.
GTTGGCGACATATCATTATGTTTACGATCAAAAGTTCAGTACCTGAAAAAGAGGCAGCGTGAAAGGAACAAGTTTGTATCGAATGTACAAGTGTTAGCCCTAAGAATTATGAACGATTTAATTTGCGGCTGCTGCTCCAGTATGTTCAAGGTGCAATGAGCTTCAATGTTTTGAAGACCGTCACCGGAATTCTTCATGCGAAAGCTTCAAAACAGCAGCAATCACGCATGGCTTGGTTGATGACGACACTAGATGAGTTCTCTGCTGTGAGGAAGCATCAAAATCCATCATGCCACGACAATTGCGACAGACATTCACTCTGATCCGCGTCTTCAATTTCGCCAAACGATCTACTTCATCTCCACTCAGCTGTTTCCGGAGTTCATTGTTGAAGACTTTATTCGAGACTTTCATGGTCATATTGCTGAAAGAAAAGCACTTCAAGAAATCGGAATCGTTTTCCAATTCACGGCACAAAGTGCACGAATTTTAGACTTGCAGAAGCAGTCGTAGTCACATCTTCAACTTGGACGATGAAGCAGCAAATGCTAAGCGCTTTTTCAGTAAAATGATCTTTGTTGTGAACAACGACAAAGCAGCAATTTTATTTTTCTTCATCGACGGTCCTGGTGTATCAGGCAAGACTTACATGTACAACCCAATGATGATCTATTTACGAGGGCAAGGCAAGCGTTTTGGTTTTTGCGACGACTCGAATCGTTGCCGATTTGCTGAAGAGAGGTCGAACGTCGCATAGTGGATTCAGAATTCCAATTTCAGCTGTCAAAACTTCACAATGTCTCCAGCATGAAAGTGCCATCAAATGATTCGTCTAAGTTGAGAAAGCTTGGCTAATAATCATCTCATCATATACGATGGGGAATCAATGTTGCCGTCACACTCATTGAGAAAAATCGATTTGTTGCTGCCAGAAGCGATGAATGATGTACGTCCATTCTGAGGAAAAACTTTCGTGCTGGGTGGAGATTTCCGCCAAACAACCAAACATCGTTCCACGTGGTAGCGTTACAAAATATTTTAGAAGATTGTGTCAAGAATTCTCCTCTGTGAAATTTTATCAAGCGACGCAGTTCGGCTGCAAACGTGAGAACCGCCGGACAAGACGATTCCAATGATTGAGTTTTTTTTTATAATCGCAAAAATCTCATAGAATAACACGGGAAAATGCCATCCAACCTAAAAGTCAATATTTGAAATCGTTCATTTTTCCTTAAAGTAAAAAATTTTAAACGATCATTTCTCCAAAAGTCAATATCTGATTTAACAAATTTTTACCAGATCAAGTTTTTTTTTCTTTCATAAATTTTCTTCAGGTTATATTTTTCCTTTAATAAATTTTCTTCAGTTTAGTTTTTACGATTAAATATTTTACAAGAAGAGTTAGTTTTATTTATTTTTATTTTTCTATGGTTGTAAATAAAAGTGTTTTCAAACAAATAGGGAGAATCATCTTATAGTTTCTGGATTGAGAGAAAGAGGATTTAATCGTGTCAAAAAAGTTCAGTTTACATGTTTGCTAACCTTTTTTGATGAATTGGTGATGAACCTGAAAAGCACCGTTTTCGATTTCCTTTTTTTACACCATTTTGTGATTTTTATTTATAGAAGTGGTTCGAACTCCCAGTCCTTTGTTCAGAAAGCTTACATTCTTTCCGCTAGACCATCGAACAATTGGAAAAAAGATGCTTGAAAGAGTAAGATTTATGGTTTTTCATGGTGTTCAAATGTTTTTAGGGGATTTGGAATTTCTTTTAAAATGGTGTGTGAGGGGGAGTGGACGTTATTAAGAGTTGTGATCCGAGAGTTTGTGTGAACATGAGTTTTTCTGTTACGGTGGATCGTCTCTCGTTGAACTGTTGTAATGGACGAAATGATGAAACAGACGTATATGACAACTCAGAAAGTAGGAAGTTTACGGTGGTCTCGAATCTTTTACATACCGTGCTGTCAAAAAAGAAGGCGTCAAGAAAAAAGACGTCATGAAATGGTTGAAGGGGGAGAAAACTTACACCCTTCACAAGCCGGTGAGACGACATTTTCCGAGAAATAGAGTGATGGTGAATGAAATAGGACAACAGTTCCAAGCAGACCTAGCTGATGTCTCCAGTTTGAGTCAATATAACGATGGATTTGCGTTACTTGTTCATAAGATGCATTGACATATTTTCCAAATATGCATGGGCGATTCCCCTTAAAGCAAAAGTCAGGGTCCCATATCGTTCAAGCATTTTCCCAGATTTTCCAAGATAGAAAAACCAGTAAAACTTCAAACAGACAAAGGAACTGAATTTAAGAACAAAGAGTTTCAAAGGTTTTTAACACAACACGGTGTGCATTTCTTTACAACGAACAACGAGACAAAAGCAAGTGTTGTGGAGAGATTCAATCGCACGCTCAAAACTCGCATGGTGCGATACTTTACAAGTCAAAATATGTTTAAATTCGCTGAAGACGTGCTCAACGATTTAGTTCACAGTTACAACCATTCCCCCCATCGAAGTATAAAAATGAAACCTGTAGATGTAAACAAAGATAATGAAAAGCAAGTGTTTCTCAATCTGTATGGTGATCTCAAGAAGGAAAAACAGTCCTATAAATTTCAGGTGGGTGATCATGTGAGGGATTAGTAAAGCAAAATTGACATTTGAGACGTAAAAATTAAAATTGTGAAAGCTGACAATTCCGTCATGGCTGACAAAGAGCCCGTGGGGCCCATAAACTGTTTTCTTCATTCTCTGTTTTCCCAAATTGATGCTAGTTTAAACGAAAGAGTGATTTCGTCCTCGAGCAACATGTATCCTCACAGAGCATATATTGAAACTCTATTAAATTATGGAGAAGACGCAAAGAAATCCTATTTAGCATGCGAAGGGTTTTACAAGGATACAGCCGGACATCTGAACGAAATTAATCCCACGAATGCTGCAACAAACAAAGGATTACATCAACGCTATGAGCTCGTGAAAGACAGCAAAACGTTTGACATGATTGGAACCTTGCACTGTGATTTATTTTTTTTTCAAAACAGACTGCTTCTCAATTTAGTGGACGTGAAAATTAAACTGGTTCGAAATAAACCTGATTTGTGCCTCGTTTCCTCCTCAAGAGGCCCCCAATTACAGAGTTCTCATCGAACACGCCTCCATTTTTGTGAGAAAATTGAAAGTCAACCTCGGGAGTTGCCATCGGCCATGCAAAAGCTTTAGAAAAATCTCCCGCCAAGTAGTCCTGATTGATCGTGTTTCTTATGCAAAGTGGTATTCCGAATCGGCTCAGAGGAAGTATGTCAGCTTCGTTTGCAAGACAACGTCTATTCCTAGGACAAATGCCCAAAAGACTGATTATTGGATGTGTCGATAACGATGCTTTTAATGGTACATATAAATCTAACGCTTTTGAATTTAAGCATTATGATGTTAACTTTATCGCCGATTGCATGAAAGAATGCCCACGGAAAAAAACGCCCACGGAAAAATCGCCCACGGAAAAAACGCCCACTTTTCGAAAGTAGGAAAAAACGCCCACTTTTCGAAAGTAGGAAAAAACGCCCACGGAAAAATCGCCCACAGACAAAATGCTCACGGGAAAAATATGTGTTTGACTGATAAGTTTTTATGTCTGTTATAAACGGTGTTCGGACAACTAGTCACAGACTGCTGGCCAAAAAACCGTTAGGGGTCATATAAAAATTGCGGTTTCTAGGCCACCTCACCTACATAACGCGAATATGGGAATGACGGAATGAAAACTTTTAGAAGGGCCTGAACGTTAGTACTAATATTATTTTTCTGCCTGAGTAATACCGCAATATTAATAATTTGATGCGTATGAAATATTTTCTGCAAACCTTACAAATACGAGAGGAAAGTTCGGATTGCACTGATGGACTGTAGAGGTTGTATGGTGTTGGCCTGAAAGCCGTGGTAGTCTTATGCAACAGTTATTTAAAAACATACTAATGATTCACCGTTGTCTTCAATCCAACTGCTGTACAATATTTTTCTAGAAACTACAAATAAAAAAAATTCTCTGCGAGTATGTGCAAACCCAGGGAATTTGTCTGGGAGTGGGGGTGCTTAAAATCTAAAATATGAAATATAAAAAGAATTTCTGGTCCGATCGAGGAGATTTCCAGCGTTTACAAGCTACAACACGTCGAATTATCTGAGGGTATCTGCTGCCTAAGGAAACTAGTCGGGGGGGGGGGGGGGGGGAGAGTAATACCAAAATCGTAAAATATCAAGATTTCTCTTCCGATCTGGAGATCTTCAGCATTTAGAAACTGCAACTCGACAAATTTTCTTAGCGCATGTCACTCTCTGGAAACCTGTCGGCGAAGAGGGGGGAGGGGGGTAATACCAAAATTGTAAAATATGAACAATTTCTCGTCCGATCGGGAGATTCTCGGCAATTAGCATGCTACAACTCGACACATTATCTGAAGGCATGTGAATGATGAAAATCTCCGGGTCGGACAAGAAATTCTATATAAATTCACAATTATCATATAACCACCCCACCCCACCCCACCCCACCCCACCCACCCCCCAGGTTTGCTGAGTAGGCACGTGCCCTCAAATAATCTGTCCAGCTGTAGCTTGTAAATGCTGGGAAACTCTCCCGATGGGACGATACATTTTTCAAATCTTACAGTTTTGATATAACCCCCCCCCCGACAGGTTTCCTGAGTCAGCACATGCGCTCAGATAATTTGCAGACTTGTAGTTTGAAAACCCTTAAATCTTTTGCTCAGATGTAGATCATAAACATTTCTTCTAAAGAATTACATTAATTATCGCAATTAAGAAAAGACGAAATTACGGAAACTATATATGACTCTGATTACCAACCTCTGGGGATTATGGGCACGAAGCGGTCAAAAACGTTATTTTTATACGGCCCCTTAAAATTTTTGTGGCCAGTTCTCCGGTGGCCAGTTCTCCTACACCCATCATGTAGAAATTAGCTGTTTTTAGTTGTCGCTTTGGAAAACTCCCAGGAAGCTATGAGTGCGTATTTTTTTTCTTTACACTGGGAAGAAAAGAAGTATGCCTGTAACTTGAGATTATACTACTCACGGGGAAGACACACCCCGACCGGTGGCCAACCGATAAATTTAAATGAAATATATCGCTTGTTATTTGGGGAGCGGTCGCTAAGCAAACGTTCCAGCTGCAGCTGCAAAGCACCACTTTGACGAAAGACAGAATGCCCCCCCCCTCCGCTCGCCGTATACAAAAGAGGATTTCCAAAAGAGACAAGAGTGGTAAGAAAGCACATTACACAAAGTTATATCTGTACATTGCGCCTTTTACGAAAATCGCTTTTACAATTAAATGCATTATACTTTAAAAAGTATTTATAAAATAAAATAATCTGACTTCTTAATTATTTCCCTTTTAATTGATATAGTTAAATAACAAACATGCATAGTTTTATAAAAATTAAGACCTTTTACTTTAAAAAATAAGAATAGTCATAAATTTATTACAGTAAAGCCGAACTGGAATTTTTTAAGAAAGTAGCTACTCTACAGTAGTAAGTTGAAAGTTAACAATCTTATTTGGTTCTTCACTAGGCCACCCGCGGCCCTTAAGTCATAAGTCCTAGGCCTTGGCCTATTTAACAGTTTTTATTCTAACGATGTTATATTCATAACGTTTACGTAACACATCAAATTATTAATATTGCGGTATTACTCAGGCAGAAAATAATATTAGGACTAACGTTTAGGCCCTCCTAAAAGTTTTCGTTCCGTCATTCCCATATTCGTAAAATTTACATAACAAGTATTGTCAATAATCAAACAGAAGTCATCGCTCTTTCCACGTTTATAAGTGAGTCACGGAAAAATTCTCAGTGGCCGCCACCAGGAATCGAACTCAGGGTCTTCCAGTTACGCGCCGGATATGCTTCCACTGCACCACAGCTATTCCTATTCCACGTCAAATGTCTGTATTAATTGTCAATAATATTGCGCTTCTACTTATGCACCATACATTCAATCCATTAATTAAGTAATAGGCCGTAGGCCTAAGCCTATTCAACACTTTTTTCTTCGCCTGTGAATTAATTAAGTAAAAGAAAAATATTGCAAACTTGACATGTTATGTAAATATTTAGTACCTACGTAAAAGTGCAGCGTTATTAAAAAAAAATCCCACCTTAGGGTCCTTTTCCGAACATACATGAATTATGCTGTAATTCTCGCTTGGCTTACATAGAACGTTTTCTCGAAATTTGTTTGGAGTTCCTAATTCAATTCTCAATGTAGGCCAAAAATCGATAATACTTACCCCACTCCCACCCCTGAACTTTTGTGGCCAGTTGTCCTGTAGCCAATTCTCCTACACCCATTTTCGTTATGTAGGTGAGGTGGCCAAGAAACCGCAATTTTTATATGACCCCCAACGGTTTTTTGACCAGCAGTCTGTGACCAGTTGTCCGAACACCGTTTATAACAGACATATAAACTTATCAGTCGATCATATATTTTTCCCGTGAGCATTTTGTCTGTGGGCGTTTTTTCCTACTTTCGAAAAGTGGGCGTTTTTTCCGTGGGCGTTTTTTCCTACTTTCGAAAAGTGGGCGTTTTTTCCGTGGGGCGATTTTTCCGTGGGCGTTTTTTTTCCGTGGGCGATTTTTCCGTGGGCGTTTTTTCCGTGGGCGTTTTTTCCGTGGGCATTCTTTCCTCATACCCATCGCCGTGTACGTTGACGGACAGTCAGCTCCTCATAAACCTCAGGAACCCAATTTCGAAAAGGGCAGCACAATTCGTTCTTTCCATAGTCTATTTCAAGGGAACCGAGAAACTGGGCCATGATTGTGGAATATATATCGATCGAGATGAATTTTCCAAGGGATACACTCTTTATGCATTCAATCTCTGTCCGGACCTGTGTGATGGAGGGCATATGAACCTGATCCAACAAGGA